>OY813000.1:67985271-68610271 GCA_963681545.1 Germaria angustata
ACAACGAATGCAAAACAAAATTTTAAGGTTAATAACATCGGCTCCTTGGTACATGAAAAATTCAATTTTACATCGTGATTTAAATATGCCACTTGTGACTGCAGAAATTGCAAAATATGCAGGCAAATATTTAACAAAACTCGAGTCCCATCCTAATCCCCTTGCTCGTAACATCTTGAACTTTCCTGGACACATCCGCTTAAAAAAGAGGGATACTACGGCCTTAACACGCAACACCCCAGATGAAACTTTTTGAAAATATTTTTGTTCTTAACACGACATTTATGTATTTTTAATTATTATCACTAAGTTTATGTCCGACACTGGTTGGGCCTAATTATTCTATCTATATTTAAGATTTGAACACTTTTTGTTAGTTCAGTTCTAAAGATACAAAAAATAAAAATTAGTGGAAAAAAAATGTTTAAACATTGAAGAGATCAGACGAGATGAAAGGGCCAAGGTATTCTTTTATATTGAAGTTAAAATTAACAAGTTATGGTACAAAAAATCAAAATTTCCCGGTTATTTAATATCAATTTCATGTCTTTTCCAAAAATATTATATATATATATATATATATATATATATATATATATATATATATATATATATATATACATATATATATATATATATATATATATATATATATATATATATATATATATATATATATTCTTTTTTTGTTGCTTCAATTTAAATGCAAACAAAATTAAAAAACAAATTGTTAACAGAAATATGTACTATATTGCAAACAAATTTAAGTTTCTACAACATTTTTGAATAATCGTATTGAAAATTATAGTATTAATTAATAAACTTAATTTATTAATCAATAAACGTATTTTATCTTCTAATTTTTATTTTAATTTTTATCGATATTTCGGTACTTATCGAGTACCATCTTCACGATATTTGTTTATTTTATATAAATTAAAATATATTTGTATAAAATAAACAAATGACCATAAGCTTAAAAAATAAATTAGGTTTATTAAAAAAAAAAACCGTAAAAAACTAGAACGTATATTATAGTATCAATAATAATGAAATGACAAAAAATCGTACAACTAAATGGCCAAGATAAAAATAATATGTTAGAACAGTATTCCAATAAGGGTTCTGTTATCTGAAGTAATTGGCGAGTCGAATACAAAGAAAAATATAAAGTAAAGAAAAGCAAATATATTATACAGATAAGACCTGTGGCCCAGAGCAATAACTTCAACAATATGGAACAAATCATTAGGCCAATACACACGATTTACACAAATGACAAGCACAACATATTTTTTCGAATAGATCGGCAAATAACATGACGCATTATTTTTTAATGCCATCGGTATGCTTAATCTTTGAAAATAATAATTTCCATAAGTACGAATTATTGAAACCAAAATTGAAAGACCTTAAGCTCCCTCACAAACACTAAAAGTCAAAAATATTATACTAAAAAAATTTTCATAATTTATTATATTTAAATAAATTTTGGGATTACTGTTAACTGGTTAACAGAGCTCTGTTAACTGCGAAATTGTCATTACTAAAAAAATATGGTTTTTGTCTGTATTAGTTAAATTTTAATTTATTTTCACTCACATCATTTGATTTTATTTTTTATATTGAAAATGATTTTTTGCACAAAAATTATACAAATCAAAGATGAACTTATTCTGCGGCCAATCGATGACAATTGGATGGGCTCTTAATGATAACAATGTAGAGCTCTTGAATTGTGACAAAATATTCTATATCATAGACAGTGGGATTAAATTGATTTCAAATCTTTTTTGAGTTTAGCCTTCACTTAGAGATAAAATATGATTACCACATGATCATTAGATCATCTTGTGGTCATTACGGTAATACCCATTACGACAAATTGTTTATACCAGGCGGTAATTGATTATCATTGAGTGGAATAACTATTTGCAAGAAAGTGATACATCTTATTCATGAAACATAACCTTTGGTTGTTGGAGACCTTTAGCATCTAAAGGTCTCAAATATCTGGAACTTGCGACTTTTGACATTGAGAAGCGGGATGATTGACGAGACCGGTTTTTGCATGACCTGAAGTTCAGTTTCTCAGATTAGCGTAACTATGTGTATCATGACCAAGGTCATATGGAACAACCTAGAGAAGGATGGAACAAGGGGCTTGCTGAAACTACAAAAGCCCGAATTAAGTAAGTTAATTGGATTATTGATGGAACATTTTAACCTACGAGCACTTCTGCACCAGATTGGCGCTACGGAGGAGAATAAAGGCAGGGCAAATAGAAATGCCACTGCAATAGTGGAACACTTCCTCTGTCAGTGCTCAGGTTTTATGCAGGCCAGTAATTACTCGCCTCAAGGGTATAAACTGGAGAAAATTAAGTAACAACCTTCATGACATAGAGTTCCTATCGGAATGAAAGTTTTCGTTTTTTCATATGGGGGCGCACAATAGGCATTTTACTGGCATATTTGTAAATCTTTGTTTTTGATATAAGATGGATCTTCTCCTATCTTCAACATGACCACGAGTAAAATATGAAATTAGTATAATACATTCTTGATATTATTGGGAGTATGTTAATTTGTGAATAGTAAATTTCAAATGTGTCTTTTTTAGAGATTCTAGTTTGCAGTGCAGTGTTTGATACAAAAAGTTTATTCAAACTATTGGTTTATAATGTTGCATGGTGCAGCAAGTGAATTTCGGTATACTTTGTAAATGACTAGTAAATATTTACCATACAATCGTGGAAATGTTACGAGTACGTTATAAAGGAATTGCAAAATTTTGTGGACTTGACTGTATACTCTCATTTATATAAATATTGCGTAATATTCTTTTAATACAAAGAAACCAACTTCAGAATATGTTTAGTGATATTTTAAAGTTTGTGGCATAGAACCAGAAATGTTTCTCTCTGAAATTTTCAATACGTAAAACTAATGTAACAATTCTTTTTACTGCGACTTTGGTATCATTGTGCATTATATGTCTATATCAGGATATAAAATTTAATATAAAAATACACGGTGTTCTTTAGTGATGTTACGTATTAACTATGAGATTTTTTCTAAAAATAAGGATTAAAATTCGGGTTTCCTAATCCAGAAAACTATCGTTATGCCGTTTTAAATATTCCTGTTATTAGGGACTTGTGAATCTTAAAAAATAATGGGATGTCTTGAATCGGGATTTCACGAATGGCTCTCCTAGTCACTTCTTTGGGAACCGGTGATGAAATTAGAAGAAAGAGCTTAATTATGTTTATAACTCTGCTGTTGCGCAATTTATTAATTCTTATAGCAAAGTTGCAGCGCTTCTGGTGTTAAGTAGACGCATTATTTTTCTTAAACTATATATGGAGCCATTCTATCAATTGTTTTATTGCTTCGATGATTCTGCTAACATTGTTGCTGCAGGATGGCAGTGAAATGGCAATAATGAATCTCACTTTAATTGAAATGGACAAAAGGGAAATTTCTATGTTGGTTATATTCAAACTAGACGGATGAAATAGAAGAAAACAATTGATTTTACTAAAAGTTTTTTAACGTATATTTAAAATATATGGTGTAAATTAAATTTCTTCCAACCCAAAAATAGTATGCAGTTTCTTACAGTCATAATTTCTGAATATATTCAATACTCTTCATAAAATTATGGTACAAGTATTCAGTATCTCAGTAGTCCTTTGCTGCTACAACACTGACTTTAATTTTAAAATGATGCATATAAATAATTGTACTGCTTATGCAGAATGTATCGATGGCCAAGTTAGCAGAATGCTAAACTATTAAACGGATGATTGCTGGTTCGAATCCATTTCCGGGTACGTTTTATAATATCTTATCGTATTAAGGATTTATATAATGTTCCTGTTGTACTTTCTTTCTCGGATGAAAAAGTAATTCATCTGCGAAAGTAGAAAAATTTTATGAAATGGAATTAAGACAAAGTTACGGAGGATGGTCAATAGGCATTATCAATTTTAATACTTCGTCTATATTGCACTGATGTCAGTTGTAATGACATCTTGTTGATTATTATCTTTTTTTCCTTAAAAGATATGACAGCTGTTCCATTTCTAAAGAAATGTATAGTCAACAGATAATAATGGATACTTTCTAACAATAGAGGTCCTGGCAGCAGCAATGTCAATCGGATAATATCCTTCAAGGTTATTCAATGTTAAATTTTAGTTTTTCACAAAAAATTCCAAAAACGCAACCTTAGAGACTTTTAATAGAGAAGTTATCATAGTGTTTTGTATTGAGTGATGCTCAATAGGGGTTAATTAAAAAAATGGGAGTGGGAAGCTGCCAGTCCCGTCTTCGTCGAGCAAATTTAAAGTTATCTTATATTAATATTTCTCTAAATAATTAAGCTGCAAAGTAAAATTAATCTTGTTTGTATTCCTATAATTTAAAAAAAGGCTTAATACTGTTGCTTTTTTCACAATTGAAATTCAAAGTGCCACTATTTCTTATCAACCCCGCTGACTATACTTTTAAATATTCATTTTGAGATCTCTCAGTTTAAAAGATAATGTTCCATAGTTTTCCTCAAAATTATATCTTCATGCATCTTCTCGTGTATTTAAATAAACATGCATCATATTTCATTCTATACCTTTACGTTTTCTTTTGTCATAATTCTAAGTCTTTGTGAATTGTTTATATAATCGGGTGTGTATTTTTAAGCTGATGTGCATATGAAAATTATTACATACATAAATTTACAAATTCTACTCTATATAAATTTTTTCAATCCTGCTGCCTTAAGCTTCCGTTCATAAATTTTTGTGTGTTGCTGCTGCTGATGTTGAAGGCTTGGCAAATTGTTGACTAAATATTACTTTTTTGTGTTTTAATTTTCCATAAAATAATTATTTTTGTCTTCTCTAAAAAAAGGATTTATTTTTTCTTTTTGTATGTTTTTAAGGGACCGTGATATCGATGTCAAAAACATATATGGTATATTTATATATATATATATATATATATATATATATATATATATATATATATATATATATATATATATATATATATATTTAAGTACATATATATATATATATATATATATATATATATATATATATATATATATATATATATATATATATATATATTAAGTACATATATATATATATATATATATATATATATTTAAGTACATATATATATATATATATATATATATATATATATATATATATATATATATATATATATATATATATATATATATATATATATATATATGTAGTTGTGTACCAAATTGCAAAAAAAGTTTCGTGATTAAGGAAGTAAATACGCAAATAAATGTAAAATAAATAAGATTAGAAATTAGTGTGTTCGTATTCCAGAATTCGTATGTTTTGATATCAACACAAACAATTTTCATATATAAAATTATTTTCTAACCATTCCTTAACGAGAATAAAGAATCAGATAAAGAATTTGTTTGAAAGATATTGCAAATAAAACTTTCTTTAGCTTAATGAAATAAATTATTTATAATCGAAAATATGGTGAACTAATTTTTTAAAGATTTAAAAGATGTTTTTATTATTAATTTATCACATATTTCCAAACTAAATTTTCTGAGGTTGCCTTAGATGTTGGGCGATGTACACACGTGCTCTCTCAAATCATTATAAAAAAATTTATTATTAATCTTTGCTGTTTTCTTTACCAAACAAAAATATTTGTGGGTAAAAAATAAATTAAGTATTCGTATTAAATGTGAATGAAATTTACATATTTTTAATAAAATAATCAAATTTTATTCATGTTGCACATTACACTATAATAAACATTTGAAAGGTATTTGAGTATAACGTTTGATAGAGTAGTTTGAATTTCTCAATTATAGAAATATTTCTATTTTTTTGAGAAAGCTTTGTTTCTCAATTTTTATTCAAATTATTGTTAAATTTTTCATTTAAGGAAGCGTTTGCGTTTGATTTCAAAACATTCTCAATTTGAAATCAAATGTTCACGTCTGCTGCGTTTATGTCATTTATATGTATAAATTAAATTCATTAGATGAGCGGACCATTTGATGTTCCAGCTTGATTTAAATCATTTTGTAATATGACGCATTAAAGACTTATTAAGTCCAGGTACATAACGTTTTCTAAAGGCAGTGTATATTTCGTATGCTTGATATCCTTTCAGACAGAAAGTTTGTCCTAATATATAATTAAGTATAATCTAACTAATGGTGGCATAGGGCTCAATTATATATATATATATATATATATATATATATATATTATAATTATATATTATAAATGTATGGACTTGTAATTGCGTTCGTCCAAGGATAATTTTAATTGTCTGTGAAGAAACTTTACCATATAAGATTTCGCTCCCTTGTTGCCAGAAACCTTTTCAACCTTAAGCAAGATATTTTCAAATAAATAGATATCGGAAGTTATCTATAGTCTGGAGGTGAATTAGAATTTTATTTCGGCTTCCCTAACGATGATGTTTGTCCTGCCGATATATAAATGTCGATAAAGGCAATAACTCTTACTGTAAATAAAAGGCGAACGTATTTTGGAACCATTTGTCATTTATTTTCCTTGAACAACAAATAGTAAAAAAATTCACAAAATACACTGAAAAAAAAAACATATATTAAATTTGAGTAAAATTTTTCTTTTAAATTGGTGTACAAATTTCATTAAACATTTTATTGGAAACTTGTAATTTAAAATTTATTTAGATTTGTAAAGTGCTATTTTCCATTTTAATAGTTTACTTATTCACTTTTATTATTATTAATATTTTTTACGTACTCGTAATTGAAATTGATTCAGGAGGTACATTTGTGGTTGCTCAGGCCACACCATAAGGAAATTTTCAATGAAATTTTTAATGAAAGTTAAACTAAATAAGAAAAAGATGTCAAAACTAAAACAAAACTCTTGATTTATCCCAAGCAACTAGAACTCCTCTTTATACGATTTTAATCTAAAAAACTCAATAATTTACATTATACGTAAATTATTAATTTGGGAAAAAGCACATTATAAATCTTATAACAATTTCTTTCATTTGGGAAAAATTTCCCCAAAAATAGTGCTTTAATTTAATAAAGATTAGAAATACTTCATAAGAATTTCTTACATTTAATGAAAAGTTTATTAAATTCAAAAACATATACTTATTTTAAAATTTAGAAAATACTTATTAAGCTGGAGGAATTAATGTCATGTGAATAAGAAATTGTTATTTTAGTATAAACAATTAATTTAAGTTTGGCTTAATCGTTCATATACTTTATAGTGTTATATACTTTAAAGTTGTAAGCGGCTGTTTTTCTTAGTTGAACTTTCGAAGAACTAAATACATTTTTCTACAGGGTATTTCTCAGTTCAGGACTTACTAAACCTTTAGAAAAATTACTACAAACTTAAAACGAAAGGCAAAATAATAAAGTTTGACTCATTGCAAGAAATATTTGTACTACTTCAAACTGGTTGATGTTCTTTCGTTTTTAAGTGGGTAGAGTGCTGAACTACGAAGCAGAGATTTCTTGATTTGGACACATTTACATTATTAATAAAAACATTATGTCCGTGATGCAATTTTCCTTCAATCTCCCTTCAATAAGTCATAATTTAAACATATTGTAATGTGTAGGTAAATTCTTCACCATATTTTAAATTTGAGACTATAAAAAACATTGCTCTCGTTTATGCTTAATCATTCATCCTCCAAAGAAATATACTCAAGAGCATTAGACTAGAATTTATAAAAGCAATTGAAAACATTTCGAAAATCAAGAAAAAAAAAATTTTCTAGAACATAGTAAAAATTTTACTGAAATTGGGTAAAACTTTCTTTGAACTAAATCTTAATGCAAAAGATTTTGGGCCATGCAATAATCATTTTGAACCAGAATTAAGTAAATTTTTCAAAATTTTAGTAAATAATTTTTTTGAGAGTAGAATAGGAACCCAAAAACAATGTAATTGCTTGTAATTTTAATTGCGATAAGATGAATATTTTTGTTAAAATTCCAAAATCACTACATATGTTCTGAATTTTCTAATATTCTGATATTCAGGTTTGTCGTGCCATTTTCAATGTTCTTTTTCGTGCTAAATTGTTTTGCTGTTGCTCATTATCATTGAATATCTCTTATCCCAGGGGGTGACATTTTTTTGCATGTAGATATTTATAAATCTTTTTTTGGAAGTTGCTCAGGCCTACCTGGCCTGAGCACTAATTTCATTAATTTGAAATAAATTATTTAATTGTTTTTTTATTAATAAGGCAAATATATTTTGCTTACAGTCGTTCCATATTACTCGGAGATTAGCTCCTGCGAAACACCAGGACGTATGATCTTCGTATGCTGTTTGCATTTAAAATATTGCTCATACGATTAGGTGAAGAACGTGATGGTACATAATTTAAACACACATACACATGCGTACTAAATATGTATGTATTTTGTATGTATTTTGTATTTAATAATATTAATGTAATTTCGCATCATTTATTTTTCTTAAATTAGACTTTAAAATTTGACAAATGAAAACACGATATAACACGTTTTCATTTTAGCAAATAAACAAACAAATATTGGGGAATGTTACGTGACGAGAATTAATGAATTATCGGTTATAAGTACAAAGCAAAAAAAAAAATTGAAATGAATATTTGCAATAGAATCTCTGGACTATTGTGATGAAGTTGGAGGAAGTCAAACATATTAAATACTACTTATAATGACTTTTATTAGTTTACCGAAATAGAAAAACTATTATGTTCAAAATAACATTGTAACGAAAGTAAAAGACTAAAGTAAAAACAATTTAAATAAACTTCTAAGAAACATTTATATATTACTATTATATATATTCCTCTTTAATATAAAGATCTTTTTTGAATGCGGTTCGATGCTGAAAGCCTTTGGGGTCCATCTTGTTTTAAATATATACAAACAATAAATTTTGAAAAACTCTTTAATGTTCATAAGTTAAAAATTATATAACCTTGTTATTATATAAACTATATCATTATACGAGATATATGAAATATTTTAAGCCGCAGTTCATATTCATCAGGAGTTTATATATATGACTCTCTTTTTTAAATCTAATATTAAAAACTGCATATAGTCCTTACAGGAACTGATAAATCTATTGGGCTAGTATGGAAAAAGTAATGAGTTGTATATAAAAGAAAGAATTTAGGATAAACAACATTGACAAACACTTTTTGTCTGGAACTTTGCTTAAAAATAGTTTATTTTAAATTCAATATATTCTGACTTGGAAAACTTAATGGAATATGTGTCAATTAATCTTAAGGTGCCTTAAATAAAGTAATTTCAATAGCACTTTTGGGGTACTAGGTTATGGACTTACACTTATGCTTACCATCTTCAATACAGGGTGATAATAGCAATAATACCATTACAATTATTCAATTTTCTATCATATACTTATAAAAGTCAAGGCAAGCATTATTTATATTGTGAGATGAGAAATTTTTAATACGTCCTTTCTCCATTAAGTTTTGGGACCGGGCCAGGCATAAAAGAAAGGGGGACAATATTGCTTGTGGTTACTGAACCAATCACATTTTCTACATCTGCAATTCACGAAATTGTCCAAATTGCTGGAAAAAAATATTCTTATAAAGGTTTTAAAATATATAGGGCTATGGTGTAAAATACTCTCCTGGGAATGACATATAATAATGACTTAATAAATTATATACCTGCAGTGAATTAAAGTCTAGTACGAAAAATCTAACTAAAGTATTAAAATAACGTTCACAAAACTTTACATTCCATTTCTTTGAAGTATTGAAACAATTAAGAACTTGCTAGTAATATTTATTTGAATTATTAAAGTTCTCATTATTATGTCAAGTAATTTGAGAGGCGCGATCGTTATTGTATTAATTTTTATGTGGGCAATTTAATAATATTTTTTGAATTATTATTAGAATAAATTGTGAGTATTGGAAAGCTTTTATCCTTTCAAAACTTTTAATTCTAATAGTAAGAATTTCATTCCTTATTTAATATGAAATTATTTTCTTTAAAAATCTCAACTCTTCTTAGTCTGTTGAAAATAATTTATAGTTTATTTGAAACTTGAAAAAAAGAACATATTGCTATGACAAACTTATACTAAAATTATTTTGTTATGATCTAAATTTTCATTTTGTCTTCATTGAAATCTCTTGTCTTTAACGACTTCTTCAGAAGCTCTCTTCTACTGTGTCTAACGAAGTAAAATATGCTGTAGTATGACTCATACCGTATAAATATCCGTTGAAGTGCTTTCAAATAATAGTTATTTTTGAAGACAACGGTTTTATAACAAATAAAGAGCTGCTCATCATGTGAGACGAAATGATGAATAGTGCCTTATGCTTGGAATAACTATGACAGCGTTTGTTTTTTAAGTTTTTCAATAGAAAACACCAAAGTGAGTGCCATTACTACACAGTGGAATACGTTGTGATTCAAATATTCATTTTATTCCATTTCAATAGAAAAAAAATTCTTAATAATAATATATAATTTTTGGTGTTATAGCTATTGTTAGTTTAATATTTCGTCAGTTGCTGAGTAGAAATTAAAACTTATTATGTAAAAGTAATACAATAAAACAAATTTTTATGACTACAGTGGCGAATCACACAAAATGAAATCGATTAAAAAATGAAGAACAAGTACCAAATTCGTACACTCAATTATTACAAATTTCATTTGAGAAAGAAATAATTGTCAAAGAACGTATGAGCAACATCCATTGCTGAAGTGAAAGAAAAATATTAATCATACGTCTGCTCTCGAAGTTCTAAATTTATGGGCTTAGAATATTAATATGTGCAATTTTAATTAAATTGTTATTGTTTTAGGAAAATCCGCCTTGTATTAGTTTTTTTTTTTTTTTGAAGAAATTTTGCATGAAAAGGGACTACTTTATTTGGGATTCAGAAGTCATTTTAGTCCACTTGTATTCAGTTTGCAATTTTTTTATTTTTTTTATTAAAAATTATCCATGTTAATTAAATAAACTGTTTACTATAATATTTCACTTGTATTGTTAATAATCCAAAGACTATAAAAAATTAAAACGCAAAGTTTTAATATACAGTACGAAGGAAAAATATTAATTAAATAGATAAACAAAATTTTCACACAAATTATGAAAAGGAGAAAACATTAATAAACTGGTGAAGCGGCAAGAATTTTGAAATGATGAAAGTTGTTGAGCAAACAATGAAGTGCAGTATATGGGGCAATATTGAAGAACAAAAAAGCCGCAAAAAGTAAGATGAAATAAAAAGCACATATAAATAATATATAGTATTGCATATAAATATAGGGACTTGTAGCAATTTTCACATTTTAAAGTTCCTGAATGTTTAATCTTGGGCATTTAAAATTCATTAAAGTTTCTATTTTCTTTCTTGCGTCTTTTTTAATATTTTTCTTCCTATTACTGAGTCTTCTTTCTGTCTACTTTGCTACTGAGACTTTTTATACAGTCGTATCAAGTATAAATATGTGCTCAAGTGTAACATTGAAACTTGTACACGTCTTCTTTTCTGCTCGTATTCAAACACTTATGAAGTAGCATGTGTTACTTTTATCAAGTTAAAAAGCGCCAACAGAAATACCAACAACAATAACTAAGGAAGTAACAAAAAAGTAGAAAAAAAAAGAAAAAAAAATTGATAATAAAACCTCATCTACTTTGGTCTACTTTATCTTTTAAAAGAGTTTCTCGTAACGTTTATGGCATTTAAAATTTGAGTGTTTCATATAATTTTTTTAATACGGTGTTAAGTTTACTTTAAGCTTTGTTTGAATTTCCATATAATGTTGCTTTTTTATTATGAGTTTGACAAAAAATTTGGTTCATCAAGAGGTTGGTAACAAATGTTAAGAGCAATTCTTTAGTACATATAATGTGAAAAGTTTAGTAAAAATGATATGGAATGAAAATAAATGAAGTCGCAGCTGTTTTGGTAGAAAGTCTTGCTCATAAACATGATAGATCCTTATGTGAGAGTTTATTATAATAAATAGTATTACATTTCATATGAAATAAAACTTTTGGCTGGATTAACTGCAAATTGCATCACTTTTGTGGAACATAGAGGGACTATAATTTGCAGTTTTCTTACTTTCCCATAATACGCTCAGAACTAATTTTTCTACTTTCAGGAAGTTAATTTTTTGTGATCGTGATTTTGAACTCATCTAATTATTAAAGGCTCTGTTATAGCCGCTAGATAAATGCAATTTGGCACTGCGAAATACCATACCACCACTTCACTCTAGACGTAAATAACTGAAGCTTATGTTACTCTGTCATGCGGGGCTACTAGTTTCGCTGGAATCTTTGTCTGGAACAAGGTATAATGCCTACTAATGTAATGCATTGTGCAGTGACTAGGAAGACATGCTGTAAGATGAAAGATTTAGGAGGTAGTGTCTTTGGGCATTTTGTTTCAACTTTTTCATATTGAAAGTGATAGAAAAGACGGGAGATTGTTCCACTTTGAGGAACGAACTTTCTCTGTAATACAAAACACAGTTTTTGGCACATCGGCCACTAATGAAAAATGATGATGTTCGTAAAAAATATCGGATTTCGCGATCAATTACCCTGATATTATTATAGCATATTCCATTGTAGTATTGATAGATTAGCAAAACATATCCCACACTGCTTCAATGATACAGTGAGTGAAGCAACTGCCCATACATTAAAGTTTCACTCGATTTTGGGATAAATGTAGGTGGTATGAACAGTATCAGTTAAGTATCTCTTGCACCGCCTTAAAAACCTGAGGTACTTGAATGCATGAAAGTAGTGTTCAGTCTAACGCCCATTACACTGAATTTACATGTGAAGAACATCAAGAGATTCTCATTTCTCCATTTTTACAAATGGATCAGAGTGTCTAGATTGTTCAAAAATTGTTATTAAGTTCGAGTATATCATTCACATTCTGCCTGAAGGATATCTAAGTCCTTAATAGGGGTGTTCAACGAATATCTGTTTAAGTTGCTTGATAATCCTTATGGATATGTATTTCCAATGAAACCAGTATTATTTATATTAATACCAAAATGCATATGTAGGTGATCAAATATATGAACTGAGTTACGAGCTGCAATATCCTATTAAATATTTATTTCGGATTAATTGCTGACAATTATTTCTAATTTTTGAAATTTGTAAATATGGTTTGGAAGCAAAAGGCTCTGGTTTAATGAAGAGGTAAGTACTATAATATAATTTAATAAAATAAGTAGAGATTTTATATAAGTCAGAATATTTGTAAACTGCTGCTGATTTTTATATTTAACATTTTTGTTTTACAATTATATGGCAGCTCAAGTCCTCTGCTCATGCCCATGCAAGCTTAATTCACGATCGAGTCACATAATCGTACATGCGTGTATAACATTTTTTTTGGTTGCAACGCTTCATCTCATTATTGATACAGATCTTTCAGAATTATTTGAAGTAAATTCGCTGTTTGTAGTATAGCTTTGCTGCTTCATTTGATACTTGCAACTGCAAAATGACAGGCTGTTGGATTATTATCCGCACAACACAATTACTCTCGAAAGAGATGATGCGACTCTACGCGCCATTCAAACTTTTTTCTCCCTCAGTACTTCAGAGCTTATCCCGGAGGCATTTAACTTAGGCCCCATGTTATCTCACGCTCCTCAAGTCACATCAAAAAGCTACGGGCAGTACAATAATATAAAAAGAGCAGGCATTTTGTTAGTATAATTCACTAGACGAGTTATCAAAATTAGCGCTGAAAGTAATAAGATGAATGCCGACAAAATTTCATACATATTTAAAACTTTTTTTGCCTCAAGAATAATATGGACTTTATAAAATATATATTTGTTATATTTACTATCAAGTTTCAATACTGTTTTAATACTTGAAAGAAAGAGAACACCAAGTTTCCCGAATTTTATTCCGTACGACGTGCTCTAATCTGACTTTCTGCAACTACCCAAAAGTGTTTCATAGATTTAAAGTTGATCATAAGTGCTTGATTCTTTAGAAACCACGATTTCATATATGCAGCAGGCGGCTTAGGATCATTATCCTGCAAAGTTCTTATATCAACAACATTTTCACTTCAGCAAATCGCGTCCAGTTTTGTTCACGTTTTAGTATTAATTTTTTACTATTATCAGACTATTACTATTACAAGTATCAGAAGTATAAAACATGGCTATACACGTATATTGAACAACCAGCCAGCCATCTTGTAACAAAATTTATATTTTTTTCGTAGTTTCGATCCAAAACTTAACGAAGGGAAAACTAATTTGGCTACAACTTAATATTTTTTTTTGATTTTTTATATCATATGGAAACATAAGCAAAAAAATATTTTGTGGCACTATTGCTTCTTCCAGGGCTGTATGTAACGCGTCGTTCATTAAGCCCGTGTTATTTTTGAATTTGATTAAATCAAAGTGTGTGTGAAGTATCATGAAATATCGCAATTTTTCTAGTTGGCTTTGAGGGCCGCTCTGGTTTATGGCTCATTTGCATAGATCTGCGTCTTAAAAAAAAACCAATAGAACACCCATTTTGATAAAGCAATAGAATCATTTGCACGTACATATGTATGTTGAACGGTTTATACGTTTACGGTGATTTGACAAAACAGACTTAATAAATCATAATCAATTTGACAGATGTACCATCAACAATGTGGTCGCTATTAAATGTCAAAGTTTAAAAATTCCTGTTAGAGGACCCGATATTTGCTGATTGCAAAAAATAAAATAAACATCATGACGTGTAGTATAGTGTCTCAGTTGTGTGAATGATCGCACCTTTGCCTTAGTTTCTTTTTTAGACACTTATGTCAATGCCAAAGCGAAAATATATCATTTTAGTTGTTATTGAAATATTCATTACAAGAAAACCATCGTTGACTTTAAAAGGTGGCAAAGCTTAGGCAACATCCAAAACAATACAAGAAACAAAAGTTGTTCCTTGTGTAAAATGAGTTGTGCTGTCAAAAACATATGTGATGACAAGAGAGTAGCAAAAACACACACACATACCATAGCATACAAACACACCAATGCGCTTTGACATATCGACTCACTGAGCGTCAGCAAAGCAAAAAATAATCACCTGCAGTAATGATACCACATTTTAAAATTAATGCAGCCTGAAGAAAGAAAACGTGGTTAAGCCAAGAATGTAGCACCTGTCAAATGTGGAAATGTAGTTACATATTACTTAATAAAATGTCAAAGCTAATGGCTTTTTTGGGGAGGGACCACATGAGTGTGTCGGTTAAACCCAATATCAATTACTTCCTGTGAAACAATTAGACACCAACAACAATTGGTCTAACCGAAACCATAAATAAAAAATATTTGTTGTTTTTTTCCAACTAATAAATTTAGCGCATTCAATTAATTTTTAGTTGTTTGTTATGATTAAAAAATATAGTGGAAAATAAATTCAAAATTAAAAGTTAATTTCTTAATGCAATGATATATTTATAGATGAAGTTCTAATTAATTTTCTTTTCATATATTTTTTTCTATATACAGGTATATGAGGTATATGAAGCAGTATTGAAAGATTTAATATCACCATCTTTCTGATGGTGATATTTGCTGTTATCCTCCGGGCGATAGTCCAGGTATTCATTAGTTTTCAGCAAAAGTGGGAACTCGAAGACAAATTCCAATGATTATTTAGGTAATTAAAGCCGGAAGCTATCCCAGTGGGCTGTAAAATTGCTCTTATTCTAGGAGATCTAGGAAAATTTTTTCTGTTTTGGTAGATGTATAGTATTGTCTAGAAGGGGCTTAATGCTTAGACACTTCTTTGGCTTCATAAATTCATTCATTCATAGGGATGATTTGATAAAGTGTCTTAACTACAAGTGCAGGATACATGGGATATTGAACTCCCGACATTCTCGCATTCGTATAATGACCATTGCCAAAGTTGTAGGTAATGAAGATGAAGACAAAAACGGATTTAAGTGTTTAGTTTCAGCATCCTGCGTTATATAACGCAGATGTAGTAATTTTCTACGCAAACCTCTTCTCAGACTTGAACTATTAATTTTATTTAAAGACTAGCAGACCACGCGAACTTCGCCTCGCCCTAATTTTTAGCCTTCAGACAAACTTTCTATTTTTTAATTTGAAAAGCCATTAAGGAATAATTTCAAACAAAATTTCATACCAAAACTCGATTTTCGATTTTTCCAATTTTCCGACTTTTCTTCCATAAAAACCTTCTCCTCGAAAATACGAACAACTGACAAACAGTTTTACAGAAATCGGCCAAGCCGTTCTCATTTTATGAATTATTGGATTTTGCCACGCCCCTCCGCCCACAGACCGAAAATAAAAAATCGGACTTCACAGTGTCACCCGCCCGAGTATTCTGAAGGTTTCCTGAAAATTTCGTCAAAATCGGCCCAGCCGTTTTGGAGCCATTACGTTACATACATACACACATCCTATTTTATATATATAGATTGCGAATAGTGTGATGTTGCGATGAGATATCTGAATTAACTCTGATCGTATGTTTTTAGCTCTTAGCATACCGAAGTTGCACTAAATCACGAGTGAAATAAGTGAGTTTTGTTGCTGCCTTCATAAATTTCTAGTAACGTTCTAGGAAAACATATTTGTTATATTTGTTGTTATGAAAACATAAAATTATTGTTTAAAGCCGACTTTGTATCCTTTATCATTATCCATTTTGTTTAAAAATTCAGTAAAACAAACTGCCGGTTAAGGTTTTATGATACTATGAACTGGTTGCCATTTTTTTTAGCGCGTTGACTATAAATCAATTTATGACTGAGAATATAAATTCGATCCCTGTTTAGGATTATATTAGTGTGGCACTGTGTTAGTTGTTGTTGGTTTGTTTAATCTATTGAGGCACATCACAGCGCCTTACCTGGTCGATAATGTTAACCAAAACGTCGGCGATTATAAAATGGATACACAAAAGTTAATACGTCTCCTTTAACATCAGAGGTGCTGCAAATTTGCTATAAAATTAATAAAATGCCCAATAGTAGAAATGTCAAAAAATAAGCTCTCTCTCTCTCT
Source organism: Germaria angustata (assembly GCA_963681545.1). NCBI lineage: Eukaryota > Metazoa > Arthropoda > Insecta > Diptera > Tachinidae > Germaria > Germaria angustata. The sequence goes on from OY813000.1 coordinate 68,002,424, forward strand.
CCCTCTCCCTTTTAATAATTCACCAACTGTCTCCATCTACAATATCCTTTTCTCAAAGAAGTAACACTTTAGGTGGTACTAGTAGTTATTAATTGCCTGAGTGTTACTTCTTTGTAATCAAACTTTATTCGACAGAATAAAATTGATGACGTTAATTGGAATAAACTATATCGCAAATTGCCACCTACCGATTTGAATTTTAATCGCGCTCGTTTTACAGCATTTAGAGATTTTGCATTATGACAAATACTTTTGCGCTACTTTTAGGTAAAACTATTTCCCATTTTGTAATTTTACTTGCAGCAATCACTTGCAAGTCATTTGCATTGCCAGCTGTCTCGCAAGTACCAAAAGTGCAGTTGTGTTATTAAAAAAAGTTTGCATGTTGTGAAACATTTGAACTTGCACTTGCATGCATGTAGCAGCAATTGGTTAAGGAGTGCCCCAGGGCACTATATATATATATATATATATATATATATATATATATATATATATATATATATATATATATATATATATATATATATATATATATATATATATATATATATATATATATATATATATATATATATATATATATATATATATATATATATATATATATATATATATATATATATATATATATATATATATATATATATATATATATATATATATATATATATATATATATATATATATATATATATATATATATATATATATATATATATATATATATATATATATATATATATATATATATATATATATATATATATATATATATATATAATTATATATATAATTAATATAAAGTCATAGGGTAATATTAAATCACGTTGGCTTATATGTCAATAATTTAGTAGTGTACTTTTGTTTCCAACTTACTTTCCAAGCGCTCGCTCAAAAGATTAGATCTAAATTGCAGTTATACAATGTTTGTCACGTATAAAACTGTATGTGTGAATTATTTACTCATACGCACTCAACATAAAAGTAATATCAGTAATTTGAGTACGAGTATTTTGCTACAAAGTCGGAGTGAAAGTTCTTATAACAGCAACTTAAACTTTTTTGTACGTTTTATAAAGGTACTTCTCTTTATAGTTTTAGCCAAGTTTTGATAAAGTTTTCCAAGGAATAACATCGAGCCACAAAAACTATGAGAAATAGTGAAACTTAAAAAAGCACATTATTGCATAGAAAACTGATACACCTTCATCAGGTGCTTGTGCAAGTGAATATGGGCGTGTGTACGTGTATTTTATACATAAACGTATCCACAAATGTGTTACATTTTATGTATTTTGTGTTGAATGCAGCCCGGTTGTAAGTAAATATTTCGGTTTGTTTGTTGTTCATTTTTGTTGTACTTACCTTGGGTGTTGACACAGCATGTGCACCATCGTACACATACAAATGATCATTACAATCCAATTGCAACATGTCGAAGCGTAACATGAACCTTTGTAATATCGAATGCGTTTGAAAGGTGATGATACAGTCAAGATTACGCTCATTTTGTGACCAAAGCACGGCACCATCAATTTTCCGATACAGCTGCTGAAGAAAATGATTTTTACACAACGATTGCATGTAGTCTGCAAATAAAGAGCATAGAAAACATATTAGATGTTAGTAAATTATTAATTATTTGTAAATATCAAATTAGTATGAAGAAACTTAAAAGGAAAAAAACTCACATTGTATTATAAACACAAGTGAGACGAATAAGGTCTTTTTGCTAGGAATACATATGTAGGAATAATTTATGCATATATTTAGTATAGGAAAATATTTATGTACGTTCGAAGCCTCGAACGAATTTCGTCCTGCACACCGAATGAACACTGGGATAATTTGATACTAGTTTGTGGCATTAATTCGACAAGCCAGTCAAGTAACCCAATTTGTGATTTTTTTTTTTCGTAAATAAGTATTTTAAAAGGTAAAAATCTATATATATAAAATTGGATGTGTGTATGTATGTATGTAACGTAATGGCTCCAAAACGGTTGGGCCGATTTTGACGAAATTTTCAGGGAGCCTTCAGAATACTCGGGCAGTGGACACTGTGGACACTGTGTGGATTTTTTATTTTCGGTCTATGGGCGGAGGGGCGTGGCAAAATCCAATTTTCATATTGCACCACCAATGACATATACATATATTTATTTTATGTGCTTTTTTTATTTTATTTTACTTTTTTTTTAAGCCGTTGTGATGTTCTTCAAAACTAGATATCAAACTCTTAAATCGGTTATGTAGTTCCGAAGATATTTACAAAAAATCTATGTTAATAATAATTCAATGTCAAAATTTTAAAACTTTCGAAATGTTGCAATAAAAAATCCGAGTTTTCGGTTTATTAAAAAAATATTTACATCATTCGATAACACATAATATTCCGCACTTACTAAGGTGCAACATTGTACAATAAGTTAAAGATCTATACATATAAAACAGGATATATATATATATATATATATATATATATATATATATATATATATATATATATATATATATATATATATATATATATATATATATATATATATATATATATATATATATATATATATATATATATATATATATATATATATATATATATATATATATATATATGTAGCGTATGGACTCCAAAACTTTATGATATGTATTCCATGGATTTTTATTTAAAGTCTGTAAATTTCGTTAAACGCTCAATTTAAATCGTATGGTAATACAACTTTTGAGATGTTTGCTTAGGGCCAGCAACACGGACGGGGTCAGCTATATGTACATAAAAATTACGTGTATGTTCGTGATCGCTAAACTCAAAAACTACTGGACCGATTTTGACCCAATTTGATATGCATGCTCTATGGGCCGTGAGGAGTGTTTCTGTGTAGTTTGAAGTTCGTCCAACAGATGGCGCAATACTTAGTTTTGTGTGTGTGTTTTTGCACCGTAACTCAAGAACTACTGCACCGATTTTGACCAAACTTTATATACATGTTCTATGGGACGTGAGGAGTGTTTCTGTGTAGTTTGAAATTCGTCCGACAGATGGCGCAATACTTAGTTTTGTGTGTGTGTTTTTGCACCGTAACTCAAGAACTACTGCACCGATTTTGACCAAACTTTATAGACATGTTCTATGAGACGTGAGGAGTGTTTCTGTGTACTTTGAAGTTCGTCCGACAGATGGCCCAATATTTTGTTTTTTGTATTTTGCCCAATAGAGATTAGCGCGATAAGCCTATGATGCGTTTTGCTGAAGGCGTTAGGTCCTTAACCAGCGTGTAGTGGGGTTAATTAGCCCGATACCTTTATTTGAACAATAATTGCTATGTCGATTTAGTGCAAATTTGAAGGCAAAACAAGGTTTGCCCGGGTCAGCTAGTATGCTATAAAAGTGGGAAGTGATGAGTTACACTGAAAATTTATAAGAATTTATTCTCCCATATGTGGGTCACCTGTGTAATAGTATTGTAAAACAAAGTGAAAATTGAAAGCATTTTAAGGCGTCGGAAAAATGCAAATTTGCAGGATATAAAAAAAAGTATTTGAAATATAAAAACACAAAATTGTAAAGTTACAAAAGAATAATTCCTTAGCAAAAAAACTTCAGTTAAGAAAACGTAAAAGATTCGAAATACCATCTAATTTTTTTGTTAGATTTTAATTACGTGATTTTCTATAAATAATCATGTCGTTTCGAACAAGTAATTGAAAAACTATTTTTAATAGAAAATATTTTTCTTTTCAAACATTCAATCACATACTCAGCCAAGCCGACAACAAACAATATATTTTTTTAAATAATTATTTGAGAGGCCATATCGAATAATGAATTTAACAAATATTTTTTTTCTCTAAAAGAAATGAGAATAATAAAATGAAATGTAATTACTACTTTATATGTGACATTATTAATAGTTTATTGTTAATATATTATAGTAATAATAATATAATACGAGTATATTAATTTTTTATCTGTACCAAATGCAGATGAAATTAAATAGAATTCGATTGAACAGAATACACGCCGGCAAGGAGTTGAATAACGAATATATTATTAAGGCGAAAGTTCGGTATAACGACCATTCTAATCTTTTATATAATCTACCCCATTTAAAAAACGACAATACATATTTATGGGAAAGAAACCTAAAGCTGAAGTGTACTCTTTATAACGAAACGTTATAAGAAACGTTAAAAGGAAAAATACGTGATTAGTAAACAAGTGCATATCAGGAGCAGGTTCCCTGAATTAAACATGGTTTACTTAAGGATGGACCAAGTAATTCTATATTTGCAGAACAGAAGAAAATTTTTGTTGAAATAAAAATTCCCTGAGCATTGAAGAAACTGCATATAAAAACTGTCTCGGTTTCAGAAATTAAATGTAAACGGAGCTTCTGTCAACAGGACAAACATATAAAATTTTGCTAAAGTCGAAAGCAATAGGGATAAAAACATGATTATCAAGTTAAAGAAAGACATGACATAAAACATATCAAGGAATTAAGGCTTAAAAATTTTACAAAAATTTCTAGAGAACAACACACCCACCATACCCTTCGTTCAATATTTATGGGTACGGCATGCTTGTCGAAATAAATCATTTAAATAGTTGTCGAAATAATTATCAATATGCATATATGAAAAGAAATCTGTGCTTCTATGCTTGCTTTTCCTTATAGAAAGCCTAACGACGAGGCCGACGAGGAAATGGGCAAATTTATTTTTTTAACTAATTGGGAAAAGGGCACCCCCCATACAAAATAAATATTAATTATTCTATATTCCAGTTATAAAATAATTAATATTTACAATAGCGATACTTTCAAAATTTTATAATTAGTATTAAACAAATTTAATACATACTCAAACATCTTTATAAAAATAAAAAGACGCAAGTCGATTATAATTGCTTATTACGTTGTGTTTGCATAAAAGCTTTCTAAGACTATTAATAATAATAATAATTATAATAATAATAATAATAATAATAATAATGCATTTATATTGCCTCGAAATCTAGTACTCATGAGATTTCGAGCAAAATCTAGTTTTTCTTACTAGATTTGCCGTACAAAATGAAATCCACTCTGTCATTAGATTTGGACTACGCTGTGTAAAAATCCCACTCTATAAGTTGTGTTTATTTGAAATATAAAATATATACATACATGTAGTTTGAAATTTTTAAAGTAAAAATGCCTATAATCTGTTTTCATTACGAATTTAAAATCTTACTAACTGATAAATAGTAGTGATGTATACGCTGCAGATTTTGATAAAGATTTAAAATCAGATCTTTGGGATCTCGATTTATAAACCACAAATAGAAGTATATGATTGAATTTTACTGAATTCTCATACAGTATTTGTTGATTTTTGTAAAAGTGTATGAGTTTGAAGGCTTTTCAAACATGATTTGGCTGAAGAGCCCCAATGAAATGCTGGCATAAACTCAAGTAAGCCAACAATAAGCAATAAATTATTAAATAACTATTTTGGACAATATTTCGAATAAAGAATTTAATAAATACTGTGATTATTGCTTTACATATGCTTTATTTTAATACATTTTTATTTACTAATACTAAAAGGATAATTCTTCGTTTAAAATAACCTTCACGTATTCATATTTTTTCTTCAAATAATTACATTGTGCAACAATACTTATATAATAAAGTATTATCTATGATAATGAAAGACTACTGCACAAGTTATATTTTTTAATAATTCTTTTAACAGAAAAAACAAATTTTTTCAATTCATTAATTACAATAACCTGAATTACAAAGTTGGCCTGTCATAGAATATAAAATCCTTTTTAAAAAAATATTTCGCCTTTTAGCATTTGCGAGAAACGGAAGAATTTTCTTATTCTTCAACTAAAGTTTTCTTTTATTGCATGAAAACTCAAGTACGGAGGAAGTAGAAACAAACAAGTTTTTCTTTCTCCTTTTCTTTAATATTTCTTATGACATTTGCCTACTTAAACTGTCAATCACTTGCTAAAATAAAGTGGAAAACTTTTTCATATAAATTTTTATTTCCAACTTTCATTTTGGCCGTAATTAAGTGTGAATATAATTTTACGTTAATGTTGGCAAGTATGATCCCCGCTGCCCCTGTCATTCGCGGATCTTGATTTATACTTCTTTTATTGTTTCTAAACTGACTTGGAAATGTGAATTTCTCTTTTTGTTGCAAAAGAACCAAGATAACAATTTCTTAGAATTCTTTCGAAGATTTTGTCATTGTTTTATTTTATATATTCTTATTGAAATTTATTCGCCAGTTGCTGCAGACCAGTTTTAATTTTTGCCGTTGGCCAAGAATAATGAATTTGCTGAATGAATAAATTTAAGTAAATAAACGTTAATTGCCCTTATGACAGTTGGAATAACTCTCACGAGTTTCGGAGCGACTTACTCTTAAGATTCTGGCTGCCTATTCGATCAAATAATGAAAATATAGTTTTTGAAATGGGCAAAGTTTTATTTATTTATTTAATTTTACTTTTTTTTAACTACAAAGTTTGAAAAGAATCATCATGAATAGTCGTAATATGTATATATATATATATATATATATATATATATTATATATATATATATATATATATATATATATATATATATATGTATATACATATGTATATAAGAGTGTATGTGCTTTGGTAGACTAGTAGCTAGATGGTAGTAGTAGATTGGTAGTCCGGAGGTCGCAGTTTCGACTCCTGCGTCAGACTCCGGGTGTCTCTGCAGATAAACCAAGTAGTTTCATAGTTTGTGTTTGTTAATTAATAAAAAAAAATTTAAAGTATGTTTTATTACTTGTTGTGACTAGTAGTAGCTTAAGTGATTAGTTTCTAATATTGATCATCGAAAAATTTCTCTTCTATTATTTAATGAACTCTCCTCTTGGGTTATTAGGAGGCTGATGGGGTCAACATTGAGAAAAACGGAGTTATTGCTTTTTACCATGTAATATAGCTAAGGAAAGTGTAGATTAGAGAATAATAAGTAATTTAATGCTTATTTAGATGTTAAATCATAATCAAAAATGAAGACATAAAAATGCTAAAAAGGGACTCGTTATTTTGGAACAACTACTTTAGACTCATCGTACTTTCTTCTTATGAAAGGAATATAAAAGCAGACGCTGTCAAGAGTAATTGAATACTTGCATAGTGGGGAAATAAAGTCAATGGACGTGTGCCTATATTGGAATAAATTTATCATAGGGAGCATTTCTCAGGCATTGAGAATGAAAGCGGTACGCAGTAAGATATTGTTAAGATCATCGGGCTCGTGACCGGTACATGCGCATATGCCAAGGTATTCGCATGCAAAAATTAACCACGTGGGCACAAGTAAGAGCTAATTGCTGTCACCTATGGAATGCTTTTAAAATGTGCAGATTTATTTATTTATAATCCAATTAGCGATGTTCATCTCCACGATGTGTATCAGCCAAACCACATTCAAGACTGGGCGAAACGGGCAGCTCTAATTCGATTTTTTTTGTCAAATCACGTAGACATATGCCTGCTTATATGTATGTCTGCTCATGGGCACCTGTTAATGTGCTATTTATGTGCTTCACATTTTTAAAGCGTAATGCTAAGTGTGCCACAGCAGTTTGCACTTATTCTTGCGTATGTATGTAAATCTATATTTGTGTGATCCATGCTCATGAGCAAATTCGTACTCTGCAGAGCAGTCAGGAACTTGATTGTCAATAAATGAAATCGCCATAAGGTATAAAGAAGATTCCAGAGGAAACTATTTTTAGCGCCAAATAATTATTGGCTATAACCAAAAGAAACTTGAGATTAGAATCTCAAAAATCTAATAAGGGCTGTGTTGTCTTTATAAACTCAGTGATAGGGTTGGGCGTGAGTGCTAATGTTGCAGGATAAAATTTCCGCATGAGCTTGGTATTGTGCTTCAAATACTCAACTCAAAGACAGTATTTACGATAACCTCTATGGGAAATATGTGAGTATCCTTCTAAGAAGCAGGACATCTATACGTGTAATCTACAACACGAAATATATAATTCAATTAGCATAGCCCTAAAGCAAATACTGATCATTATTAATGTCACTTGATCTATTAAGCTACACTGTCCATGAGACTGCATCTTCCTAGAAAGAAAACAACCATTTTGTTAAGTACACTGAAACAAAATTCCGTAGATAATATTTAGGAAAAAATTTTTATAAAGTCTTAACGAAAAGAAGAATTAAGTCTACTGAATATTTATTTTAGTTAATATTAAAATTTATTCAACTAAACAAGTTTTCTTCTAATAAACACAAATATTTTTGTCAACAATTTTTTTCTATATAATCCCTTTATTTGAATAAAAATAAAAAAATAGTTCTAAGTCTAATGAATCAAATTTAGTTAAAACAATAATAAAAGGACGGTAAATTAATATGCCAGAAGGAAATTAATTTAAAATATTTACGAAGTTGTTTTCCATTTTTTTTAGTTTAATTTTCCGATTTGAAAACCAGAAACTTGTGTATAAAAAGCAAAAGCAACCGATTGTCAACTGATTTTAGTTTTTTTATATGTTTTACTAACTTTTAATGAGCTTTAGGGCTCCTGTTAAATATATTGAGACTTTTAAGTTCTTAAAACAAACATAGACCAACAAGAAAACTTTCGGGATCGATTTCCAATTCAAAATATTAATTTAGAAATCAAACTCCATCTAAGAGAAAATCTGAAAATTACGAGAGTTTGGAAAATATCGGAGCATAAATTTCCAGCAAAAGAGGCCTTCCAAAGAACTAGTGAAAATGTTTGGATTGTTGGTTTTAATATAATTTTGTCATTGTAGTACGAGTATATTCTCTTTATCGATTCCTATTAACCGATTTTGAAGGTTTTTTTTGTTATATTGCGAAAAATAAGGAAATTTTATATTAAATTTGGATGTTTTATTTGCCACTGACAATAAGTTTGACAACTATAAGGCGTACAAATTTGCCAGTAGTCACGATTTATTTCATAATTGTTGGTTGCAGATAATTTACAGATTAATATTCTTTTTTATAAAAATTAATTATTTTCGATTGTCACCAATACTCGTAAGTAGAAGTAATTCCTATTTGAAATTAACACTTTTTTGAAGTCTAAAAAATGCACTAACGTTTCATTTGCATGCAATGAAAATGTCATTCCTTGAGAACAACTTTAATTTTTTCACTGGGGTTGATTACAAATGACTTAAACATTAGAAAGTGTTCAAATTCTGGATACTGGGCATAAAAACAAATAATGATTTTGTTGCTTCTAATGGAAATTTATTATAATTTTATTCAAATAACACGATTTTTTTTTGCATAATTTATTAAAAAATTAATAGAAACAGAAATTTTGGTTAAAACTACGTGTAGTTTATTTTCTAGAAATATCAATGCCTTTTTTTTAGTAAAAAAACTGAAATGAATGTCGTCTATGAAAGAAAAAATTGTTAGTGCAAGAAACATCAACAAAAATGCTGGTAGCAGAATGTGGCAGAAGTTGTGTGTGTCGTACACAGCCAAAGGCAAGTTGTTTTGTTCAATGCTCGATAAAGAAATTCTTGCATAGAAATAGAAGTTTCTGGTGCTCGTATCATGAAAAGTTTTTATGCCAATGACTCGTGAACAAAATCCACAAATGCAATTGGATGATATGGTCTAGTTATAATAAATAATAAATTTTAAATTTAAATGGAAATATTATTTACATACATACTTATATTCCCCAAATGTATACGTTCCTTTGATCAATAGCTCTGAATATATAAATAAAAAAATTCAAATTATCTGGGTTTTTTATCACAAAGTAAAGAAAAACTTTTCAACTTTAAATAAAGTCGGCAATTTAATTTTTTTTCTTTAAATTTTATTACTTCAATTCGATTTCACAAAATATATCATTGTGTAAAATCTTACAAAGTGTTATAAAAAATAAAAAATATTAGATGGTTGGTCGGTTTCCAGGGTACTTTACAGGGGGCAAACTCTCAAGTAGAGACCAGATGACACCGTTTTGTATTGACCACACAACCTTTCCGATGTGTTGTGCACAGAACCTGTGCTGGTCCCATGATTTAAAGTAGTGCTCCCGTTGGTTGTTTTAAGAGATTATTAAGCCTTGACCCCGATGCTTCTCAAATATCTTGCATTATATGGAATAGCTGTTCAGGAATCCTTGTTTTGTTATTGTCAAGGCAGAACATTCGCAGAGGAGGTGAAAGACTGTTGTTTCCTTTTCTATATCCTTGCAGCTACAGCGAGTGTCGTTAAAGAGTAGTGCGAGTCGGCTTGTATGTATTACTAGCATTCAGTGACCCTTTAATATTGACAGCAGTCTCAATACATCCTAACGACTGTTGCATGTGGGGCTTATATTATGGGAGAGCCACATCATATTGGCGAGCCTGCATGAGGTGAGATTAACTCATCTATTATCAGCTAGACATACTATTTTTAATAGTCCCAAAGCGGAATTGCAACTGGCACCTCACTGGAAATGTTCAAAGCAGCTCCCTTTAACAAAGTTGTCTCTATGTACAGAGATCTAAACTAAGGCAATGTCAGATAGTCGACTTTGCTTAGCTTAGCTTTCGGGGAAATAAATATATGGTTAAAAAAGGATTTATATCGTACTCGTATACAATTTGAAGTAAATGCTGTGAACGTAATGATTAATGTTTATTTCTTTTAAAAGGATTTTCTATATTTAATAAACGAACAGGTAACATGTTGCTGATATTAGGTAATATGGTCCTTAAGGAATTCTTTGCTTATTTGTTAATTTGATGTTCGTCCTTGTACCTTCCTTGTGCATGTTGCCTTGTATTGTAGTTGGGGTTTATGGATTTCAAAAACCTGAAGTCCTTGTAGAATGACTGGAAATATTTATTACTTTTAAATTGCTGGCGATATTGTTTACATATTTGTTGCTGTTAATTTTTGTGTTATTTGTTACGATATTGTTGTTTAGGTTAATGGTGTTGTTATTTATGCTGTTTATTATAGGGTTGGTGTTTGTGATGTTGAATGTGTTTGGCCTGTTGCTGACCCTGTTGGTAATTTAAATAACGTAGTTGTCGTTGAAATTCATGTTGTTATGTCTGTTGTTTATGTTAATGTTGAATGTGGTGTTATTGTCTCGAATCTTGTGCTGTTGGTTGTTCTGTTGTTGCATTTTGAATAGGGTTTCAAAAATTTGGTTCTGGGTTTGTTATAGACAATATGTAGAATTTCTCCACGCTGCAATGTCATGTTTTATATGGTATTCAGCGAAAACGAAACAGGTTTGATTAAGGACATCAAAAGCCGAACAGATGTTTAGATGGGAGAGAATTGGATCCTGTTTTTTTTAGTTTTGTTGAAACGTTCTGTAGTCGTATATGCATCAGCCACATGACACCAACGGTGTTGTTTCTGTATGCGAAGCATTTTTTCTATTGCAGAGGTATTGATAATCGTTAAATAGGATCTTGTGGACTGCGTTGGTCAAATGTGATTTGTGAATGATTATATTGAGATGACTTTACATCATTCTGTAGATTACATTCATATCATTAGCCTTCAGAATGTTAAACATTTCATCTGCATATACATGGAATTATTTATTTAATTAAACCAAAATTTCGTTATATATAAAAACATTTTGAAAACGAAATTTCTAGTCAAGTTTAAAAAAACATATATCTCTCCATTAATGCAGCATAGACGTATCTAAAAAAAAGACAATGGACTTGGCAAAATGCGATTAAAGCTCTTAAGGTTTCAGTCTCCACATCGTAACATTTTGGAATAACTTGGTCTTGTCTTTAAATATAATTCTGAACTTTTTTATGCATATAAAAAGAATATTGAGGAATACTTTTTTCTTGGTAATTTCAAAATTTCCGGTTCCTGTCGCAATTACGAATAGTTTATTTATATTATATTCAATGACAGGATTTAGATTTCCATAGTGAGAGTAGAAAGATTTCTTATTCCTTATAAGAAGCAGATGGCTTAACGATAGAATGGCGTAAATACAAATGCAGGAGAGGAATGTCGTAAAAGTCAAAGTAGACAGACTTCGTTTATATGTGGAGGTATCAATATATGTCTTTATATCATCTAACATAAGCTAATCCAATGAAATATTTAAATTTGTTAATTGACTTTAAGGAGACTTGAGTTCACGTTATTGTTGCTTGTACTTCATAATGGTAAATTCACCGTCAGAAGAGACTTTTTACGCAAACAACTAAACATGTATTTTTTTATTTAATTATGATTTATGAAAAAATTTATGAGTTGACAAACATTGAAAAAACCCAAATCAACAACGCAACTGATATACTAATGTCTGTAAAATTTTCTTTTAAAACATGCTTAAGTGATTGATTGATTTAATTTTTTTTGCTTTAAATTTATAATATCAAAACCGATTTCATACTTAAGAGTTTTTTTCTTGCGGAAACAAATTTTTACCCAATAACAATCTGGCATGATTTCCTTAAAAATATATAAAAAAATTAAATGAATATATTTTTGATAAGACAAGTCATACGTAAGCCTAGTTTTACTTTCTATTTACATTTTAAATTCTTTTGTTTTCTCCTGTTACTGAAATTCGATTTGATGCAATTGAATTTTAATGTAATTGTAAGTTTACATTAATTCGTATAGTGTGTTTTTTTTTTAAATTGAAAAATCGTTTACGATTGAGTAGTGTTCGTTTATTTCTGTTTTTTACCTGAACAAACAACCAACAACCACAATTTAACAGAATTTAGTCTTTATCAGGCACACAAACATTTATTTGATTTATTGCTGACAAAAGTGGCTGTATTGAATATGCCCTGCAACTCTGATAATACGAAAGATCATGTATAAAGCTGGTTTAAATTATTTTTCGGAATTGTGAAAACAAGACATATTAAAATAAATAATAAACTTTTTACAAACACAATTAATTAAATGAAAGCTTGACGAAATATTCTTAGTTTACTTCAGAACTGCTGGGTAAATATCCAGATATAACTTAATGTTTTTAAACATTTGTCTCCTCGTATATGTGCCATTGTGTGTGTGTGTGTGTGTGTGTGTGTGTGTATGTGTGTTGAGTCTTTCAAAACAATAAGGCTCATTTTGCAACGATTTCCCTTGATCTATTTTTTTATAGCTGCTTTTTCTTTCATTTGTGAAGGTACTTCCGTTTCCGTTTTCTCTGTCTCATTTTAAAAATCTAATGTGGCTTTCGTTAAATTTCAACTTTAAAAGGAAATGAGGGCAGAACAAGAAACCAAACGCAACTGCTGACCACAGTCCAGCAGATTTGTTAAAAATCTTTGGACAAATTAGTAAAACGGCAGTTTCTGAATACGACGCTGTCTGGAAGTGCATGGCCAAGAAAATTAAAGAAAGAAGTTCTTAAGCCATGAATTTTCTAATTGTACTTTTATCTTGCTATCACTTTGCCTATCTAAGAGCATGCCTGGTGGTAGTCGGCATTTTCAATTCATGCCCAATGGTATGCCCTGTACCAGAAGCTTGGCAGAGGGCACGACAGAACAACTTCAAGATTTTAGAGAATAATGGGCTTATAATTGTTCTGATTAAAAAATACCATATATTGAATATTGAATGGTTGTACTTTCGCAACCATTTTGCGAGTCCGAAGTAGCAAAGAAGGATTCGATTGATATATAAATTTAGTATTTATTAATGTAGTATTTAGAAGCCCCAATTCTAAAAGGTGTAAATACTTAATAACTTATGGTAATTTGAGAGCTGTACAGTTAATATATTAATAAAAGCATTTTAATTAAATTTTTAAAACATGATTTAAAACAAATTTTATAAATCTATATAATCTGTATGAAATGTTTTGACTCTTTCAAATTCACTTTCTTTAGCCAAAATGTTTATATTATTTTCCTTTTCCCCGTTTAAATCTTCTGCCAAGACACAATTAAAACTTTACCAAAATTACACGATGAAAGTTATTTCTTACAATAAAATATTTATGCGAAAATGAACTACGATTAGTTTTTAATTTTCATGAAAACCAACCAAACAATGTCAATGTCCCCTGGACTTTGAATGCTACAAGCTGGTTAAAGTTCACTGATGATTTGGTTAGCACCAATGAAATAGCAAATATCCTCCAATAAACAATAAGTTTATGAACAATATTTATTTGGATTTTCGAATATATAAAATCGTTACGAACTTTCTAAATATCTTCCCATATCATTCTTCAAATGTCTATAGTCTGAACACTGAAACTCAAGTTCTCAACAAGGATCATTTTGCAATTCGGACTACTTATTCATTTTACACAATTTTCAAGTGTCTTGGAATCCAAGGAAAACTAATTTAATTTTTAGAACTGGGACTACTCATCTTGTATCTCACCTGCTATTCTTGTAGATCTTCTAATGCCCTCTTCTTATTAGAAATAATAAGTGACTTTGATAAAGTAGCATCTATTAATAGCAACTTTTAACTAATATTTTAACTGGTGCTAATTCGCTAATACAAATGGATGTGTAATTGTGGAAAAGGCTTTTTCTCCAATAACTTGGAAATAATTGTTGGTGGAAAGTAATCTATACTAAGTCATGTTAAGAGTCATAACATGTCGAAAATCACTTCTGCAATAAAGCTTTTCCTTGCTGCGAATAACGTTATTTTTTATATCCATTATGTCCTTAAAAAAATTACGCTGTATAATGTTACGGCCAATTTTTTTAACCTCCCATGATGGTTTTGGGTAGTGTTATGTCTTTTGAAATATATAGCACCGATTCAGGAAACAAATGGTCGGGTATTTTCCAAAAGTTATATAAGACTAACTTTGTACGAGGACTAGGGCAGGATAAAGCCATAATCATTTTAAGGCCACAAGCATGGATGGTGTAAAATGCGAAAATCATTGCTAAGATGGAAAGCAAAGAAAAAACGAAATTGTAAGGCCATACCGAAACAATTCCAAATGGTAGAGATGAAGTAAATCTGCCATTTACAAGGACATAAAAAATGTCAGTTTCATTATTAAGAAATATAAAGTTGGCCTGTCATATGATGTATTGCACGCATTAGTCATCATTAAGCTCATAAGCAAAAGCAACAGGTATCACAAGCTGAAGGATATGCGATGGAGAGAGCATAAAAGGCAAGATACAGAAATACGACACAGGGACATAAAAGAGCGTCAGCATCTAGAGAGCTTGCTCGTAGCTAAGACGCGTAGAAAGTTTTCTTCGGAGCTTGATTATTTGCAAGATGAGGCCGAATCGCTACTTTTTGGCTTGTGAACGTCTCCAAAAACAGCATTGCAAATCTAAGCCTCATCAACTGAATAGTTTTGTGGCCCATTGCATTTCCTTAAAAGTCATGGCTGTCATTGAATTTTTTCTAAACAAAACTTTTTAAAAGTTTGTACTTGGTCTCGATTTTAGCCATTCTATCTCAAACCCTACATTTGGTAGGACTTGGTGACATTTACCTCTCGATAGAGAAAAGATCTTGACTCCAACAGAATAAATTTGTAAAGAAATTTTCAATATTTCGCATTTTCCGGATCCGGCTTCAGAATTAATTTCTGTTATTGAAAACTTGGTATAAAAAAAATTATTAATTGATCATGTGATATAAAATTATCATGTGATATAAATGTGGGTGCATGTTATCGATAGAACTTGTTATTGCTCCACTGTCTTTTAAATGAATAATTTCATGATGAATAGTTTGGATGTAACAGAGAATGTTGTTCGTGAAATTATAGTGTGACAAAACTCTTCGTAGCATTTTTTTTCTACTTTCTCTAAAAGTTTTTCGAACAAGTGATTTGGACTTTAGAAAAGCTTCTAACTTGTCGCAATTCGAATTTCTATTGAAATGTTTTAAAGGTTTTCTTCTATCCTTAATTAGATTTGTATGCTGTAATTGCACCGTCAACTTCTATGCAACAGCAAAGAAAATTTTCCCATTTAGAAAATTTTATATTCGTATAGGAAGATTTTATTTCGTGTAATATTAATATTTTTTTTAATAATTATCATTTTTTGCACATTTTTATTGCTACAAGAAATTTCTATTTCTTCTTGGGTTCTCGCTTGACTGCTGCAGTTTGACAAACGTAATAGAGAAGTCTTTATGACCCCAATGGGGGAGAACATTACGATATGGTTGGAATTGATAATAAATTATTTAGTTTTTTCCCTCTTTTTACACATGTAATTTTATTTAAATAATTAACTTTCCAAATTTATTTGTTGTTGCTGTAGCTGTTCATATATCTACATTTCATTTGTCACCTAGAAAACATTTGAATATTTTTTTTGGTACAATCTCTATAAATTTAAATCGTATTCACTAAAGAAAAGAAATGCCTATTATAACGATCTTGGAAATTATTGAGTACAGTTCGCTAAAAATGTGCCCTGTACCTTTTAAACGTCCAAGAACGCTCAATGTTATATAAATCGTTGCTATATAAATCGTTTATATATGAAAGGCCTTTTTGACATATTATAAGAATTTTATATTATAGTGAAAATCGAAGGGGAGTATATATATTAAAAAATCATCTTTTGAATTAAAAAAAACTACTGCATGATTGATTTTTAATAAACATTTGCTTTTTGATTCGGGTGTTACCCGCTAATATATAGAAAAGTGAAAATTAGATCTACTTTCTACTTTTGTAAGCCTCATAATTGACGTGGGAGCAGGTCAAATGATATTTGTGACGTGGAAAACAACTTGGTTAATTCGGTTATACATTTCCTAATGTTTGATTTGTTTGAACGGGTTTTACTCGAGTTTAGGGCAGCTTTGTCTTTCTTTCTATCCTGTATAAATTTCCATGTGGTATCGTTAATCCATTCCTTTTGGGTGTTGTTTTTGAATTCAAGGTGATGTTCTGCAGTTTTGATGAATATATCTTTGATTTCCGGCCACGTGCGTAATAACAGCATATTATGATAATGAAAAGATCAATTTAATAACATTCTTTTAACATAAAATGAAATGTTTTGTCTTTTGTTAACTTGGACTTCTTTTTTATATTGGGAGATTTTCGTAATTATCTTGCATTGAGTTTTAAAAATTTCTTCCTTTTGCTTAAAACTTTAACTCTGTCATCACTTTGACCAAATAACACAGTACAGTTTGCCTTTCAATTCGAAAATTGCTTTCGAAAAGTTTTATTTTCGAATCGAAATACGCGTTAGCCTTTGAAATAGTAACAAGCGTTGGAGGACATTAACAACTAAATCGTTGAACAAAAAATTCAGCGCATGTGTTTCCATTGCTACGAGTTTCAAAAAGAATTTATTTAGTATTGGGCATTGAGATTCTTCGAATTTTTAGGGCTGGTAATATCAACTAAAACTTTTGTGAATTATGAAGAAAGAGCAACAATATCTAAATAAAAACGGGTAAAAGAAAATATTTCTGGTAGAAAATATTAATATGAGTATTAAATGAAAACATTTTACTAATTTTAACTACCAGGAATTATTTCACTACCTCAAGACCCTGTTTTGAAATGCTTCCAAAACGTGCCGAAACTCCTCTACCTTTTCTAATGAAACTTCTCATTGGTTGTGATACGTCATATTCTTTAATTTATTAATGTCTTTACAATTTCCTTGCAACTAAATTTTGTAACATATGACTTATAATAACATACTCGTAGTATTTACAATCATCTTGCTTTCCATTTTAAGCATTTTGAACACTTTTTCCATAAGTTCATGCAACATTCAATAGCTGAACTTATATCTAATAACTTAAAAATAGAAGAGCCTTAATTTTGGCATTCGCTTAATAAATTAATTAGGGAATTGTGCAGAGAAAGAGGAAAACTATGATGTTAAGCTCCTATAATGTTTGGTTATTTATTGGCTAAATAGCGAAAGGGTTTCTAATAAAGTTATGGTATAAGCAGCAGGTTTGCCACAAGTACATTGAAATTGGTAGTTTATAATATCTTAAGCCACTTAAAGTTTCTTTGACAAAAGAATTCTATGAAGGTTTAAGGGGAAAGAGAAGAAAATGAGATAAAATGAAAGTGAAGTGGAGAAAGAGCACAGAAGCTGTTAGAAGATGTTGGCCAACTGGTAATATTCCCAAGGATAATTAGGTACTTGAATATAGAAAGGATTAAATTTTTAATTAGACAGATTTTTAAATGCCAAGCATTTTGCTGTTTGAGAAAAACAGAAAATCTGTGAAATACCAAAGTTCCATATTTTAAGCCGAGCAAATTAAGAAATTCCTTCGTGTTGAATACCAGCAGAAGGAGAAGTGTATAAAAGGGTAAACCAATAAGACTATTTGCAACAATTCAACCAACACTATGTGGTTTATATAACTCTGATAATCAAATCTTCACAAGGATCTAAATAAAAAGCACTGAATTTCTGATATGACTCCTATGTAGAGGAGTTGAGTGTCTGGGGACTTTTCTGATGTGGCACAGTGAGAGAAGTTTAAGTTGGTGTCCAGAAATTACATTATCATTGCTTACCAAATATCCTTTAGTGCATTTTTAGACTTTTTTGGAAGCTAGTAGAGAAGGTTCTCATTAAACTTAAAAAATACTTATTTGTTCAGATTTACATGAAATTTTGAATCTTATTGAATTCCTTGTAGCTTGACAAATCAGCAGCAATTCTTCCTTTTCAAACTGCAACTTTTTTATATAAATTAAAATTATGTATTTAAATTCTTGTTGTTCGATTTTGCTTTTCATTGTTAATAAAAAAGAGCCGAGAACCGTGCACTTTGCCGTGATGATTTCACATGGATTGATTGTAAGTAGAATACAATACACCCACAATTATTTATTTAAGGAAAAGTTATAGCATTTGATCTAACATAAAATAAAATAAACGTTTTCTTTGACTAAAAAGTGAAAAACTTTAGAATCGAAAAGCATTGGCAATAAATAAATTAAAGAGTAAAGCAAGGACGTAAAAAGTGGTAGAAAAAAAGATTAGCTTTTCAATTATAGAGAAGAAGTGTCATAAATTACGGGCAGTCAGATTGCAAAGAAAAGAGGAATTTTTGTAAATAAGGATTGACATTGCTTA
This sequence comes from Germaria angustata, assembly GCA_963681545.1. Classification (NCBI taxonomy): domain Eukaryota; kingdom Metazoa; phylum Arthropoda; class Insecta; order Diptera; family Tachinidae; genus Germaria; species Germaria angustata. The sequence goes on from OY813000.1 coordinate 68,021,540, forward strand.
TGATAATATAATATAATTTTAAAAAAATTTTAAAAAATTGGTTGAATGTGTTCCCATACTATATGAGAATGTATCTGTATCAGTATCATTTGTGTTTTAAATGATTCCAATTGGAAAATATATCGAACACATACTTGCCTAAAATTTGTGGACAAAATTTCTCCCTTTCTGTATGTGGCAAAGCTTTTTTAAAAGTTTGCATATAAAGAAATTACATTTCTACTAAAACATTTTTAAGTGGACATACCTGGCTTTTTAAAAGTATGATCTGGGTGGTTAAAACAAGACTTAAGGCGTTTCAATATACGAGTGTAATGAGGTCAGTATTATTATGACAATTTATTTACGTATACGTATTAATACATTATTCATACGCACGAGGTCGTGAAACTTTTTGTAATCCCATAAAATAGGCAATACTTTACATACAAATATTTGCTTATAACAAGTAAAGGGTAATTATTTAAAAGCTTTTTGATTTGATTAAAAAAACAAATAAAATTTAACATGAGCCTTAACGTAGCCCCACAAAAAATTTTAGGCGGCCATTTGACCGGCCCCAAACGTAAAATAAACTGTCAACCAAGCTCGCCTCTCAATCGGGCCATTGTTTCGCGTTCTGTGTGGCATCGTCTTGTTGAAACTCCATATCAGTCAAGTGCAGCTCTTCTCTTTTGCGCTCGTCATTCACAGTAACGTTCCTGCCTTTATTGTCCTTGATGCCCCCGTCCCATAATCCACACCAAACAGTGAATTTTTCGGGATACAAAGCTTCCAGCTGCTCTTCACACCAAACACGGCGATTTTGTTTGTTCACGTATCGATTCAAACAGAAATGAGGTTCGACGCTGAACACAATTTTCCGATAAAAAAGTGGATGATGCATTTTCTTAACCGGACAAACGTTATTCGTTGGTGTAAGTCGATTCATGGTTAAATTATAGACCAAACTGAGACAGTAATATGTTACCACCAGTGTAGCCAAAAAGGAACTTGCAAAAAATTACCCTTTATTAGGAATGTTTTTGAAATAGGGTCTATAAAATAACAGAAGGATATTTTAAGTCACTTCACAAAATACTTGTTTATACGTCGCGAAATCGATTCAGAAATATATGTTTGAATAACGTGCAATGAGAAATGATTCCAGATGAAGGGAGGCGCCTTTGAACTAAATCATGTTGTTTAATAGTAAAGAAAATTTCAGTATTTTGAAATAAAATTAGAAAATATTGTGATCAGTATTTTGTTTTTAGTTTTTTAAAAGGGAAATAACACTCTGGCAAATAGTGCCGACTACTTAAAGTGTTACTTCTCTGTGAAAGGATAGTTTAGGAGGAATGAAAAAGAAATCTAAATTCTTTTTACGACTCTACCATTTAGTATTTTAATGAATATTTATACCAATTTTGCAGAGGCTTTGTATTGAAATAGACGCATTAAGTTTTTTAATTTGTATGTGTGTTTAACTATTTCATTAATTGTTTTACTTCCGCTAAAACTGTCGGCGAAGAAGGGCGCTGTGACCAGTCCTATACCTTCATCACTTAAACAGCCCATCTTCTTTTAAAAAAATATTTCAACAAAAAACGTATTCATTAATGAAATTTTCAGAATTGGCTTTTTTTTCAATGGCAAGAAGTTATTCGAACTCAATTAAAATAAAAAGCTTTTGTTTTTTCCAAACATTTTGAAAAGATTGTAGATGAATTATAACAGAATTTACAAAAAACCCCATTTTCGTATATCAGAGTTACTAACTATGAAAAAATTAGTATAAACTTATAGAAACAAACACATAAACAAATAATGTCAACATACAATTTGATTTATCAATAGCAATAAATTATTTTTGAATAATTTTAAGATAAAATATCCTTGCTAAATATCACAATTACATAAATGTTAGTGTGAATATCAAATAAAAAAAAAACGCACATATAATATTAACAAGAATATAAAAATAAATGAAAAATATAAGAATAAAATAATAATAACCATATGAAATTTGTAATCATAGAAATTACAACACTTCACTTGTCTATATTAAACCAATGAATTTCCTATTTTGCCATGATAATCCTTTAATTTCCTGCCTGATTTTCATTTTTGTTTTTTCTACTCACACACACACAAATGCTTAGAGTTTGAAACGACACAAGAAGGACACGTATGTTAGCACACATCCTAACGCATATTGTGAAAAGCCGCAAATACATGTAAGGAAATATTATCAAACATTTACACAAACTAGTATAAATACATTATATACATACATATAAATAAACTATAAAGTTATTTTTGCTAAAAAAAGTATTTCCTTCAACTTTTCAAAATTTTTTTTTATCGATTTCTTAGTTAAGTTTGCTATATAAAAAAAAACATATATATTTCTCAAGACTTTCATAGAAATATTATTTTCTTTGTATCAGGGTTGAAAAATATGGATTTTCAACTGCGGGTATGCATGTAGAGTCCTTTTGCTAAATATGTAGATCCCAGTCGTACTTTGTATACATGTTTTTGTGAATACGACTAGTACACAAAGGATGACTCCTTCTCCAGACATGCATGGTGCTGGAAGTAGGAATATGGGCTTTGGAAAAGGAGAATATAGGTAGCAGTGTTTGTGGATATTCAAGTGGAACTTTGCCACGCAAAAGTGACAAGAAAAATCTCGTCTAGGAGTTTGTATCATATACGAGTTGCTTGAATAAATAAAAAACTCTTCTGTAATGCGAAGAAGTGCTTGGATGTATTCTGTATGGCTTTAAAAGAAATAGTTATTCTGTAAAGGCTTAATAAAGTATGTGGAAGAGTTGTCAGGTAATTTTAAAATTTTCTTTTAATATTTACTAGTGGTCATCTAGTGCTTAAGTTATTTGCAACCCCAATTAAGCCACTAACAAACATTTTTCAACGATCAACATATAATTTTATATTATGTTACATGTATATATGGATATTGTGTATTTGTTTTATTTTTGCTTTGGATCACACACCCCTTGTATAATAAGAAAGAAATTTCTTTGCTTTACGTAGAGTAATGAAAATTTGTTTGATAAAAATAATGTATTTTATATAAAACAATATATGGATCAATCTTCTTCTACAGATATCAATATTAATGATAAAAAACTAAAACTAATATTTACAATTCCAAACAACATACAAAATGTATGTGCCCCCGATAGTTCCGTACAAATGCATACGAGTCGGCCAAAAATATAATAAAATTAGCCATGATTGCTTTGGATACACAGATTTTTACGATTATGTGTGTCTGTATGCGAATTTAGTAATAAGGACTATTAAACATGAACATTCACACACGCGGCAGTAATATTATGTATAAGAACTCATTTACTTGGGAACTATTTTTTCAAAACTTATTTCCGTTTAACAAGAAAGTTTGTTTTATATACATATCAAAAGATCTGTCTTTTTGCTTCTTTGCTATTAAGTCATTTTATTTGCTTATTTAAGCAGACGTCTCATCTGTTGATAATTATGTTTCAATAATGTCCTACCATTTATAATTCCTGGTTTTTTTAAGTTCTTACAAATGTTCTTACATGCGAATATTTGACTTTTGTCTTTGTTTGCAACAGAAAAAAAATGTGCTTTAATACAAGTAACAAAATGGGCAACAAATTTTAATTGCAATATTCAAACATTTTGTTATATGCCTTTTAATTATTTTTGCTCTAGGCCGTCATAGCACTTTTGGTTTCTAAAATGATGGTGGTCATTTTAGTTCTACCAATGAAAATTGTCTTAAAAATATTTTTTTGGAAAACAATTTTAATTATTATAATGGGTCTAAAAATTATCCTTTCCAAACATTGGATTAAAAATGAATCAAAAACGGTATCAGAAATTAGGCTGGTGTTATCATCTGCTGGTATCGCTAAGGACCACTTTCGATCTAGGCGATATCTGTGGCCATCCATAGTAACCCAACCTGACGTAACAAAATAAATAAGTCCAACTCTTTGCTCGGATACGAATATTGGATGAGAACTTAATTCCTTGATCTTTCTTATACCGATCAGCCCGCTTAGTAAAACAGACTTAAAATGACTATTGCTCTGAACCACGTCGAAGTAAAAATGGGTAACTCCCATTTTTTACTCTCTGCTAGAATATATTGCAATAAATTTATTAGTTTGCATCTCTGTCGCTGCCAGAAATGGAAAATAACGAATAATTCTAGAGGTGGCAGATTACTCAAGGAAATAGAAGAAAAAAGAAATAGTAATTTTTTGAAACTTCGGGGCTCTTTTGGCACGGCAAGACAAATGTCGGTAAAGCTAAAACTTTTACAATTATATTTTTATACTAAATGTCACAATTCTATACGTGAGTACCTAAAAAAATCGTAAATAGATTTTATAAAAAGATCCTAAGGGACATATATCACCCATTATAAAAATTTGAAATTAATGACAGTATAATAAAATTTTTCTTAACGCAAAATCGGTTTGAAAATAATAAATAATATTTAATACATCTTGAATTTATTTTATATTACGAAATGAAAAAGACTATTGATAAAAAATATAAAACAAACATTATTTGCAGCAAGTTCTTTTATATCAACTTGACAGTACAAATAAATAAACATACAACCACTCAATTTTCTATTTGTCAATAAATGCAGTTTTAAACTAATGCAAACATGACAAATCATCTGTTTTATCTTTTCTATTCCAACTCTGACACTTCTTGCAGCAGATGTAGCAGCATGACTATCTCTAAAGGACGCAACTTGCGAGTATGTGTCCAATATATGTTTCGAATAACAACAACAACAACTTCAACTCTCAAATGCAATACTCCTACACATAAATATGTTGACATGCATTCCTCAATGTTGGCACAAACACACACACACACACACACACATGTGCATATATATAATACAACCAAGCACACCCATAACAAAAGGAAATCTTTAGCACTAACGCAAACAAGAGATATAAAATATAATGTAGCATACAACAAGGAGTTAAACTGCCACAATGTATGTGAGTATTTTTTAGAAGTTGTGTTGGAAAAACCTTGATGTGCTTTAAACACAGTTTCAAGCACAGGAGAGAAGGAATAGAAAAACGAAACATTGTTGTCATTTAAATGAATAAAATATGTACTAAGCATGTCTATATATTCTTGGAAACTTTTGAAATTTATTGCATTTTTTCTGTTCAAGTAACGATATGTTAACAAATTTTTTAATGTAATATATTAGTTTGAAAGTCAATGAAACACTTTTGATGGAAGTCAATATAGGAAAGCAGGGAAATAAACACGGCTGTAGAGTTTGTCTTTTAAAAGAAAATAAGGGCAAATTGACAACAGACAAAAAAATATATATCGAATAGAAAGAATTAAATTTTTAATTCAGTTTTGCAGGCTTTAAGTATTTTGTTTCTAAGCTTAGTTTGAATAAGATGCAAATTTGAGCTTATCAACTGGTTCATCATCTTCACAATGAGGCATAATGCTGGACACTATACCAAACAGGAGGAATTTCTTTAGAGAGAAACGTTATATAAATATTCAGAAGTTATTTCATATAACCATTTATTTTAATATTTTATTATATTATCTGGAATATATATTTATATATTATGAAAGCACCAATTTGTTTTGTATTGAAAAGAATTAAAAAAAATAATAAAAAATAATAATAATGCAATATAAACAAGCAATTGCAAATAGATATGCCTGGAATGCTAAAGGAACATACGAGTAAACTCCACGACACACGTTTGTTTGCCATATATATTTATGTAGTTGCAACAACCTTAACTCTTAATAAAAACAAAATATATAAAACAAATATAATAAAGAAGCATGTAGTCGTATGTATGAAATGTATGTAATTAAAAAGTACATGCAATCCTTTTTTAATATTCTAAAAATAAGAATTTCAAAAAATAGAAGAAAAAATTAAAGATCTGAAATAATTCGTTTTTATATTTTACAAATCAATACCAAAATTAGAACTCTTAAAAAAATATATATATTTTAATTAACACGCCTGCCCTTTAGACCATGGGCGTAGCTAGGTATGGGCCTAGAGGGACGTGGCACCCACCTAATTCTATAATAATTTTTTTTACATGCATACAATATAAAATTATTAAAAATGCACAGGGTATTGTGGACGTATTGCTTTTTTCTATTCAAGAAAACACAGCCAATTTAGGAATAAAGATGTCTGTTCCAAGGATAGTCTCTCGTCAAACGCACCGTTCAAATCCCCGATTTTCATCACCTGCTGAATACTGGATCTATATATATTCCTTATATAGATTCTTTAATTTCATCACTGCACAGAAGATTTAATGAAGATAATAGGCCAGCATTCATTGTTTGCACCCATCAGACATGCTTTCTTTGAAGCTGGAAGAGCTTAAAGATGCCACAAAAACGTTTGAGCATTTTTATGAGTTGGATGATTTGGAAGAAGAAATTGAGCTTTGGTATAATTCTTGGCAACAAAAAAAAAATGGATAAAGACGCTGGATTATTTTATCCAAATATAAGGAAGGCGTTATTAATTTCATTGCCACAGCCGTGCATTACTGCTACTGTTGAGCGGTCATTTAGCACTTTAAGGCGAGTAAAAACATGGTCGCGCTCCACAATGACTGAAGCTCCACGCAGATTATTACTCAAATAGATCGTAATAATCATAAAAAATCATAATCATGAAAAATCATAATTTTCGTGGCACCACCCTATTTCATATCCTGGCTACGCCCTTGCTTTAGACTAGACTGGGTTTATGCGCCAAAGGATCTCAGTTTGGGTGTTTCTGAGGACTGGTTTTGTATATGAAAAATAATAAATTAATTAAATTTTTATTTAATGTTTCTGTACCATAGTTTAAATTATACATTTACCAAAATCATTATTTTTTGGTTTTTATTGTGTAGAAAACATGTGATAATGGTTGATTTATTTTCTATTAATTTAAAGTTCGTTCCTTTACAACAACAAGTGCTGGTTGAAATATAGTCAATATCGGTACGATTATATGCCTTTTAATAATTTTATTTTTTTTCGACTTAAATTTGATTTTATTAAATTTGGTTTAGTTTCGAGTATTTTATTGAGTTTTTTGGATTTCTGTATTTAGCGTTTTCTGTCATCTATTTAATTTTAATTGTTTATAATATAAGTAATATATTTTTACATAAATAAAATATTGAATAAGAAATTCACAAAATTTATGTTTGTTATTGGCTTAATTCATCTTATTCTAACATGTTTAACGGAGAATATATTACCCTCTTGAGTGGCAAATATTATATTCTTCTGAATGGCATTTTAAAAGTCAGCTATTGGACTTTGAGTTGGTATATTTAAGTATAAAAACGCAGTGAATGAAAACTCTTTTGTGGGATTGTCTTCTTTTGTAATAAAATTTATAGATTTTCCTTGTAGTACTCGCAATGCAGAGGTTGTAGATGCACTCAGTGGGATGAATCTAATAAAAAGGAAAACTAGAAATAGATTTACCACAAATACTACATTTTTAATTGTTTGTAACTGGCCTTCGTAGACTAGTAGGTAGTGTACTAGACTCGTAGTGCGAAGGTCGCAAAGGTCGCAGGTTCGAATCCTGCCGCAGAACTCTGGCAGTTTGTGTTTGATAATTAAAGGGAGCGCACAACAAGCCTTCACTGGCTTAAGTGCATGTCGTATGACATGGGCTATCACACCCCTCCAATCAACCTAATCTAATCTAACCTAATTGTTTGTAGCACATGAGGCTTGAAAATATTAAGGGTCTATTTTTGTATTTCACCAAAGTGAGTCCTTGCATTGCTTTAATATTATTACTTTTGTTTTTATTAAAAAAGAAACACAGTTTACATTCAAATAACGAATAATTTTTCATTTTTTTTTAATATCTATATATTTTATATTTATATTTCACATCTACACAAATATTTTTATATATAAGAATTTTTGTATTTTTACCATTGTCGTAAGCGTTAGATCAATTAGACAATAAAAAATTGGCAGTTCTCTCCTCGTCGTAAATATAAATTGGCTGTTATTGACCGCCAATTGCGACATTTTAAAAACCTTGGTAATATTAGTATTATGTCAATAATAGTAATTTTTGCCAATATATCGTTGTCCATTTGGTGTGACGTCGAACGTTTAGCGACAGTTAAAATAGGAGGACTCTTTTTGTAATGCAGTTTTAAGTACCTTTTTAACTACTTTTGCAATTCGTTTTGCGTGAATTTTAATATTTGAAGAAATCATCCGATTATATTATTTCATTACAATTTTATTTTAAATCTTTAAAACTTTGCTGTATAAGAATTTCTGTATTCATTAAACATTTTGTTTAAAAATCAGACAGCTGAACAAAGCTCTCTGAACTTAAAAGCTTAAGTAAGCAAGCCAGCTATCAGCAAAACAAAAATTAGTAAAAGAGCTAACAAAGTAGGAGCAGCTTTTGAGCTCTAAAACTAAATATACATCCCGGTAAAGGATGGTGCTTCAAACGAGGCAGCTTTGAACTAAGAAAACTTAGTTACAACCCAAAAAACAAATTTCGTTTTCAGTAACCAAATTCATTAAATTAGTGAATATTTTGTGTGAATAAGGATCTACAAAGAATTTTATAATTTCAGACAGTAATTTAACTGGAAAAATAAAAAAAATTTCTAGTGCCTAAAAATAATAATTAATTTCAGCAATAAAATTTTAAATTAAAACTTGCTTCAGACGAAATGTTTGAAAATTTTTTTGGCAATAAGTTTTTCTATGAAGTTGCATGATTTTGATTTAGCATGTTACCGCTTTAAAGCGATATGCTTCTGCTTATCACTTCATATGCAACATTTTGTAAAATTTATTTTATATTAAATTGCCACAATGCAGTAAGTTCTTATATAGAAGCGAACTTTTGTAATTTTAGCTTTAAGTGTTTCGAAAAATGTTAATTTTATATCAAATTCATATCGGCCATTATGTACACCAGATTTTTATTAGTTTTATTTTGGTAATAAAAGTTCTTAAATAATCTTAATCAAGTATTTTACAATCATTCGCCGTATACAATTGAGTGAAAAAATCCTTTATCCTTTACTGCGATTGAAAATTGATTCCCTTACAGCACTACCCGAATCGCATGTATATTATAAATTATGTATTATTTATCTAATGTTATGTACGTTCATTCGATATTTATGTCTAGAAGCAATAGCACTACTAAGATGAAAAATATTTTTAAATTCTGAAATCTGAACATGTATGACATGAACCCTTAAGTACAGGTTCTGACTTGATTCTGTGTGTTCAAGCTGAATTTCCAGTCTTGATGTCTTCGATGACCCAGAGTACAATTTTATGGTACACATTGTAAGACTCGGTATATACGATAGCTGCTTGATTGAGTTTTTTTCCCTGCATACGTCGAAGATTTAAACGTAAAACATCCCTCAATAATGTGCCCCACTGTGTTTCATATAAATTGTTGAACTCACCTTATGCCTACAATATGGTGTTGCAATTGTGGTTAAGTACGAAATTAACGCTCGAGATATTTTAAGTTTTCACATATTATTGGCGTTCAACTTGAGTTGACAGTTTGGAGTTGCACTAAAAATTTGAGACAAATATTTTTATGGAATATTTCTGCCATATGGATGTCTAGAAAACGGACAACATGTTAAAATGTTCCGCATGTTAAATTAAATGCTGAATATATATTTTGCCTCAAATGTAATGTCTTGAAGATTCACCCTGCGATTCGCTATGTAAATTTGTGCAAGAGTTGGGAGTTTTAACTCCCCTAAATTGAAGAGCAGATGTAAACTTTTAAAACGCCGACATACATGTATGTTGATTTGATTCCACTGACAGTCAGCGCCGTGTTATAAAAAAAACTCTGAGTTTGTTGTCCACTGTTATTACCCTTTCTTAACATAATTCCTTAATTGTAGTGGTAAAATAAATAACTCCTCCCGTATAAGCCCATCCTTAACAACAGGAAAACTGCTTTAAGAAAAAATCTGTAGCTTAAATATTTATCTAACAACAAAATGTTTTATGAAAGAACGTAAAAGATAGAAAGAGAAATAAAAAATAAACACTGCAATTGGCAGTGGCCATCAAATTTCCCATACCAATTTTCCTATATATACACTAAATTCTAATGTTTATAATTCTGCCTGATGAACACGATAATACGTTTGTTGCTGGTGATGATGATGATGATGATGACGACGACGACGATAATGGTGGTGGCAAAGGTGATGGTAATGTTTGTTGAAACACTGATGACTCTATTATCTTTTTAGACAACTTTGAAAAAGCTGTCTGTAAGCACTTTTAGTACTCTTAGGGTAACAACGTATTTTTCAAACATAAAGATTACTTCACTTCTCCAAATTTGTTATACTTGCATGCGTATGGAAACGGATTTCATTTTGAAATAGCAACTTTTCAAAATTTTAACTTTATCTATGGGGAAGTAATGGGGTTTGATTTTTGTCCTTATAATTTTTTTTATAAATAATTTTATGCTTTTTGTGGGGCGAGAAGTGGCAGCTTGCACTGAAATACACCATATCGTTAGCGTAAATGCATAACAATATGATTTAGTAACTCCTGACTTTTATGGGGACAGGTTAAGAGTCGTCGTTCTGGATTTTGATTGCTAGAGATGGAAAACGTCTATGAGGGCAATAAGTTTTGATGCAACAGGTTATACATAATTCGTTGAGAAATATATTGAAATTTTTCGATTTTGCCAATTAATGGGTTTGTCATTTTAGCCAACGCTATAAAAAAATTTATAATTTTTTTCTTTAAATCTTGCCATGTCCAATTTAAGTAAAATGGATTTTGTGTATGTGTGTGTATTTTTCTAGGAATAATTTGTTATGGGTTTGGAAGACATACGCTTGATTGTCCAGTAGATTAAATGTTGCTTTTTACGTTTGACTTTGTTACAAATTATGTTTACTTTGGTGATTTCTGTGGTTTCATTTCATTATGTTTCTTCTTGATGTTTAATATGTATAACTTGGCATTTATGGCCAGATTAAGTCCCGACCGGGAAATATTTCACTTTATAAGAACATTAATTTTTCTCAGTAATAATACAGTCGGAGAAGATGATCTTGAATGAAGATCTTAACAGAGATTATATTGATTAAAGTACTTTGTAATGTCTAAAAATTGATTTCTTCTAATTATTTAATTTTTTCTAAATTTCCTAAAGGTCGCTTTTTTATAAAAAATACAAAACAAAGTTAAACATTAAGACAAAATTACTTTGCTTTATCGTTACATTTATTCTCTTCCTTCGATATGGACAAGCTAAGGAATCATTTCAAGTATAATTTGATGGAGAAGAGCGAAATAGTATGATGAAGCGAGAAAAGTTAAAAAAATAAATGTTTAGCATCTTTTTAATATTATACCAAAGTAAACATTGTTTGACTGGCAGCTTAGTGAGTCTGTGGATGTGATTATATACTTACGTTTATTGTGTATATGCGTGTAGTTGTGTGTGTATATTTACATACATATCGGATTTTTTCGACTTTACCCTGCAATCAGTCTTATATAATATTGATATAGTGTAGTTGATTGTGAGCCGATGCAGGTGGTGGTGGATAGTGGTGACATTTGGTGCCAGTGGTATGGTATGTGGTATGGGAATCGCATATAGTCTGTCGTCTTAAATTTTTTATTTGCTTTTTTATTTTTCATTTAGCTGTTGGCATGTTTGAAAACCGAGACAAAAACTAAGTTGAGTTTCATAAGCAGGAAAAAAGTTTTTGTAAAAATACGAGGCCAATTTATAAATTATTTAAAGTAAAAAAGGACTTGGGTGTCCTAGGAAGTATTAGAATATCTGTCCAGGTCCAGCATAATATGGATGATATGCATGCGTGAAGTTGGATGATTATTGTTGAAAGTTTGGCTACCCTTTGAGATCGGCAAGGGCCATATCAAGAAAATAATCAGTGTCTTGGATGTTATTACAATAAATTTCTTTTTCGACTCTATTACAAATTTTCTTTTGGGTATATTTTAAGTCTCTGGCTTCCGTCAATAGACCACAATTATCCATTTCTATATAAGTCAACACAATCTAGGCCATTGCTATTGCAAAATTATAGCAGAAAAGCGTAGTTCAAATAATAAATTTTGAAGAAGGCTTATGTCAATTAGAACAAGAACTGAAAGCCAAGTTGCCCCAAGCAGTCACGCACGTATCTAGCTTTATTGCTTATTTTTATTGTTACTTAGTTTAATCAATATTAATTATAGGGAAACTTTAAAGCTCAGCAGAGCTTCCCGTGTAGTGAATGTTTCACGTGTATGCCAATTTGATACGAAAAAATATTGGTGGAGGCTCTTGTTTTACTAGCAGTAAGAATAATTTCTTCATAGGAGATATTCATGTAGGATGTTGATATAGTTCTATCAATGGAATGTTAGACTTCTACAGATGTAACAAAAGTTATTTGCTTGCGTTTTCGATTTAATTTAAGGAAATCACAGTGACCATCAGTAAGAAAAGATAGTCTATAGAAGAAAGATGCTTATTGCACGATAGTGTAAATTGAATATGGGTGGAATAGCTGCTTTAATTAAAAACTTATTCAGAACTTCCTTTATCCAGTTCAGAGTGTGACTTTTCTTCAGAAGATCTTTTACCCATTGCATAGTGTGATTTTACGAAAATTTTAGGTGGGCAAAACTGATAATTCTCGTATTGCAGCAGATATTGAAATAAAACTTCTTGCATATAATACGAGTATACAAATGATTCTTTACGGATGATTTGTAGTAGAATTTTATTTTTATTTTAAATTTTACATTTGCCAATTTATTCAAACATATGGCTGTTATAGAGGAGTGTTTTGAGTTTTTTTACTATAGGGAAAGAAAAGAAAAGCTCCCACGCATGGAATATTTTTAGGTTAAAATTGTAGAGTTAAAATTTTAAAATTTTCCACGAAAAAGTGTTTTACAAAAAACTTTTGAAAATACCTTATGCCTTAAATTTAATGCATACAATTGGTGCTGCAATCTTGAATGAAGATGAACTTAATCCTAATACACATATTGACTTTTGACTTATTTATGGCATTTATATTGAGTTTCGATTTACATATATTTCTACCCGCCTATACCTCTATTTAATGGAGTGTTTTTACCTCTTTTTCGGAAAGTGCTAGAGAGAAGGGGACAGAAAGTACGTCTGAGTAGGGTGTTAAACTGTTCCATGAAAAATATCTATCGTAGAGTTTTATATAAAATTAATGTAGGCATATTATGCCTAAAACAAAGGGTTAGAATATTTCTTAAGTCTATTCACTACAATAATATGCAAAACTGGAGAGGGCACTAAACTCCCGCCTGAAATGAAGACCTGGTAGAAACCTTCAAACAATCGATATATGTGTGTTCTTTTGGTTTTTTTCCTTTGTTTTTTAACAAGCTGTTAAAACCTCAGTATTTAAAAAAAACTTATTTTGTTTTACCGTGTAAAGGGGTGGTTTTTTTAAATTCCAAGTCACTTCTATTACGGTTTAAAGACAGCTAATGATTAGAATATTCTATTATTATCTATACCTTTTTCTATCACATATTAAAAAATCCATAAAGCTGACGAGTTTCTGTTTCTTTTGGCTGCCTAAAAGTACAGCACTGTTTAGTTAGAAAATTTTTCGAATATTCCGCAGGATCCAGCACCGCTAGTTTCGTGGAAATATAAGAGGCAGGAATCGTAACCGCACACTGCCCCACTTTTCTTATGGCTTTTTCTTTACAACAAGAGCTGGTGATATTTTGCTAATAAATTTATAAACAAAAATCTATTTATAGGAAGAATTGAAAAAATTTAACTCCCTTACAAGATTGCGTGCTCTCTTTTTTATACTCGTATGTTTTCGCTCTTTAAATGTTTATTCTCTGAAAGAGAAAAGAATTTACAATTCTTTAAAAAAGAAAATTTCCGGAATTATAATTCTCCTTTATTATACTCGTAGGTTTTCGCCCTTTTCAGAGAAAATATAATTTACAAGTCTTAGAAAAAAGAAAATTCCCCGAATTATATTAAAAAAAAAAACGTTAGTTAATCATTTTTGGTAAGAATCGCTTGATTTAATCACTTTGTAAATTATCAAAACTTGTTTTCAGTGTAGAAGTTTCAGAAAATATTGCCGTAATATCTTTCATTTCCAGTCCCGTACAGGAGAAACTTTTTAATTTTTATTCTGCCATCGTATACATTCTTCATTCGTGTGCACGTATTTCATACTCGTATACATTTTCCTTTCAATGACATGTAGTTGACTTGTGTCAACAATTGTTAATAGTTTGAAGACACAATTAAGATGAAGACATGTTTGTGCGTTATTAAAAGAAATTTGGAGTTGCATGGCTTTCACTTTGTAGGCCTGTTGGCCTTTAAAATATTTGATATTTATGACAGTTTTCATTTATAAAAATATGAATTCCGAAATATTTTTCTTTCAATTGAAAGTCAGGTTAAGGATTTTTTAACTTCAGTTTTACAGGCAAAGAAAAATGGAATAGAAAAACCTTAAAATTTCTTAAAGTTTCTTTGCACAAGGAGTGAATTATTTATTTCGTATATAAAAGCGCATCACAAGGCACTCTTTTGCCTCAGTTACTCTACAAAATATATACAAAAATATCCTACATAAAACGTTTGTATAGTGTTGCATTAATTTTTCTGGCATTTAGCGGGTTCAACATATTTTTATTCCCGTTTATCCTGAAGATAAATGAAATAAGTTCTAAAAATTAATGAAATAAGATAATTGTGTAGACTATTTTAAAGTTGTTAATGATTTTTTTTAACTCTAAAAGTAATTTTTCAATAAAGGTAAAGTAATATGCCAGTTAAGGGAAACATTTTGTAGGCAGTATATGCTGGATATAAAATGTTAATTCAGTTTTTTCAATTTTTACTTCAGTGAAATTACAGGTTGGTGTATTAATTTAACAAGATGGTATCGTCACTTCAGGTGATTACTTGCTGTTTTGCTATTTTCAATGACTTGATATGTCAAAAATTGTGTATTAATGAGTATGTGTGTTCTGTCTTGTATACATGTGAGATTTCTTGTTATGTACAGGTGTATTTTGTTGCTAGTTTCTTTGTTTTTTGACAGAAACACTAATTTTGCACAAACGAAAATAGATGTTTTTATTGTATTTTGGTATAAAGTTAATACATCTTGGGTGTTGCTATAAGAAATATTTTTTTCTAACGTCGAATAAGATAAGGAGGCATGACGCTATGATATTTTTTATTGATAATTCATGAGGTAAATTTTTTACTCACTTGAGTACATTGAACAGCAGCTAAAGAAAGAAATTAGAGGCTGTAGGATAAAAGGAATACTCTTGCAAGCACTCAGAGGTGCTTTCTTTTCTTAGACATTTTTATTTTTATTTTTATGTACTAATTTAATAAATTTAACACATAAGCAGGACTATGTACTCTTTCGTAACTTTTAATTGTTACACTATTTCCACTCTAAATCCTTTCTTTAAGAGTGCAAAATTTAAATTTTTTTTAGAAAATAACATGGCAATTAGTGAAGCACTTGGTTGTCTAAAATATATGTATTTAATTGAACTACACGAGTAGTTTCCTAGAATCCGCAAGAATAATTTAATATAAAGGAAATATGGTTTCGATGCTTTAGCAGCGTAGCATTTTTGTGATGGATAGGCAAGAGCACAGGCAGAAAAAAAATTATTTATTAATAAATGATAATTTCGATTGTTTTAAGTAATTGAAACAATAACATTTTTATTATTAAAATAGTATTTGAACATTAATTTTTTACGTTGAGCATGAACATGAAGACGTTTTTAGCTGCTCTAACAACTCCTTTTTATGTTTTATTATTCAATTTCAAAGCCAAATGTGGAAAATATTGTAACTTTAAAAAAGTTTTAAAAACTGCCTCAAGTTGTGCAAGGATTTTGTGGCTGAACTGTTTTATGCAAAAATGTGAAATCTAAAGAAGCAAAATGGAAACAGTATTAATTGAAAAGGTGTAAGTTTTCAGTTTCCTACTAATTCTGCGACATGAGAGAATACACGTCTATAGAAAATTTATACAATTTATTTATATGACGCAAAAGTGACGACTTGTTTGAAATTTCTTCCGTTTTGTTATAAATAAAAAAAGTATCTCTATTTCATTAAAAATGTTTATTTGAACGTGATGACAATATTTAAAAAAAAATATATCGCTCAAACGGCCAGAGTTGACGTACTCATTCCAAACGCACTGACATTTGGTGCCATCTGAGAAAATGGCAATCAATCCAAATAGTGACATTACTTTTAAGCCATTTTGTGTAATAATTACTTCCCAATTAAATTTTTATTTAAATAATAATAGTTCTCTCTACTTCTATGTGTGTTTAAAGTTGTTGCGTACATAAACAAAATACTTTTTAATAATTTTTTTTATTTACCAAATTCAAAATTAAGTAGAATTAAATAAAATCAAATCGAGAGTACTCATCGAAAGCAATTTATTTTTTTTATTTACATAAAGCAAATGTTTTGTCTTTTTTAAACATTAAGCAAACTTTTATAAGCTGTGAACTCAAAGATAGATCGAACTGAAGCTTACTTGCTCTCTCAGAGGCGACATGAAATACACTTAAGCCGACCTTGAAAGAAATAATGCATTTGAAGATTTTATAATCGTAAAGTCAACCAATTTGCTTTGAAGAGATCAGTAAAATCCAAATTGAAATTGGCTTCCCCGCTTAAGCATGGATTCGAATGAAAACCCCGAGTCATCACAGTTAAAGTGGAAAAGTAATGATCTTTGTCTCATTATAAATTGAGATCGCATTAACGCTTTTCTCTGCAAAACCATAGATCGTTAACATTTTGAAATGAATGAAGTATATTCTCATCTGAGATAAGAGTGGTTAAAAAAAATTAAAATGTTTAGCTAAAAATGTGTCAAGAAACAAGATCATAAAAAATAATGACTGATAAAAAATTATGCTTCTATGTTCGATAAGGCAGAGAGAGAGAGAGAGAGAGAGATAGATCGGTACAAACACCGCTTATCTATTAAAATTAACTTAGTATATGTGCAGATTTTAGCTTAATTAGTCGATGCTGAATAAATTGAGTGGCCATGTTACTGAAGAGAGATATTGTGAAGAGATAATTTCCCTTAAATATGGATAAAAGAGTAATGAAACTGTGTGCATTAGTTTGGACCCACGTTTTTTAAGGTATGTGTAACTCTATAGCCTTGCATAATATCTCCAAAAAATCTTAAATTTTCGGCTATTGTCGTTACACTCCAGTGTGAACTTTTAACTTTAAAACTTATGTTAGTTTCTTCAATGTAAATTTTTTGTTTATTTAAAACTTTTTTCCTTAATATATTTAACTAAAGAAAAGTTTTTATTTTACCTAAATCACTCCAGAGATTTGCTATAAATTATTGCATATATTTTCTTTTTTCAACTAGAAAAGTACTAACATTACTTTCAATATGTATAGAATCAAATTCAAATAATGACAGTATGTTCACTATTTAAGTAGCAAGGGAAAACCTTAGCAAAAAAAAAAATCAATAGTAATACAAAACTACCTAAATCCCATTAGATTTAACCCCAATATTATAATATATTTTTATGACATGAGTTTATGTGTATTAATAAATAAATATGGAACAACCAACAAAAGACCATTAAAACCAATTCAATAATTTTCATGAAATGAAAAATAGTTTTTACGATCACACGGTGGCAGTAATCAAAAAGGAAAATTGGAGAACAATTTGTTTAGTATTAATATTAAAAAAATTAAACATATATATATATATATATATATATATATATATATATATATATATATATATATATATATATATATATATATATATATATATATATATGTATATATATATATATGAAGAAGAAGAGCTTAAACGAAAATCGTAATGGAAGTATGTTTATAACACATATAGTACATACTAATATGGAAAGAGATAAGTGCGATAACGTGATCTAATAAAAGCTAAAAGTACTAAAAATTGGCAGCTGTCCTCATATGTCAGGTTTTTGTGTTGAAAATATTTCCAAATTATTTGTGTTTGAAATTTTGTAAAATAATTTGAATTTTCTAAAGAAGAGACCCACAGGATGTTGAAATAATTAAATAATAAATATTTTGTGTCTAATACAGATCTCAAACTCAATAAATAGTTCAGTAAATTAATGGCAAAGAATTTCAGGTACTTTAACTCTTCCTATGTAAAAAATAATTATTGGGAAAATATCTTTTAAAAATATGTGGTACAACAGAGCAGTGTTTCCGATTTGGGGCAATGACCTGATGTACTACTGTGCCCAAGGGTAGTAAATTTTCAGACCCTCTGATTACGTACTGGCCAAGACTTAATTATAAGTCTTTTTAAGATTTAAGCTGCCTAATGAAAATGCAAGTCTCAAATAATTAGTTATTTAGTTATTTAGTGAGTACTAAAATATGCAAGTTGTAAACTTCATATCTCAGAAAGCTTTTATTGTAAAACTTTCAAACTTTGCCTATAAAGCGACGATTTATCTCGTGTCAAAGAAAAAACGTAGGTATAAGAACAGTAAAAGACCTCTTGTTTGCCCCCAAAAGACAATGACAGAAAAAATATTCTACTGTCTCTGCTTTATTCCTACATGTGCATCATTCCATGCGGATCTGCTCGTAAGTGGCCCGTCAAATGCCAATTCCACTTATTAACTCGGTCTTTCTTAGCTTCAATAAGTTTCTCGTCTGGGACGCTAAATAATACAACTTTTGTTTATAATGATAACTTTATATTATGTTATGATACTCGTGCTATATTTTCATTGTTCTTTTATCACTCAGTACTTTTTGCAATTTACACTCTCACATTTTTTTTAATTAAATAAGAAGCTTCAAGAATTTAACCACGAGTGTTTCAATTGGGTCTGTATATTTGGTTCTTTTATAAAAGATATTTATTCTTCAATTTAATAAACTCTAATCGTATTACCAATATTTTTGTTATCCCCCAGTATCATTTGGGCAAGTCTCGCCTAATTTTGCAACTCTTTCTTTGTAGCTGAATGGGCTTTTCATTAAACAGTATCACTGTTTGCAACGCTCTGGCCCTGATCCCCAAGCTGTCCTTATGTTGAAAGTTTCACAATTTTACGTTTAGGTAAAAAAAATTCTATAAAAGGGACCTAATCAGGGATTTTGGCTCAGATTAGACTAGCTGACAGTTTGTTAGTATCCCACGGTGGCTGGTTTTGACTTCAAATGTACTCCTTAGAGCTTTTTTCGATTAAGCTGAAAGGTTTTCAGTATGTGGTTGTTCAAAATTAAGTATTGACTTGCACAGACTTCATAATTAAAAATTATTGATTTGTATTTAGTAATTTAAATTTTGTAGAAGTTTCCAATTCAAGTATAATAAATACACAGGACGGCGACGGACTGACAAATATTTTTCAAATATTTTTTTGCCGATAATTAAAACTTTTTTCTTAGAACTTCCGGAAAACTGTTATCGTGATTTATATTCCGCCTAAGAAATAATTATATATGGTATTTGTGTAATTTTGTTCATTCTTAAGCTCGTGTTGCAACACATACAAATATGGAAGTATTTTTGGTAATATCCTTCTAGTCAATTTAGGCCAAAAGCATGCAATAGGAGGGAAATATTTTCAAGATACACATTCTTACATAAGCATTACAAGTTTGTTATCCCAAAAAAAAAAAACAACAAAAACAATAATTCAAAAAGAAAGAAATTAAAAATCTTAAAAATAAAAATTAAAAATTTCAAAAAACTTGTGCAGGACTTTCCAGGAAGAAGATGTAGTAGTCAGGGAAATTGAGACTTGACAAGGATGCCATAAAAGAATTTTGAATCACAGGAATTACAGCCAAGATATGGAATGAAAACTTTGTTTCTTTTATTAATTAAATAAAATTTATTTACGGTTTTTTGGGCATCTTGGGAAATCTGTTGCGGAAACTTATTTATAATTCGTAACAAAAGATAAATAGAAAATGGTAGAAACTTTTTCCTGAGCTAAAAATTCCAATAAAACAAAAAAAAATATATAAATATTAATTACAACTAAAATGTACTTTAATTATACGAATTGCTTGCTATGAAAAAAGTCATTAAATGTAATTTGGTAGAACCTACACGTATATGGACTTTAATTGCATGGCATTAGAAAACGTAATTTGTCACATGATCTTTTGATGATTAATGAATATAGAATTTTTCAAAGCTTTTTTTAATGTTCGCTTTGCGTGTTCCATATTTTTGCTGCTTCTTCTTAGAAAATATGTAAATTCGTATTTTTGTTACAACAAAAACAATAGTATGATGCCCTAAATTAGTGGATCGACGTTGAACTGGGGTTATGATTGACTGGATTTCTTTTGCAGGCCATTAAAAATCGATAATGGGTTGTTTCAAAGTTTTCCGCACAGACTTTTAATTTGGAACTTCTATTGACTGTGAAGTATTGAGCCGACTAAATTAAACTAATGGCCTTCATTATGTAGACTTCGGGGACAATCGTCGAATGTGATCTTTTAGCAAGGAATTGCGGCTATACAAAGCCCGCAATAAATTTGTTTTAGCCAAGTAAAGGGTAGTTACAAATATTAAGCCCCTGAGACTTTTAAAATAAGAACACATATTCTTCTCTTCAGTAAACAAAAATACCCACAACTTTTGAACCCATTAAAAACTCAATTTGCAACGACAGTTTTTTTATTTCCAATATTGAAATTTATTGGAATTGTACCCATAAAATATTTCAACTTTAAAAATTTGTTTATTGTGGATTTTGCTGTTCAATGAAATGTCGACATATGAACGGCTAAAGCCACAACAAACAAATTTGAAGAGTTTTTTAATTTTCCTTCTAAAAATAAATAACACTAAAACATCCTTTTTTAAATATTTGAAAATAAAGAATTTTTTCTCATATTAGAGATTCTGGCACCAAAAAAGCTTAAGCTTTGCAGGGCTTAATGTTGCTAGTTTTTCCAAAAAATTGTCGGCATATTAAACCTTGGAGAGTTATAAAAAAGAAACAATAGAGGTTTTCGATTGATTTATGCGTCATATAATGCGCAGCCAACAGCATTATAAATTCACCAAACTTAGTAAAAAATAACTACGAATAAATTAATGATTTGAAATTGCAGTATTGGCTCAAAAAATTGGAATTACCTAAAATGGAATCACACAAACATCCAAGCACTTGTGACACTAATAAGATTTATTGGTTTTTCTACACAAAAGCCTTTGAAAGGGCAGAAAATATACCGAGTTGCGGCAGAGAACGAGTAATAAAAAGTGTGGCAAGGTGACTTAGATGGTATAATGAAAAACGATAATGAAATATAATACTTTCCTACCGGCTCTAGACTTTATCAACGCAATCCACAGCCACTATTTATCGTCTATTGTAAATCACTATTCCCGTTGTCTATATTGACTTGTTGCCAATACACTTTTTGTATACTGTAAGAAAATTGCCAGCAGATTTGTTTTTATAATTTTTATTCCAAAATAATATGGACGAAGAGAAAACTAAAACCACGAACTGAAACCAATTCGAAAAATTTGTGGATGATTAGAAGAAGATACCGCACTGGCAAGAGGATTTTATAGGTACACGGTTCCAAATCATTTCACAGTGCTAAAGGCCCCTGGCCCACTGAAGAGATCTGGTGGTGGCTGACAAAAAGTTCGCTAAATAATTTTTAAAAATATATGTCGTAAAATTTTGGGGAGACTTAAAATTTGAAGTATGAACGAAGTTGGTTACAAACAAAGCCGATGCAGAATATTTAAGCAATTTACCCTTAAACCCGTATAGTAAACTGTGGCGAATCTGCCCCACTTTTAAAAACAAATAAGCCCTGTGTATGCTGTTCAGGCAGTTCAGAGTCGAGGTCAGAATACTGGATGTAATCGAGGACTTCGAATTTATGATTTATTTTTCTTTTGTTAATTTCAAGATGTTTAATGTTTTCTTGTATAATATTTAATATTTCATATTTTGGATCAGAATTTGAAACCGGAACAAGAATCGTTCTTGTTTAGTATATTTCTTTATTTCCAACAAAACTTTTTTAACGCAAGTTGTAAAAAAATCAGCTCATTCAAATATTAGATGTGTATCGTAATTCATTAAGGTTGTCGATAAGTAGTCAATGTCAACCGGAAACTTTTAGGGAATATGAAAATAATGTTGACGTTAAGTTAAAGTTTTGTTGACGCAAAATTGACGACCCCAAATAGAAAAAGGATGATTATTTTTATTACTGCACTGTTAAGTACCTTCAGAGTAGTTTCTTCCTAATAATAAAATAAAACCACATTGCTCCGAATTATTAGCGTCACTTAATAAAGCTGCAGACAAGACTGATACCGTCAAACTTGTAGTTGAAAAAAAAACTTTGCCATTATATTGGGAATGTTTTTTAATCTCGTTTAGATTAAATCGCTAGTAGTTCGTATTTATGGCCAAAAGATGTCAATACAACACGTTTATAAATAGTTCATGTAATGGTATCGACAGAATAATTCGACGTGTGATATGACAGCCAGCCAGTTGATTACGGCTTCGTCTCTCACCAAAAACTCCAAAGTCCAAATGGCTGAATGGTTTTTGTTTCATTAAAAATATTGAAGGCCCTACCAAATAATGTTTTATCTCTATATATGAAGAATTTATTGCATAGAGAAATTTTTTTTAATGAAAGAAGTCTAGCTTGAGAATAAGGACATGCATACTTCCTTTATATATATTCCTTCAAATATAAAATTTTTACTATAGCTGTGATCAGAACATAAAAAAGGAAGATAATGAAGGGTGTTCCAAAGGAATCAACAGAACTTAAATAGTCTTTAATTTTTGTTTGCTTTAAATTTAAGTAAATATTTTTTATTCCACTTGATTGATGAATGGGGAGTTTATAAAATTAGACGTGAAAAATGACGTCTTGTAAGTGTCGCCCATTCCTAGCTTCGCATAGTAGCCTTCTTTATAAGACATTTTTATCGACTTTCTTCAAAATTCTTTGAGTTATAGCTACAATATATCTTTTGACTTATTTACGTTGACTCTTCTTTTAAACACCCCCAGAAAGCCAAAAATCGAGATCTGTTAAGTCCGAAAAACGTAGCAAGGCATTCAGCAAAAATATCCCGTAAAAGCTCCACTATTCAAATCTTTCTTCAATAGAATTTCTTTACATTTTCGATTTTCAAGGCCTTCTTTAAAATAATTTGATTGAATATTATTCATATTACATGAATGTATTGAAATTTTGGGCCCATCTGCATTTCTAACTTTAAAGACTTAATTTTAGCATTAATTGTAACCAAAATACCACGAAAATGGTTTAAAGCTTCCAAAGACATATTGGTTAGTACTCTTTCTTCTATATATTTTTGGTTTCAAAAATACAATCTTATTTAGAAGTATGCTTTTGTGCTGTCGAGGCTTCTGTTTAGTTTACAACAGTAACCAGGAGGTACTTATCCTCCTCGGCAGATCAACTATCAAAATTGACAAGAACAAACATAACTACCGGAAACACTCATAGAAAAGAAGATATGGTTCCTTCAATTATGGTTACCCAATCTCTGCACTGTGTTTCGATTTCTACTTAAGAATTTTAGGAAAAATATTTTTTTGACTTTAGAGTGTGAGCATATGCAATATTGCGTCTTACAAGCATTAAAATCGATTACGTTCTTACGATCCCCATTCTTAGATTGTTACAAGATTATGATTAAGCTTATCATTCATGTTTCACCTCATCACCCTAATTTCCAAAAGGATTGGCGTGTGAATAGAAATCGACAATGCAGATGATAACACCTGCGAAAGAGCCGATAAGGTTGGAGGTTTTGACATAGAAGGTCATTAAGAAAAATATGAATTAGTGTAGGAGAAAGAAAGTGCCATTGTAAAATCATGCGAATTTATCTGAGAGTGCTTGATATGGACTGAAAGAAGTCATGCCGTGCCATGCCAGAGCCTGCAAATGTCCTGGAAATAGAGCCACGACCTTGCTTTCGCCGAAATGGTGAGTGGAATGACGCCATTTTTTCGAGAGGAGTTATAACATATCACCAGGAACTCATTTGCTATAGAAAATAAAGCTTTTGCTATCAAAATTCATTGTAACCACGGTTTCACACTAAGGCGTCAGCGCTTTAGTGTGAAACCGTAATATTATCTTTTGTTTATTCTATTAGTTTGTTTAATAAAATTAATAAATAGAATTTCCCTTTTCTCGTTTATAAATTGTTAAATGCCTCTAGTCTATCATTAAGGTAATTATAGTTCCAATAGACTGTTAAGTTATTAATTTAATGTAAATCAAATTAATTACAAAAATATTCAAGCAAAAGAATGTTTTGTAAATAACATTTTTACTTATAGTTAAATATAAATTAAATATGTATTTACAATAATGGAAAGGGGAATGTAGATTTGGTAAATGAATTAGACGTGCATAATATTTAAAACCATACCAGGTATCTTTTGGATCTGCTGGAATTAGTCGTTAAACAAATAATAAATTTGTGGTAACATGCTCACGCATACAGGCATGAACTTGCAAATATTTTCTGCTGTTAGTTCAGCAAATACGTGTGAGTTCCATGCTGATTTTATGGCATAAAAGTTTTGTAATTAATTTCAAATAAAATAATGTGTGTGGATGACATACTCGTATTTATACAAATTTACATAAAACGAAAATTTTATATTGTTCTACTCTCTTCCTGTCTCTCTCCGCTTTTTACAGACACCGAACACTGTACTCCCACACTCTTGTTAAGCGTCATCGTTGACTTCTTCTCCTTCGAAAAATTACAAAAGTTTGTTTTTTATTTTTAAAAGAGGAATTTTTGAAGTAAAAGTACTTTATGTATGAGTAGGAGTACTTGTTTTAAGTATCCAGTACTGAGTTTTAAGGTGGCTGTTTAATTTCTGTTTTAGTTTTGGGTGGGGGTTTTGTAATTTTAAGAAATCAGACACACCGTAGAAAAACTTTATACAAACTTTAATTGACAATTATGTTGGATTTGTATGCTTTACTGCTGCAGTAGTAGATCGGGCCTTCTTGTTTTTTTATTGTCAAACAAAAATGACCAGAAAGAGTTAGAATTTCTTGAATATTCTTGATATATTTTAGTTAAAGGATAAGTAGACATTTACTTTAAAAATGGGGGTAAATATGAAAATAAATTATAAAGTATTTCAAAATGAACGATGTATTCAGTATTTAAATTTTTTGGCTAAAGATCAATATTCGTTTTTTTTAAATACAATGTAAGAGTCCTACAATAAATGTGTGTTAATTATTCCAATAACACTTGTCCCACGACTTGTGAAAATAGTACTAGTGAAAATAGGCAGGTGCCGTGACGGGTGAAATTAGAATCTAACACTTGATTGATGTAAATATTCTAAAAAGCCGTAAACAATATAAAGAATAATTCTATTTTAATTACAAACAAACAGAAATATCCACCCTTAACTTTGAAAGTTGTGATTGTTTCCTATGACCGGAAAGGCGCCATAGCCAAATACCATGTAAATTTAATTGTAACTTCTGCTGTGAAAATTTAAAACATTTCTATTCAACGATATAGAAAAAGACGTTGAGTCTGTCGTTTTTTCACACTTAGATTTCAATAAAATTTTCCGTGAGCCAACGTAATGGTAAACACTAATAATGTACTAATATGTGAATTGTGCGTGTACAGACGTGATAAGATTTTCGTTCCATAATCGAACGTAATGATGACTGGAGACCTTGCACGCGTGACTATCAGCTCTCATTTACATTTATTAATATAAACAATTATTCATTCTTAATTACTAACTTATAAACTCTATTTCAGTTTCAATTAAACGTTAATTGATTTGATTATCAATAAAAAATTAAATAAAAATGTAAGTTGGTGTAAGAAATCAAACCTCATAAATTAAAGACTTTCATTTTGTTGGTAAGATATTGGCAATACGAAAAATATATGAAATCTTAAATTTTTAATTGTTAAAATAAAACACCAAAATAGTTTTATTATAAACTCTATCAGAAACATGCATTTAACTGGCGTTAGAGTGACAGGAACTGTTTATATAAGTTATTTAAGGATATCCTGTGCTCAGTTTAAAAGGAATTTATCTTAAACAGGATTCTTAAAGTCAGTACTATAACTATTTTTGTTGGAACTATAGCCGGAACTAGTATTATAGAAATAGTACCAGAAAAAGTCTACTGATCTATAAGTGTATCACAAAGTGTTCCAAATGTTTAAGTTTCTTCCATTTTAAAGTGACAGCTCTCCCTTTCATGCAATGTATTAAAGCTCAAATCGGTCGCTATCCTTAAACGAAAAGTGACGGGACACGTTTCGCATCAGTTTCATGCCTCCAAAATACTTTTTTTAAAAATAGGTACTGATTTTAAGTTCGTTTATTAAAATATTAAATCAAAAAATTCACAAATTATTTTTCGTTCTAATTTTGGAATGATAAATTGATCTCCTATTTTCAATTTTTTAAGTACAAAGTCGGGAGTTTAATTGATGGCGATTTCTTTTCTAGGAAACGTGTTACAAAAAATTTTCTCTTTCGAAGAGAAACAAGTCAACTTAGTTTTCTTCAATAATTTCAAACTTGGGAGTATTAATAAAAAGCATTCTTGGGAGTTAAATATGTATTTTAAAATAAAATGACAATTGGATTCTTCTTATAGACTAATCCGCATAACTCCATACGGCTCTCTAAATCGTCATTAGTCTAACCTTCGGGTTAATCAATGATGTAATTTGTCGCAGTCAAAATTCTGTACGAATTAAATTCTAGGATAAGTGAGAGAACCATTCAATTCTGTATTGTCCTTGAGGTTGTTTTGTCTTTTGCTCATTTCTTAGATTTCAACAACCTCCAGAAAAAGGAAGAGGTTATCATTTCTTCTGTATTTTTTTCGACTTGTACATGAATAATTTTTAATATCTGATTTGATTCTCAAAATCGTTTCTTCTTTGTTTGAAACGACATACTTCCAGTTTGATCCTATTATTTTTTTTAAATCGGACGGAAAATTAATCACCCGCATAACTCTTCTATTTATGAACCGATTTGGAAAATAATTCTAACTAAATTTTAGGATAAGTGTGATTTGATTCTCAAGATCGTTTTTTCTTTGTTTGAAAGGACAGCAGTTTGATCCTATTAATTTTTTTTAAATCGGACGGAAAATTCGTCCATCCACAACATTGATTATCGCATAGCTCTCCTATTTATGAACCGAATTGGAAAATACTTTTTTTATTTGAAAATGTACGCTTGCAGGTTGGTCCCATAGACATCTGAGTGGAAGTCGAACGGGCAAACTGGCCGCCCAAAAAATTATTATCGCATAAATCCTCCATTAACGGATCGATTAAAAAAAATTTTATAAAGATTGCTTCAATCGCCCGAATCTCCATCCGTTTTCTAATCCGTTTGATTGGCTCTTTGTATTGATGTCAATTTTTATTATTTTAAATATATTATTGGTACCAATTTCCATAATATAATTCTGATTAAATAAAAAATTTGCTAAATAAGATGAGCACGGAGTAGAAAAAAAGAAGCGAAAAACCAAACGCTAAACTTTTCCCATAAATATTAAATGTTTTGCCAAATTTTCTATACTTCCACAGAGAATTCTAAGGACATTTTGCTGATCACTTTTTGTACATCTTTAAAAGCTGCATTAAAGTGAAAAATAACAAAAGGGACACAACGAAAAACTTTTATGTCATCGTCCGTTTCGAAAATAATTTTGCATGTGCCTTAAAATAAAAAAGTAAGTTGTCATTAACTAATAATTATCGTAATTTTATTTAAATACGAGTGACTGTTAAACAAATTTCTTCTGAGGTCCTTCTAAAATTAAAGAGTCTGATTCCTTGTATTTATATAAATTGAACATTTGGTGATTAAGTCTCCTCTGTAATATTTCTGTGGAGAATCTGTTTATTTTTCCTACACCTTCATACAATTAATCCCCTTTGGATGATAATGAATATATTTATAATGCAAACGAAAAACAAAATTTATTCGTATAAAAGTTTTCTAAAGCTCATACTTATAAGTTTTGTAAATCACAAGTAGAGAAATATTATTGAATTCTGCTGAATTTTCACATAATATCTGTTGGTTGTGAATGCTTTTCAAGCATAATTTGGCTGAAGAGTACTGATGATTTGGTTAGCGGCAATGAAATCCGGCATATGTTCAGCTAATGCAACAACAAACAATATATTATTGAAATAATTATTTTGGGGATAATCTTGAATAATGAATTGATTAAAAAAAGACATATACACATTATCAAATTTACACAACAAATCAAGAGAAAGACCATAAAAGCTTAAGACAATTTTAAATTTTCTTGAAAGATCTTTTTACTGCCTGCGTCACCTGTGCACAACTAATGTGTACTGCCACTTTTATTTCACATTACTGCTCTGAGAAATTTAATTTTTCACGGATTATTTTGTTCGGCCTACGTAACATTTAAGCATTTTGAAGACTTTCGCACAAACAAATACGATCAGCTGACTCGTTTTGTTAGAGAAAGAGTGTGGGATGATTCGCTAGTTCCACTTTCCGTCAGCCTGTAGCCAGTGATAAGGTGAATGGTAATGAATTATATTTGAGAAAATTTGTCTTTTAATTTAGGACTGTTCTGATTGGAGCAACTATATTATTCCAATAACCAATAGAACTAAAGTTCCAACGAAACTGTTAATCATAGACTTCCCCGTAAGGCTAGAACCATATTTACCTTGGCACGGGAGACCTAGAAAAGAGGCAACGATTTCCCATTGGGAGCGAATATTGCTCTGCCGATATAATAGTTGGATGCTGACGTTAATGTGGTCCGTGGTTTAATGTCGTAGCCACAACAAACAATAAATATTTTAAAGAATTCCCTTTGCCTGACAAATACAATTATTAACACACAAAGGGCGTTTAATTGTAATCTTGTTGCAAGAAAAATTAAATAGACTCATGTTGAGTATAATTGTTTGTTGTGCCACACTCCAAATTTAAAGTCCCTCAACACTATAATTATAGAGTTAGAAGATAATTAATAATTACTATGTACGGGGTATGATCCTCCATGTTCTTATTCCGATATTTCTTCCCTTGGCTGCGCACTATTTGCTTCGAGTAGCTTCTACCAAATTTATACATTCTCTCTATTATACTTCTTCAAATATCAGATAATTAATAAACAGTTTATATGGGGCGTACTCATCCCATGCCTGACTTAATTCATACCAAATTTGAAGACTCTGATTATTATGGCTTAGCAGATGACATGGAATTAGTTTGTATGGCGAGCATCACTCCTTCGCTTCTATTTCTTTGCTGTTTTGCCTGAGTTCGCTCCTTGCATTCAAAGTAACGCATATCATATTTAAATATTCTCAATATTTTAGTTTTACACAAATTTCTATATGTTCTATTTTTTTAAATTAAAGAATTTAATTTTATTTTTAAGTTTAAGGTCTCTCCTATTTGACTTTATTTAATTTATTGATATTTTCGCACTCACGAAATCGAAACATAATTTATATAAAATCAACAAATATTCTGAAGATGGTACTCGAAGAGTACCGAAATAGCGATAAATAAAATAATATTTATAAATATAGACCCATAAGCTTAAAAATATATTAAATTGATAAATAGTTGTTTTGAAGGGTGGGCCTCCTTCCACTGTTCCTACCGAATTATTGTCTTGTCAACCAATATACAGTAGACATATGTATAAAGTTTATATTCGATTTGAGCAATAGAAGCGGGATGAAGTTGACTTGATTGTGATTCTGTTACAAGTGAAACTAATAAAATCGTTTAAGCAAAACTGTGCCCAGACTGAAAGAACAAAATGAATCAATTCTAATAAAATATGAAATATAAGCACCATTATGCCAGTAGAAATTTCATTATAATTGTCAACTTAAAATTTCTGGTGCCATGTCACATTTTATCTCTGGTTCAGTTCACTAACAAGCCGTCTTTGCATATACTTACGTCCCCAGGTAAATTTAATGACTACTTTTAAGACAAACCATTCTTGTGTTTCCTAAATTTACTCTTTATCATAATGTAAATGTTTCACATGACTTGAAATTTATCTAGATGATCTCAGAAGGAGCACAACTGCAAGTTATATGCCCATTTCGAATTTCTCAGCCATATTTTTGCTTAATTTTTAGTCTAAATTGAAAAAATGTTCAGCCAATTTCAATATTACGCTATTGCTTGAATAGCATCATCAGGGAATGTCTTCATAAAAAGGGTGCTAATGAAGCTCCTTATCGGAGATAGAAACAGCGAAAAAAATAATATACAAAATTTCAATAACCTGAAGTATAAAATGTGAATGTTTCGTAGATTCCTAAACTGCTTTCGAAAAAGAATAATTTATTTTCTTCGCTTCCTGAAAACTTTATACACTATTCTATTTATGTAATGACTAAAATAAAATGCATTCCAAAAAAGCTTTTTTTAGCAAAAACACCTTCTGGTCCTAAAATTCTCCGGACACTTGCATTCAACATTCAACTGCGTTTGTATTGAATCTTCGTACAGAAAATGACCCCTACTGTCTCAGTGTATGATATCGTGTGGAAAAATATTATAAAAACATTTAGCAAGATGTATTACTATGTTATTTTATATTCAGCCAGAACATTAAATTTCTTACCTAAGGACCCTATTTATATCCTAGTAATGCTGCTTATTTTTAATGTTTAAGCCCTCAACTACAAAATACATACATTTTAATATTCAAGCCAAACAAATTTTGTTATCATTACATTAAAAGTAAAATTTCTTTGAAATTTCACAATATTTATTACGTGTGATTTTAAAATTTTTATAAGAATTTATAGCCTTCCATAAATTATATTCATTATGAACATTGTTTGGTCACATGACAAAAATAAAATCACGAATAGAGAGACAAAAGTTTACAATGAAATATTTTAGCATTAAAAATTCAAGTGATTTATTACTGGCTATTTTCTAAATCTATTGTATAACTAATAAATTTGCCACTCTAAATAAATGAGCATATTTACAAGAAAATAATTTCAATAATCCCTTGGCCTCTGCAAAAGAAACGGCCATATAATGTTATATAATGTGCCAAGTAAAGCGTTTAATTTTCGTCTCTCTATTGTTGATTTAATTATTTGATAAAAACTTTGAAGTTTGTAGCTGTCGTTTTTGAAAAGTAAAAAAATGACAGAGAGTAAAATTAATATCAGGTATACCACGACAAACAAATACTCTACGAGAGAAATGTTGTTAATGTTTTTCAGCAGATTTCGGACAATAAACAGATATGTATATATATATATATATATATATATATATATATATATATATATATATATATATATATATATATGAATCTGTAGTTTTATCCGCTTTTAGCAGATCTCAGTCACAAAAGAGTTGGAAATGCACATTTAAAGATTTTTAGCCGAATTAAGTTTTCTTAGAACATCAAACTTACAGAAATTTATTTTGCTATTGTAGACTTTAGATAGATTTATAAGATCTTGATCCGTCTCTTTTCAGATCGGGAGATATAGACCAACCTAAATGCTGCATAAATCTCTTTTCAAAGTTTACAAAATACATAACAGCTGTTTTGACAAGAGAATGCTTAGAGCTGTTTCTCATCTATTATTATTATTATTATTATTCCCAATTTTTGTTATTGTTATCGTCGTCAAGACTAGTCGATATAAAAATTTATATATTGTACCTGTTATAGACAGCAAATGAGAACTTTTGATTGCCACTTGCCGTTTTGTGAGTCATAGTAGTAGTGCAAGCCTCTCAATAATATTTGATTGAGGTCGACAGCGACGTGTGACATCGACGATGAATAAATAGACTATTATTATTTTTTAATATAGGACCAGTGTTCAGGATATGACCCCAACTTATGAAACATATTCTGCTGAACTTGGGAAAATTTACTTTGGGAAAGAGGGTAGAGAGCATGCATTGGATTTCCACGCTTGAAGCGACAGAAGAGACCACTGTTGGCAGATTATTTCACATACGAAATGTTCATCTAAAACACGAATTTTTCCTTTAATGTGCATTTTTGATTATTTTATCGACCACAAACCGATGGGCACTTAATGATGAACGTGTTTTTAAGATCCTTGATTTTATTAGAGCACATTCCGTTGTTGTAACGTTAAAAAAAACTAAACACACCTCACATTGTGTCGATGCTCCAGTACCTCAATAGGGTTGACAACACTACCGTCATCGATGAGTATCTGTGCCCTCTCCTGTACAATACTCTATGAAGCACCGGCTCATACATGTGAGTTTTATTATATTTTCGGAAGGGAGAAGCATTCATCTGAACGCATGATTTATTCAAAAATACTTAATTTAACAATTCAATTTTGTTCATAAGTTCAACAATCAATTACTTCACAGGTTTAAAATTTCATAACATTGTTGATCTATCATAATCTATCATTGCAACTACAATGGTAAAGTGTCCTTTTATATTTTTATGAAACTACATCAAAAAGTTTTTAAGAAATCAGTGTAATGGCACACAAATTATTGTCATCTTAAAATAGTTCAAATATCACGGAGGGAGAGTTTATGATCTAAAAAATAATTTTATTTGCGTGTTTAGATGACTAAAATAATAACGAGAAGATAATTATTAATCAATAAATGATTACGCGTGACAATATATTGTTTGCATTTCTTTACTACTTTTCAGTTTTGTGACAAAAACTCTTTAAGTTAAACTATTTTTCTCAGTAATCTTAAATTTATTTGGGATAATATGATTTGAGTGAGTCCAGTTAAGATGATCATAAATGTTACTCCCAAATTAAGGGTACCTCAACCAAGCTTTTTAACTTGAGCACTGCTTTCGCTGAATAAAAAACACCATATAAATCATTGTTAAACATTTTTATACTCTATTACGATATTGCACTCTACTTAATATTTTATGATTATTCAAAAGTAATGAAGATCAAAGTAAGTAAAATTAGAATATTACACTTTCAAAAAGCAACATTTCAAACATCCTGTGCACTATGCCATTAATGTAGCAAAAAATCAGTTTGCCATAAAAATATTACACTAAATAGAAAATGATATAAAACACGGTTTGTTAAAATATTGAACAAATATTTAAGGCCAATTTATAAAGCCTTCCCCTGTCCTTTCGCTTTCGATAAGTGGCAGTAAATCCTGCCCCACAACAAAAAATAAAAAGGACATTCTTCACATACAAAATATGTGAGAGCATAAAGCATAAAAGCCAATACATAAAATAATAGTGCTCATAGTCCCAATGGCTGTGGCATGCAGCATAATACTTTACGCTACGAGTATGAAAATAATATAAAACAAAAAAAGCTTTACTAAATTATGTACACACGAATATCCATATATTTATAATGTTCACATAAACTGATTCACTGAGTGGATTTTGTCTGTAATTTTAGTTTATTTTGCATTTACTTATTTATTTATTTTTGGTAAAAATAAATTCATTACAGCACTTTTTACCATGAATGCGCACAGCATACGACAGAATCAGTTAAAATCTGTGTACACTAAATTACAAAATATTAAAAATATTTAAATAGAAACAAAAAATAACGACTGACTGAAACAGATTTTACTCTATACAATATTCGTATAATAAATATTCGTCGATAAATCTATCGATATTCAATAAACCACTTGTAAAGAATTTTTTAGAAAATGAAACAATGTATGATTTGCAAGTTCGAATCGTTATGATTTGAATCTATTTACGAAGTCACTCTTCTACTGAACCATTAAAAAGTATAACTTCCAAAGAAATCAATAAGATTTATAATAATTTTTTTAATATTCTTTGTTCTCAAATATTGGAAATATATTCCATTAAAGACTTTTTTGCTTTCAAAAGCACAAGAGATCATCTTTCAACTTCTTGTGACGTCAAGTTGACAGAATTTTCATTTAAAATATTAATTATTCTTATAAATGTATAAAATTTAAAAGAATTACAAAAAAGAATTACTTATTCGAGAATGGTGTGTTTCTTCTGACGAGGTTTGTTTGAATTTGGAATGACTCTTTTTCTTATTGAAAAGTAGAAAAAATAAAGTATGATGTAGGGTGAGGCAAAGTCATTCCAAATTCAAATACTGAACACTATATTATTTCAATCAATAGAAAATAAAATTAATTTCACACAATAGGAACCCGTAAAGTTTTTAAAATGATGAGACTATTTCATGTGTTAAGCGATTAACAATTATTTCATATAAAAACAATTTATTGGCCAAAATGTATTAGAAATTTACTTTTCTCAACATAATGAAGATATCTTCCAAATCAATGAATAGGCACTAGAAAAGAGCACATCCTGGATCTCCCGTATCATAATATCAACATTTTCTTCACTTTTTTGAAAGCTTTCTATTTAATAGTTACACTGAGAGATCTTATGATGAGCTGGTATAAACACCAAAAAGTTACTTTTATATAGACTAATTAGACAAATAATTTTCAACATTAAAAAATGGTTTATTTTAAAAAATATACAAATATCTCATGCTGAGGATCTGATATATATGATCCACAAACTGTGACATTTTCATTATTTCAAAAGTATACGTTACTGCATTTATTCGACTTCTTCAAGTTGAAAGAAATACTCATTTTTTCATGTTTATGTGAAAATATTATTTTGCTTTTAATTTTTATTGAAAAAGAAAAAAAAATAACTGTGGCTGTTAGCAACTTTTTAAAATGTATAAACTTTGATTTTTATTTTTATTTAATAAAACGTTATCTTCTTTGTACAAAAATAAGAAAAAAAACAAAAACCGTCTGTTCTTAATATGCTGAAAATAGTTAGTCCTTCAATCAAGGGCTTTAAAAAAGGTTAATTTTCTAAATAAACCCTTAAGCTGTAGACATTTGGAAATATGCTAAAATCATGGTTTTTCTCCATTAAAATCCCTGCATTTTCATGACTTCTTTCGAAGCTTTTTTTACTGAGTCTCCTTAAAACGCATTTACTCTCACAGCTACTCTACTCTCTACATTTATTAACTTAGTTCCGCTCCTATTTTACATGCTGACATGGCTGATGAAGTAAACGCGGTGACTGTTAAATATGTCATGATGAAATAATATTTCCCTTTGTAGTCCGAGTCCAGTCGAAGAAAGAAATCAGTAAATCAACACATATGTGTTTGTTGCTATGTCAAGGACATCAAAAAAAATAGTTATTTTATTACATCTCGTGCGTGAATTGAAATGAAGTAAATTGTATTAAATAAAAAAGAAGACATTGTAATGAAAAGCTTGTGCAGGATCAGAATTTTAGCCACTTCCAGAGCTGGATCTTAATGACTTCCTTGAACGTCTGTTATTACTGGGTCGTCACTCCCAAAATGTGATATGACTAAAATAAACGCATTTACGATCTCAGCCATACTCATCATCTAAATATACAACGCCACAAATTTAACTTATTCATTAAATAAAGAGCATTAAAAATATGGAAATTCTAGTCCGGGAATGGATAAAATTTTAATAATTTTTAATGATTTTAAAAATATTGCTCAGTAAATCAAAAATAATTACAACTGAAAATCGATCAAAATCATCTTTTCCACAAATCAGGAATATCTAACAACCGCAAAAAATATATTTTCTATGACAATTTTCCATGGCTGGAAAAATACCTTTAGTCTGTTTTCAGTTTGTTTGATTAGCAACAACAGTTTCTTAATTCCCCTAAACATTTGGGATTCTTTGAGTTGTGACTGTTTTTGAATTGGAAACAATATGTTGATCGAATTATCATTTTTATCAAAAAGATATTTACCGCTGGAAATGGACTTACGCCTGGATAGAGCACGCACTTTGCTGTGGCCATAATTTTTTAAAGTACTTTGTGCACCTTTGGCATCATCGTCTAACTTTCATAACCATCACCGCCAGACGAATACTATGACTCGCAGATCTCTTAAACATGAACAATTTTTTCTACTAAAATCTAAAGACCGTAGCGCGTTTTAATTAATTTTTGTTTTTCATTTGCACTTTCCAAAGTAATGGAGAATATCAAAAATGTTCATCTTGTAAAGAATCAATCATTATTTTGGCAAAAACAAGGTGGCGGCTCTAGATATTTGATGAAGTATAGTATGTGCACATTTATTTCTTTCGGTGATGGTAATTGCTCATACCGGCCTTCCTTATAGATCGCACTATACGAGTCTTTATAGCTCTGGTTGCACCAAACAAGTTAAGGATTAGTTCAGAGCTAATGTAAGGCTCCGTTTTTTCTCCTACTCCAAACTTCCTATTCCAGCACTATCTACTACTTTGCAGATGACAGCAGCATTTGATATTCATATTCGTTCAGCAAGAAATCAAACCTTTCGGAAATTTATGTAATGAGACAGAACACTAATGACAGGCGAACTAATGATCTTCTAACAATCTCAGATACATGTGTTACTTTCAGCACAGAAAATTCAACTTGAATGTCCACAGACACTACTCACCTTATTCACCCTTCCCATAATCTATTTATCTAATTCCAGCACATTGCATTGCATTAATATATGTTATCCCCTGACCACTGGCCAAAATAAAGAAAAGTCATGCATTATACGCTATTTTAAAAAACCCCAAACGATCTCTCATACTGTTCTATCAAAGTCATTTATATATTCTTACTCCCATTTTAAAAATACTGGCAATTAATTCCAGCACGTTTTCTACCCAGCTTCTCATCCTACAGTCATCCCAACTCTGCAGTCTCAACCAACCATGTAATACGTATGTAATATATGCGATTTAAACATTTCTGTGGCTTCATATTTATGAATCTACTCGAATGTGTGTCTACATACATTAATGTTTTGTCATAGTGTTTTATACAAACATGTCGCTTTTCGTAAGTACTTTTAATATTTTCGCCAATAAATATGCATAATACCGGAATATACTCGTATACGTA
This sequence comes from Germaria angustata, assembly GCA_963681545.1. Lineage (NCBI taxonomy): Eukaryota > Metazoa > Arthropoda > Insecta > Diptera > Tachinidae > Germaria > Germaria angustata. The sequence continues at coordinate 68,058,762 of OY813000.1, forward strand.
TGTGTGTACGTTAAATTATTTTTTCTCACTGACCACAGTATTATTTTTATATACATTTCACTGCGATTGGTTAGATAGTGTTATACTTATAGTTGCTAAGAATAACAAAACTTTTATGGAAAATGTGTTACCAAATAATAAATATTAAATAGATTTATAGATGATGGAGTTTGGACGGTATAAAAATCTATGGCAGGGTGAACAGGAAAGTAAAATTGTATTGGATCTAGGTTTTATTTAGTGTTTTTGCTGCTTTCGGTTCACTTAAGGACCATAAAAATGTTTGAAGTGCCTTAAAATGTGCTTCTGTTGCAATATGGCTAAAGGACTAAAAGAAGGGCTTAAATAAAAAATAAATACTTGTTTAATATAAAAAATGGAAAACACAGGGTATTTTAAGACTAAGCAGAATACAAAATCAATGTCAGAGGAGGCAATTACTTAACTATAAGGGCGTAGCCACCAGCACGTGTAATTATTGAAACGGAATAAAACAAGATATTTGAGGTGTTAAAAAATTGTTTCTTTTTTTAAAAGGAATATAACATCGTTCAAATGTCCGATATGACTTTTGTCGGTGACACGTATCTGAGTAATCCCATTTTAAGTGACTCTTGCGCATACATATATCACCCTTAACTTAAGCAATGATCTCGAATATATGGACATTATAAACATCAAGCGATTGCGGACTATTGGCATAGACCGACGTCCTCAAAAGAAGAAGTTTATCAAAATCCCATAATCTTGGTGGAGAATTCACGTCAGCTCAAACATTTCGTGTAGAAGGTGCACTGTGCTACGTAGCATAATTCTGCTAAAACTACATATTCTTTATATCTGCAATGTTAAATTTAGTCCAAAAGCAATCGCTTTTCATCTTTATGTAGCGTTCGATGTTGACGGCGATGACCTCACTAAAGTCGTTTTAAAAAAAGCACGGATGGTAATCCGCACGAAACAGCAACTTTTTGTTAAAACTTTGCTACTCTAGGAGCTTCATATGGCACCATTCTATATGTGGCAATCTTCTTGTTAACCTAGACATTCATCCTAAAATGCGCGTCATCTCAAAAAATTACCTTTCAACCAAAACTGAGACTTTTTGTGATATTCTTCCGACGGGGTTTGTTTGAATTTGGAACGATTTTCCGTCATCCCACGTCAATTTGACGTGGGATGACGGAAAATCGTTCCAAATTCAAAACTGAGACCTTCTTCCAAATCTTTTTTTTTTTTATTTTTAATTGTTGCTCAATAGTGCAACTCCTTGTGGTAAATTTGGCATCAATGATTAAATAATAAACAATACATTTGGCAAATGCTACCAACGCAACAAGTCCATCCTAAACTCTTGCTAATTTTTCAATACGGTAAATACTCTTGTGTTATTAAAAGTACTTGTTAAGTCCACGTAAAATAAAATAAAATATATCCATATTTTTCCACTACTTAACCGATGTTCATAATCAGATTTTATTATGTACAAATGTGTACATAAAGATTTTGCACAATATATATTAAACTCTGGAAGACATTTTAAAATTGAGTTTGTCGACTTGGATATCCTGCGTTCTTGCAGGATAATGCAAAACGAATTTATAACTTAATCAGCTGCTTCTTATGCTACAAGTATAATTTGCTCAATCGGTCCCATTGTACAAAGGAAGGATAGATACACGATTTTATGGCGTTTTATTTTCAGAAAAAAGAGTAACGTCTTAATTTCCATGCCAAATAATATTTATTTAACGTATTTGTCTGGAACGTTTTTAAATCTCAAGGGATTATGTCCTCTTTCCCAGTAGATTTGCAAATGCATTTTTATTCTTTAATATTATATTCTAATTTTTTTTATAAAAGAAAACGCCATAATAAATGTCTGATTTAGTGATTAAAAAAGAGTAATGTTGATGAAGTGTGAAGCATAAGAGACTTCGATTATTAGCAATACCTTCCAATAATCAAGGTAATATGTCTTCGGAGTGGCCTCGATTTAAATAGGCTACGGACTGTATAATGAATGATTAGAGTGAACACTAGTATATGAACTCCAAATTTATACACTATGAACTAAGAATGATAAAAATAAATATTACGCCTTCCTAATAATTTCCCGTGTGATGTCGTAGTTTAAGGGCTACCAAGTCTATTTCAACGTGAAATAATTAGTCTCAGGCAAGAAATGTGATAGTTGGCAATCCTACAATTAAATTACTCAGAGAGTTTAAAAAAAAAATTTAAAGTGTGATTAAATAAACGTCAAGTTCGGCGTAATATTTTATATGAAATACACATGTATGTATATTATTAATATAAATAAAAATATATAAGAAAAACATTTAAACATTAAAAAGCAAGTGAAAATTTGTGTGAAAAACCAACGTATTCATAATAAAATATTTAAATTTTTGACTGAAAGTAAATAAAGAGAAAATGTTCGCCTTATATTTCAAATAAGACGATTTTGAATGAAACTTAAAACATGAAATGAGTAAGTTACTACAAATTTAAAATTTGCAGTCCATTACTGATGCCTCATGAAGAGGATGTAGCAAATGGACTAACTTGAAAACTCCGAGCAGGTCCGTCCATAGACAAAAGTGTTATTGAAAATGAAATAAAAATTACTAATGGAACTAAAATTGCAAATGAATCTGAAAATGTATGTGAAAGTGAAAATAAAATTCAAATTCTAATTTGGATTAAAGTTTCAAATGAATTTGAAAAAAAATGTATCGAGAGAAATGCCCTAATGACGTCCGACATAAGGGAAGATTGCCTTCAAATGTACATAAAAACTATCGAAATGAAAAAGTATGTAAGTTTTTTAAAAGTCAACAAATATTTCTTTAAATGCACTTTGCCAGGAGAATATTACGCTGAAAATGTTATAAAGTCAATCTGATATCACAATAGAAAATTTGTCCCGTCTAAAACATAAGTTAAGTTTTGCAATCGTAAATCTTAAGAAAACTTAAAAGTGGGGAAGAAAGGCAGAATTTTGCAAAAGCAAATACTGCCCAATCAATCACTTTGTATGCATCAATTACCAAGGCTTACAGGTGATTAAGGGAAAAACAATGGAGTGTATTTGGCCTGTCCGATTAAAAACAAAATTATGGTACCAAACTACCAGCAAACGCTTTCAAGCAAACAAACACTTTTGAAAATCAGACCATACATGGAGATGTTATGCGACAGTCAATATTTCGGCGAGCAAATCGCTCTGAGGGCAAACCATTTACAAAATTAAAAGTCGGTTCATAAATAATAAGAATACAATCACGCGATTTGACAACCTCCTTCTTTTTGAAGTCTGTGATTTCATTAAATAAAAATTTGGTTTATGAAAACGACTTTAAAACTCCATATAATCAAGCAACCAATTAATTGACTCAATATATTAATTTTATAGAACCGGGCTTAGTTTGCTTATTACGAAAAACATTTTTTTCAACAAATTAACAATTCAATACATTAAAACTGTAAATGATAATTCTCGTATTATATTTACTTTGCCAATGTTTATAAAAATCCAGTTTATATGAAATTCTAATATTGTGAAAAATAATCTTTTAACGCAAGCGAGTTGTAAAGTGGACTCAAAATTATCACATTTTTCAAGATGTTGAAATAATGATAATGATAATGAAACAAAGCCTGAGTTGTAAGAAATACGAGTAGTAATAGTAACAAATTCGTAAAGAAATGGTTCTTAATTTCATAAAGTAATTTATACCTTTTAGGGCATAAGAAGACCTTATTTACTGGAAGATATTTAGCTTCAATACAGTATGTAAAAATAAATACCAAAACTTTTATTTTAAATAGAACTCAAGAACAAAGTAACAATTGTTCTTTCTAGAATACATCTATAGAGTTTTCTAAAAAAAGGGTAACATATTTCGCCCATCCACGAGGTAATTCTGTTAATGAGTTAAACTTCTTAAATCAAATTTTGGCTTTAATAGAAATTTTTAAAATTGGTCAAGAATATGTTAAAATGCTTTTCAAAATAAATTTTTGTAATAAAATTATTATAATATTAAATATATCAAAAGTGTCCTTAAAAAATATACGTATCTAACTAAATAGTTAACAAACCACATAGATAATATTTTAACGCTTGTATGGAAAATGAAAAATACTTTAGAATTTATATTTTGAATCAAATTTTTTAGTATGAAAAATAAAATGAATCTGTAATATTTGTTATTTAAATATTGTAAGATCAAAAACAAAAATGTTATCAGTTTATTCCAGTGTTTTTAAATTTATTTGACATGTAAATTGTAAGCTTAAGATTATTATATTCCATTGGATAGATTTACCAGGAATTACAGGAGTAATTTGAAATGGCCATTTTAAATATGAAATAAAATTGGCTCCAATATAATAAAAAAATTATATTAAACATAAACATGCTACGAACAATGCATTATGATTTAAAACAAATGTTTAATAATCTACAACAATTTTAAAATCATCAATTGGAAGCATTTCATATTATTGCCATGTAATTACATTAGAGTAATTATATTTTTTATGCTTTTAATGTACAAATTAATTTTATAATTTATTTTTCTTTGAAAGAGAGGGTTGTTGTCTTTACCCTTCAGTAGACAAACAAAAAGTCTTGATGCAAACACAAATAGACTGATAATTTTCTTGGGTAGAACACATAGACGTACTTACATATAAAACGTATTAGAAATTATATTACGACGGTATTTTTTTGAGATTTCTTAGTAGTATAACTAAACGTTGCCATTTTCCACCAATGCTGGAAGTAGGGTACGTTTACAAGAACTCATGAAATGTTTTTTATAATATTTCTTAAATATTTATTTTCGAAGAAAAAGAAACATATGTTTGTTTTTTAATAAAAAAAATAAATAAAACCAATACAACAATTCGTAAGCAAAAAATTAAGATTTCTTGAAATTATCCAAAAAATTTCAACCTTAAATATTTTTTACTGCTACAGTTTTAAAAATATTAACAAAATACGCAAAACAATTTTTAGAAAACTTTTTAGTACAAGATTAAAAAAATTACGGGCCTAAAACCAAAATAAATCAGGTCGAAACATTAAAAAATTAATTTAAATATAAGAGTGCCTTCGTAGACTAGTAGCTAGTGTACTAGACTGGTAGTCCGAAGGTCGCAGGTTCGACTCCTGCCGCAGATTCCGGCAGATGTATTTTTTAAGTATAACTATTTTCCAATTTTATATTTCTATTTTTGGTGCCAAATTGTGATGGTGCACCTTCCTAAAAAGGTTTTAGTGCCATTAGAAATGAGAAGTGAGTTTCGTTATTTTAACCAAAGGGATTTTTATTTTTACAAAATTATCAAATGCCTAAAATAGATAAAATGAATCAGATTGTTATCATTAAAACCATATACCGGTATAGATGGGAGCTCAAAGCTGTTTATCAGAAATAAAATAATGCCAAATACGATTTTGCCGAAACTTGATGAAAATATTGAGTGACCCAATTATGTTGAACATTATTAGCACAGCTTAATTTAATATGGCATTTCCAGATGAAATAACAATAGAATATACGACATATCATATATAAAGCTGTCTCAAGAAAAACAAATATTGCACTTAAGAATCTGGCTCTTAGGATGAAAAAGCATTGCGCAGTTTAGCATTTTTAAGTGCTTTTCAATTTATTGACCGATATGTATAGTCTCAAAAAAGTTAGCAACCTTTCATTCTATCTGCCGTGAAAAAGTTTAGTTTTAAAGGTTGGAGAAATTCTTTGATCAATCATTAAAATCAGTTTACAATTACAAAAGTTATATCTTCCATAAAATGTTTTACACTCGAGGTATCCAACATTTACTTACTTTTGCGCTACGTTCTGCTCTGACAGTGTATTGCGAAATATCACAATTAAAATGTTTAAGATGGTTCAGTATTTTCATGGTTTCTTTTTACGACACTGTGTTCTGTGTAAAGGAGAATGCGATTTTCATCGCCACATAATTCCTTAAAAAATGCTTTGATTTTCAGTGTTGAATATTAATAAAAAGCAATATTTAGACTGCATCTACTGCTTCAAAACTTTTAATAGGATGATGCCCCATCTGACAACAAATAAGTCCATTCAAAGAGAACACTAAATCACCACTTTTAAGTGTTAAACAAAAATCGCCAAAAGAATTTAATAATCGCCATATCTGGTAGCCTTGCAATGATCGGCAAACTAAAATTACATTTCATAATTTTATAATTTATTTTCAAATCTCCCTCTCACAACACAAAGAATAATTCTCATAGTCCTAATTTCTATCGTGATAGCGATAATCATGCGGCACTGAGTGTGTGCTTGAGAGTAAAAAAGGAAAATGTTCTATATTGGACTAGTTTCCTGAAATAGTTTAAAAGTGGTATTCGCTGAATTATGACAAACACAATTTTTTCAGTCGCATACTCTACATGACAATAAATATTTTTCCACAAAAAAGAAAGTATGTGTGAATTCCCCGTGACACTCGCTTTCCATCCTTTTAAATAAATTCAAAAGCATGTGCATTTAATTTATAGAAAGTGACAAAATAACAACAACTAGCTTTGATATTTTGGATACTATAAGAATTTATTGAGAAAAAACTGAAGAAATTTTACTTACGAGTATTTTGTGAATTTACAGATTAGAGTAAAAAAAATAGTTCTAATATTTTCCATTCGGTAAAAAGAAAATATGAATTAATCTGATTTAATCTTTTTTGTTTTGTTTGTTTTCTGGCATTTCTTGGTTTTACTAATGTTTTTATCCTGCAGATAATAATATTTTATTAGCAAAGCAATTTATATTTGTTTTTTATATTTTATCAAAAAATTCTCAAGATTTTGCATTTTTACACTCAGAGAAAAACCATTCGTTCATACATTGAAGCGGCTGCATTAGTAATTCTTCTTCTAACTAAAAAGTTTCATTGGTGCAATTAAAATGTTTGTCTCTCATTCTAAATATTTAAATTTGTTCGTTTTAATTGTATTTATGACAATATTTTCGTTAATATTATGAAGATTTATTTTTTGTTAATTTTTGGTGAAAATTTAGTATGTATTGCAAAAATTATTTTGCAAATGAATTAAATTTTGCATATAAAAATTATTCCCGAAAATTGTAAGAATATGTTTTATGCAATCAAGGAAAATATTTCATCCATACATTTTTAATGAAAATTCATAAAAAAATATAAAAGTGCAAAACCCACACTCTATAGGTACTCCCTGTCATGAATGTAGCTCCTCAATTTTCCACAGCCAATACCCCTGAGGTAATGGTTGGTAAGGTATTATTCGAAAAAATGGTTTCATGCCTGCACAAAAGCTAAGTATTGATATAGTGTCTTATCTGTCATTCGCCTAAGTGCCAATCCGCTGCAGATAAGCTCATAAGTTGGAGTGCTCGGCAATACCCCAAAAGGCCTCAACAAGCCTCTCGTTTTATCGTTGTCTGTGTCGCCCCATAGATCTTTGGTCGTATCACCCACAGTTGCGCTATTCCACAGTATCCTGTGGACATGTTTCTTCTGACTTTGCAACTCGGTCACTATACACTGAGTCATCTCACACAGTCTGTAATCCTATGGACTCCTGTCTAGAAGGCCATATTGGAGTGAGGCAGGCGGAAGTAAATTTCTAAAGTGCATTAGTGTCTATTTTAATGCACATCACAGCAACCCTTTGTTCGTATTTGTAGCATTTAATCGTTCTCGAAATAAAAAATAATAAAATATCTATACATTTTGTGTTGTTTTTCTTTTTTGGCCAAGTTAGATTTGATTACGTTATTTTCCTGCTTTGTTTCAGCTAATCAGGTCTAGTATGTTTATATAACAATAAATTTTAAAAAGTTATTTATTTCATATTTTCCCGACGTTTCGTGAATTTTTTTTTCACTTTATCCAGGGATTCGTAAGATTATATTACACTAATTAATTAATTTCTTAACATTTAAACGTCATCAATAAAACAATATGCATGTGATACAACAAAATTTTAAAAAGAAAAGCTTTTTTCAAAAAGAAACACTGTCTTATATTAAGATGGTCTTGAAAAATCTTACGAATCCCTGGATAAAGTGAACAAAAAATTCACGAAACGTCGGGAAAATATAAAATAAATAACTTTTTTAAATGTATTGTCATATAAACATACTAGGCCTGAAATAAAACAGGAATCTATACATTTTACTTACCACTTGAGGCGCTGTAACTCCTTTTACTCATTTAATTTTTTGGATGAAAATATTTCACGAAATCAATAGAGTGTTTTCATTAAATACATGATCAATTTCATAATACTTATGAAATAGTTTCTTGATGCAGACGTAAACTATTTTCATAATATGTATGAAATTTTATTAATGAAAAAAACATTGATCCAATTATGAAATTGACAGTTGGAATGGAGGTTTTCGCTTCAGTGTACTTCCCGTCAAAAACAAGCAAAATAAACTGCAATCGGTTATGTGAATTCACGTCTCTATTTTACTTTATCACGACAGAATTTGCATTCTATAATTATATTCCAATGGAATGGATGCGTTTATCTCTATGACTAATGGATTGGTTCAGTCCCCGTTGAGGTTCATTTAAACTAAACCGTGCCACCCGCTTTTCTACGGCTCAATTTTAATAGTTGCTACTTGCGGCGTTAAGTGTTTTGAGCAGCTTAGAGAATTTGATGTTGGTGAAACTTTATGGACTCTATTGGCAACTGAATCTGGTTGGAGTATCTTTGACGTATGCGGCCAGAATCCAGTGCTAAGGACCATAAATAATACTTGTTTCCTTTTTGGAGTAATTAAAGCACAGTTTGCGTACTATAATTCCGACATAGACAAATTTATGATTATTTTTGCTCTATATTATGTATTATAAGCAATTAAAGGTGTATTTGACTTTATTGAAAACCAGTTGCACATTAAGTGACTCAGATTGTGCAATATTTTACTTTAACCCAGCATCAGATCATAGATGACATGTTTCGTATATATTTTTCAGGTGGTATAAAGCGAATTAAGAAATTCTTTAATTTTTCAAATGACCTCGCAACTTTAGGATAGTATATTAAATTTAAAAAAATATTAATACATAAAAATGGCAGAATTTTAATATGAAATATATCTTGTGAAATGATGCTCTTGTTGATTTTGGGGTAAGCATCCACACGCAACACATGCAAGCATGATGATTCTCTAATAAAAATTCACCACACACAGAGTTTCCATTTATATACGAATACATACACACGTAAATACAATATGTACATGTGTTTGTAGAAACATATTTTGTTCATTTCTATAATAAATTGGATTTTTGCTTTTATACGATTTTGTTTCTGTTGACAAAAAATTTTTGTAACAAAGTGAATAACTACTTCAAGTACCATTATAAAAAAAATTATATACAAAAACTTATTATAACTTTAATCAATATTTATTGGTCAATTGTGAAAAAAGATAAAAAGTAAGAAAAAAACTGTTTTCCAAATGAAAAAGGAGTTTGTGCTACTTACAATGTTTGCTCTTTTCAGCTGCCACTTGATGCGGTGTTTGTGCCAAAATGTTAAAAAGCATTAGAAACATTAAAATCCATTTTATGGAAGTTGTAGTTGTCGTAGTAGATGCTGTAAAATTACAATGAAACTTATTCAAGTTGTTGGCAACATTTGCTATGGCTACTGTTGCTACAGTTGTAATTGGTTGTGATGTTGCTGTAACAAAAATATGATTACGAGTGCTGGAACAACTTGAAGTAGTAGAAGGAGTTGTTGTGAACGAGCTGGTGGTAGGAGTAACAAAATTTTTTGCTGATTTTGTTGTAGCCCATTCAGCAAAAGTGGAGGACCGAGCATTATTGTTTAAGTTTGATGATGCTGTTCTGCTTAGTAGGGTGTTTGGGTTATATGTTGATGCAGCCATAGTTTTTGTATTTGCTATTGCTGTAGTATTGTTCAAATATAATTTGATGTTTTTAAAATGGCAGTTGTTATTGTTGCTGTTATTCGTGTTGAATTTTTTAGCTTGCTTTTGTTGCTGTTGGTGCCCATAGCTTTTCATTTGTTTTTCGTAATCATAATCATGGCCAATGCTGCCAACATAAACATAATAATTATCATCATCATCATTATCACCCTCTACTCTGTTCTCTGCGCTTTGATAATTTTCATTTTCTTCATAAAAAAGTGAGTTTTCTTTCTGTTCTTCGTTTTTGAGTTTTTGCTTCATTTCATTTTTATTATTATTAAATTCAAATGTTTTATCCGGCGGCCCTGGGCCACATGATGTTGGTTGTAACATGTTTCAAGTTTTTCTTCTCTATCTTGTTATTGTTGCTTTGCCTTGTCCTTGTTTTTTCTTCTTCCTACTCTTCCTGCTGCTGCTGCTCTTGTCTTAGTCGTTTTATTATTATAATTTTCACTTAAATTTTTAGCAACAGAAAAGCGTTGTTTTTCTTATCACTTCCCTTTTTGAGCAGGTCTCCTTTCATTGTTTAACAATTAACCATGTTTTTATTTTATATTCCTGAAAGAGAAAAAGAGATGGTCAAAATTTCTTTTTAATGTTAGATATTAGTTTAGATATTTTCTTCTCTTTACTTTATTTAATAGTTGCTTTTGCTTTTTTTCGTAACTGCATTGCTGCAAATTCAAAAAAAAAAAATAGCAATTAAAAGACATTTAGAAAATCTCTATTCGAATGGAGAAAAAAGGATATCAAAAGGAGTTACTTAGGCCTATGAGGAATATGTAATATACACGCTTTAGCTTAGATCGTTTGTAGTTGATGTGAAGAATATCTGGAGTTTTCAAAAGGTAATAATTTCCAAAAAAAAAACATTTTTTTGGAATATTTGTTTTTTAATATATTTTAAATTTATAAATATGAGGGTTCGCATATAAAAATTCTGCTTCTAATCCAATTTTGTAGCATAAAAAATTGCATATTATTAGGTCTTCCCATAGGGACCTTGGAGCCTTGGCTGTTGTTAGTGGCCACATTTTTCATGCTACAATTGTAGCATGCTTTACAAAAATAATCATGGGCAGAAATAGCGTACAACAACTCGTGCATATAATAAACTGTTTTATCAAAATAGGCCTTATATTCTATTTCGTACGCCTCGCCCATTTTTCGGTTGAATTAATCGTTCCGGCGAGGGGACTATTCGCGATTTTGTAGAGAAATTTGAGTCTACTGGTCCCACTGAAGCAACACCTGAAGAACGACGAAATGCGAGATCCGCCGAAAACACCATCCCTGTCCGTGAGAGTGTGCAGGATAATCCGAACCAGCTGCTCGCTTACAAGCCTTTTTCATCCTGACTTGGGCCTGCACACAAACAAAATTTAGCTGACGCAGGAGATGTGGCTAAACGGGCATGGGCAACGACGTGTGTTTACTAAATGGGACTTGGAGTAGTTGGGAGCGGATCCTAATATTCGTTTTAAAAAAATTCAACTAAAGCTATAAGGCCCATTTCTCTATGAACGGATACATCAAACAAAGTAGCACGTTACCAATCCACATGAGATCGATAATTTCCAACATCTTTTGGCCTGAATCGGATAATATGGACCAAAACAACATGTGGTGTCAACAGAACATTGCTACGTGCCACGAACATTTCATGTGCGGGTGATGTGAACTGGCCACCGAGATTGGATCAAGTAAAATGTTTTTACGTTGGGATTTCCTTAAATCGAAGGTCTATGCAAATAATCTACAAACTACAGTGGCCCTTGAAATTAACATTTTGGGCATTTCCCATACGGGTCATCTAGCCAAGCTACGCTAATGCCATCTGTAGGCCTTTGTTGTATTAAAATGCAAAGAAAGAAAGCGCTTAATGAAGAACTTTGTATTCAATTTTGTTCTTTCTAAACCAGTGTTAGTCTAAGTTTTTAATTATTGTACCAAAATAATCATAAATCAATTTGGGCTTAAAATTTAGTGCGATGTTACACTAAGACAGGAGCGGAAAAAACGTTACATTTGTTGGACGTTGTTTTTCTTAATAAAATAATTTAATTATTATAAAAAATTTTTTAAAATTAATATGACCAATGCTTAATGAAGCTTCAATTTACCACTATACATCAGCAAATTAGCGTAATAATTTGGCGCCATCATAAAGGATTAGTGAACATGGCAAAAGATCTCACAAGCGAACAATCTTACAAAATATATTATACTTTAAAAACATTGTTATACAAACAAATCCTTTCCGTATATATCTCGGGATATCTTACTTGCAATACAAGGATTTTGAAAGTTTGGCATTTCAAATCTTTAGAACATTGAAATTCACCAAACCCTTTTTCATGTTAAACGAAGGGGAAGCAAATTCATGTACATATGTACATGGCATGTTGTTTTAAGAAACATTGAAAATTTATTAAAAAAGATCATTAAATTTTTAGAGAAGAAATTTACTTTTCTATTAATTCTCTATATTTTAGAAAGGTAATAAAAACAAGATGTTTAATTTTTTTATTTTTCTATCTCTTCTCTATAAAATTTGGTGTATAGCTTTTTCCTGTTTGTGATAAAATGACCAGCGGATCCTGGTGTCTTTTACTCTTTGTATTTATGAGTACGTTCACCTGAAAACGTTTCCTTAAGTCTTCGCTCATGTCACATAAGTGACATAATTGTTCAAGATTTTGACGCTCATCAAAATCTCTGATACAAACGTAACACAGTTGAATGCCAATGTTTAATCCAAATTATTCAAAGTAAACATTTTTAACAAAATCCCTTTGACAACTTTCATACACAAACTCATCACATAAAAATATAACAAAAAGCATTAGGAAAGTTTCGGCAAATATTGCATTAAAATGCAAATAAAAAACCTGCAATTCTCAGAAATTATTTAAGAATTATTCTAGACACTCTTCCAACTAATTGTTGGAATTTTATAGATTTTTCTAATTTTGAAATGGGTGTTCAATATGAAAATTTGTTTTTATTGGATACTTATTTGTTTTAATTATAATTTTTTGAGTTATGCCGTTTGTTATACAAACTGACGATATGTTAGATGACTAGAATAAAAATACTAGTATCAAAATAGTGTCGGACATATGGAACGTTCAATCCACAACAATTATTAAAAAATGTTAAATTTTACTACAAAATCAAAGCTTATTTTCATACCATGCCGATCAATTTGTTCACGAAATATTACTCGAAGAGCTTTGGTGATAAGCTTATAGGTCTACATAAATCCACTTGTGCTTAATTTTTTTCAAGCTTTAGTATCATGGTTGTCTTTAACAACTTTTTTGCAAAATGTATTCGAAGAGAAATTATTTTTCTTATCATTAGAATTTGGAATTTACCACGAGTGACTTATAGATGACAAATTATTAGAAAATTTGAATTTTAATTGAATCTAAAGATTTTTGGTACAAAAATTTTATTTCATGTTGCGTTCAAAGATCTTATTGAATGAGATATTAACAGAGGTTCCTTTATTTGTTTATTAATTCATTGCAATTTATTGCCAAACAGCGCATAATTTATTGAATTCACTTCCTACTGAAAAGTATTTTTATCTGTATTAAAAACAACAACATAGAAATATATTATTGGAATCGAATATATTTAAGCTTCGTAATTATTGATTTAAAATAGTTCTCAGAAACTACATCGTTATTTTTTATAGTTTTGGATGAAAACATTTCTATAGTACAATATTTTTTTTTTTCTAATTTTTGTGCTAAAACCTGTCAGTTGTGAAAATTCAATAAGATTTCTGCAAAAAAAATTATTATTTCATATCCTTCTTATGTTTTCAATTTCCCTTATATCCTTTAAATGACTCATTAGTCAAACAAAGACATATTTCTTCCATCCTGCTTGATATTCTACCATTTACTTAAACTCTACTGCATTACTTTTGTAAATATTTCACCCATTTGCTGCCCCATTTAAACTTTTATTATTTATAAACTCCATTAACCGACCAACCATAATCACTGCAGGCAGAGTGCCTTTGTATTTGTTTATTTAAAAAATAAAAGCTAAAGATCTCTAAAAATTGGAGAATCTAAAATAAAATCAATAATGTAGAAATTTCAGATTGTTTTCCGTATTTCCCCTTTTAATATTTCAGCAACACCAACTACAAATGATTTTATGTTTGTATTTATTGCTTGTGTGTTTCAAATAGATTGAAAAAAAAATTAAAGATGTAGAAGAAAATGGATTTGATTTTAATTGATTTTTCATTAGATTCTTGGTACACATCAATTTACTGTGTTGTTAATACAGTAGAATAGCAGAAATAAGAACCAACAATTTTTACTTCATTTCTAACTCGACGTTTTTCTTAACATAAATTTAGGTATTTTAGTTTGTTTTTGTTTTTATTTAAAATTGATATCTCAACGAATATCCAAAAGGTGTATAAAAGGTAATTTAATAAAAAAAAACACTCAGAAATTAGAACCAAGACTTCTAGTTTCAGAGCGTTGCTTACATTAAAATCACAGGTTCTAATATTGGAAAAGTTTGAATCTATGAGAGTTCTAATTATGTGAGATTCTTCTGTATATAAAATTGGGCCACGTAATTCTTTTGGCATAGATTTACAATTATCTCTGGTAGAATCTATTTATTTGTGTGAAAGTCCTTTTTATAGTTAAGGAGAATTTGTATAAAAAATCGAAATTATAATCCGGCTAGTGCGTATATGGGTATTATACAAGTGTTTGTAATAATAATAATGATGAAACAAACAACAATAAAATGATAAAACAAACAACAATAAAATTTATTAAAGTTTTCAAGTCGAAATATTGAGCGTATAAGTAATATTTCCTAAAGCTTTAAACCAAATGCATGTTAATCATACGTACAGATGAATTTAAAGAGTGTACAAAACTTGAGCAATTCTATATATTGTTTACATATTTAATTAAAAATTTGATTGATTTGATTAAAAACGCAAATTACCTTGGATTGGAAAAGTATTAATTCATTATCATATGGAACATCACACAAGTGAGTTTGATTATGTTATTTAATATTCATGGAATTATTTATTTTTTGTTGGACAAATGATTCGGAATCATTCAAATCAATTTAATTATATTAAGAATGAGTTTTTTAGAAGCATTGTTTGACAGACGATTGGACAACTCACAGTTTCTTTGTGATTAGTTTAGTCTGATAATTTATAACGAATCGACTCACTCACTCAAATAGTTGTAGTTTATTAATTTATCGGTTAATTTACTCAAAAAAAAAAATTAATAAACGCAAGCACATTCAATATAATCGCATTATGATGATTTCTTTGGGGTTGTGTCAGTTGCCCTCACCAGTAAGTCGATTAATCGCTTGTAGCACAGCAAGAAATGTCCTGTAAAACGTTATTCAAGTTTGGATATTAATTTTGGTCCTCTACGAGCCAGCACTGTGTGCCACAAGACCTCAGTCTCATTCGACTATTAATTATATTTCCGGTAGATCCAGTTTTTGTTATATTAAAATTATATTTTGATTCGAAGCTCTGAGTCTTTAAAAAACACACTGCATTTAAACCTATTCAGAGTTAGACATACATTTATATCGTGTCCTCACTATGACCAATATTGATTATTTTTTTGTTTTTGTTAAGTTAATATTACATTCAAATTTTTTAAGTCAAAACTAAGTTTTTGTTAAAAAATATTTAAAATCGAAGATACATTAATTTTGTTAATATTTCTTCTTAAGCTGTGAATGAAAAATCACTTCCAAGTCTTTTTTCTCCATAGACATTAATTTTTTTTATTATTTCCGTTTTTTGGATCAACAGCAAAGAATGAACAAGAAATGCATTTGTAATCACAGAAGAAACGCAGTATTTCACTGGAAAATATCGACATGGAGATGGGTTTTCTTGGGGTGTTATGGCACACGAAAAATTTATGGGGTATAATATCCAAAATACATGATTTTCGCAAAACGAGTATTTTCTCGCAGAACACGTATATGGAAATGTACCTCTATTTCCTAAAATATTCAAAAGTCATCTGTCATATATTTATATTGAAACAGTTGTAAGGATACCACAAAAACTCAAATTTCATTACGGATTACAACAGCAAAAACATCTGGATTGAAAATCGATACGAGTACACTTTTGACATCCATGTTGGCATGCAAACTCCAGATGATTTAAGTAGTTTTTGACATTCAAGTATCCAAGTCTGCTTAAGTTCTTGCTGTTGCTTCTCTAATTAAGTCATTTGTCAAATTAATACACTTTCCTTTTGGTTAAATTTTTTAAAATATCAAGAGGGTCTCGTTCTTTGCCCAAGTTGCTCATTGGGCTTTCAACATTGATTCATCCTTATCAAAAAACAATAACCATTTGCAATAAACATTTGACCTGCACCTACACATAATAATTGCTAAAGGCCCATTTAGCCGACCGTAGAAATCGTAGATGTAAATGTATCGTAAATGTATCGTAAATGTAAATGTTGATGTGCTTATAGAACGCTAGAAACCGTTTCATGTGTTTCGAACTAGTGATGATAGTTTAGTGTGTTTGCATGATTTATGGGTTTGTAGAAAAAGTACCCAAATTATAAAATATTATTAAATTGTTATAACTTTGATATTTCTATCAATAAAGTTTAAAAAATAAGTTTTGTACATGCATTTACATACTTATATATAAAAATCAATGAGTGTTCGAACTCACGGGCGATGTGTTAACACCTTTTTTTACACGGTACCTGTTCGATTTCTATGAACACAGACCCACAAACCCGGAGGTAGAGTTAATATAAAGTATTTAATGAAAAAGAACAGTTTATTGAATTTAATTTAACTTTTTTATTTATTTTATATTAAACCCACAAAAAACAAAGCAACAGACAAATGTACATACATACATTAATATGTTTGTACATACATATGTAAGCTACATACGTTGCTGTCTTGCTATCTCATTTTTATATATGTACGTATAACCACGTCACTATTCTCTTTGCTGTGCATAAGACAAAACCGAAGATCAACATAAAACACTTTTTTAATATTACTCCGAATTAAAACACTTAAATATCCGCTCGCCGATATCGGATCGCCTTAATTTTTGGCCTAAACTCTTCGTCGAAATCCGCACTAGCGTTTTAATCCAAAATTTAATAAAATCGGCTATGAATTTCCGAAGAAAATCGCGTGGGAAAATTATATGAAAATCGCCCAATAATCACTTTCAATACCGACTGCCAAGCAACGAACAAACAAACGATGATTTACTCTTACATACCTTAAGGCTGGGGCACATAGAATCCGTCATCCGTCATCCTTCAACTTTTTCAACTGACGTTAACGCAATGACGGATGAGGTTGGCACAATGAGTACTTTGTTAACGTGTAGAAAATCAGTTGATTTTTTTTACATGTTTCCAACATTTCTTTTTATTAAAGAGTAAAAATTTTCTACGGATTTTGAAGAAATTGCGGAGTTTATTTTAATTATAATTTTGCTTTATAAAGCTCAAGCTGTCTTGATATAATGGATAAAAGTCGAAGATTTTTGGTCAGACCCAAAAAATCAACTTTTAATTAAAACAAAACATACCAAAAAATCAACTGATAGTTGTCAAAGTACTCAACGTACGCCAAAAGTTAAAAGTTGCCCAACTTTCATCCGTAACACTTGCGTATGGATTGAAACTGATAGTTTACTGCCCTAGAGGCGCGCGTATAGATGTTAACACATCAATAATTCAAAGTATGATATAATTTTGAACATCTTTATTTTTTATATTTACATAAAGTTATTTATATCATAATTATTTATATTACAACCTTTGTTTTAACTGTTATACTTTTTTTATTGTGAACGTGCTATAGGTTGAACGTATATACTTTACTTATTTACTTATGAACTGAGGAACGAAAGTATTTACATTTCTATTTATACCCTCGTTCTGTATATTTTGTTTACATATTTTGATTATTTTGCTTTGGGTCTGACCTTCAAACAATCATATCCTTATATTAATTATTTTGTTTACATATTTTTGTTTTTCGCTTTGGGTCTGATCTTCAAACAATCCTATCCTTATTTTAATTATTTTGGTTACATATTTTTGTTTGGCTTTGGGTCTGATCTTCTTATTTCTAATATTATTTTCTTCGAAGCCATGTTATCTACCTGCCATTCTAACTCACTAGATTGTTGGTTTATAAAATATTTTTTATATTCAAAGAAGATTCACAGTTTAAAAGCTTAAAATATCAAAAACCCAAAAAATTACTAAAAAATGGTTTTTGTGCCACATTTTCGTTTACTTTTGTATTTACCAACACTGGCTACATCTGTCACGTGAAATTCTATTTTCAACAGGTTCAGACGTTACTGCAACGTGACACCTCCAGTCGGCTAAGCGTTTGCATACATTCTCATATAACAGAAACGATCAGCTGATTCCGCTACATTTACATTTCTACATTTACGTTCGGCTAAGTGGGCCTTAAGTCATGCTTGTTACATTTTTATTGATTTTTATCAGAAAATTTTATATTTGAAAAGTCATTGGCATTCAACAAATTAAAAACTGTACTTAAGCGAGTATTTTTTTATGAACATAATTTTTATATGGCACTGTTTTCCTCCTGTTTGTTATTTTATTTTATATGCGATTGCGATTCTTTGCAGGCCACATGCTTTTTATTATTGTTTCCTCTCTTCTATTGGCATTCGTCAGCAGCAGCGGTAGCATCAGGTAAACCTATTTAAGTGCAGTTTGTTTATGGAGTGTGACTTTTTGCTGCAGGGCTTTGCATTTGTAGTGTTATTTTTCTTTTCTTAATTAACACGCAATAACATTTATACGATTTTTAATGAATTTTAATACTCGTATTTTGCGCATTGGTGAATTTATTCTTCAACAATATTTTGTTTAGGGGCCTTTCTGCTGTTATATACTCCTTTTTGTTGTTGATATTCATAAAATATATTTATTGCTCGCACGTTTGCTTAATTTATGCACAAAAATAACGAAATAATTGCCTGTACAATTGTTTGGCCAAATATTCGGCATTTAAAATTAGTTCATTACAGTAAAAATAACAAATAATTATAGTCAGTGCTCAATGACCGTAAATGATAAACTCTTGTAGGTGAATATCCTGCATAAGCAATAACAAGCCCTAGATGTGCTCAATGAAGTTAAACAAAAAAATTTATAGATATTGCACCAGCAAAACAAGCCAAGTGGAATTAAAATTTATTCATGACCCAAAGGGATATCTCTACTCCTAATACGTCTATTAACCATGATTAAAAAATTCAACTGCTACCTTAAGAACTGGCACAGAGAGAATTGTCGCTGGTAACCCCATATAATTGTAATTGTAAGATGTAGTGTGCAAATAGATCAACAAATCTGTTTCATTGCTAATGTTACTTATTTAGACTATTGTATTTATATCAGAAATGAAATTGATTAACAACTACCAAAGCAGAAAACAACAATCAGCATGATTTTACCATTACTACAGTAAAAATTCTGGCAAACAAAAACTGACTTCAATAGAAAGAGCCAATCGAACAGATTGTAAAATCGAAGCAACTGTGGATTAGTTTAAAACCCGATATAATCCATTTCAAGTTTATATTCTAGTTTATTTATATTTGGGGGATTCAAGCGGTGTGCTATTAAGTCATATTGTCATAATGTCTTAATATTTTAGTATGGATTAAAAAAATTGTTTTTGTGCTGCAAACAAAAAAGTCATAAAATAATAAGACTTTTTGAGGTAAAATAATGGAAAAAATCTGAGCCAAAAGTTAAACCTGTGCGCACAAATCCAACGAAAAAATGGAATCTGCTGGAAGAAAAGACGCTAATAGAGATTTTGGAACCCCAAGGTGGAAACTTCTGCGGCTAGTGAGCAAACCAGCAACGTTTATTGAAAACCCTTCCTCAGTTTGTTCTTACTCATCTTCATCACCTACAAGGAAATGAATTAAAATTTAAATGGATAATTTTTTTTTTTTCATACTTGATCCACCCATTATGATGTCCAACATGTAATTTTCACACAAACTGTGTATTATTTTAGTTTTTTCGCTTGTTTTTGGCATTTTCAAACAAAACTTTTTTAAATGTTTTAATTTCTTTTCATTGATATCAAATATTTATAAATGTTTTATGTTCATATCAGATGATCGAATTCTGAAATATCATAAGTTATGGCGGGTTGTTCATAGCAGTCATATATAGTATTTTCGTACTATTATTTTATGACATATGACTTTATGACTTTCGTTTGAATCTCCCAAATATATAAATATTGAAATAAATTCTTGAATTAAAATTTTTGAAAATAAGTCCGCAAATGGCGCAGTTATTATATAATAATTCTGTGAAACCAAACTCCACTTTCAAATAAATTTCTTTTTTCAAAAACTGATCCAAACACGAGGAAGTCATGCGTTAATAAATTTTTCCGGGAAAGGTATAAATCATCCGTGCGATTTTCGAAAAAAAAATTTTATGAAAAAATATTAAATGAATAATTTTGACAATCGTTTCACAAATAATAATCCTTTCACAAACAGTAACTTTTAACATTCCTCGATCTTTTAAGGCACTACATGTCAGAACATGGCGTTGTCACTTTGTTGTATCTAGTACGCTAAGGAAATTATGCAGTTGTTTCGGTGAAAAGTATAATTTTATGTACTTTTCATGGAACATTAATATTATTAAATACAAATATTTTTTTTTATTTTTAAATCAGTAATTTTTATCGTGTACCAAATGTAAATAAATAATTTCATCGTTTCCGTGTGATGCTCCGATAGACAAAAATGTTGCTGGTTCGAGCCCATCATGTAGCAAGTGAAAAAAAATAAGTTTCGAAATTGCTTATCGTATTGTAGACCTAAGAAACTAATTTACAAAATTTTGAAAAAGAAATACAAAGAGGAGCTAAAAACAAACTTTATGATG
Source organism: Germaria angustata (assembly GCA_963681545.1). Classification (NCBI taxonomy): domain Eukaryota; kingdom Metazoa; phylum Arthropoda; class Insecta; order Diptera; family Tachinidae; genus Germaria; species Germaria angustata. The sequence continues at coordinate 68,079,775 of OY813000.1, forward strand.
TATGGTATGCAAGATATGTGGATGATATCATACGACTATGTACACTGGAAGGAAATAACGAGGAACAAATTCTGGATCTCCTGAGCAAGCAACAAAAGAACATTAAATTCACAATGGAGGTAGAAGAGGAAGAGAGCTTAAGTTTCCTGTACCTAACAATTAAAACAAACAAGGGCTTGAATAGAGTTGGATACGAAATATACATTAAACCGACAGCCACAGACGCAATAATACACAATTCATTGCTCCATCCCCAACAACATAAGGGCACAGCGATTAGACATTTAGTAACGGGACTTGAACGATTGGGGCAGCCAAGGGACGGAAGAAAAAACAGCGACAGAATAAGATTAGTTGAGCTACTTTGATATCTATAGGTAGGACAACTCATAAGCCAGAAAACTTTTTTAAGAAACACAACATTAACACAGCATTCAGAACAGGGAACAACTTGAGTAAAATGTTACAAAAAGCAGACCCTTTAGACAAACACATTTTTTTTTTTGACAAATTGTTCATGTCAATATAGTTATATCGTATTACTATTATAATTGTTTGTTGGGTTGTGCTTTATACAAAAGCTTTCTAAAGCTATTATACTTATATGTTTTGTTGATACCAAATAGAAAATTATGATTGAGTTCTGTTCAATTCTCATATAGTATTTGTAATTTTGGTATAAGTATATGGGTTTTAATGCTTTTCAAACATGATTTGGCTAACGGGTACTGATGATTTGGTTAGCGCCAATGAAATGCAGGCATATACTCAGCTAAGCCAACAACAAATAATAAAATTATATATACATATATGTATAAATAAAAAAGATATCGGATATATTATATCACTGATCAAGTGCAAATATTGTGTCTGCAGTTACGAAAATATATAATTTCTTTCTTAGTGAGATGTATTTATTAAATTTTTCAAGGTATTTAATTTTTTCTCCGTCTTTATATTATTAAAAAAAAATGCACTTTTCGTTCCGTCTTCATTTTTACAAGGAGAGCCGAAGCAAAATATTGATGAATCATACGAGTAGACGAACAATTAGTTTAAATTTAAATTGAATCAACTGTATGACTAAGCCTGTTCTACCCATTTGGTACAGGTTCGCTTAAAAAAACCATGTAAATAAAAGGTGATTTTTTAAAGAGTTTTGGGACTAGATTTAAAAAACACTTAAAATTTAGAGAAATTTATTTTTCATTTTTTTTACGGTTATATTTATTTATTGAATCTTCAAAAATTTAACTAACAATAAGTATTCAAATCTTAAATATATATAATTATTAGGCCCAACCAGTGTCAGACATAAACTTAGTGATAGTAATTAATAATACATAAATGTAGTGTTAAGCACAAAAATATATTCAAAAAGTTTCATCTGGAGTGCGGCGTATTAAAGCCGTAGTGTCCCTCTTTTTCAAGCGGATGTGTCCAGTAAAGTTCAAGATATTACGAGCAAGGGGATTAGGATGGGACTCTAGTTTTGTTAAATATTTGCCTGCATATTTTGCAATTTCTGCAGTCACAAGTGGCATATTTAAATCACGATGTAAAAGAGAAATTTATAAAATCTTTATTTGAGTCGATAAAATGATCTATAAAATTCAATGTTTGAAGATGATTACATGTAAATATTGACCGCGGCATCGCCTCAAATGGGTCCAATTTTGGCACACTCTTTCAAATATATCGGCAGGTATTTCACGAATAAATTCTTCAATATAGGCTTCCAGTGCATCAACCCACAAAAAATAGTCTAAAGGCGTTAGTTTGCACGATTTAGGCGGATAATTGACCGGCCCCAAATGTAAAACAAACTGTTCCCCGAACTTGCCTATCAATTGGGCCATTGTTTCGCGATCTGTGTGGTATAAGGTACCACACTGGATTAAAGCCACATTGTCAGCCAAGTCCAGCTCTTATATTTTGGGCAAACCAAATTTGTAACCATCGCACGGTAGCGATATTATATTGTTCACGTATCCATTCAACCAGCAATGAACATGGTCGTTCATGCACGATGCACTTTCTTAACCGAGCATGAATTTTGATAATAAACTTCAATAATCTTCAAGCGTTGTTCCATTGTAAGTCGATTCATGGTTAAATTATAAAACAAACTGAACATATTTAACAGTGACATGTTACACGAAAACAGCCACGCTGCCAAAACCAGTGTTGCCAAAGAGAAAGTTTCTAAAAAAATTACCCTTTAATAGGCTCATTTTTCTATTGGCATTTCACACAATAATTTAATTAAAAAGTCTATTCGAGTAAAGCAATATATTTTGCAGACATAAAAAGAGTTCATTATGAAAGAACGAAATTAAAAGACTTCTTAATTCTTAATATGTCTGTACATATAAATTAATGTTGCACAACCTAAATACCAAAATACAAAATCTCTATACGTTTATAATATATATTGTAAATATTGCGATATATTTGCTCTTTTCGCCATTTGTATTCTGCCACTATTATATCACCGAAAGCCAAATCTCAATTAAAATTAACTAAAAAACAATGAAATAGAAACCTGAAAACAAATGCGTTTTTAGACATTTTATTTTTCACGAAAATATTGTACAACGGCAACAACTAGAGTAACAAAAAAAAAAAAAAAAAAAAAAAAAAAAAAAAAAATAGTGCAACAAAAACGCAGAAGGTGTATGAGTATAGGCCAGACCGACAGTCAGAGTGATTCAAACAAGAAACAGAAATTTAACTTTATTTTGATTTTTTTTGCATTTTCAAAGTGGTATAGAATAGTTTTACTCCACACTGAAAAAATATACGAGTTTGCACCTGCTACACCACTGTAGAAGTATATATGCAACACTTGTAAATATAGTTTATATTTGCTCTTCGTATGCAACACTTGAGTGCAAATTAGCAGCTGGCAATAAAAAAAGGAAAATAAGATAAGGAAATAGGAAAAAAGTTTAATTGAATATAAACAAATTAAAAAACAAAAAATTTATGCAGGAGGACTTAAAAAAGGAATATTTAGGAATAACTGAAAGAAGTGGTACGAAAAGTTGCAAGGGGCTTAAAGTCAAGAACTATTTCAAGCCATACTAAAGAAGGACCCGTCTGAATTATATGCATATCTTTACAATTGAAAGGATTTCCTATCTGAAATGCACAAAATTGTGAGTTGGGCTAATTCAATTTTTTATCGCATTTGTACAAATTCAATAAAAAAAACTCTTATAACACAGGATATCGATCAAAAATTTTAAGTAAAAATTTAATATTTTCCTTAGCATTTACAATAAATCGTCTTTATAATGTCGAAGTAAATATTTTCATGGAAAAAATTCTTTTATATGAATTCACAAATAAACTGCACTTACAAGGAGGTGTGTTGAAAAATATTTTTTATAAAATTAATTTTGTAATAGGGTTTTTAGGAGGAAGACCCATTTGCGAACTCTGACTCAACTACCATTAGAATTAAATAGGAATATAAGCTTCAAACTCTGGGAAATTCTTTCATTGTACTATACGATTAAAGTTGAGTGGGAGGCTCGGCTTTAATTTAAAATTTACATAAATTCAAGTCCATAAGCAATTTTCTGTCCGTTGGCATTTAGTTAAAAAATATATTTATTACACAAGTATTATTGTAGATATTTTTCGTCAAGTGATAGAATAATAAATGTTCAGATGATTGTTTGACTACCGAGTCTTAGCCTTTTCCAGTTGTGTTAAAAAAACTTACAACAGCTTTGCAAACTATTGTTAAACAAAATTTCATTCAAAGTAATTGTTATATAAAAGCCTTAAAGTCAGCTTATGACTTCTTTAAGCTTATTTTATGTTCATGCATTAAAAAATTTATATTTGAACTCAAATATCTCTATTATTACAACACAAGGAGATTCATGTTGCAACTTAAATTAAAGCTTGGAATATTGGCCATTAATAGAAGTTTATTATTTTTTTTTTTTACAAAATGATATATATTTATAAACTCTACAATTGAATCGAAATGCGAGTAATATTGACTAGAAATGCTATAGGAAAAAATTAGTTACATTCATATGTGTATATAATTTTTTTTAATGATGACATATTTCATATACTCTCCTAATTCGAATAAAATATTTTTTTTTTGGAATTTTTCCTTATTCATGACACTTCAACTTCAACAGAAACAAAAATTACTGTTTAAGCACTTGTTTACTCACTGAAGTTTGGCAATTTCGTGTTTATTATGCTTTGTAATTGATTTAAAGTCTATTTTCTTATTGTTATTTAGAAATTAATAGATTTTTGTGTATACAAAAAAATTTCTACAGACATCATGTTTACAGGATTATTTTCCATGTAGAAATAAATGGATAAATTTAAACTCGAAGTCCATGGAGAACTCCGTACTAAGGCTTTAAACCTTAAAATAATGAAAAGAGTATTTTGAATGTAAACACAAATGTTTATTAGTCTCAAAAATTTTGTTAATTAATTTGAACTTTAAAGCTTCAGTAAAATATAATTTTGAATAAAGCGGTTCGTGTTTAATATCTCTTTTAATTTATTTAAAATTGATGTTCTTTTTCTCATACAAAAATTATTGAATTTGGTTTTTTCTCAATTAAATTATTGAATTTGGTTTTTTCTCAATTAAAATTCTACAAGATTGTTTCTCCATGTAGAAAAAATACAATATGGCAAATGAGAGATCCAGGCTACGCTCCGTACTAGGCTTAATCCATAAAAAGTGATGTTTAAAATTACGAAAGTTATAAAAGCAACGTATACTTTGCTTGAAATTTGATTCGAATACACTGGAAGTACAGCAATTTGAGCAACAATAATAAAAATATTTTTATATACAATATAATGATCAAATTTGCTTATTATTTTAAAATAGATTGCAAATAAATATATAATAAAAAAAATATACAATATATTTATATCTGCATTCGCTGTAGGTAAGTGAAAATAGAAAATGTCATGTTTAACAGAATATACATGATTAAGCCTTCATTGAATTTCTTTTAAAGTGGTTAAGCATTAATTATACTGTTTTGATTTCTTTTCACGTTTTTTTTTATTTAGATTTATATAAAATTTCAATTAGTAATAATATTCAAGCTACAATTCTTTCCTTTATTTGCAGGTAAGTTGGCACAGTAGTTTGGTTTCACTATAAACACATGTAAATTTCAAATTCATGCTTGACATTCATACAATACAAAAAAAACTTGCATATATATAAACTGATTAGATTTTAAAATAATAGATAGGTGTAGCAGTTTATGGAAATGTTTAAATCAGGGTTCGAAAGTGGTCATTTGCGAGCATTAAGGTAAAATTTTTAATATTTCTCATAAATGAAATTCTAGAATTTTTTTAATTTTTATTAATGACCACCAAAAATTTGTTTTGTTTCTATGATCTTAAATTAATGTATGATACACAAAATCTCGTTTTTGTTATTCATATGTGAGAGAGGATGAATTAGCTTGGTCCCATTAATGATTTTGAACTGACTTATTAGAGGAGTATATTATATATTAGTCAATATGTTTTTTTTTTGTTTTTGTATATAGAGCGATTTCCTTGTCATTTGTGGGTCGATTTTAAGAACTCCTTTTTTGTTGAAACTGAATATGTAACGACTTAAAAATTAATTCCTAATAGGCAAAAATAAAAACTTGTTAACAAAAAATGTAACCGACTTACAAAATAGGCTCTAGAAATTTTAAATGCGACTAATATACGCATTATCCACTGAGATCTAAAGCAAATAAATTGTGATCTTTTCTAACTGCTAAACTTTTAAACAAAAAGTTCGTCCCTTTTATCTTAATATTCGTATTTTTACCTTTAAGCTAATTTTTCTCAGTGTATTTTTATTCAAAGTAACATATTGGTAGTACACGTTCGTTCATATAATTTCTGTACTTCATGTTGGTTGGCCATTCATTACTGGCCCCCGTTCAGCAAGCATAACAACAAAAATAATAAATAGGAAATATAGCAGCAACAACAAAACAATAACTAACAACTTAAATAATAAATTCTAAAAGTTTGAGTACTTTTAACAGTGTAAAGCAGCTTCCTACAGTGTTTGGTTTTTCTTCTTTTACTTTTTTTTTGTTTTCAAATTAATTTCTCATGTTTGTAAATAGTTTTTATTTCTATAAATATGCTCAAGCAAAATTGATGAAAGAATAAATCCATAAATAAAGAACTAAAATAAAAAGAAAAACTCAGAGTGTTAAAAGTTTTCAAGCGGAAAAGGCGAAACGTGGAACGAGCCCTAAAAATCATAGGTGTCCAGCCAATTTCATTTTAAAGAAACAGAAGTGGTAATGAAGTAAAAACTGCAATTTATTCATAAATATATTCAGCTCTGTTTATATGAAATTTAATTCACACATTGTCAAGCCATTGATATCTCAAAAACTAATTTTTTCTTAAGCCACTCTGTAACATAAAATATTTATAACGTTCCTCAAATTTAAAATAATAAAAAAACTAATCGGCTTAACATAAGCTTAATTTTTCTTTCTCGTAATCAAAAACAATTCCACATACAAAATCACAATGAATTTAGTTTAAAAGAACTGGACCAGTTGCTCAGAATAATGAAAATTTTTAAGAGAAAAAAAATGTACAAAACAAGTAGATATAAAAAGATTAGAAGAAAATGTTTTTGTTTTATTCTGCATTGATTTTTAAGTGGAAAAGAAATTTGTTTATTTTCAGACTAAATAAAGCCACATGAAATACTTTGCAGAATGGAATTAATAATCTAGAATTAAATTTCCGTTTAAATTCAAAAATAAGTTAAAAATGCTTGTTTTAGAGGTACAAATCGGGCAGTTAAATGATTTCAAACGAGTTGGAGATAGAAAATCATGCTGCTGGTGTATTTTCTCTAAGAAAGTTGATTGCACTATTGGTATTATTGAATATGAAAAACATCTTTGACGAAAATCAAATCCTTATTTTATTATTTGGATGTACTGCTCAACTGTGTAACTTTTATATTCACATACAGTAAATTTATACAAAGAAAAGATATTGCTGCATCCTCAAACTTCTATCCAATGCTATGCTTTATGCCACAAAATAAATTCTAGTACAAGACTTCGTAGATCATACCAAAATCAATCACAACAATTTAAACTAACACATTCTGACTTATCTTTCCGAAATTTCGGCTTATATTTACCCCTTCGTTAAACGGGGAGTTCTCTGGCTACGCTTATGAAGCTTATATTGCAGCAAAACTAAAGGAAACCAAATCAAATGTGAAAGAAAGCAAACAAAAACAAAATTAATACCTTTCAACATCAATTTGTAACAATATTAATTTGACCCAACCCACAAACCTACAACGAAGATAAAATTGTGTGGAAATATTATACAACCAAATTCATTAAACGACTCCTTTTTAAATTCACTTTACAATTTAAATTTGGAAGGATAAAAGAGCTTACAAGAAAATTGTTGCATAAAGAAGTTTAGAAGTTTAAGAAATAGAAAAATCAATAAAAAAATTAAAAAAGGTTATTAACCACAACAAATAACAACAAAACTTTACAAAATAAACTTTTAAAACAAGAACAAGAAAGGAAACAAAATAAGGTCAACATAGAAATTCTCTGCCTCATAGCACCCCACATTCAACACGTTCTATGGTTATTCTTTCTTTCCCCAAAATTATCCAATCAACTTTTTTTGTAAATACATTAATTTTTACAAAAACAAAATAACAGATTAAAAAAGCACAAATTTTTAAGTGCAGAGCATAAATTACTCATTAGGAAAAACAACAAAACTGCAGGTAAAAATTTTAACAAAGAGCACAACGGCGCCATCACGAATATTTTATTTGTAATACACAATTATAACAAAAATAATAATAAAATCAACAATAAAAACAAAATTTAAATGTACAATCCGGCCGGGCAACAAAACAAAAAATCCCATCACCGTTAAACAAACAAAAATTAAAATTTTATTTTGTTTAAAAAAAGAATTGTAACTTGCACTGACTTTCTCCCAAAAAGCAACAATAAAAAATACAAAAGCGAGGTCACTCATACTTACATGCGTTAATGAAGGATGATAGTGTTTGTTGTACTACTTCCTCCGCATACATCAGAGATGCATAGAAAAGTGAAGGAAACCCCACCCAACTCCCATATTTACTTGAAGTACATACACTTGTATGGTTTGAAATGTGTTTCTTTGCAGAGGTGGACAATGTGCTTTTTGTTGAGACTGTTTCAGCATCTCAACGGTTAAAGGTATTTTAAATTGCTATTAACACAATCATGAAAGACGTACACAACGTATACACAATCAGCATTCGATTTAAGCTGAAAGTACATACCATCCGTTCTATGTGTTGTTGCGTTTTATGCGTCTGTCAAAAAAGTAGATTCTGGGTAATTGTATGTAACAAGTTACGGAGCAAAACGCATAGAACGTATGGACGCATAGAAATAAAGTAGGTTTAATTTCTACTTTTGTATGCGTCTCATGCGTCATGAGAAAAAGGTGAAAAAATCTGAGCTGCTTTTTGTTAGCCAAGAGTGACAATTAATATATTATTTTCCATGATATCGATTAAAAATTTGTGCATTAGAAAAGTTTTTAATAAAAGATAAACCTTTCGAAGTAATGTTTACAACTACTTTTAGTAATAAAATATATTAAAGTCGATTTTTAACATATTTATCGATTACTTTTATGTACTGGTTGTCACCTTTGTTTTATTTATTATTTTTTAATCAACTACAAGAGAAGAGAATCTTATTGAAGCTTTTAAAAATACCACTCACCTCACGTTCCGTGGTCTTTTGCAGCTTCCCGTAGGCCCAAAATATTATGTATGTAAACTCAATGACTTCCATAAATTCTTTTAAAATCACAATTTCACATTCCATTTTTGCCGAAATTGGTTCCATTTGATAAAAATATTTACACTACAGCTGATCAAAATAAAAAACATGACGCATGAAACGCATTGTATGTAACTTGACTTTAGAAACACATAGAACGCATACGCATAGAACTTATGGTATGGACTTTCAGCTTTAAGAATAATTTGTAATTTAATATGGAATCTCTTAAATTTTTAGTAAATGGCTTAAAATTGATTGAATATAGCTTAAACTGTCAAATTTAATGGAGTTTAGCGTAAAACAACATTTTAAACGACTTTGATCAAATATGAAATTTTATCTTCTAAATGGGCCTTCCTCCACGCCTTCTAATTATCCGTATGTAATTTAGCAAATACCTTAAGTTTGCGTTGCAATACCGAAATCGTTATTTAAAAACAACTATTATCATTAATTTTTATTTATTTATTAGTTAATTTTTTTCAAGAGAAGTAATACTCAAGCAATTAAAGCCTTAATTCTTTGGGAAAGGGATAGTGTATTTAGGACAAATATGTCAAAGATTTTACGTCAGTATCTGCCCGAAGGCCTTACCTGACGGTGCTCTTCGCACTGGGTGAATAAAGCCGTTCACCACCGTCCCGTCGGCCCTCCCAGAGGCACATGCTGGGTGAGACAACAACATGTGCCCCTATTAGGGACGACTTGGTAGCAAATTCTGTACAGGCTGCAGAACCATGTACAGACACTTTGCTGAAGTGTTGGAGCTATCTAACCTCCTACTACCCCAATGGCCCGGCAGCAAAATAGTGCCCCCATCTTACCTGAGGCTTCGCCAACCGCAAAACATCAGGGTAGCTTTGTCGAATAGCAACAACACCTAGAGATATATGGCCTGAAGAGAGCATATACAATCAGTCACTAGCACCTTTGGCAGACACACTCATCTGACCTATAACTCTTCCCGCGTATCTTTGGGTTTTCACCACAGCCACCACGTGATCCCCGAAGGGTCCTCACCAATAACCAGTCTAGGACACGTCCCAGGGGCTACTGGTTCCCGTGGCACCAGATGGGACTCTGGTCAGCCGCGTGTTAAAAACACCTCCGATTTTAGGTCTCATGCAAACCTGAGGTATCGGTAGCACCTCTACCCAGACAAGCATAGGAAGAGCTACTTCCTTAAATATCTTATATGCACTCCCGTTGCCCTGTTATGTCCAGGGATTGGGTAGTAACATATTAAGTTCAAGGGGTAATTGGGCAAAGGTCAAGGTCTGGAAACACCATATTACCCACTTACCGGACGAGCGAGCGAACCCACTTTCACCTTTAATTTACTTGCATGCGCGCCCGTTGCCCTGTTGATTCAGGGATTGGGTAGCAACATACAAGTTTTTAGGGGTTATCAGCAAAAAGGCCTAGGTCCGGAAACCTAGTAACCCTATACCCCAGGAAGCACAACATCAAGCCACGCAACGAGACAAGATGTAAAACCGTGCCCCCCGGGGGAGGACAAGTGGCGAAAAGATAAAAGAGAGGTAATTCTTCTTTACAACTCGACTATGGCGCGTTTTATTAATTTTTATAGTAACGTTGCAGCGCCTCTGGTGTTAAGTAGACGCATTAAGTTTCTTAAGCCATTTTATTATTGGCTTTACTTCACCGACGACTCTGCTAATACTTTTATTTGTACAATAAGAGTGAAACTGTCTTATACTTAGTCCATATGGGTCACATTAAAAAAGAAAAGTGTAAAGAGAATTAGAAAAAGATATATAGTTAAATATTAATGCTCTATTTTTTCAAAGCACATTTGCGGATAAGGAATTATAAAGGAAAATTTTGCTTGTATTCAAGTACTCTCAGTTGTGTCTTGGTGGTAAAGCTCGCGGATTTGTTGTCGTAAACGGAGATTTTATAAGCCCCATAGGAAGAAGTCTGGTGCTGTTGGATCCGGCGATCTGGACGGCCTGTTAAAATTTCTAGAGTGAGAGATCATTTGACTTGGAAATTGGTGTCTCAAAATGTCCATCGTTGCCGGTATATGTGAGCGGTTGCTGTTTACTGTTGAAACCAACAACGATCGAGACTCACGGCAGCAATTTGCGGCAAAATACTCTTGTTTAGCTAATTATTTACGGTTACGGTGGTCCATTGGAGCCTTCAAAAAAATTCGGGACAATTACTTTTTCACTGCAAATGCTACTCCAAAGATTCACTTTGGTTGGATGCAAGGGCCCCTCATCCATTTCATGTGGTGTCTCTGTGCCCCAGAAATGAAAATGTTGTTTGTCAAAATAGCCGCTAAGTACGAATGAGCTTCACTGCTTATTATGATTTTTGATACGAAATCATCCTCTTCTTGCAGCAAGTTTAACAGAGTATGGCAGCAGTTTGTATTTTGTAGGGGAGTATTTTCAATTCTTTCACCGAAATTTGTTGCAGCAAACGTCTGCTGATGCCTAATTCTCTGCATGGTCATCTCGTTAATGCTAATCTAATGCCATCAGCAATAGTAGCGATGTTCTCAAATGAGCGTGCAATACGAAGCCAATCAGTTCTTGCAACATCTGTAGCGGACCCAGCTTGCAGGAGGCGTTCGCTCAAACGCTTAATTGTTCAAATATATGAAATATAATCAAGAGGAAAATGATGACTAAATTCATGCTGTGTTAAAACAATATACTGAAACTTTTTAAATAAATAATAACATTAATTGCAACTTCTTATTCATTTCACGTTTAGCGCCATCTACAAAAATGCAAGCCAATTCATGTAATGACATTACTTTTGCGCCACCCTATTTTTATTCTACAAACTCTATCTCCTGATTATATAAATACTTACGCTCCTATTTTCTTAATAGTTGTTATCTTTTTATTTTCGGTCTGTGGGCGGAGGGGCGTGGCAAAATTAAATTTTCATATTGCACCACCAATGACATATATGTACATATATTTATTTTTTGTGCTTTTTTAATTTTATTTTACTTTTTTTGAAAGCCGTTGTCATGTTCTTCAAAACGAGAAAGGTTATGTAGTTCCAAAGATATTTACAAAAAATCTATGTTAATAATGATTCAATATCAAAATTTTAAAACTTTCTTTTTTCTGTTTCTGAGCGAACGATCGATTATACATTTTTCTTAAAAAATGGTAAAATCCAACCATTTAAAATCGAAAGAAAATTATGTGCAACCTAAAAAAATGTAAGAGGAAAACTTTAATTTAAAATCTACTCAACATCTAACTTGATGGGTCAGTTGATTTTGACATATCAAAATATATCTAGCAGCTTAAGAGATGCCACAGTTAGACACACGCAAGATCTTTAACGGCCTGTTTTACATGTTTATAATATTTTCACTGAAATCGGTGCATATTTAAAATATCTGATATCATTAAGTTTCGCAAGCATATTATCAGTAAAATATTTCCCTTTGGTGGGTTTTATTTATATCCACTCAAAAAATTGAAATGATCCGTACATGAGTAAAGCCAAAACAATGTCCACAACAAAGCAGGAACGGATTTTTTAAGCCAAGCTTGATTCGAGAACGGATTTGAGATTGATTTTAAGCAAAAGTAAAATCTAAAATCAAGAAATATATACTCGACTTAAGACAGAAATGGCCTTGAACTGGATTTTTGGTTTCAGTCCCATCTGGGGTACTTTTTTCGCTTCCAAACCTAATTTAGCAATTTTTAATAATATATATTTAACTTCTTATACTCGTACCCTTTCTCTTATTTGTTCATATATTAATTAAAATTTGTTTGTTTGACATCAAGAAATATATACTCGACTTAAGACAGAAATGGCCTTGAACTGGATTTTTGGTTTCCAGTCCCATCTGGGGTACTTTTTTCGCTTCCAAACCTAATTTAGCAATTTTTAATAATATATATTTAACTTCTTATACTCGTACCCTTTCTCTTATTTGTTCATATATTAATTAAAATTTGTTTGTTTGACATCGGTCTTGAGCCTAGACTTCCTTTCATCACATATTAATAAACATAATCTTGTACTGCCTCCGCTCCAACAACATTCGAAATATCGACAACACAAAGCCAATATACGCATTAAAGCTCATATACTTGCTATTTCATTTAAAAGCAACAATATAGATTTAGAGCTTTGGGTATTTAAATATTGAAGAACGATTTTCTTCTTAAAGTAACAAGAATAATTTAAATATAAAATGATTTTTTTCTTTCTGTGTAGATGTATTTTTTTTTTGTATCGCTACATTTGCAACAAACAGAGCAGGTAACAAGCGCAAAGGCTAAAGTCTGTATGGCAGAATAGTCTCTACAACTTGAAGAACTTTCTAAATTAATGTAATGGAAAAGAACTGATAGCATTACAGATAAGTTGGAATGCGTCTGGATATTTGACACATTTGTAAAATCGAGAAAACTTATTTATTTAGTCTATTAAAAAAGTAAAAAAAAATTCTACTCACAGTTAAATAATATTTTATCCCATTGAAATTGTTCAGAATACAATACCAATACATCTAAGTGTGTGTTTTGTGTGTGTGTGTGATTATTTACACTAAAAGAAATATTAAATCATTCGCAAATAAAGCCAAAACGGTGTCAAAAGTACGACAAGTACGGATTTACTTAAGCCAAGTTCGGAAAGTTTGAGTCCAGAACGGACTCGGGATTGATTTTAAGCATAAATAAAAAACTAGCCTCAAGAAAAATAGACTTGACTCAAGAGCTGGACCGGATTTTCAGCTTATAATGCAACTATGAAAATAAGTTTTCCTATTTAAATACAATATGAGTTTTTTATATCCTCTCTTTTACTTGCTTACATTTTATCTCGAATTTTTTGCTCGATATATTGCTTTTGAACCCATGCCTCCGCATTTATTACATGTTCAGAATATTTTACTACCGTAAACACAACAACATGTTTAATATCGGCAGCACAAAGTCATTATAAATATAAAATAACTTGGACTTTTAGTACTTGATATGAGAATTCCAGGATAGAATTATTCATATTTAAGACAGATTTTTTCGAAAATTAGAAAAAAAAACTCAAAATTCAAACAAGTTTTTTCTTTCTGTGTATGGTTGTAAACACACACATGTATGTATATTAAATATGCCCCTCACCGGTAATGACTTGTAGCACTTGTAGACTGCTTTTATGCTTTTCAAAATTGCTTTTATTCTCATCGTTCTTTCTTTATTTCTTCTTTTGTTCTTCCATACATACATGCTCCGGTTTTGGATTGTATTTTTGTTGTTTTGCGTTTTTGTTGTAGTTACTAGGACGATGTGAAAAAATACACAAACATATAACAAGGAAGAGAAGCAATTCCAATAACAACGGCAGCAGTATGAGCACAATAAGCAACTGTAACATCAAAGCCCATTTGTAATTACGTTTACAATTTTACACCAATTTATTTACATTGTCTCTGCGCTTTACAATTTGTAATTAGATGTGTGAGTTCATCTACTCATTTACTTGCTGTAATTATATTTATTTGTAGCAATTTATATTGCATATTAGTTCCCCCATTTCTAAACGCTGTCTAATGACAAATGCCGATAAGGGAAACCTTAAAATATTAACAATTGAGAAAAATAAGAAGTGATTGAATTATTTTACATTAAATTACTATTAAAAAAAGTTATGTGTGATAGTTGTCAACTACCATAAGATTTTTGTTTTTCCATTTTTAATTGAAACTATATCATATTAATATTGCGAGGTTTTTTCTTAAAAATGATGATAATAACGCCGGAAATATGTTGCTCTTATTGCCTTACTTCAATTTAGTTCCCTGTTTTCCATGCAGTATGGAAGATGCTTATAACTAAAGTCTACCCTCCTTAAGTCCTAGATAAGTACACAGTAAGTGTTTCACCTCTCTTCCTCGTTCAAGCAGCTTCTATAGTAATTTTATTATACGTCTATATCTCGTTTTAGGATTGCTTTCACTCGAGCAGCAAAAGCATTCAATGACTTTTAAATAGAAATCTTTTTTTATATATAAATTTGTATAACAAATCTGTTTCGCTTGTCGGCAAAAGCACCTAAAGTCTACGACAGGAATCGAACCTACGACCCACAGACTGCTACTCGAGCATACTACCCAAATCCCAAGGGCGTTCAAATTAAGAACTCTTTTCCTTTCTCTTGTCATTCTTAACGATCGCAAGGTTAGTTTTTGTTATTAATTCCTACCTGAATTTAATTTTTTTATATTTATTTTAAATACTTAATATTGAAATTTCTTATTGTGGGATATTCCACCCAACTAATTATTAAAACAATTAGAGTTTTTGCAAAATAGTTTGTTTGTTGTGGCTTCAGCTCTTCATACGTGGACATTTCATTGGTCGCTAAACCAAATCTTCAGTGAATTTTAAGCAGTTTGAAAACATTCAATCTCGGATGTTTATGCCATACGAATCAAATACAATATGAGAATTCAATATTGTATATGAATCATAACAGAATACATAATCATAGTTGGCTTAGAATGCTTTTATTCAAATAACACGACAAACAAATATACTCAACGTGAGTCTATTTTATTTTTCTTGCAACATGTATACAATTAAACGCCCGTTGGTCGTTAGTGATTGTATTCAATCAGACAAAAATTAAAAATAAAATCTTTAATTTAAATTCTTAATATTGGAATTCATTATTCAGGATATTCTCCCCCAAGTTATTGTTAAAATAATTAGTTTTTTTGACGATTGAAATGATTTCATTCTTTTCTGAAAAAGCTTCAATTTGCAAATTGTTTGTTATCAAACATTAATTGAAATTATGTTAATTAAAAGTAGTTTAAGAAAACTCTTCAAGTTTTAAAAGCTCCAATATCGAAGAGTAATATGCGAATAATCTAGAAAAAAAATTTTATTTATAATTTTAGACTTTCACTGGTGGCATTAAATACCCACTGCTTTATTATAACATCTTTTGCCCAAGGATATGATGCATCATACAAACACCAACTTTGTCCTTTTATATAAATATTTACAAGTAAGTGTTTGTTTGTATGACGTAATAATTTTATTACCCACTATAAAACCCACATCTTGAAGCACTTCTATACGAACACAACATCTTTCAGAGTCAACAACCCTGCTAAGGGTCAATTGACCAACATTGGCCTAAATAGTGTTAAATAAATACAATTTCAAGAAACTAAAACTCATAAAGAAATACTTTAATTAAGGAAAACTTTATAAAGAAGAGCGCAAAAAACTACTCGTATTTACCACCAAAGATTAACAAGAACTAAGGAACAATTGCCATCAAAAAAATTGGAGTAAATTTATATAAGAAGAGACATACTCGTACATACATTACAGGCACTTGTATGAAATATAAAATGTATAGGGAAAACAAAAAGTATAATAAAAGCAGAACAAGGATGATGATAATGATGATGGTGATGGGAATGGGAATGACGACGACAGTCTGACAAAAGCAAACAGAATGACGACAGTATCATATTTAAAAAAAAAGTGGATATGACAGGCATGAGCAAAAACTTGCAGAATAAAATGTTACGAGTTTCTTTTATGGTGTTTTTAATACATAAATGACACACACACTAGACTACACCAAAATAATATAAAAAAAATCAAACAAATAAGAAACCATATGATTCAACTCGTACACGTATGTGTTAATCAGCCACAAGAGTATCAGGTACTTTTTTCCTATATATATTAAGTACGGTTTAACGTACAAAAGGATTATATGTTACAAACGAAAAATTATAAAAATTATTGCAACATGATTTTCTTCATGAGACACAAAGGACCTTCTAAGAATATTTCATTGTTTTTACCATTAAATTTTATCAATAATGCATTTTAGTCAATAATGCTTTTTATTGTAGCAATGGTACTTAAGTTTTTTTTCCATTTACAATTTACTTGTGCTTTTCAAGAATATCAAGCTGAATTTCAAAACATGCTTTTTGACTGGAAACAGTAGCAACTACTTTGTAAAAGCTATCTGCCACCTCACAATCATCAATGATCTACAATAATCATGAACCGATTCTTTCCCACTGGTAAAATGACTACGCAGAAGTACCAAAGTAAGCCAACTGATAAAAACGTATTTGGATATCTTTTCCCGATCTTTTACGCAAAAAGTTCCTGATAATATTTTTAGGCCTTAAACTCTTCTGTACAAATCTTCCTCTGAAAGAATCTGCATTTTTTGCTGTCTTAGGGCACTCGAAAGAAAATCATAAAAATGACTTTTTTACAGCACTGCGAAGCAATTAGAAGCGTTTCCTTTTCTAAAAGAAAAAGAGTAAAATTTGTTTGCCTTCTCAAGGACAAAAAAGGTATACTTTAGGAACTGCAACTTTAAAGGAAAGAGCTAGTTTCAGAGAAACTCTTTCAGTAATATTTTTGTGGGAACAAATATTAAACAAACTATATGGTTAAATTTCTGTAAAATGCTATTTTTGTGTAAAATCCATAGAGACAATAATTTTAATTCCCTATCAATACACATGTACAAGTATTTCTATTTAATTTTTTTTTGCTTTCCTCTTGCTTTAAATGTGTATGATTGTGTGTAAGTCTCCTTCTATATTTTAGATATGAACTAGAAAAATAAAACTATTAAAAATGTTTTCAGACAACTAGGCTACAATTACTTTAACCATACTCCAAAGCTACAGACAAAAGTCGACAAGGATGAGAACGATGGGAGGTATGTGCCAAGAAATAATTATTAATAGTTTGTGAAAATGACTGAATCCTTGGTTCAAGTATGGAAATGAAAATACCCTTTTTAAACTGTTAACAACTGCAAGCCAGATCAGAAGTTTAAAAAATCCATAACCAGCTTAATTACATGCAGGACCCTGTTACTGCATAAATGGCAAATGGAAATGAACCCAAAAAATAAGTACAATCTTTACATTAGAAGTATTGGAATATTTTATTATTCTTTAGAATAACAAAATTAGAAAACGGACTTTTAAATATCAGCATATTTTCTATTTAAAGTAAATTAATACTCGTCTGATTCCCTTTTTACACCAATTGTTTTACACGAATAGTTTTGGAACGTACAAATCATGTAAAAACAGAATCAGCTATATAATACATACATATGTATGTATAACGTATATAATAAATTTACTAAATTCATAAGGTCCTCTCAAAAAGGCTGTGTGAAATGACGCCCAACGAAATAACTCTCAGTTATATAAAAAATCCCAATAAATAATGATTTAAAAAAGAAAACTAGTCCCAAGAAAATGTAGGAATAATATTTTCAACCGACTAGAAGGCATTTCCAAATACGTTTTCGCTTTCTACAGCATTTCGCTTTCTAAAGCAAAAACATATCATTTAGCCAAGCCGAAGCCCGTCAAAGGAACAAGACTTTAGAAAGAGAAACTGGATTTGGATATTTTTTCCTGTATGGATAAATAATAAATTGAAGGAAATTAAAATCAAATAAATCCTTAGGTTTTTCCTTGTAAAATAACGGGGGAAAAGTTGAAGTATTTTTCATAAAATTATATAATTTCAAAAAGAAAATTATGCTCAAAAAGATGAGAAAAAAATAAACAAATTGGTAGTTATTCCATAATTGAATGACTCCTAAAATTTATGAATGGGTTTGAGAATTTGTTTGAGAATTACATAATTTTTATTTTTGGGCGTTATTTCATACAGCCCTCAGAACATTTATACATCCACATTAGGGTGGTTTTAAAAAATCAATGTTGGATTTTTTGGGGGCACCCCCCTAAAATGTTTCACTTTGTTAGATTTCAAGATTGCCAAAATTTGAGCACAATTGGAAGATGTTAACCGTGCCACTGGGGCCTCAAAGTTTTGAAAATCTAAATTTTTTTTCTTGGCAGTTTGGCGAGTTCGAACTCGAGATATGTCTCTGGCACGACTAAAGCTATTTGCCCGTGTCATACACCAATTTACAGGCCATGTTGTTTTTAACATTTTATATTCTTGATAATAAATACGCAACTATTACTAACACCGAAAAAATAGAGCCAATGTCCCTAAAAATGTGACTAGGTACCCTTGAGAGCGAAGATGCGTTATTTGTATTATTATTGCTTATCATGGACAAATACTTGAACTTTGGAATCCCATTTCAGTTAAATATGTTAAATATGTTTACTATGGTATACCGTTAATTTTAGACCCACAACAATGTTTTTTTATGTCAGTTATGCATCTACTTTTTCCTCATACTGTATCACTGGCGACCCCAAGCAGGTAAAACAGAACTAGTTTAAAACTGTATTGGGTTACCCTACTACCTATTGTTATATTTTAAGCACAAGTCCAGGGGTTCAGAGTCCGTTATTAAGAAAAGAAAAGGATAACTAGTTGGTTCTTGCTTTTATGATTTTGTTTCTTGGTCAGTTGAAAAGTATTCGCTGAACAGTGAAAGTCGTGTGTTGTTCTACGTTCTAAATATTAACTACAAAAGATATTTTTATTTTAATTAGGTCGGTACCTACTAACACGTACTCTTTGTTTCATTTAGTGTCATTCTGTGTAATTTTAGTGAACACCTCAACTATGTGGATTCCACATAGACTTTTTTTGACACAACTGCAAACAAAAATCTTCATTCCTATATTCCTATATAACAAAATATATGTAACAAAAACATATAATGTAATAAAATTATATATTACAGTGATCAATGTCTGCTTTGACAAAAGTAATTTTATTGTCTCAATGATATATGACAGGAATAAACACAATATCACCATAATTATGATTTTTCAATCATGTTTAATCTTTTCGTGTCCAAGCTCACGTTTGGAAATTTTCTTTTGTCAGCCTTACGTTATAATTATAGGTTTTTCAATTGCTTGCTAAATATGCAAGCAGAGTGAAAAATAGACCTTTTTAACTCATTGACGACTTTAACTCATATACGACTAGCAGATTTTCTCTTAAGCCAAGAAAGCTCATGTGCATCGCAATATGTCTTGATAAATGCTTCATAAATTCTATAGTACATTATGTCTTCAATTCATATTTTGGTTTAGGTAAATGTATTGTAATACTATTACTGACGTTATTAAAAACACTTATTTCAAGATTAAGCTAAAATAAATTTATTCAGCCTTATCCCCTTGGTCATGAATGGGTTACCAATTGTTCTAGTTCATTTTTGGATAAGATACGCAATGCACACGGTGCTCATGGCTTAAATATTGATAACATATATATTTTCCAAACTATTGATTGCAAAATTAAGGATATTAGAGTCATAGACAAGCAACTAAAATCTTAAAATAGTTTATTAAATTCTACTGTAATACAAGGCGTAACATACAAGGCGTAACATACAAAGTAAACTTTTAAAGAAATGATTTTATCGTTTCATACGAATTGTTTGGGGTTGTAATGAAGTATATGAATTATTATCTAAGGACTTGAACGCTTTGTCTTTCCTTCAACAAACGCAAAGATTTGTGCGATAAATACAATTTATTAGTAAAGATGAAAGTTAAGTTATTCCGAACTTACTAGCACGCTCAAGTGTTTGTAATATTTTCAAAAAGCACACTTTATGACCCGCATTTTACTCGTTTGGATAATAAAAATTCCAGCAACTTTTTTAAGTTGACAACATTGTCAAAATGGCCATAAAATAGATCGCAAAATAACAACTTAATAATTGAAAGTATATAAAAAGAAGTGCAAGAGAACTGAAATGTTGTAAAAATTGAACCAACAAGCAAGGGTTCAGCTAAGACTGTAATAGAAAAATGAAATGGGGGGTAATGAACAATGTAGTGAAAACGACATATTTTAAATCGAGAGCCATTGCTTAAAATCCGCAACAAAAGGGCGAATATAGCGCAATGGAATCTTGAATACATACTCATACACTAATACAAACATCATTGTAGTCATACAAACACATATAAAAAAAATCACAACCAATATGCAAACAACATTGAATGAAAGCACTTTATTGTCTTTCATATGTTTTTCACTTTCGTCACCGGCGTAGCTTATTAATTTGTTTGAGTAGGATATAATTAAAAGTATGACAAAAAGTATGCAACGTTTTTAACCAAATTTAAAAAATTTTTAGTACTTGTACACGTAAAACTCTATAACTTGTAGACCGATTTTAAAGTCCTTTTTCGTTTAAAATGATATGCCTGTAGTTCCACAAATTTTAACCAATATGTGATAGAACCAGGAGAACGTCTACCCCACTTACATATCAATATTTATTTATATGATTGTTAACTATGTGACTATATTAGCGAGAGTTTTCGAGTTTGGCTTGGGTTAATCTGCGTGCAAAGCACGTAGTCTCAGGAAAAACTTACTGAAGAGGAACAGATCAAAGAGCAACTCCTATGTAAAGTAGTACCTAATATCATATATCGTATATCTGGCTGACTAGAATTGAAATACTTGATGTGAGTTATTCTGCATCCAATCCAAAAGAAAGCCGGATTGTATAAGGGGGAAGGACACCTCCCATACATATTAATATATAATTATCGTATCTAACTATAGTAATTAATGTAAAATTTTTACACAACCTTAATTAAATTTTGATTTTATAAATTTTTTTAAATTTTTCCATAAACTTCATTCATTTGGATGTTTTAATGCCAATTAAAAAATAAAAATTGTTAAATAAAAATTTATTTAAAAATTTATTTAATTAATAAATTGCATCAATCTTCTACTAAATTTATATTTTTTACTTGAGCAGCTCCTTGCGTCGATTGAACTATATAAAGTTATCAAAACTTACGCCATTGTGCTCATAATAGTTCCTAAAGCTCCATTTTTTTAATCAAACGACATGCAAGGATATTAATGTCCTTGCACCAATTTCTTTTAAGCCACCCTACCCAATTTTCTGGACTTACGATAGCTTTGATAGTTTTATTTATTCACCAAATGGACGTAGAGCACTGTGCAGTGCCTGTTTTCAACCAGCAAATAGAATATATTGACATGAATTAATCCATAATAGTGTTTTAGTGCTTAATCGGAAGGTATACCGAAATTGGGAATTATTAATTCATTAAATACAATAGAAAGTTGAAAAGTCGGGAAAAGCTTTCCCATACGTACCCGTTTGTCTACAACAATGCCTTTTAGTTTTCAGTAGATAAAAGCATTAGAAAAGAAATCAATTTATGTGGCACAACCAAGTGTTGCTGCTATTTAGCTCAACTGCAAGACCGAATAGAAGTTGGGAGAAGGAGGAATCAAAGTAAACAAAATGCTGCATGAAGCATATGGCTATAATGCTGATAAGCAAGATAAAAGCAATGGTGATAATGACAATGATGATGAAGAGAGGCGTCCCTAGTTCCGTTGATGAAGTCATTTATTTTTAGATTTAGTTTTATTGACTAGTATAGTGATTAGAAATAAGAGTTGGTAAGTAGCACAACTACATGCTCGGCGCCAGTTGTGCTGACACTATTTGACCACTAAATGGCCTTTCTCAAACAAACAGTTGTAGACTTATTATATTTACCAACAAAAAGAAATTTTTTGTTGGTTTATTTCATGCAATTGGAGTTAAAAATCGATTAAAAAGATTTGAGTCATAATAAATTATGAAGAAATAGAACTTCCACATACAGAATGAAATCTTGATATAAATGTATTTGAAAAGGAAGAGAAAACACTAATATGCTGTCTCAAAAATAAAATAAAGCTATATCCAAAATACCTATATTTTCTAGAAATATATTCAGATCTGATTTTATTTTTTTCATCAAAAAAAACATTATTTGCGTTATTTATACTTATTTTATTGAATCTTCAAAATGGGAAAATAAATAAATAAAAATGCTCACATTTTTTGTTACTTTGTTTGTAATTAAAATATTAATTAATTGAATTATTAAAATATTAATTAATTGATTAATTAAAATATTAAGTAATTGATTAATTAAAATATTAATTAATATTATATTGTACCGCCATAATAAAGAAACCCGCAAGCTTTTTAAAAATTTTACACTAGTTTTGAGACGCTTCATTTGCTTCATTTCAGTACACATACATATGCACATAAATAATTTGATCATTCTGATTAAATTATTATTTAAACACAAGGTTTTGCAAAAACAATATACTCAAAGAGTATCGAAATATTGACAATTATAAATAAAATAAAATTTTTTAACCGTTTAATAAGACCTTGTGCTTAAATAATATTTTAATTAGATTTATTTGAAAAGTTAAAAAAATATAGAGGTATTAATTATTTTAGTTATTAATTATTTTAGTCAAGTGGACTGATATTTAACATTTCTAAATTGCTGCAGGCACTTCCGTAGGCTGGTTAATATATAGTGCATTATCATAACAGTATGAGGATCTTAGGTTTCATTTCCAGAAAATGTCACTGTGTTACTGTGGTAACTCTACAAAGAAGTCAATACCCAATTGAATCGAAATAATAATCCCAGAAGAAAAAACATATTTCGGCAAGAATCATATTCATAATAATTAAATATCCTTTTTTTGGGAGAGATTTTGCAGCCGAGGCAATATTTCGAACTAATACGAATACAATACTTCCGAAAGATATATACAACATATCGCTAGATTGTCGCCAATTTGAAAATAAAATGATATTGAAAATTTTTCGTTAGGAGGATATATCATTTAAATCACTCACTATTTTACTAGACAAAACCTTACAGTTTCATTCTGCCTAATTACTCCATGACATAAATCCCTAATTTTCAAAATTATATTTCAAATGCCATTATAATCAGAATTCATTTTTGGCTGCTGCTAAAATTAATCTGTTGATAACTCTAGTAAATTATATTCCACTTGCTGTAAGGAGATGCCAGTTTCCATATATTAATAATTTTGAATACTAAATTTCTAATAATTGGCGCAATATAATAAAAGTTGAGAATGCCATAACTCTGTTGTAAGTATCATGTGTTAATTTTTCAGTTCAACACAATACATTTCGAGACAGGGGAAAAATCATCATCATCGTTTCATCAAGTTAAATTGTTATTTTTCGTAGGAGTGTGCAAGCTAAACTTTAATATTTCCATTACAATTCCTTATTTTAAGAAAAAACTCCATATTCAAAATCTTAATTAAATGACGTCTAAATTTAATGGTCTTCTTATACAAACGATAATCCAAATACACAGGGCTGGAGCTTTCTTAAATTTTCTAAAATAAAATTAAATTATCGTCATATACTTTCATCTGCTAACATAGTTTTAAGGACATAGTGGCATTTGATATAGGCATATTTCTTGTTTTCCCCCTTAGGATATCAGGGATGGTCCCCCAAGTCATCAAGTACTTATTGATTATTAATCTATAAAAAATTCCTTTCATTTTAGTGGAGTCACACTGTTTTTATTTATAAATTTCTAAAATCAAACTGATCCTTATGCTTTTTTCTGCTATTTACAAAAATGGCACGACTTTTTTCCTACCACCTCTGGTTTTACTTCATTTTATAAAAAGTATAGTCTAAATTTCTTTTTCTAACGCTTTCAGTTGTTTGTGGGACAGCCGCAATAAGACCAACACTTGGAATCGGAATAGTTACTAGTTCTTGGTATGTTGTTGAGTTTAGATTATTTTATATAGGCACCGTTTCATATTAAGCTCAGCATAATTAAACAATATATTAAAGCCCTCAACAAAGATTGCGAATTTTTTCCGAGCTAGAAGCAGCAAAGTTAGGATAAGGTATTCATAATGGCCGACAAATTATACGGTGGATCAAAGAACCATTGTTTGTCAAATTAACGAGTCAAAAAAGGGAACATGAAAATCCTTGTCCTTGATAATTCTAAAATTGCTTAACAATCATAAGCCAGATAACTATTTAAATTTAATGCAGGACATGTTGTCAAATTTGACTTGCTTTCATAATTTAAATTCTCATTTAGATAGATTTTATTATATCTTATAGACTTTAGAGAATAGTAAGGTGCAGCATTTTGCCAAGATATACGAGCAATGGAAGAACAATATCAAGAAAGATGCGGCAACCATATAAGGTAGATTACTCTTGGAGCTTTGGAGTTTAAAGTCTAAAGGACCGTTCGTGAAATATTAAGTGAATAACAAATAAAAAAATAGTTATTCCTCCTTATTCTAATTGTCGTTATCGTCATCAAATCAAATCGACGTTAACAAATTGGCAGATTTGTATATGTTTTAGACAGCAATTGTGTATTATTGATGGGCACTTGCCATTTTATAATCTTTGGTAATTAATAATAAGAGCCTATCAATAATATTTAAAAGTCAACCACAACGATCCTATAATTAACAAAATATTGTTTCTGACAGACAGAATAAGGGGAATTATAAATCATGCAAACATTAAAAGCGACTACATACCTAAAGCAAGAGCTACTAGAATAAAACTAATGATGCCATCGTAATCAGCATTCTTAGTTTAATCAAAATATATGCAAATTTTTCCGATTTATCCCTGTGTTGTTTATTTTCAAATGACACTAAATACTGAAACAGAAATTTATTTTATTAGTTCACATGTCTGATTTAATAAATAAATAATTTCTTTTTGCTTCTTTTTTAACAGTCAAACTTTTTCGTCAAATGAAAAAAAGAAATAACAAATTCCATATTCGTTTTTCCAAAAATAAATATGGTTTAAAAACAATTGCTGGCCATAAATAACCAACTTCAACTAATTTGTCTTTTACTACAACTAACCGGCATTTTGAAACAATACACACGATACGAGAATTAAATACACACACTCAATCACATACACAGTGGGTGCGAGTAAGTTAGTGAGTGAATAAGTGAGTTTAGTTGTATAGAATACATTTACAAGTTAGTAGTAGTCAGTTACTACAAATATAAGTTCACCCAAAAAAAAAAAAAAACCCATACTCCCCAGGCTGATACAAATAAAAAAAAAACTCGGTACTTTATGTTCAAACTTTTTACACTCTTTTCTTTTATTAAATTTGAATTTTAAAAAGGAAACAACAACGAATAACACATGCGTAGTGAATGCAAAGTATATGAGAAAACAGTTGAAGAGCATTAATTAAAAGAGAAAAAATTTTGAGAGAAAACTGTTAAAACCCACAACAAGAGAGGCGGATAGAGAATAGGCATAAAAAGGATAATGAGAGAACGAGTGCGGTTATGTTGTATCCATAGATTTTTTTGTATTTATTTGTTTGTTGCAACTGTGTATAATGAAATAATTTTGTTGGACTTTATAGTGGTTGTTGGTCTTAATGTCCTTTTAATTTTTTGCTAAAATACGCAACTATGACATGATGAATGAGTTTTTTTTTAACGTAACAGTTTCGTTTTTCTGTCTATCTTGGCTTTCGTTGGTTACTAGTGCACATTTGTATTGTAAGAAACGAAAAAGAGTAATTCAGAGTTGTCAAGGCTTTTAATGGTACTTAAACAGCCTTGAGTTAATGACACATTTTCTTTTTGAAAATGTTTTCAATATGGTGTAATTATTATTTTTTTTATAATTAAATAGAATAAAAAATTAATTATATTAAATTACAAATTTCATTAAAATTTCTTAGCAAGAATTACGTATTAATTTGTTTTTTAACACCACATTCATGTAAATCGTTTTAAAATTCTGTTGTACGAATTAATTTTAAATTGTAGAATTAAAGAAAGATTTAAAAACAAGATAAATTTTGTGTGTATGCAAAAATTCACGACATGAATAAAAATATCATCAAAAAAGATTATGATGACACGCCAGAGTCCTTATTTGCATAAATATTGGTGGTGGTCAGTTAAAATTATTGGTTATCAGTCAATCGCTGGCGCCAAGTCAGTATGGCACATCTTCCAAATGATGACTAGAGCAAATATTGCGAATCGTTTTGCAATAGTTAGTCCTCTAAGGAACTTAAATGTTTGGTGACCTCATCAGAGATGAAAGTAAATTCTGGTACATGAAAAGGACTTCAAATTATCTGCTGTTTGTTAAATTTACACAAGAAGCTATAAGTGGGCTTGTAAGCATAACGTCTTTCATACCGCTAGGATTTTCTCTTTTATTTTAATATAAATTAATTATATTGGAATTCGAGTTCAGAATTTTTCAATTCAGATTTATAATTTTCTTCAAGGAATTTTTATTAGGAAAAAGTAAGAAGTAGCCAATTACATCAACAGAGTGGATTTGTAGGACTATCTAATGTTTTAATTCGTTAATAATAATTTGCAATTGATCAATACCCTCTTACTAAACATACGCCAAGCCATTGCACAGTGGCAAAAATCCAAAATATTTGAAAAAAGCTATTTTTGCATGACTTGGCCGCTTTAAAAAAATATATGTACGAGGAAAGTCAAGGGCTTAAATTTAAAGGCAAGAGTTCCCAGAGCTTTCAAAGCAATCGTAGTAAGACCACGAACTGGTGGTGGTGATTATTTGTCACATTTACTGCTTGTTGCAGATGTGTTTTACGCATTTGAGAGTAGATTCTGAAACGCGCAAAAAAGAATTACAACACAATATCTTTTAAAATTTGGGAGCAGAGGTATAATGATAAGGCAAAAATTTTGATTGGTTCTACTTGGTGAATCCAGAGTGATCCTTATCAATAACACTTCAAGTCGACTCACAAACCTTCACGTGGTGGTCCCTGGGCGATGTTCTTGACACCCGTCAAACATCGGTGAATTATGAGAGGCACCTGCAGCGTCTGTTCTCCTAGTTGGAAATAATTATAGCAATCGTACAACTCCAGAGTTGAATTGTTGCGCGCAAAATATCTGGCCAAGAATTAGATTTTTTCTTCAATTTTATCTGTTAGATCTGACGATGTGGACCGCTAGCTCAAATCTAAGGTGGGATATAATTCGACCTGGAATGATAGAGACTGAATACATGAACTTGCCGCAAAAGAAAATCGTTAAAATCTGCCCGCAACTCTCAAAATTTAAGGTTATGCCTTCAAAAAAATGCGGGACAAACACTTTTCTCTGCAAATGACGCACTAAAGAGTCACTTTGAATGGATGCAATTGCTCCTCGTGCAATTCATATAGTGTCTCTGTGACCCAGAAGAGACGCCATCCGGAAAAATTGACTTTTTGGTGCGCATTATGGTGTGAAGTGTCATTGGGCCATATTTGATCGAAAACAACTCTAGGAGAACCGTGTGATAACCGACTTTTTTTTTGCCTGTAATTGAAGATTATCAACTGTACGATATGTGGTTTCAACAAGACGGTGCCGCTAGCCATTCAACATGACCGATTGCATGTAATGTTTCCCTAACGCGTAATTTCACGTTTTGGCGACATCAATGGATCAAAATTATCATGCGATTTGACACCGTTAGACTTTTTTTTGTGGAGCTACGCCAAAGACCGTGTCTTCGCGGATAATTTCCCTACGTTGGAACATTTAAAACAAACATTCATTAAGTTATCCGGAGATACCGCCCGAAATATGCGGAAAAGTGGGCGAAAACCATCTCAAAAAATCCATTGACATGGTATGATCCAAACGTTATAAATTAAAAATAGATTAGTCAAAATCATAGCTTAATGTGTGTTGTATTTAACTCTTTTTTAAATCGAAAAATTGTAACTCTGCATGATCCGAAAGTAGTGAAAATTCATATTATTCCCAGTGATCTTAACATAGGCAGGTTATTGCTGTTTTCAGTTTGACGAGAAAAAAACATTTTTAGAAAGATAAAAATAATTTTATATGGTTACTCTGAAAATAAACTTTACATCTGGAGTGGTCCAAAACTGGCCAATAGTCATAATTTCTTTTACCTTCTGTAAAAGTAGTTGTATCAATAATTACCCTGCAAACAAATGAAAGGTATCCCTTAAAGGCATAGTATAAGGATATCTTTAAATTATTTTTAAAATGCAAATAATCATTAATTTTCTTTATTTTATTATTATTGTCGTGAAATTTCGGTAGTAAAATATAAAAAAATTATGCCATTGAACAAAATGATTTTTAATAATTTTCTTAGTATGTATGACTGCAAAGCCGGAATTTTGTTAAAAGTGAGTTAAAGGTAGTTTTGAAGGGGCCTACCTAAATACAAAAAAATAAATTGCAAAATGTATGGCCGACATATAAAATGAATATGGTGATGAGTGAGATATGATGTGCCACGATAAAATGCGCCAATGATGCCAATTTAAATGATGCAAAATCTGCATCACACTGTCACTATCTTCGGATGTATTGGGCTTTCGACAATGACGTGCGGGTCTTCCAATCCCCCTGATTTTTTCACATAGCCGCCGAGATAAAAATGTGCTTCGTTAGAAAAAAGGATTGTTGATTAAGTTCGGTGTCCGACTATTTACAATATTTTCCAATGTTGTTTAAGGCAAAAGCTACTAATTTAATCAGCGAAGGTATGATAATTCATGACAGTTGATTTTAAAAATCATTGTATTTAGAACTGCATATTATACATGTATGTACGTACATACATGCATATAAAATTGTACATATATTCTTACACATATGATTTTCATCTATCAAAACTAACAATCTAGCAATTGCGATCATCTAGCAATATTTTATATGTATGTATATATCTTCCAGAAGTATTGCATTCGCATTACTTGAACGTATCGCTGTGGTGTTTGAATCTAGAATGCTGGATAAGGAGCTCCGCTTTTAGTATACAAGTGCTAAGTTGAAACGAACATAAAATTCTTTACTTTCAAAATAAATATTTACATATAACCTGTCGTCCGATTGAAATATAACTAAATTACAAACAGCTTGCAACTTATTGATAAAAACCTAAAAACCCAATATTGTTCAAAGAAGTCTGTATTACAAGGCAAACAAATTTTGCACATTTCGAGTCGTCACTTAAATATTTTTCTACTGCAATGCAACTGATCAATTCCAAGTGCAGGTTTCAAGCCGCAGAAAAATACTCTCCAACCAGATACTAGTAATATGCTTACGAAGTCTTCCTCGAGAAAATCAAACGTTTACAATTCAAACAGCTTAAAAAATTAAATAAGCTGTATAATAGCGTAGACAGACGACAGCGTTAATTTGCATTAGCAGTCTTAATTCAAATTAACTTGTGAATTATCCCCATCGCAATGTGTATTAGGTTTGATATAAATGCACGAAATCAGACTGAATTTATACTGAATTTAGCTTTTTCAATATGGCAATGCTATTGCCACTCTCTTATCGAGTGGAATACAAAGCCTCATGTTGGTATTCATCCTCTCCATATTTTGAACTTTTTCACAAACTTTTGGAAAATATTAAACCTACAAATTTCCACAATTGCCTTTCTCTTATTTCAGACTGTCCTCTTGCTATCCCAAGTTGTAGCAACACGTTCAGATTTATTGTTGCTAGTGCATGTACAATTCTTACATTATGGAGCAGTTTCAGCAAAAGTAATTTCAACTTTCTTTCAAATATATAGTGATTTTTCACCAACAGCATAGCTGCTAATCGTACTTTTTGCCTTCTATCCATTTGATTTCGATGTAAATGCCAAAAAAATTAGTTGACAAACAAACAGCTGTTTACTAAATGCAGAAACTGTCGTCTGTCAGGGTTAAATTTTAATTCACATTAGTGAGCTTCTAATGCAAATTAACGCTGTCGTCTGTCTACGCTATAATACACATGTTGAAGATCATTAACAAAACAAGATTGTCTTAGCTACTCAACGAATAAAATTTGTATTTTTAAATGAATGCTTCATTTGCCAATTCGATTGGCTCTATTACATAAATTCTAAACCATGCTACAAATTTGTGTTCTCTTCTAAAAAAAGGAAGCGGCAGTGCAGAAAAGGCATGTTCGTTTCTAAATATGTTTCACAAAAGACATACAAATGTTGTTCTCAAATTTATTTCAGGATATAGAAACTACCATATTTTTCAACTGTGTTAACTACTTTTTTATATAAGTAATGGGTTTGCTTTGATTTTTTTACCGATTACATAAGTAATTGGTTTTGTGTGAAAAGTTTATAAAAAAATTAATAATTTTCAATATATGGACAGTAAATATTTCAAACAACTGTTTTTGTTCTATTGTTAGCTTGAAAAGGGTATCGATAACATGTAAAACATATTTTTCATAAATTAAAATGGCATTTGGCCATATACGAGTACACGTGTAAATGAAACCAAATGGTTTGAAGAGTTCACATCGTAAAAATATGCCCAACAGTTTTTTAGCAACTGTTTTGGTAGTGAATGGGTTGGCACTCCCTAAATGTCAGATAAATAGACAGCTAAACACTCAAAGCACATGTTTTTAAATAGTTAATTGGGGGATATCCCGAATGATTTTAATAAATATTGTGTAACTTTTATATCGTGCAATTACCGTGAAAAAGCTTCAGTGGAAAGGCAGTATCCTTACAAAAGTTTTTGAAAATATCATTAGTTTGCTTAATAGACAAGATCTCAATAGATTAGTTAATTGTAATTCTGAGAGTAAAAAAAGACAGATACAAAAAAATCTCTAATCGGTGCCACTGTGCAAAGAAAAATTAAAATTTGTATGTATTACTTGCAGCATATTTAAATACAATCTTAAAAAAAATCATCATAAATTTCATAAGGCAAGCAGATTTTACGACTGTAAAACAAATACAATATTTGCTAGACTGGAATGACTAACACTCGAGCAAATGTTATCAATTTGTAGTAAAAATTAATATATATTTTTAGTTCTTCATATTATTTTTATTCTTATTTAAATTATTCAAAATACTATTTTACACAAATTATTAAAGACCGGAAGAAATCGTCTGGCTAAAAGTAATAAATAATTAAGTGCTATTATTTCTTTACTAAAAGTTTTTCAAAGGAAAATGTCCTGTGAAATTTAGTTTATGAAAATACTTTTTATTAATGCGTTATCAATAAGCATAATAAAATAAGCTTAAAAACTTAAACTCAATTTTGCAATCAAAATATAAAAAATATAAAAATAGTTAAATCAAATTCTGAGAGCAAAATACATGACATATATTATAGTTGCTTAGTTTATAATATAAATGTTATAGAGAGAGAGAGAGATGTCTACTTAACAGCACTCTAGTATTTTACATGACAGGATACGCTGTAATACCAGAACTTATTCTTTTTTTTGGCACGAAATTAAATAGAGAAACTATTAATTTTATTCGTAGCAAAATAAATATATGCATAAAATATGCTAAATATGTTTGTTTGATTTAGCAATAGCAACAACCTCAAGTAGGATATGAAGGATATTTGAAAAGAAATTAGTAGTTAATGTATAGGTAAATTTCATGGTAATTGTATACGTACACATTGCATATGTATTGAAAGGAATGTAAAATGTTTTCAGAACTTCAATATAAAAGAGAAAACACAAAATTAATTTCATAAACTGGTCTTACTCGTATAAACCATTAATAAAAATCCTTGAATTGGTTGTTTTTAATAAAAATAAAAAATTTACCATTAATTAAAGATGTAGAGATTTTTTAATTTTAATTTTTCCAAGTCAGCAGTCAAAATCACTAATACATCTTGTCACTTCACTTTATGATTAGGAAATTCAATAAAAATTTACTTGATTTTCTTATTTCTTTGTTTTTTTCACATCATTTTTGTTTCTCTTACTAGAAATTTAAATTATTTTCTACAAATTTAATTTTTGTAAGATAATGTATTATTCTTTTAATTTGTTTACGCGACGCGTTGCTTTAAATTTTCTTTTATTTTTAATTATAATTTTTTTGCTTTTCTGCTTCCAATAAGAAAGTCCGTCAAAACGTTTAATCCAAGCGATGATTAAAAATCAAATAATTTATTTTAACTGTAACGAGTTACGTGAATTTGCTGTAAGTTTTCTGACTCGTTATTTTCAACACTCATTCTCTGATTGTGGTTTATGTTAAAATTCTCTCCCTCACTCTCTCTCTCTCTCTCATCACGTTAAATTTTAAGCGTGAAAGAGACTTCGAATACTGGCCACAGTAACACTACAACTTTGTTATCGATTATTTTTTCCTTGGCCTTCGTCATTAAGTTAGAAAGAGACAAATATATGAATTTTTTAACAAATTTCTAACGGTCAATAGAAAAGCACAAACATAGGCTGTCTTCTATATGTTAAAACAAAAAACTTTTTTGGTTTGACAGATCGAAAAAATCCTTTTTGCTAATATTTTATTTTTCAAACTATGTAAATTCATCCAATAGATTTCAAGAAAAATATCTTTCACTACGTTTAATTTAAATTCTTTTTAGTTTTTGTATATCCTGCACTTTCACTAAATCCTTAATTTATATATTTAATTTTCTTTTCTCCTTGTTTTCCTTAGTGTAGTCAAGTCCAACCACCTTTGTTTCCTGCTGCTCTCCGTTAACTAATATTTCATATGAAATTTTAAGCTCATGGAGCCCTTTTCACACATGAAATTCATTTTCCACCCCCAATGATAGTAAATAATTGTATTGCTTCATTGTTCTTGCTTTTTACGCATATTTTGCTTCTTTGACTTCTTTTCATATTCTTTCTTTAATTGTTTCTAATGTATATCTCTTGTATTTTTATTTTATTTTACTTCCCCTTTATGCGGTTCATTTGCCATGTCTCGTGTAATAATTATTACATATAGCGGCGCTTCGAACAAACCCTCATAACTTTTGTACTGAAGAGAAGAAAACAGAAGGGAATAAATAAATAATGCAATGAAATTTGTAGTATTTAATTAAAAGTGTCATGTTAAATACTTTATGAGGGTCTGTTTCTTTATACTCCTGTTCGTACACTTGCAAGCAACTTGTATATGGTAGATTGGTAACCCTTGTCATGTATAACATGATTGTTAGTTAACAGTGTTATGGTTGCAGTAACTTTAAATGCTAAAGTTTTGAGACAATTAGTAAATATTTAATTTTTTTTAAGAAAATATAGATTGATATAGCCATAAGGCGGATATAATATTTTTCCATTTCGTATTGATTACTAGAAAATTTCGAAATTTAGATAGAAATATGATAGTTTCATACCTGCGCCTACTATAATGTGATCTCTGCAACAATATAATTACAATTAATTACAATCCTTTTAATTTATTTTAAACATAATTTGAGCTAAAAATTAATTAAAGGCTGTAAGAAATTGTTCTTATCGAATGCAAGTTGTTTTTGTTTTTTTTTATATAAAAGCTCCATTGAGGGCTAACTATAATATGTTCTTGCTAGCTTAAGCAATAGTCACAAATTAAAATAAATGCTGTGGGTGGCTATTTTGTACCTTTTGAACTTAAATACTTAATAAACTTTATTGTAAACATTTGTACTTTTATTTTTCACAAAACCTTATTTAGTTTAGAAAATATGTATAAATATTTTTTCATAAATTATTATTATTAATATTATTATTAATTTAAAGAATTTATTTAAAAGTAGTAAAATATGCAACTGTGCGTACATTTCAATTAAAAAACCAAGTTTTATATGAATTTAAATATGTACAGACGTTTAAATTAAATGAAAAAATTAATAATGTCATAAACGCAATTTTGTTTCTGACATTTTCATTTAAATACATTTTAGTTTTCTTCTGAAATCGAGCATTGAAAATAATTTTTTAAACTTACGTAGCATTTACACAAGCCAATGCTGTCTTGACAATAACAACACATGCATATTTTTTTATTTTAATTTGATTGTTTTTTTCAAATAAATGATACCGAAATCGTATCATTTTTTATCATTAATATCATATCATTATCGTTCAACAT
The DNA here is from genome assembly GCA_963681545.1 of Germaria angustata. NCBI lineage: Eukaryota > Metazoa > Arthropoda > Insecta > Diptera > Tachinidae > Germaria > Germaria angustata. The sequence goes on from OY813000.1 coordinate 68,114,445, forward strand.
TTTGCCCAAAATGAGCTCACGAGTTCCTGTCTGGACACCTACGTCACAATAGACAATTATCAGCATTTTTGATAATCAATATGAATTCTTCATTGCCATCACAGTATTTTCAAGACATGCATACATAAATACAGATAAATTAAAAAATATTTAATTGCCAAAGATGCTTTACTCCCAGTTAATGGTTAGAAGTGTTAGTTTGTTTATGTTGCGTAAATAATTAATTTTCCCTTTTGTTTGGCAATGGCTTCAAGTTGTGAAAATATATGTTCATACTTAGCATGGCACAAAACATGATGAACTTCTTTAAAATGCGGAACTTCAACATGAATTTGGGTGAAGACCTGAATGATCGTAGTACTTAGATTGCAAAATTACCAAAGCGGAAACATAACAAAAAGTGAGTTTAATTAACATTTTAAAACATGACAAAGGACTTAACTTCATTGCTGTATTTTCCTAGATTTCAGAGAAGTTGCCGCTTATGCGCAAATGCGAAGCACCAGCAACAGCCTGCACAGAATCTAGGATATGATGGCTCAAGTTGGCTGATTAAATACATTAAAAATTGCTTGATACTAATATTTATAAATTTTGTTTTTTGAGCTAATTTATATACAATATGCATAACATACAAACAACTTAAATAAAAACCACAAAACATAATAAAAACAATAGATGTGTTCATTTCATAAAACTTTTTTATTGTGAGCAGTCGTTATTGGAAAGTTTTTACTACTTGTTACTACATATTTGTTATAATTAGTAATAAGAGAATGGAAAGGAATGTATGAAATTAAGTGCCAAAAAAGTGTTATAAAAGTGTTACTAGTAAAATTTTTATTTGTTAAAATAATTTAAACAGGAAAGTGGATGCTTATTCAAGTGAAGGAGTCGAGAATGTATACTTATTAGAATGTTTTTAAGAACAAAAGTACGAAATGTGAAGAACAATAGTACATTTCTTAAATTTAGGTACATCAACGCACGAAAAAATGCTTAAAAGAGCAATAATTCCTTATTCTGCTGGGAATATTGGAATTAACATATAAAGCAATTTGTATATTATCTTTTCTAATCTAATTGACTACCTTTTCTATTTTTGAGAACTCAGTATAATAATTTTATCTATTCTCTCTCAAAATTGACAAATAGAACAACAAATTTGTGACAAGAAGTGCACACTTAATAGATTAGTCAGTTTGTAAAGTTAATGCACCAGGTCTGTTCGTTTACTTTCCCAGTAAAAATTTGTAATAAGAGAGTAATGCGAGAATTTACACAATTACATTTTTAAATCTTCAAAAAAGAAAAAGTACATAAGCGCTTCACTAGTAACAATTTGCAACTAGAGTAGTGCTGCTCTGCTTCATTCAACTGTTTTAAAAATCTTTTTCGTTCATTGTTGTTCAACAATTTAAAAATTATTATTTTTCATCGCAAGCAGTGCTCTTGATTTTAATAATCCATTTAGGACCTACTATGTATCATTTATAATTCTTTCGTTTAATGAAACATCCACTGCCCCCAAGGTAGTATATTCGGCACAGCTTCGTTCGAACATGTTGGCACAAACTAGACACTGTCAGTAATACTGAATGGATGCTGTTTCACCTGTCCTAGAGAATAGTTTGTTACATTAAGAAAATATATTTACTTTTATTTCTAAATAATAATAATAACAAGTACTTAAGATTTCTTCAATATTATGAAATTTTCTGTATAATTCATACCGTTAAAAATTTTACTAGTAACAATTTCATGAAACTTTTCTGTCTTTCAATCGCTTACGCTCTTTCAATATCCCATCACAGTTTTTTGAGTACAAGAACACGTTCCAGTAACAACTTGTATGGCATAAACATCCGAGGTTGAATGCTTTCAAACTGCTTAAACTTCACTGACGATTTGGTTTAGCAACCAATGACATGCCGGCATATGAAGAGCTAAAGCCAAAACAAACAATGCATTTTGCAAAAAGCTCTAATTGTTTTTCACGATTAATTGGGGAGAATATCCCGAATAATAAATTTAATTTTTTTAAATTATTAAAAACTTTTAGTAAATGAACAGACCTGACTTGATCAAGCCTGATTAAAACCTATGTATATCGTGCGATTCCTTAGAAAACTCGATATATGTCTATACTTATATATATACTATATATACTATATATATATATATATATATATATATATATATATATATATATATATATATATATATATATACATATATATAAGTGAATTATTTCAGTTTGATATCCACGTAACTTTTATTAACATAAAATGATTGTAAAGAGTGTAATTCGACTACAAGGCAAACTATACTCAATCTCATACTCTTTAATATCAAACACGTTCGTTCGCGCAACAACGAACACAATATAAACCCCCCGTCAACTTAATGGCATATTTACAAATACAATAGACACTTACAAATGCATATCGCCTTGCCGACAAAGGATCTGAAATGAAATTTAGTATTTATTGTGCCAATGAGAAAAAAGTACCATGTACTTTTTGATTACATTAGTATGTTGAAAAGTTAGTCAATAAAAATTACACTAAAAGAGTTGTTCACATAAAATTTTAAAGATCTCTTAATTAGGGATGTAAATAAGAAATCGAAATTGCTCGTATAAATCTTAAACTTGCAGCATAAAATCGAAATTTCACAAAAGTCGATAGTTAAGAGATAAAATATTACTTATATTTTTTATTTATTGTAGACCAAAACTCAAGGGCTGGACCCTACTCGTGCAATGCAATATGTTTAAATTAGGAAATTATGTTATGGGAAGGAGAGTAAAGGGGGTAGTGGGTATGAACACTCGATTTGAACGTCTGCACGCTAAAGGTGACAGATGTGTCTAAGATTTGTATGGGTACCTGACTTACGGCCAAACTGTACGGTGCTCTTAACAGCGGTAAATTCAACGTGTTTATCACCGCTCCTTCATGGGGTCGACACTCCGCATGCAGGTGGATATTTTTTAACATGATGGTCACAGATCATACACAAGTTATTAGCGCTGATATAAGCCCATCGCCTATAACCAGCAAATTTTTTCTGCAGTTTAAATTTCAACAGGTGCCAGCACGTGATCACCGAAGAGGTCTAACTAATAAACAGTCTAGGGCAAATTTAGAGAGCTTCTGATTCCCGTAACACCCGATAGGTTTCTGATAATCCATGAGTTGCGAACACCCAATACTAAATGAGGGAATACAATTCCTCAAATCTCAATCCCGTGCAGCCTGAGTTAAGATCCAGAAAAGAGATAGCCTCTATGTTCTTCCCACCACGCTGAAAGTGACTGGAAAGTCCTCTGTAGGGTTATACCACACACGAGTTGTTCGGCCAAAGAATGAACTCTATCTGTAATTTGCTGGCACGAATGGATGTGTTCTCAATGAAGAACATGTACTTTGTAAAAAGATGAAGCTTTCCGGAACAAGTTCCCTAATCTTAATAGAGCACACTTTATTGTAGTAACGATAAAACTAAGAAACGATATTAAAGTATTGGCAATTGAAATATATTCATTATATATATGGAACTTTTTCGGAAAATTTCAATTATTTTGTTACTTTCTTTAGAAATACAGGATGGGCAAGATATATCTAACATTTTTGTCAAAGTTTCGATGGAAACTGGATGTATGATATCATCTAAAACTTAAACTCTGATGAGGCTTCAGCTCATGGGAACGCAAAATTTAATGTTAAAATACGAGAATTTTTAAGCGAAAGAGAAGGAAGTTAAAGGCAAAACACTTTTATTATCTGGGATGTATGATGTCAACTAGTGGTGGTGTGGAGGAATATGTGTCTAGTAGACTAAATAAGCAAAGCTCAGCATTTGGTCGCCTAAATAAAACTTGGCGGGCCCCACAAATATCACAAGATACGAAGATCAACTTGCTTAAAATTTACACTGTTTTATGGAAGCGAAACTTGGCTGATGACAAACACTATAGCATAGAGGCTCCAAGTATTTATAAACAAGTGTCTACGAATGAATTGTCGAATATTTTGGCCAAATAAAATCACAAACACAGAGTTCTTAAGGGTAACAAAGGAAGAGCCAATAGTTCGTCAAATAACAGGGGGGAAACTCCAAGGAAGTCGGCGCTCAGGTAGAACAATTATAAATGAACTGAGGAAAGTAAACAAGTCTTTTGATGAAATTAAATTAATTTGTAATGATAGAATTCGTTGGAATTTGATTGTAGAAGCCCTACGTTCCCAAGTGGAATAAATAAAGGAAAAAAAAACATACGTGATTGATAAAAATGGAAATAGAGGAAGGAAGAAAAATATAATTAACGAAGATTAATTTCGGCTTCTCGCTATATATTTAAATCGCTTGGAAAGAAACTCCCTGTATGGGCATCAAATTACCACCATTAATGGTGCATTAAAATACATGAGCAGTTATGATGACGTACAGCGGCGTCGGATGTAGTAGTTCATAGATGCAATAACAATTAGCAATACCAGCTATTTTTTATAATTGCTCGACTCTCATTAAGAATTTCGCTTCGCTTTTAATAAAATTGTACTAAACATATCAGACTTTTAAAATTCGAAAAATAAAAATATTAAATTTTTTTCTATTTTGTAAGTTTTGTTGCTTCATAACTGTACTACGCTAGTGAATGTACCAACAAAAAAGTACTATTGTAACAGCCCTCGCATCCCTCTTACAACCGCCATAGACAATTTGTTCCAACTATTGTTATTCACACTTAAAACGATAAAGCAAACAACCGTAAATTGCGAATGTGTGTGAGGGAGCTTGCCGTGAAATGAAGCTCCAAAAAGCTTATCAGATGAAAAGCGTACTATAATGGTCAAAAAATTACAATAAATGAATGAAATAAAAAAATTCTAAACGAAGCGAAACGCACACACACGTATTTTTATACTTATCGCTAAAAAGGACAGGTATTGTACGTAAACTGTGCGTGTGTGTGTGTGTCTACGGCAGGCAGTTACTGAAGAAATGTTAAATGTTTTTTATGTCTGCCCCTCTTTAAATTCTAAAGAAATTGAGTAGACTGAGTGGGTCGGTGGCGTATGTACTAAATCTATGCTGGCTGCCAGGAAGAAGGTGGGGATTATTGAAAATAACTGAAAAAAACACACGAAAGAAACAAAAAAATAATAAAATCGAAATGAGTTAAGTTAAAATATGGCCAGGGTCAGACACCTTTACTCATACTGACTAAGTAAGTATTTGTACATTATGTCTAAATAATAATGAAGAAAATCGATTTCACACAGAAAAGAATAAAACGGTCACAGAAAAACTGTAGTAATAAAAGATTGTACACTTATCGACTGTCTATCCATATACTCATACTAACATTTTTCTATAAGACTGAAGGAAGAAAAAAATTAAAGATAAGAAATCCATCTGCTCTAGCAATGGCAAATACATGAATTGCTATTGATGCGCATAGAAAAAATAAATTTAACAAACTCGTAGTAGCAACTTCGCCCCCGTATGGAAATGAAAATTGTCTGAGTGCTGCACTGGGCAATGTTGTGCAGGTATTTCCTAAAGTACCCGTGGCCGGTGATCATCTGGGTCAAGTAGCAGTTTATATCTCCGACACCCATTTCTAGCCAGCTGTTTATGCTTGGAATAAGTCTCTTTGTCCATTTTCCAGTTGTTCTTCGTTCCGTCTTGTCTGCCACCTTTGAAGGGTCTCTTGTATTAAAATCTCCTTGTCCCTTTGGTCGAAGCCGTTCGTCTGTTTCTTTATCCACATCTTCTCCCTTTCCCGTATTTGTAAATCTATTGGGATTGTTTCCGCTATAACGAGAATGGCCGCTATGGAGACAGTGCTGTAAGCAGAAGCTATCCGTAGGGCAGATGTTCTCTGTGCAGCCAATAGAACCTTTACTCTGTTTCCATTTAGTTTTCTGCCCCAAATTTCACTGCTGTAGAGAAGAATGCTATTACTTGCCTTCATTGGCAGTTTTCCTTTGTTTTGTCGCAGGTCTCCAATAGTTGCCTCGTAACCTTTGCCTCTAGATTCAAATCGAATGACAAGATAGTTTACGCATTTCTTTATTCTTTTATCGGTACCTCCCCAATGTTGATGCTTATTTCGCCAGGTGTGTTCTTTCTAGTTAAAAGAAGTAGTTCAGTCTTCTGAATCGCCGGCTGCAGACCATGTGCATCAAGTTATGGCTTCTTCTAAAGCATGACCTGCCTAAGTTTGCGTTTTGCTTTTTTTGTGTCTCTGGCCTTTATTACAGTTGATACGTCGTCGGTGTAGCCAATGTGTCCTGCGGCATTACAATCCTCAGTATCTCACTATAATGGTAGTTTCGATTAAGTTGTTAATAATAAAGAAAATTTTACTTGAATTAACTCAAAATATTTTCATAAGTTGTTATTGTAATAATTAAATTTTTTCTTAAATTTTTAATCAAATATTTAATAACAGTAATTAAAACTTTTATTGCTGGTGCCGCGGTAGTTTTGCAACAAGTAATCAGATGTGGTAATAGTGGGTACAATTCCCACCTCAGACCAAATTTATAATATTATTTGTAATTATATATGCTTGTCTTCGTAATGTTAAGATGAAAATAAATTTAAAAAATTTAGTGTAACATTTGAAAATACTCATTTCTGTAATTAAAAGAAAAATAAAATGGCAGAAGTCGACTACAATTCTTTGTTGTTTTGTGTTCTTTTTATCATATAGTTTTTATTTTTGGATAATTATATGAGTTTGTATTTGGCTGAAATGTGCTGATGATTTAATTAGCGCCAATGAAATACAAGGCATATTTTCAGCTAAACAAACAATAAACAAATTAATTGGTACATTACTTTGAATAATTTTTTATAAATAAATAAATATAGTTAAAAGTAAATTGGTTTTTTTGGTGTTTAATTGAATTTTTAATAACAATAATTAAAATTTTAATTATACATATTATCATCAAGTTTGTGGTCAAAATTTACAGCGAACCAAAAGAAATTACTGACTTTCCCTCTACAGAAAGTACTACTATTTTTATACTTGTCGTTCGTCAAGTCTTACGTTATGACGTAACAATAAAATAAGCCGAAAAACTTCAAAATAATTCGGATTTATTTGAAAGCAAAGTTCAAAAGCAACAATTTTATTTCATAGAAAAATACTGGTGCATTTAATTGGTTTCCATTGGACACACGTCCTCTGCAAATCCAGTGCTTTCTTCTATGTACTGTCTGTGTACAAATACATGTCACTAACGCTTACAAGTGATGTGACATTAATTATTTATTCTAGATTGATATTTTTCTTGTAATTGAAATTATTTCATTTTGTTTTTGAATTTTAGGAACGTTTCTCATTTATATTAATCAGGATGTGACTGATTTTGACATTTGCGTTCACATACATGACGGAAATTTTTTTGCGGGATGCAATTTTGTGTAGAAATGCTTACGTTTTCGTTCAAATTGTCGCGCTGAGAGTTCTTGCTGGGACGCATATCAGTCGTTTAGAGTGCTTGCGAACAAAAACGTTCAAAATCGCTGAATAGGCTGTAAATAATAGTAACAATTAGATTCTTAATTGATTAGGCATTTGAAGAAGCCACTTGCCCTTGTTTTACATATTGATGTAAAAAGAAGATCAAACATGCGCATGGGCGTAGCTAGGTATGGGCCTAGAGGGCCGTGGCACCCACCTAATTCTATAAAAAAAAATTTTATATGCATACAATATAAAATTATTAAAAAATGCACAGGGTATTGTGGACGGATTGCTTTTTTCTATTCAAGAAAACACAGCCAATTTAGGAATAGAGATGTCGGTTCCAAGGATAGTCTCTCGTCAAACGCACCGTACAAATCCCCCGTTTTCATCACCTGCTGAATACTGGAAGCGATCTATATACATTCCTTATATAGATTCTTTAATTTCATCACTGGACAGAAGATTTAATGAAGAGAATAGGCTAGCGTTTGCAATTCATTGTTTGCACCCGTCAAACATGCTTTCTTTGAAGCTAGAAGAACTTAAAGATGCCACAAAAACGTTTGAGCATTTGTATGAGTTGGATAATTTGGAAGGAGAAATTGAGCTTTGGTATAACTCTTGGCAACAAAAAAAATGGGTAAAGACGAATTAGCCGACTTAGAGCTGGCGAGTATTTTGAAAGACGCTGGATTATTTTATCCAGATATAAGGAAGGCCTTATTAATTTCATTGTCACAGCCGTGCACTACTGCAACTGTTGAGCGGTCATTTAGCACCTTAAGGCGAGTAAAAACATGGTTGCGCTTCACAATGACTGAAGCTCGTTTAAACGGTAAAATAATATGCAATTTTACTTATTATCAAAAAATAAGTATATTGTATATTGCAGGACTATGTATGCTAAGCGTGCACCGAAGATTGGTAACCGAGAAGAAGGACGAATTTTTGGAAAAAATTCTAGCAAAATTTTCAGAAGATCCATGCAGATTACTCTTCAAATAGATCGAAATTGTAATAATCATAAAAAATCATAATCATAAAAAATCATATTTTTCGTGGCACCACCCTATTTCATATCCTGGCTACGCCCTTGAACATGCGATAATCGAATAAGGATCACCTTTAAATCAAGCAACTTAGTTTCTAGCGTAACTATTTCAACCATAATTGCATCATTTTCATTTCAAATTTAGGTTAAGCCACAAATACTACATATTTTTTTTATTTTATTATTTATATATTTTTCACAATCTCTCGCTTCTTTTATTTTTTCGAGTGTAAACCAGATGAAGCCGTTGAAACACAAGAAATTCCAATAACAAAAGACGTTAAAAAATTTGTTTAGTACCAAGTCTTTTATGATAAAATTGACTGAATGAGTTTGGCAAGTCTTATGAGGCCATAAATGGAGGTGTTTATTAATTCAGTGCAGGGTGACTGCAACACGAATTTTAAACATCAAAAAGATTTTTATGAAGCTGTGACAACATGAGTATGTACGAATACCTCAATAAAAATCTTGTTAAAGTTTTAAAAATATTGTTTTGCTAATGAAATCCTTAATGTTTTTATATAATTTTTTTTATTTACAAATGCTTTTAAATAATCCTAAGTAAATGCTTAAATGAAAAAGTTACTTCATTGTTTGTTGTTTGGTATTGATAATTAAATTTTTTTATGCGAAGCAAAGCGAAACATGCAAGACGGTATACATCGCAAATATCGGGCAACTTATTAAAAACTTATTTTAGCGAACAAAATTTTAAAGGAAGTTAGTCCAAGAACCCTTTACTTTATATTTTTTCGAATCAGCCATTCACTTTTTTCACAAGATGTTTATTGTGCCTCTAACACCTCATGAACTAACAATATATATACACATCTCAAATCTAAGACCTTCTTACTATGAATATTTTAGCCTGCCGCTGCCTGCGCTATAAAAAGGCATTTTTCAAAATTTTCGCAAAAATTCCATGAAATATGCCAATATAATCTGAGCAGAAAAAATCTTAAAGTAGTGATTTATTTCTTTTATTTATTGATTACATTTTACGAACAAAATTGAATATTGGTTTAACGAGCCTAGCAGCGGAATAAAAGTGAAAATCAAGCCCGCAATCTTTCCACATAGAGAAAAGTACCCTGGCCTACAGAGGCAACCCAAAGTATTGAATAAATATTCTCATTTACAAATTTATTTTGTGTTGTAATCAGTATTCATTAACCGAATTGTGTTTGAAAAGCATTCAGCCAATAACAAACAACAAATTTAAATTTTTTTTTTTTTATCAAAGTTAACAAACGCAAACTGCGGAATTACTTGGCTTGTCTGCAGAAACTCCCACAGTATCCGGCGGGAATCGAACTTGAGACCTACGGACTACTAGTCTAGTACACTAGCTACTAGCCTAGGAATAAATATACTTGAATTAGTAACCAAGTGGTGCCACAGGCACTTTATCATAGATATCGTTTCCAATTCTGATTCGAGTAATGAAGAAGAGAAAAAATCTATAGTGAAAAGACGGTTACTCAGGCAGAAATCAAACATTTTTAAATCACCAGATAATGAGTAGTAAATTCAAAATCCACGATTTGCAAAAAATATATTTTGGTTTTTCTTAAAAATTATTTTCGTCTAAACAGAATAGCATTTAAGCATGTCCTGGATACTACAGAAACTCATTTGAAAAGCTGAGTCAGAACAACAATTGTTCCGAACACCATTATCGGTAGATTTTTTCGGTGGGCCAAGACCATTTACTATTGTTGAAATGCTTTCTCACAGTTCCTTAAAATTATTTGGAACAGTGCTTCTTCCAAATCTGTTCGCCAATGTGGGATTTTTTTACAATTTCTCGACTAGTTTTTGGAACTGATTTGAGTTTTTTGTTTAATTTTGTAAAATAAAAGAAAACAAAAAAATTCACAAATGTCACGAAACGAAACTACTTCGACAGCAATCAACGTCAATTCAAGGCAATATCGACGTCAATATTATTTATATATTGATCTGCAACAACCGACAGCGTTATGTTGCGTCAACGATGTCAAGCGGAATAATAAATAAAATAAAACAAATTTAAATAAAAATGATAATTAAATTAATTTAAATTACATTACATTACATTAAAATAAAATAAATCAAACAATATAAATATTTATAAGTAAATGTATTTACAACTGCGTTCAAAAAAATTGGAGTGTGTTGCAATGGGAAACATAGTTTTACTTTGAAGGTAAAAGTAGCAGTTCAATCAGATTTTCTTATAGAAGATTTACTTATCGATTCGTTTATGAATATCCAGACTATATTTACCCTAAACATTTTGCATAAAATTTGTTGTATGAAACTTTCTCGATTCGCTAGAGTGAAAAATTTGGGAAAAGAAATGGAATAAAATTTCATGTGCTGCCAGTTTTGTATGCCATTTGCTTCAAAATCCCTCTTATCAGCGAATAAAAGAGGTTGCGTGTAGGGTAACATTATTAAAACTTACCATGTCGCCACATTAAACCAGCTCTTGTTTTAATGATACTCCTCCAAATGCAACATTTACATACAAAAACGGTTAGAAAATTGTCACATTTAAAAAGGTTATCACTCTCTAAGCACTAATTTTTTATTATTATTTTAACAATGATGGGAAAAAAATGTGGGGACTTCCCTAATAATGTATGTATTTGATTTATCATTTCTTTATTGAATCGCTTTTAATGTTTTATTACTTTAGAAGTTTCAATTATGATTATACAAAGTGTCTCCGAAGCAATGAAGGAATTTGAATTGGCTGCCGCTTTTGAAGATGAAGCTAAATGTCATTGTGCTTTGACATTTATGGTGTATGAACAGAAGCGTGGAATTATCAGTCAGAATGAATTTCGTCATCGTGTTTCATGTGCTTAAACAATTAAGTGTTTGATTGAGCGCCTCCTGCAAGCTGGATCGTTGCTGTCAGACAGAATCAACAAACATTAACCAGACAACGGAGTCTACAATTAGACGCGTCGTCTGCTGATCATTCACCAAAATGTTCACCTATAAAGTGCATTATTGTCTGCTGAAAGTTAAGGTTAATTTACTGTGATGCTCTGTTAAATTTGGTGCAAGAACATGATGATTTCGTATCGTATGCGTTTCTGGGGCATAGAAAATTTACATGAGAGTGACTGTTTGCTACAGCATTTTCAGTGCTTCCTTTCGGGCTTTTTAAAGTCTCGTGAAAGCTAACATTGAAGAAAAAATCCAATTTGGATCCAGATGTTTTGAGAGCAATAATTAAAAACACCGTAAAACGAGCGAAATTGTTCATCAATTCGGGAGTGTGGCGTTTTTAGCGATATAAATGTTTTCAATTATTGTCATCAATTTAGCACCTTCAAATAATTTCTTTATTAAAAGAGAACTTTTTCATTTGTAATATTTTTCTTATCAAAAATATACAATTGAGTCAAAACATATATCCATACGTATATATATATATATATATATATATATATATATATATATATATATATATATATATATATATATATATATATATATATATATATATATATATATATATATATATATATATATATATATATATATTAAATCAAATCAAAATTATAAATCATAGCAAAAACCTGAAACAATTAATTACCTTTTTGGCACAAAATATTAAAGAAACGGATTTTCAACCATGTTGTTGCCATATACAGTTAAGCTTTCTGACCAAGTCTGAATGGGCCATTAGACAAAAACTAATGACATCCTTTTTCGAGTGGCTCAGTTTTTTCTGAATCTTTGGAGGTCCGAAAATTGGTTACTAAGCTCGCTAAACGAAAACATATGGTTTTACTACTTTTTAGTGAAAGAACCGAACCGAATCTATACTGCCAAGTCTGTATGTTTTTCAAAAAGTCTGTATTCCTCTTACAGTGTAATTAATAATTACGTTGGGTGGAGAGGGTACCAATACTCTGCATCCGACTTCTTTCTTTTTAAAGAAACTAAAAATAAATTATAGCATAATAATTAATTTTCTTGTAAATGAGTAGTATTACTTTTTACTTGGTGTATTCATCTTTTAATTCCCCAGGCTGTTTTCAAGTTTGAATTCAAAATTTTACAACTCAGTAAATGGTTTCTGAAGTTTTCGAAACGAAAATATTACTAGCGTCCTGAATAAGAAAAGACATACTAATTTTTGGACACTTTAAATTGAACTTTTATAATTATTTTGTAACTCGTTCTTCAAAAAATATGGTGATAAAAATAATTTCTAAAGTTTTTTCGATGCAAGAACTTCTTACAAGTTAAAGAAACTAGATACACAATAATAACTTTTCAAATTATTTTTATTAGAAAAAAAAAGTACGAAGAAGAAGCCAATTATACAAGCAGAACGAATAATAAAAAACTTTGAAAAAACTATCCCCGTGAGTTGTCAAACCCAGGACTCGAACTTGCTACATATTAACAATTTAATTTTCAATTTAATTACACAAAAATTCTTAATTTTTTTGAAATCTGATTAATATCAGAATTAAAAGATATTCTGATAAGATAAAGTGCAATAAACCGATGGAAACGCTTGTCTGCTAAGAACAGGCTGGTGATGACACTCTCCGACGGTCATGTTGATTTGACTCTCTTGCTAAAGGGGAAAAACATACGCCCGAAGTATTGAAACACAACTAAGTCTTCCATGAAAAAAGCTTACCAGCATCCCTGCTTCCCATCTGCTGCGCGTCCTTCCTACGAGTATGTGTTGTATTGAAAACTTCTTTTTCAAATTAAAAAAAAATATTGAACATTGATTGCTATATTAAGATACATCATGTCCTTACATTTAAATGTTGTTCTTAGTCGCTTATTATCACTGGGAGTAGTGTTTTTCTTTATTATTTATTTAAATAGTTCTTACTTCTCTGTTTCCTGTCATCTTGATTAATTACTTTTGTGTTTCGGCCTAGAAATCAGCTACACACATACATACATACTCGTATACACATATGGTTAGAGCCAATGAAGTATTTATTTATAAATACAAATGTAACTAAATTTTAATTACTCCCCCCCCAAAACATGTGAATATATGTGCTTGTGTGTATGTGTCGAAGCCACCTTTTTTTACAATTAAATTATGTCTTTACGTCTGTGTTTGAAGGAAATTTACACGTTTGGTCTTCATTTTTCTACTGAACTCATTAGTTTTTCACAGTAATCCTCATTCCTCTAAATCATTTCCACATTTACAATTGTATGTATGTAGTTTCTCTTCAACTGTTATCATCATCTATTTTAAGGATCTTGAATTTTCCTTAATACTGTCTTGCTTGTAATTTGGAAGGAAATTTATTTTGTGTGGCAGTTGTTGTAATTTTTTTTTTCAAGACTGTCATCTAATTAAATTTTAATGTGTAAAGTTGTTAGTTTTTTTTTTTTTTTTTTTGGTTGTTGGTTTGCTTATATCTTTGGGTGTGATTTGCGCTCTTTTCGCTAATGGTAGCGTGAGCCATATATGTATATTCATACCCTACACCGGCATGAACGAAGTGCTTGTATCACTGCCAGCAGAGGCAGATATCCATTTGAATAAAAAACCATATGAATAAATATTTTTTTTATATCGCTCCCAATTAATCATTTGAAATATAATTGGCTTTTGTTTGCTACGGGCTTAGGTGTTTATACATCAAGGCAACAATCCCGAGATAATAAATTTCATTATTGAGCATTAAAAAATTGTATTAATTCATCATATGAAATATGTTTTCTTACAGGATAGTAAAACTAAAAACATGTTGGAGTGATAACAAATCTTGTAGTTCAATTTTTAAATAATAAGGACCATAAATTGAAATTTATACATACAAAATTATCCTTTTAATATCAAAGTCCTTAGATGTGTAATCTCAACTCTATGGAATGGATCAAAGTTTGCATGGTTACAAGGGAAGTATTGAATATTAGGAGACAGATAATACTCTGTTGAACGAATTAGAGCAAAAAGGATTCAATGACGCCATTAAATAAATTGTCAATGAATAAAATATTCATATTTTTCTAACGTATCTGGGCAGCACAAAGCATTATAGTTCGTTATATTCGACTCTTTTCGCCACAACATCGAAAAAAGTGATTTTTAATTTTTAAATATCAAAATGTTCACCACTGTTCTAGTTTGCGTTGCGTACATTGTGCAATTTTAATGAAGACTAAAACGCAACTCATATGATTAGCAGATGATTCCAATAATTCGATCAATATTTCTTTAGAAAAAGTATTCTTTGTATAATGGCAGTAATTAAATAAATAAATATTGAGAACTAAGTTTAGGCGTTTATTCATTATTTAGACATTGTGTTTAAAATATCTGGAAGCCAAAAACTAATCTTAATAAAAAATGTATTTTATAATTATTTCTTTTTTATATATAAGCACTCTTAGCTATACATACATTATATATATGCAACTCCATTTTTCTTTCTCTCTATTGAGCCAATTGGGCCCATAACAATAATTATTACATCCTTTGCATGGTTTAATCATTCTTATATCTTTAAATCGTTATTATAATTATTAATTAAATAAACCATTCATATAATTATTTCTCGAAAAGGACTTAAACAATTTCGATTGAATTAGCTTCGTCTCGTTCCTGGTTAAATCCGTTTTACTCAGGCTTGTACCCATTACACCTATTCCAGTGTCTATGAGTTTAACCTTTTTCTTAGCAGCTTTCATATGGGTACCAAAGAATATTCTAAAAGGAAAATTCAAAATAAAATAAAATTATTCTAAATTCACAATGGCACGCCAAATCGACAGATCCTTACTTTTTAAGCATCTCAGGATATGGGTACCACACGAAAGGAATTTCTGCAAAAAGAAATCAAAATAAAAATGAATTGCTCTAAATAATATGCTGGACGCATGCTCAGTCAACCACGTAAACTTGAAGTATGCATTTTTTGTAGTTTTTTTTTAAATACATATGTATATGTATATAAATAAAAAAATAAATACTAATATTTTTAATAATATCTGTTATATTGATAAAAATTAAGAAACAAATATAGCGGACTTAATAAACTTTTGGATTTAGTATTAAGCCGAAATACCTCCGGATTTTGCTATTTTAAAATTGTATAATGGATTATTTTTTGCTGATTTGTCGAATTTTGCAAAAACAGGATATTCAGATAAGATCCCAAAATAAAATACTATATGCTCACATTAATCACCCCTATCGGGAAGAATTTTCCACATGAAATCATTCCACATTCCACATTATTGCAATCGTGAATAATTTCCCCCGAAAAAATTCCACTTAAAACAAAATTCCCCCTATCGTGAATGTTGTTTTCCGTGCAATATGTGGAATTTTTTCATTGTTTTGTTCACTTTGATTTTGCTTGCGGAATGCATACATCATGTAAGTATTTTATGTCTAATTAGAAATTTAAAGCTCTTAAAAATTAATTTTAGGACAAAATCGGTAAATAAATTTCAAAGTGACATTATTCTCAATAAAATGAAAGTTAACAGATCCACTGGCCTTATTTTCGCATTTATATTTTTGTGCGGATCAATTTTACATCATTCACTCGACTTATTTTAAATCGTGATGCCTTTCGTGAAGAAGATGGGCTACATGAAGCGGACTTTTATGTTTCCTTATTTATATGTCTATTATTTTAACCAAAATTTTGGGTAATGACTTTCCAATGTTATGGCAGAAATATCACAAAAGTAATAGCAATTAACTAATGAATTTCTCATTTTATCTGTGAATTTTTATTCAATTAATACAACCGACGTTTCTTTTCCCTTGGAAATTCTTTTAGAATTGGTACATAAGAATTTTCATAATGTCCTGAGACAAAGAAAAACTACCTTTAATCATAAACCAATCATGTTTAAGTTGTGTGATCGACATGATTTGTTAAGATTAAACTGTCACAATAAAGAAATGCAGGTGATAATGAGAAAAGTATACTGGTCGTTGGAAAAAGGTAACGAACTCGAGGCTAAAAAATTCAAAATGATAGAACGGCATCATGCGGTGCGCAAAGAACTTCGGCTGAAAGAAGTCAATAATAAAATAGAGAAAACCCAAAAATTACTAGAAATTAAAGAAATAAAACTTCGATTATTAGAAAAAAACAACATTAATTTAACAACTATTTTTAAATTATTGCTAATACGTATGTATGTATGTATGTATTGCTTTATTTCTGCAATATTTCTCTGCACCTTTATGTGTATGTATATCTTTTTATGTGTATGTATATCTTTTATTTTCAAATGTTCATTCAAATTACACTGATAACATATTACACTTTGCACAGCTGTTCAAGTTGTGGAAAAAATTGTTCACGTGAAATTCCCGATACCAATTTTCTGTTCGGGTGGAATAAAAATTCCACGTGAACAAAAATTTCACTTCTAATTCACGATAGGGGTGAATATCTTTAGAAATACATAATGATATATAATTTTGTCTACATTATTTTGCTAATTTCATTTAGAAAATATAGTTAGTTTCAATTTTAAATTATTCTTCACTTTTTATCTATCTTGCCCCAATGTGCAAGAATGAAAATTTCTGTACTGCTATGTAAAGGATCCTGAAGTCGTGCCAACCCTACTATACTTTTAAAATAGGTTTTGTTTTTGTTAAACTTGAAAGTAACTCCAAAAAAGCAAAAGACAGCCTACAAATTACACTCGGCAAAGCGTTATATGTACATCCTTAAGGATAAGGAGTATACAAAGTTTCTTCTAGACTAAGCTGGTAACTAATTATTTTAATGTTTTCTTAATGAAATGTAAACTTTAAACATGATGGGAAAAAGTATTTTAGTAAGAAAATCAAAAATCTAGTTGCAATCGTTAAGCACGCCATGAATCATTCGAATCAGCATAGAGTAGAAGGATCTCTACGAGTAAAAAAATTTATTTTTTAATTTAATTTATTTTTATATATAGGATATACAATTTCTCTTCAACCATTATACCGCACAGTATTTATTTGTTAATTTTTTTTGCATAGGAAACGTATTTTTATTCCTTTTAAAATCAATTGTAAGAAACAACAAGTAACATGTCTAACAACGAACATTTGTGTAGAAATAATGTGACGATAAATCATTAATATTGCACAGCATTTGTTTAAATATTATGAATACAATTACAAATTATACAATAACTTGGACCTAATCAGCATAGAAGCAAAGACCTTCACCCACAGACCAGTCAGTGTCCAAGGCGAGAATCGAACCCATGACTTCCGTACTCATTGGCCAGAATACTACCCACTAGTCTACAGTAGTACACAAGTCGCAAAACAAATGTACATGCGATATCGCACTTGTTCGACAATACCGCATTGACTACAAATTTTTCTGTAGAAGTCAAAACTTTTTATTTTACGTTGAAGGTAATTTTTCCCGAGAAGTCAAAACTTTTTATTTTACGTTGAATGTACATGAAAAAGAAAATTTAAAATATTAATTTTATTAAAAACGAGTTTGCAAAACTGCAATAAATTTTTACAGCGAGTGGATATAAATTGTAAATGCATATTTTTCCCATAAAGTGAAAATAAAAAATATTTTCAATACACTATTGTGGAACAAGTGCGATATGTAATTGAATAACCATCACAACTTGAGAAAGGAACAATAAATTTAATTGATATATTAAAAAAACAGTCTATATATCTATATAAGTTGATCACCGAAATTTACTAGATTTTGTTGAACAATTCTCTAACTAAATGTGGTAACAATTATATATTGAAAAACGCAATTGGATGGCTTAAGAATACAATATAAGTAATTAAATGTCCTTTTCAAACTATATTTTTTCTATTTTTAGGTCAGTTTTTAAAAGAAAACTTGCATGAAAAAATTAATGAAACATTTTTAAAAATGTGCAGCCATATTTATATAAAAACTTATTGCCTTATAAATCATATTTAAGAAAAGTTTATTAATACTGTACACCTAAACCCCGCTTTACATAGGAGACGTATTCTTAGTTAGTTTTTGTATAGAAAAACCATGTAAAACGAAGGCGTCTATTAACAAGTTCTTTCTTAACTACGAATTACTGGACAAGTTTAAAATATGTGTGTAAACAATGATAAAATTCATTCATACTTCATGAACATTTAAAATGTTGCTTTGAACATTAAAAGCTGAATTCTTATCTTTTTATATTTTTATCAAAGTACATGTGTACAGATTTTTCACAGTATAGTATGTATATATCTTAAACTGTAATTAAGTTTGTATAAATTCAGGTGTAGTCAGAGTTATTCTCTGCCATTTTTTAATTTTTAATTTTTATGGCCGTGTAAGATCGAATACGTATTACATGAGTAACGTGTACAACGGGGGATAGTTGTATTCAAAAACCAAAAATAGCCTAGGGAACTTTCAATAAGCCATTTAAAAACAAAAATTTTTATTCTAAGCTTTAACCTTCTATAAACCAAAAAAAACTGTAAAATTTTAATTTTGAAATTTCATTTCATAGATGCTTACTAGGGCGCAACTTATTTGTATGGACAAACCGTTCAGTAATATTTGGTTTGTAACTCCAATATGTTCTGCAAGTTCATTTTGCGAAATATTAGGCTGATCCCACAATAAAAAGTCGTGTCGAAATCGCCTTAAAACTATTACAGTTTAAGAAACTCATATGAAAATAACATAAGTATGTAATAAGCTAAATTAATCCTATGAAAATTATATTCAAAATACAAAAATGTTCAAATATTTTAAATATATATATATATATATATATATATATATATATATATATATATACTATATATATATATATATATATACTATATATATACACTTATATATATACTATATATATACACTTTTATATTTCGAGCGAAGAAAGTGGTTCATATAATATTATTATTTTATTAGTAGTCAAATACAATATTTAGTGAAATTTGGCAGCTTAAAAGATAAGGTGTAGGCTAATAAAATAGTACTACACACACTATTACATAAATAAATTGAACAGGAATTGACTTTCTTTTATTTAATTACAATAATGATGACAAACGAGGCTCAAACTAACTTGATACTCGAATAGGTTCCAAATTATCTATTTTCTATTTCAACATAATTCCTGCTTAGTTTTATTTGGTCGCCAGTTCGAATCTTTCCATAGACTCTGCTTTTTATCGTTTTTACTCGTTTGTAACACAATTTCTTTATTCTCTTTATATCAAAAAAGAACCAAATCATGGACACAAGTGACCGAAAACTGCCTGTTGAACGTAGATAAAATCAAGGCTTTGAATATGATCTGGGAGCCTTAAATGTAAAAATTTCCGCATATAATATAACGTCTATATTATCATTGTCAATAACACTGTGTAGGAAAAAAAATTTTGTTTCATGACATTGATAAAAATTGCTGATTGTTGTCAATTTCAGTTAACCACGAATACAAACATAAATTTTTTGTAATACGTACCATTTAAAACTTTTCATTTATGTACTAAATATTGAAATTTATCAGGATTGTATCAATAAAATTTTTCAAATTTGTAAATTTGTTTGCTGTGGCCTTAGCTGTTCATATGTCGACATTTCAGTGATCGTAAACCGAATCGTCAGTAAACATTAAGCAGTTTGAAAGCATTCAATCTCTTATGTTTATGCCAAATGAATCATATACAATATGAGAATTCTGTATTGTAATTATTACAATATACATCATCATAGTAAGCATAGAATGTGTTTATATAAACAGCACAATGGACAATTGTACTTAATATGAGTCTATTTTATTTTTCTTACATCTGCTATAAAAAACAATTTTAATACACGGTGTAATTTTTCTTTTAAGAACGTTTGTTAATACGGCTATTTCTCTCATAAGATGTGTTGGCCATTTCGAAATAAACTCATTCCATTCTAAAAATATTCTCGATATTGTGGAAATTTCTTTCAAAAGTACACACATACATATATGTATATATATATATATATATATATATATATATATATATATATATATATATATATATATATATATATATATAATTTAATTCAAAATGCATTGCTTATTGTGGCTTTAGCTCTTCATATGCCAGTCGCCAGTAAACTTTAAGCAGTTTGAAAACATTAAACCTCGGATGTTTATGCCATACGAATCAAATACAATATGAGAATTCAATATTGCATATGAATCATAACAAAACATATTATCACAGTAGTATACAAACAACACATCAAACAATTACACTCAACGTGAGTCTACTTTATTTTAGTTGCAACATTTTTTATAAACTCTAATTGTTTTAACGATTAGTTGGCGAGAATATCCCGAATAATAAATTTCAATATTAATTTAATTTCTCTATATAATTATTGCAAACATTTTCATATAAACTTTCGCATTAACTCCAGTTAGCGAATTGGCCAATTAGAGCTTTTTGAATTCAAAATGTGCTAAATATAGCAAAAAATACGCTTAATTGGTGACAATACTAACTAACGATCAATTAACTGAATTTAAAAATTTTACCTCTAATAATATTAATTTAACTCATAAAAATTTAATCAACAGTAACTAACAAATGAGACAGAATACAAGACCTCAAAAGATCTTTTTTATTTAACAAAAAAAATCGCCTTCACTACAAACAACCAGCTGATCGCATTCTCATACCCACTGATATGGCAACAACTTTTTCAGTCTAACTAAACTTCTATCAAAGATAACAGTTAAACGAAATAATCTATTTTTAGTAACAAATTGCTTGGGAAAAAGCTTTTTATACTTATGTATTATTTTGGATTCAAATAAAGAATGAAAAACATTTCAAACGACTTCTATACCATATTTAGCTGCTGTTCTTATCGTAACTTGTATGGCTTCGAATGTACCGAGCTGGGGAAGTAAAAATATTAGAATTTTATTTCCGTTGGTATTCGAGCCAACAAGTTCGTGGTCAAATTTTCATTTTATCTATTTTTTGCGAATAATTTTTTTTTTCGTTTTATAAAAACCTATTTTTATTCTTTTTAAAATCAATTGTAAGAAACAACAAATAATATGTCTAACAACGAACATTGGTGTAATCTTGTTTTTTTTTTGCCAGGCTAATTATTCATTTATTAAGTGGATGATAAGAAAATGCAAAATGAAAACTTTGTTAGATAAATTTATGGCAATAGTCATGCGAAACTTTTCTTCTGCACTAAAAAAAGAGACAGAATAATATATAAAATCTGTGTTCTTTTTTAACTTAGTGATGTAAAAATTATGTCATGTTTAATGTACATAAATCAATAATGTCCTTGTGTTAAGATATAGAACAAGAGTTACCTTCAAGCACATGTAAGCAGAGGCTTTATCGGTTATCGGAGTATATCTCAGCATATTCTCAACGTCATTGCTAATTTTTAAATACCAAGTAATTTAAATGGACTTTGTCTAGTGCACAGTGCACAGCTAATAAAGAATTTTCCAGTAAGGCCTGGTCAATGTTGATAATCTTGACGGCATCTATTGCATTTGTTATTCAGTCACAGATGCCAAATCACCATGCCAAGTTGCTTGTGTAACTTACACATCCACGTTATAGGGATCTACTCTCATAGCAAATTTTGCGCTAAAAGCTAATGGTGAAGTACTTTTTTGTTTGATGAGCGGCCATGCTAACAGTTAAATTTCATTACATCTCTTGAACAATATGTAGGAATAGACCACCGAAAATTCAACGAACAGAGAGCCACCAAGACTGGTTCAATATGTGAACGTTGGCGACTATAACTTGGAGATAGTGAACAACTTTATCTATCTCGCTACCGCCATAAACCAAACAAATAACATCAGTTTGGAAATAAAACGAATAACTATTCCTGCTAATGGATGCGAAAAAAATACACTCTATAGAACGCTTATATTACCCGGGCGTGGGGTCTAACGCAAGCAGATGAAGCTGTTCTTGGCGTGTTCCAGAGAAAGATTCTTCGCAAAATATATGGACGGAGAGTATCGCCATCGAATGAATTTACGAGCTATGTATATGAGTTGTACGAAGATATCAACATACTTAGGCGAAGAGAATGCTCCGGTGAGAAACTCATTCGAATTCGATCTCGAAGGAAGACGTAGAAGGCGAAGAACCAAACTCCCGTGGAAGGATCAAGCTGAGAAAGATCTCGCTAAACTTGGAACTGGAGGAGAAGCGCATTACATCGACGCGAATGCAAAACAATTCTAAATCAGGCTACTGACCTAAACCATTATTTATAGCCATCTTAGAAGATAAGGAGACCACCGAAAATAACGTATATTGTTTGGGTTGGAGTTAAAGTTAAATTTTCCTTGTTGATTTTGGAACATGTGCAATGTATATATAAAGTCTGTCTTAAAAAGCGAACATGTTTTTCGAAATCAACAAAGTTTGAAAATTCTGTCATGTATTATTAGAAATTAAGATTCAAAGATCTCATTGTTTTTACAATTTTGAATACTCGATAATTTCTGTTGCAAGTGTCTCAGGCACCCACTTTTCCATTATTATTATTTTTTGCTATTCTACAATGCAATAACTGACTGATAGTTCTTTAGATTAACTATAGTTAATGTATCTTCCTAAAGAATCTTCTATATCTCGATATACATAGATAAAGTTTGCCAGATTCAACTTAAAAGTCAAAAAGGTAACCACAAGAATATTCTAAGCTTTTCAAGAAAAATAGTTTTTTTTTTTAATTTTTCGACAATAATTTCTTTCGAACAAATAAATTGATTTCCCTAAAATTTTCAACAATTGACGCTATTTTCACGACTCAGAGCTGATAAAATTTTGTATTCAAACGAAGCGAAAGCGTACGATCGAAAAACATATCTTCACATCTACTGAAGTTTATTGCGATCGGTGAAGCCGTTCAAAAATTACGAAAGACTTGCACACAGACGTCCACTTGCGAGGTGAATATATAATGCGAGTTTTGGGAAATGGCTTCTTTTGGATCATCGTAGATCCGTAGGATTGACAACCGACCACTGGGATAGGTTGAATTTCGAGAATGACGTTTCGTGCATGCCTGTGGGTCTGGCTGCTGGTATCCTATGAAGACTCCTCGCCATAAGCATTCCTGATAGTAAAAAACCACACACACATACATTTATTTACAGGCATACATACATAAAAACACATATGCACAGCCATATACACAGCCTGACAGACATCCTCGGAAAAATAGTTAAAATACATTCTTCCTTGAACCTAAAAACGTGGGTTTGATTTTCAAAAATCCGTTTGAAATCAGTAACTCCCCATTTTCTATGCAGGAAATTAAAAAAATTGAAGTCATTCTTATTATTCTCGAAATGTCAACTTCGTAGGAAGTCATAGAAAGAAAAAACGTTTCTAGTTTTCGACAAAAAAAAATTTAAATACTTAATTCTTAAATTTAGTCGTATATGAAAGCATTATTACACTGTGCGACAGTCCGAAAAACCTGGGACCGGATATTATTTTTCTTGTAGGGCTTGTCGAGTAAAACAAGATTCCAATAGTGAAATTTGCCGGAAACCTCCAAAATCCGGATTTACGGTTAAAAAACCGGTTTTTTTACCTTTGCGCACTTATAAGCCTGTAACTTTGTTGATAATAACCCGATTTTCAATTTCTTACTAGACTTAGAAAGAAGAAACTGAGATATTTCAAATAATATATAATTTATTTAAGAAAACTTGGGAAGTTTGGGTGTTATTGTCGGGCAAACACAAATTTTGTAGATTTTTCAAAAATTTTTCAAATTCGGTGACGTTTTTATACATTATTTTATTAAGAAACTATAATACTATTGAATTTATTTAAAAAGTACGTTTATTTACAATTACAATGCATATTTGGGGTTAAAAATAGATATGCAATTGACTGAGTTATTTAACTTTTCATGAAAATAAACTTTTAAACATTTTATACAAAATTTTATTTTTGGTTATTTAACTCAAAAGTGTTTGCTTGGCCCGTTTTTTTTTTAAATCAGCATCATCAGTTTCTCGTTTAAGTGACCAGAAATAATCTGAAATCATTTTTATCTTATTTTTCCTTCAAAGCGTTTTTCAATAGTTGCCGTTTCCTGGTGAAAATGTTCACCTTGTTTATCACTGAACTGGCCCAGGTTATCTGGGAAAGTCCAAATGCGAATGCAGAGAATAAATTTTTATGGACATGTCGCAGCCCATTTCACCATACGCATTGACAACTGTAACATAGTCGTCGCTTCTGTGATTTCCAAGGAAATTATCGCATAGCGCAACAAAACTCTTCCATGCACGTCTTTCAACGGAATTTAGCTTGTTAATGAAATCTGCATCTCTCATAATTTTTCGAATTTGAGGTGCAATAAAAATATCTAAAAGTTATCAAAACAGATAAAAACGATGAAAAACGCACTGGATATGTAAAAAAATACCAAACAAAATTGTCAAAACCTTTAAGTCAGCGACGACTTTCTATTTATGGGTGGTATAGCTGACAAACATTAGTATATTTTTGATCACTTCGTAAGTTTCTTTTGTATTAGTCGCATATGCGATTGGAACTGAAGGTAATTTATTTTGGTTATGCAATAAAACAGCTATTAAGCCTAGATATTACATTACAAATCTTAAATTAATAAAAATAAAGTCATACACTTTTATAAGAAAAATTACTTTTACATGAACCATTAATGAAAAGTCGCCATTCATCTGCATTATAATTGTGATTTAATACCGAAAATAGTTTTGGTACATCAACGTAATACACGAGATCATAGTCATTGGAACTAGTCTTAAAACTTTCTTCAAGTAACCAAGTCCGGTCACTTTTTCTGCCAGATGTTATAACGAAATCTTTTTCCACCAAATTCCACTGTTTTAATCGCGCCCCGCTTTGACAAGTGTAAATCCCGAACAAGATCGTCGACATCAGCTTTTGACCCAAAGTGCCGCTCCGTTGTTGTAGATCTGGATGGAAGGAACTCGTCTTGTTCAAAATCTTTTTCTGTTACATCGACAGATTTGCTCGTTGTCGGTAGATCATTACTCACAGTTATCGGTTTTGTAACAGTTACAACATTTGCGTATTTAATGTTTTTGCGCGTTTTAAAACAGTGACCTAAAACATCGGTTTGACAAAAGTAGCAATCATTTGGTTTATGATATGGCTGATGATGCCAAATCATAGGCGTAGAAAAGGGCAAAATAAACGAAGGTTGAACTCTCTTTTTTTAAATGTATTACAGCAATATTGACAAACAAATTCTGGTTCGTACCAGCGACTAGTGTCAAAAGAACGATTAAATACTTTATTGTACACTTCTACCACTACAATATTGTTTTTAAAATCACGCCGGTGACTGATATCAGTAAATAAGCCACAAATAAAGCAAAATTTCAAGCAAACACTTTTGAGTTAAATAACCAAAAATAAAATTTTGTATAAAATGTTTAAAAGTTTATTTTCTTGAAAAGTTAAATAACTCAGACAATTGCATATCTATTTTTAATCCCAAATATGCATTGTAATTGTAAATAAACGTACTTTTTAAATAAATTCAATAGTAGTATAGTTTCTTAATAAAATAATGTTTAAAAACGTCACAGAATTGGAAAATTTTTTGAAAAATCTACAAAATTTGTGTTTGATCGACAATAACACCCAAATTTCCCAAATTTTCTTAAATAAGTTATATATTATTTGAAAGATCTCAATTTCTTTTTTCCAAATCTAGAAAGAAGTTGAAAATCGGATTATTATCAACAAAGTCACAGGCTTATAAGTGCGCAAAGGTAAAAAAACCGGTTTTTTAACCGCAAATCCGGATTTTGGAGGTGTCCGGCAAATTTCACTATTGGATTCCTCTTTAGCTCAAAAAGACCTACAAGAAAAATAATATCCGGTTCCAGGTTTTTCTATTTCATTCAATTTTGTAACACTGTGTTATTCTTCAATTTCTAATTCAAATGAGAAAAATTTAGTTTGTAGCAGACGAAAGTCCATTCCCACTTTGACACAAAATATTTTCTATGCAAAAAGCCTAAGAAATATAATTCGAAGTCTATATACATACATATTGAAAACAGCTCTGATGACTGAGTATAAAAAGTTTAACTTCTTGTTAAAAAGTTTAGGTTCTTATTAAAAGTGATCTAGATTTGCACCACTTCCAGATCAATGTAACTGCATTTGTTTGAAAGGTCCTTATTTAAGTTACTAAAAAAGTGAACTTGTGCCAAACAAACTTAGTTGCGCCTTGTCGCAGTTTTATTTTCTTGTTTGTTCCTAAAAAAGACAAGAACATAATAACCGGAATCCAGAGGAGGCGAGGCAAAAACCTTCCGAATTGTGCCTACACAACTAAGACCATTCCGATCACAATGTGTGACCCACAAAACGTAGTAAGCATAACGAGATATATATATGGAAAATTTTCGCTGTGTATAAAAAAGAATATAAAAATTGATAATGAGGTCGGAAAATGGTAGAACTGAAAATATTTTCTAATTCTGTGAATCGCTTCTTCAGAAGCCGAAAACCAATTTCGAGTTAAAATCGACTTTAATTATGAAAATAGAATGATTTTAATTAATATATACTACTAGACACTTTGAGATTAAGATATACAAAGTGCTAAAGTAATTAATATACCATAATACAATATTATTTTAAGTTAATATATCATCACCTAAAATCTAAAAAGCTCTAAATAAGTAAAAACGTAGAACTGGATCTTAGATTGATCATGATTTTATTAACCAACAATACATCTAATCTGAAAATTTTACATGTATAAATTAAAAATAGAATCCTTATTATCGAGAAAGCCTTAAATTAAATATATTTTTGTCTTTCTTATGACAAACTCAAGCGCGATTGTGACCTTTTTAGTCGTAGGCGACGATATGTGTAAGTGAAATGATATAGTAACTTAGCACACTAATCGATTTTAGTGTACTAATGCATACACATACATACATACGTCTATATAAGTCTTTGAAAGAATTCCCTGTACGTATATGTACGAGGTGTGGTCCGGAAGTAAGGTGACAATTAATTTTTTGAGCGATTTCAAAAAGTGAAAGAGTTTATATATTTTTTTAGATGCATATCGATTTTTTTACACCGTTTTTGAAAATTCTTTTTTATATGATAGGGTATGTTCGAGATGTGGTCCCACTTTAACCATTTTGTGATAGGACCAGGGGCAATGGCACCACCTACATAAAGTATTGCTTAATTATCGTATATACATGAATAAGTATAATAGTGTGAGTGTTAAAAACTAGCGTGGGTTACTGTGCATCCAATGTACGCTGCCTCAATGAAACTGACTGACTGGATGGGAGCAAGGGAAGTGTTACCTCCCACACAAAAGAATACCTAAATAATGTATATCTCATCTCATTACCTTAAGTTATGCAATGTAAGTTTCAGTATTTAGCCGTAGAAGTATTAAGGTTATTTCGCCCATGTCTTGTTAGCGTGACAGGGGACACAAGCCCGTGAATGACAGCGAGTGAGGTTGACTTTTGGAAAGGGTTGGCTGTGTGAAAAAGTACTTGACTTGTGAACGCTTGACTTTCACATTAGTCCCCCATAATTGTATATCTGGCTGACTATTATAGTGTGAGTGTTTAATATCGCCATACTCCAGAAGTGGTTGCCGGTCCCACATTGGCATCAAAAATAATTTCTTAAAAGCTTATAATAAAATCTAGAAAAAATAAACGGCTTCAATAACATAATCTGAGAGGTTTGTTATAACCAAAATATACATTACGTACTGAGGTCTTTCAAGCTGGTGCCAAGAGAGATATTAAATACAAAAGTTAATTTGTAGCTTTGAGCCATCATTGTTCCGGCTTCGAAGATCTCAGCTGGGAACGCATACATTACAACTTTGATTATTTTAAGCCGATTACATTTTCTGTTACAAAGTTTTTGTAATCAATAAATAAATATTTTTTTATTCCCAACTAACATGTTATTATTTTTAAAATCGTATGCTTTACAGATGTGCCAGTGCATTTTCCAATCCTCGGAGGAGCAGTCTTTATTTCTTCAATCACTGCAAGTCTCCATCCTTTCACGGTTCTATTCAGTTTTGGCTCTTCCGGTCAAATTTACGAGTAAGCAGGTTCGGAACAATTCACGCTGTCACCCTTCCCTTGCCCAAGACATGCGGAAGAAATATATGACACGTACCGCTTGGGATACTGAATTCTTTAGCAACTTCTCCAATGATAATTCGACGATTTTCCGAAATCGTTTTCTCTACTCTTTCAACGTATTTATCAGTTGTTGACATGCTGGACTCTCCAGGGCGTGGTTTCTAATATGTATATCCATTTTTTTACTCAGACTAGACAACCATATGCCACTGCCAATACAAAGTTTAATACACGTTCTCTGATCCAATAATTTCGACAGAAGAAAATGGGAGCGAAAATCTATTTAGCAATTCTAACAACCAGATATATTCATATTGCCGGTTTTGTAGATTTAAATGAAAATTGCTTTCAAACTTTTTTTTATTGAAAACCAGAAATTCAAGTCTGCTTTTTCAATTAAGGTTCGTTGCCGATTTCCTGAAATTTCTTTCGGATCCCCGGGAACTATAATCTACCAAAAAAGCAACTCTACTTCTTATAATATATTTATAAAATTAGTATGATGTCTTAAAATAATTAATATTTATACATAATACTTAATATTGAAATTTATTATTCGGGATATTCTCCCCAACCAATCGTTGAAACGATTAAAGTTTTTGCAAAATGCATTGGTTGTTGTGGCTTTAGCTCTTCATATGCCGCCATTTCATTGGTCGCTTAAACTTCACTGACGATTTGGTTTAGCGACCAATGAAATGTCGGCATATGCAGGGCTAAAGCTACAACAAACAATGCATTTGCATTTGCTAAGGAACATTTAAATACTTTTATTTCCCTCAAAAGGGCGGAAGATGTTACACTTTTTTAGAAAAGAAAACACTATTAGTCACCAAAGAAACCACACTTCGAAAATTTAAAATGGTTTCAGTCCGAAAATATTTTCTTTTTCTAGAAGATCAATTTGCGAAATTAAAGCTTCTTTCGATCTGTAAGGATTTCAGTTGTGGTGTTGAATATTTTTCTGAATTTTATTACGCATATATTCAAATATTTTTTTCACCAATGTGAAAGTAAATATCAGCACACTCTCATTCCAACTTTCTAATTTTCCTACATATGAACTTATAAAAATTTATCTTTATGTACTTTTGATTAGCACTAGTTATACTAAATATAGATTAAATCGTATTTCTTATCTAACATTTCGTATAAGAAATGCATTTTGCAAAAATCAAAATGCATTTAGAGACAGGTGATAAAAGGAGGAGTGAGTTTTACTTGGCTGTTTTCAATTGATAATCACTCACAAGACCGATTCTTATCGTGTTTGGAATGGTTTCGCTAGCTAATGAGTTAGGGCTCATGCCATTTGAATTATAATGCAAAATATGGAACTTGTTAATTTTACTGGCATAAGCAGTCATAGTTTCGAGACCACTCTAATCCAATGCAAGTTTTTTTTAACTATGCAAATTTTTATTTTAAAATATAATAATTAAATATACTCAATTTACTTCAATTATGATTTTATCATACAGATAAAATATACAAACATATTCGGGTATGCTCCAGGTTACGACTCGGATTGAAAACGAAAAATTTTTGGAATCCCCATAATTTACAAATTGGTGTTCTGAATTCAGCATGTTTTTCCACATTCGAAGTTTATGTTCGAAAAAAAATCTAAATGTCAACGGCTACTGCTACGCAAAAATCGACGGCGGTCGACAAAAAATTTGCAAAAATATTAACAAATTACAAAGTAAAACAATTTACAGAGTATGAAAACAAAGATATTCAAATTTTTTAATTAATTTTCTACGCGAATAAAAACAAAATTAATACATTCGAGCCCCGACTTGCGTCGTTAATGGGGACCGGAGAAACGCGACGCAAATAGAATCACCATTTTCTATATAAATACACTGAAATTTAATTTATTGGGGAAAATATTCAAAACAAAGCAAAAAATTTTGTATTTTTGATAAAAAAAACAAGTATGAATACATTTCTATTTATTTCGTTTACTCCAACAAATGTTTATAATTATTAAAAAGAAATAAAACAATAAATTAATAAAAACCATAATAAAAATTACATTCATTTACATATGTACATATATTCATAAAAAGTAGATGCATTAAAAAATTTTAATTTATTTAGCTTACATTGAGCTCTCTTCAGATGATAAATCTAAATCAACAACACAACATTTGATTGGATGGATTTTAGGGAATAACACACTAAATTCTTACCATAACCAGATAGTTGTTATTAGCACCACTTATATAGCAAAAAAAGGAAACCCCCTTACTTCACGCAATTTAAAAACTTCTTAATGTACAGGCCAGAAGTTGTGAAAATGCTAAAAGACAGAAAATGTGCTATATCAGGCACTACAAATGCTAAAAATGGTAATCCACAATGCTGCAGTACACAATTTAACGAAATCAAAACGACGCAAATCGAAATCAAGACGATGCAAATCGAACCGACTCAGATCGGTGTCAAAACGACGCAACTCGGACCGACGAAACTTGAAATTGCAACGACGCAAATCGAATTTTTCCAGTTTCCAAAAACCGACGCAAATCGAAACAACTCAAATCGGGACGACGCAAGTCGGGGCTCTAGTGTATTCTTAAAGAAACATAGAATGAAAATAAAATTATTCAATGCTCTCAAAAAAGACGAACGAAAATAAAATTATTTGCTTTTGGTTGATCTGCTTGATCTGATATACCGATACATCGTACAACTTTTGAACATGAAACATGCTCTTGTAGTTTAAATTCACATCAACAAATACAAAGACCATACAAGCTGGCTTTGATTTTACAATTTTTTTAAGAGATTATTAATTTTATTCTCTTTTCTTCTTCTAGTTGCGTTATTTATCAGCGCGGCTGTTTGCCGGCTATAGGCATATCGACTACGTTGTCTTGGCACCATATGTTGGTAAAACAAAGTATTGCCTGATTATTACATTGCGATTTTAAAACTAAATGTAATCGTATTATTATAATTATTGTTTAAATAGATTTATTTATATGAAATTAATTTTAATTTCCTTCAAAACACTCATTTTTCCTTTTCAATAACATCTAAATGCATTAAGATTTAGTTCAAAAAAGATTGACATATCAAACTTTATTATGTAGGGCAACTTTGTGTTTTCGAACATAAACAAAATTGTTGTATTTTTTCATGTTTTTTTACACAAGTGAGATCTGCCAAAACGAAATTGAAATTTTTGGCAAAGTTTAAAAAAAATTTGTTTGCATTAATATTTCTGTGAAAAATTGAATTTTTTTGATGAAGTTCAATAAAAAACACTTCAAACTAAAAACCAAAATTGTATTTTTCTTAATAATGTTAGCATTTATAAGAATAAAGTACGATTCGTTTTACTTTCACCTACCCCTTCCTACTCTAATTGAAAACGAATAAAAACATGGGGATGTGAATTGCAGAAAACCAAAAATGCTAAAGTAATCCACTTTCGAGTGAATTCGGATTCTAGAACATACCCGATTATTTTTGAGAAAAAATTACTTATTTTTAAATACTTAATATTGAAATTTATTATTAATTGTTAGAAACAATTAAAGTTTTTGCAAAATACATTGTTTGCTGCGGCTTTAGCTCTTCATATGCTGACACTTCATTGCTCGCTAAACCAAATCGTCAGTGAAGTTTAAGCAGGGGGCAAATTACGGCATTCGATATCGATCGAAATTTCAATGCAATTCAAGAAAATTTTGTTTGAAATTTCGATCGATATCGAATGCCGTAATTTGCCCCCAGTTTGAAAACTTCACTGACGATTTGGTTTAGCGTCCACTAAAATGTCGGCATATGAAGAGCTAAAGCCATAACAAACAATGCATTATTTCTAATTTTTATTATATATAATAGAAATAATTATTTTCTGGTTTTTAAACATTTAAATATTAGCTATTATTATTCATATTTTTCCCAAAAAAACAATTATTATTTGTTAATATATTTTCTGGTAGACTAAGAAATTAAATACGTCCAAATAAAATCAATTAAAACACAAGAAATAATTGCTATTTTCCGCTTTTTTCGGAAATAGTTTGCATTGTAGTTTTTTTCTTTTTAGATATAAAAAAATGCAGTACTTGGCTGAACAATTTCGGAAAAAATCTATTTATCGTTCTTGCTTAAAAAATTCACTCCTTTACAGAAATGGGTGCTCGATTCCAGCGTTGCCACAACCAAAAAAAATTTTCGTAACCAGAATTTTGGAAGAATGTAGCCAAATAAGGAAAAACCAATGTGTTTATTATCAGCTTTTTTTTTTTTGTTAAAGGAAATTTATATTTTAATGTTACCAAAATTGTTACTTCGAGGGTAATAATAATTAACACTTCGGCCATGCCGTGTCTTATTCGCCATTTCCCGGCATATATACGAGGTTGTAAGTACATAATTGAATATAAAGTACATAAGTAATCAAAATGCTGTTGTTTAGAGAAAGCTTTTCTGGAAACTTTAAATGTTACGAAATGTTGGAGCTTTTTCTTGGTTCAGCATGTTCTCTTTAAATTTTAGTAAATTTTTCAACTTTTTACAAATTACCAATATTTTTATAATTTTTATCTGCCGATCGAGTGAAATCTTTCTTTTTAAACGATTTTCCGTCTTTTTCTTAGTATGAAACAAAAGAGAAATCATACCAAGCCCAAGCAAACTCCGTCGGAGGACAAATACAATACTCAGCGAAATTGTTAGAATATGCCTGACAAATAGCGACTTATATATAAAATTAACTGACCTTCGTAGACTAGTAGGTAGTGTACTAGACTCGTAGTGCGAAGGTCCCAGGTTCGAATCCTGCCGCAGAACTCTGGCAGTTGTGTTTGATAATTAAATGGAGCGCACAACAAGCCTTCACTGGCTTAAGTGTATGTCGTATGACATGGGCTATCACACCCCTCCAATCAACCTAACCTCTAACCTAACCTATATATAAAATTAAAATAATATTTTTTCCATGTTCTTAATACGTAAATTTTTCTTTGGTGACGTGATTTACAGAATTTGGCCTTATGTCTTTTTGAAAGACTTAATTATTTCGAAAATTTTCTCTCTACTTTGAGTAGTTTTTGTAGTCTTTAACTTACATATTTACTCCGTAGTACCAGAATTTTTAACATGTAAACGAAAATGAAAATATCAACTCAAAAATTTAATTAAAAATAAGTAAAACGATAAAAATAAAATTAAATTACAAATAAGTAAAACGATAATAATATAATTTGAGAAAAAAACCAATTTCGCTTTAATTTAACCAAAACGGCATCGCTGCTCGATTGATTTTTTTGTTTTTGCTTTGAAAAGGAAAAAAATGGTAGACTTGTTTTGCAAGGAAATCGTCCTTAGACTGGTTTATTGTAAAAAAAAAACAAAAAAAAAAGTTTAATTAAAATGATGTTTATTTTTCACTTTTTCGATCGATTGCGATCGCTCTCTAAAATTAAATTCTAAATAAATCAAGAACAAAGTCAATTTTGCAGTAGCCATACAGCGGCAAAATCATTCCCCTGTAAAAATTGTTGTTTGTCCCTTGAGCTTTTTTTGGCGATTGTGATGGTATATAATAAAACTTTAAAAAAGTGTTTTCCTTTGTATAAAATGTTCTTTAAAAATATTTGTGGGAGCGTAAATGGTAATCGAATTAATATAAAGAAAAGTAATTTCTTGATTTGTGTCTGGATTTTTATAAAATTTGGTGCGAAGGCTTAGCATTACAGCGATGAAACATTTTATTTTTAATTGAAAATAGAGAAATAGTTGAAATAGACACTTTTAATGATATAAATATAACACTTTTCAAATTTTAAAAAAGTTAAAAATTTTAATAGTGGATTCATATCCACTTAATAGTTAAGAATTAAAGTTACGAACCACCACAAGTACTGAAAAGTACTCATAAATATCATTTTATAATTTTTTCCCTTAAAAAGATATTTAAAAAGTTAATTTCAGTTCATTTGTAACTTGGGGGTTATTCTCTATTGCGATGCGTAAGAAAAATGGTACCTAATCGGTTAATTGGTACCCTTGATTGCGATTACGCATTTTCCTTTCGCATCTAATCAGTGTACTCTGTAATACGAAAGCGTCTGTTAAAATCGTTCGTTAAAACTAAATATCTTGCGCTAACAAAATATCAAACGCATCGAACTAGCTCACGCATCGCAATAGAGAATAACACCCCTGATGTTTTGACTAAATGTATATTAATTTTTGCTTTATAAAAAATGTCATTAAGCAACCAGATGTTTGTTTCCTTGTCTTTTCAAAAGCTTAAAATCACATCGAAAACCAAAGACGTATGATTTGCAGGACAGGAACGAATCACATTCTGTTTCTTTATAAATCCAAATTTTGTGTATATACGAGTATTTCATATTTGATAATGTATATAATTATCATCCAAAAACAATTTCTATACGTTGGTAAATTTATATTGTTATATATTATTATAATTTATGGTGTTTTCAGTTTGTAAAAAAAAAAATTAGCTACCTTACCGGACATTCCGTACCCTGATGCTTATTAGGGTACAGTAAATTCCATTTTTTTGCATTTTGAAAAGACAAGAAATTGAAAATTAAAAATAAAACGCCATCGATTAAAGTGCTTAGCACAGCTGTAAAAAACTGAATCAATATTTTTTTTTTTTTTTTTTGGTAAACTTTTAGTTCATTATGAACTAGTTTCAATTTTAGTTATAGCTTTTGTATAATGAATGCATTCAACAATTTTTAGTTCATCACGAGTGCATTAAAATTTTCTCTTTCTTCTTATTTTTCTTTGCAACGTATAATGCGTTCAAGGATTGTTGATTTTATTCATCAATTTATATTATAAATAATTATTTTCTATTTTGTGAAAATAGAAGCATTCAAAAACTTACGATTCATTACTTCAATGATTCGCAGCTTCGTTCAAAAAATAATCATTTTTTTATAGCTTTGTTGCTTAGGAAATCGTTTCCAACTCTAAAGACTTAAAAATAAATAAATAAGTACGTTTCGAGGGGTATTTTAATATCTTTATTGTGTATGCATATATTTTTAAAATGATGAATAATGCAAAATGCTGGGGAATTACAAAAGATTTTTTAAATGAAAATATCTTTAGCATCGTATTAATGAAATAATTGTTTTAGTTAAATTAAATTACTAAGATTATTGTGCATTGAGAACAACAAAATCAAGATCAGAAACCTAAAAAAGATATATATATATATATATATATATATATATATATATATATATATATATATATATATATATATATATATATATAATTATATCCTTTGTTTACAAATTGCCACACATATAATATTAATCATTTGTTAAATAAATTTCTTTTTGTTTACTTGTTGATTTTCGTAATTAAAGTATTAGTGATTTGGAATGTGACATCACACTTAAATATACAACATATGATATATAATATAAATTTTCATAAAATTTACATTTTCATTATAAATATTTGTCTATATAATTTACTTTTATTAACAATTCCTTGTAGCATAAATAAGTGATTTGTGTATGAGTGTTGATTTTCATGGTTGCTTATTATCCAGTTAATTTTATATAAATTGTTAACTTCATTCCCTGTTCTTTGTACAATGTGTGTGATGTAAGTATGTAAGAGTGCAAGCGTGTGTGTATTTAAAAAACGTTCACACCCGTATTAACAATTTGATCACAGTGTCAGTGACGAGGCATTGCACCTAAACGAAACCAATCTATTAATTCTTTCCGTAGATCGTATTTACTTAAATCAATTTGAAAGCCTCCTAATAGTTCGTTTTCTTGTAGGGTATCATGTGACCACACGGTAACATGTAAAATACGATTTTGAATAACTTCTAAAGGCATGCGATATTCCAGCTGTAAAAATGTTAAAAAAAGAATTATCAAAATCAGTCAAATTTCAAATGGAAACTTATTTCGCTATCCTAGTCCTACCGTTTCCATATAACTCGGTACGCAAGTTTTGCGCACAACTTTAGTTTTACGTTTCGTTGCCTTTTTGTCATCTGGTTTCAAATAACATTTGACATAAGTATTAGGTTCCTGGCCACCCTGCAGTAGGGGCAAACCTTTGGCATGATGAATCTAGGGAAGAGATAAGCAATATTAAATAAAATAAGAATTAATAGTTCAAAATGGCCAACTACCTACCATTACAGTTAAAACCTCTCTACGATATTGCATAGATAATTTCAATTGTCCTACTTCGTTTGCGTGTTCTCTAGATGTTTGAGGTTTTATTTCTGAAATTATAAGGTTGTGATTAATTAAATTATTTATCGATTATTTTTTTTACATCTATCTTACCTTTCACTTTTGACAAACCCAGCTTAGCCTCTCTCTGATCTCTTAACAACGGATGAAAGAATGTATAAACCAGATCGGAATGAGCAATTTCATCCGCCGAATCAAATAGAGAAATAAGGAATAAACGTATTTCTGGTAAACGCCTTTCAGCTACAGATTTAATATTGGAACGTCCTACGTGTATACCACTAGGTAAACTAAAAAGAATTTAATAAAATAAAAAAATTAACAAATACGAAAGAGAGTTCAATTAATTAGGACCAACAATTAAAAATGTATTTTGTTTAGATTTAACTCGTGCAGGCATACGTACATATCGTGTCATAACCGCCGAAGAAGCTCAAGTGACAATTTTTCATGATTTCGTTTTTTTACAAATATCGATAACTTATGATTATTTGCACCAACTCTAAAACTGTAATCTCTATACAAAGGACCGTTTCAATTTTACATCAAAAACAATTTTAGCTCAAGTGCACGTTTGTTATTTGTTTACATTTTTGCTGACAGCAGCTTGTTACTTAAGCTAAAATTTTTTTTTAATCAGAATCGGCTACTGTTTTGTATGGGGAGAAAGTGATGGAAAAAGGGGATGCAACGAAATTTCAAAGATTGTCTTTCAGTATCTAAAACTAGTCGACGAAAGGAAAACTTACTCCTCTGTGAGTCTTTATTGTGACAGCTGTGCTGGGCAAAATCGTAATAGAGCAATACTGACCAACATAATTTTTTTTATTGAAAGATCAAAATACATAAAAAATATAAAAATTACTTATTTGTTACCAGGGCATACAATGATGCCCGTTGATTCAATTCATAGTACAATAGAAAATTTTACCCGTGATAAAACTGTTTGGGCACCAAGTAAATGGTCTACTTTAATAACCAATGCACGTAAAAATCCAACAAATTATAACTGAATTCTAATGAACTACTCCGATTTTAAAGATTGGAAAGCATTTTCACAAAAGATGCTACCCAAATCATTGAAGATTTCATTTAAGAATTTACGCTCAGCCTCATTTGAAAAGGATAACCCTATAATTAGTCTTAGATATGGCTATTTTGACAACTCTGAAAGAAAAGACTACGATTTAAGTTCTTTTCCAATATCCAAGCGAAACCCTGAAATTATCGCCAGGGGGCCTGTTCAGATATATAAGAAATTGTTAACATTTTCGTTACCCAAATACAAGGATTTAAAAACACTTTGCGATAATGGGACAATACCAGACAGATATCACCAAGAATTTTTAAATTTAAGGCACAGTAAATCTGTACATGATTCACTATGCGAAACTGACGAAAAAGATAATATCTATTAATATTGTGTTATATACGTATATGTACATACCTACTTAGAGATTTATGTATGTTTATTAGTTATTTCAGAGCCATTGTTAAAACTTTAAAATTACTATAGTTACAACTCTTAGCTAGAAGTTAGGTTCTGATGAAGCTACCTATGGTATTGAAATAAATATTTTATAATTTCCTTTTCTTTAATACTACATTCTTATAAAAATGAATTCAAGTATAATTTTTAATAAAATAAATCTATTTAAATAAACCTGTATTATTTTTATTTTTTTCATAAAGGAGATTATTTTATCTTAACTAACAAAAATTTCAGGAATAGGCTTTCAGAGTGACAGCAAAAAAAGCTTAAGGGACAAAAACCACCCTCATATCGCCAGTATTAAAATAAAAAACCTTAAATTGTATGTATCAGACAAAAAAATGCTTATGTACAAAATTTGAATGTAATAAATATATTTTTAGCCAAGTTAATTACAAAAAACCGTCCCCTGTAAAGTTTGGCTTTTTGCACTTAAGCTTTTTCCGCCGTTATAACACGATATGTATGTGAAGAAAACTAAACGATTTGAACCCGAAAAAGGCTTTCGTTTTGGGTATACAATGTTCAACATTATAATATTTTTGTGGAGATTTTTCATTATTAAGCCCAGTAATATATTCGAATTCGTGAAGTATATTGAACAACATTTATTATTTTAACCGAAAAATTTAACACTTTTATTGTGCGCAAACTGTCAAATAGGGTCTATATGACCCCGTTTTCAAATTCGATTTTATTATTTTTAAGTGCAGATTGGTCATCATCTTTTGGTTCTATTTAGTTCATTTAGCTGTGATACGGAAGTTTTCTTCTTATGCTACATTCCTTGTTGATTTTTGACAGCACCATGTATTTTACACAAACATAAATGCCTGTTATATTGTTATATTGTGGCCCTATTAGTGGCACATTGCATAGTTGTTTCACCATAAAAATATATTTATTACAATATTTATTTTTTTTTATTTTAAAAATTAAAATAATTACTGTTTTAGAAAATGTATTGTTTTTTATGGTTTTAGCTGTTAATATGCCAACATTCAATTGGTCGCTAAACCAAATCGTCAGTGAACTTTAAGCAGTTTGAATACATTCAACATTGTATACATGTTGCAAGAAAAATAAAATAGTAAGTATAGTTGTTTATTGTGTTGTTTGTATAAAAGCATTCTAAGGCTTTTATAACTATGTATTTTGTAATAATCATACGTGTATACAATACAGAATTCTCATATTGTATTTCATTCGATTGGCATATGCATGCGAGGTTGAATGTGTTCAAACGGCTAAAAGTACACGACCAATGAAATGTCGGCACATGAACAGCTAAAGCCACAATAAACAGTATATTTTGCAAAACTCTAATTGTTTAAACAATTAGTTGGGAAGAATATCACAATATAATAAATTTCAAGAAAAATTAAAATTTAATACGAAATAAGTGAAAATATTTTGCTTGAATGTTGCTAGATATATTTATGAAAAATTTCTTGTAATTTATCATTCCATCTCTATGAAGTTTTTAAATTTTAAACGTGAAAAATGTCGATGATTAAAAATGTTTTAATTTCAAAAATTTAAATGTAAAATTTCGAAAATTAAAATTTCAATTAAACACCATTACATCTTCAAATGGGAATAAACATGGCTACAGCTTCGAAATTATATGCTACAAATAAGCAAGGACTTTCGATTAATGCCCATTTGTTCTTGTATAAATTCGCCTTCTTAGGATCGGTTAGGTTAGTTTGAAGACAGGAGAGGATTCATCTCATGTCAAGGACATACGCACAGGCCTGTAAAAGCCTGTTGTGTGCTTCCACATGGAAAAGGAAAAATCCGTGGAATGAAAGCAGTTCCCCAATTCTGTCCAGTCAATATCACTGAGGTGAGTAATGTCTGGTAAGGTGCAATCCGCAAAAAATCAGGCTCCTGCCTGCACAATAGCTGGGCAGTAACAAAAAATGTCCACTTTGTCCTCCGTACATGCCCTGTATTCAGTTTAAATTAATATTTTGTTTATGTTAGATTGCACAGGTTTCCAGCAGTTAGAATAGGCTCTTCAATTTGTCTCTTTTTATTTCTACTTCTCATTTTCAATGCTACAATGCATCAAAATTCGGATAAGCAAATTAATATTTTTAACATCACAATCCGCTATTCTGGCTAAGTCTTGTAGAATTTCACCGCCGAATTTCCCCCGAGAGAGATAGAGAGAGCAGCATAATGACAGAAGAAATGCTAATTATTTTGCCAACTTTCACACACATGTATATCCCTAGTTCCATTTCTGAGTTTTATATTTGGGCTTTATGATCCTCAAAAAGTAAAGTCACAACAAAGGTCTCTTGTCATGATCCGGCTTTGACTAGTTTTTCCGCAATAATAATTTCGGTGACGATTAAATGCTCAATTCGAATCTTGTGTGAATTTTCAGAAATGTTTTTAACATTAAATTTTTTGTTTTTAATTAAAAAAAAAACCAACAAAAAATATCATTTCATATACTTTTTCACATATTTTTCTAATTAAATGTTCACATGCAGACTTATACAAATACATAATTATTTACTAAACCAAATCATCTAATACTGAAGAAAGCTTAATTAATAAAACCCATATTGATGATAATGATAATGCTTTCAATCAAAATTATACGATAAATAAAAACTGTTTTTGAAGTGTGTTTGCCATCGACGACATTAAGTTAATTAAATATATCATACAGTATAGGAAATAATTATATAGTCCTCTAATAATTTCATATATTCCCTTACATATATTTTTATTTACTATTATGTACGTATAATTTACTTTTAAGTTAATAAGCATTCTTAGTTTTATTTACTTATGTGAAGTTAGACATTTTTTGTGTCCCTCTGATTTTTTCCACACTGTGTTAACAAAAATCAATGCTTTATACAAATTTCCTAATAAAAACTGAATTTCACTATCGCATTGCAATTAGGGAATCCATTTACACTCGCATTTATCAAAAATGTGTACGTGCGTTTGTTTAATCAAACTTTGATTAAACGACAATAAGCGAACACTACATTAAAATAAGAATGTCTGTCTGTCACACTCACACACTCAATTTTTTTGTTATTAACCTGCCCATATTAAGAGTGGAAACGTTAAATAAAGAGAAATTCAAAATAAACAAACTGTATGAAAAGCACAAAAAATAAGACTGATAATAAACGAGAAAAAAAACAAATTTTTGAAGAAAAAAATACGATAATAGATATAAAAAAACTATATTAAATATTTTATAGAGAAGTCATAACAATTACTCCCGCCGTGGCGGTAACAACTATTATTAAATTGATAAGTTCTTAGAAAATTTTAGTACAAAGACTGGCAAACGTTACAATCGGAAGGGTTGCAGAGAAAAGCAAACAAAAAAGCTTAATTAATTCATTCAAAGAATTTTGATAAAAATAAACAAATTGAGACACAAAATGTTAAATATACAAAAATCCAAATTCTTAACAAATGGCTAAAATTAATTTAACAACTCAACATATTCAAGGTTTGATAAAAACAAATTTTAAAGCAAGTGTTAGAAGTGGCATTGATCACACGAAAATAATCACGTTGATATTTCTTTTTCTTCCTTTCTTTATTACTTTTTATGGCAAACATTGTTTTTGTTTTATGAATGTTTAATTAGCATTTGACCTCTTCTTATTTGAATGTTTATTTTCTCTTAAAAAAAAGATAACCCCAGTGGAGTGGCCGCTTTGGGTGTCTTAGTGTGTATGGTGATCACTATTGTGGGTATTAAATTGTGGTGGTTTAGACGCCGTCTATCATTCGAAGAATCCAGTAATGAAAATGGTGCGATCGGTGGTGTTGCACCGGGCTTAATAGTGCCACGCAGAAGAAGACAGCAGAAATATAAAAAGGATAAAAGATATTCCCAACAAGTAAGTGGATGTAATTAAGCTCAGCTTAGACTAGTTAAATTTCAGACTAGACCATGGGAATATCAGGAACTGACTCATTGAACTAACTAAAACAATGTTCAGCCCTGCAACTTAATTGCGCAGTTAGCAAATCTACATTCAACGCAATTCCCTATACAGGAACTCAAATAATAAATTGAACAATTAGTACTTAATTGCACCATCAATTGAGTCAAATTCCCCGTATAATCCAGTCGAGAAGAAAAAAAACTAATTATATGTCATAAAATATATTTTTTATATATTAAAAAAAATCTCTTGGGTAGACATTTTGCATGAAGAAATCCTAAAATATATTTTTAATATACAATATAATCAAATGAAGTTTTCATTTAGAATATTGATTGATACAAGTTTTCTTACTCAAAATATTTTTAGCTGTCAAAAGCTAATTGAGTAATTTAGATTGGATATGTGCAAACATCAAAGTCGGTAACTCAATTTAAAATGTAAGTGCCGCAATTAAGGTGCAGGTTTGAACATAGTATAAAGCCGTTTATAAAATATTGAATTGGGATGCCAGCATCATCCCATTGTATAGAGTCTTAAAAAATATACAGTTTTAAGGTTTACCGATCCATCAATCAAATTTTATTTTCATTATCTATTAAAACTTTTAATAGAACACAAATACGAATATTAAATAAAATTAAATACAATTATATTTAAGATATTTGCAAAAAGTAAGGAATATAATTGAGCTTAGGTTATACTAGCTTTGAACTAGAGCATTTTTTCTACATCTATTACATGCAATACAGTTATGAAAAAAAAACAAATGTGAACATTTTATGTGATACAAAGAATTACGGTC
The DNA here is from genome assembly GCA_963681545.1 of Germaria angustata. Classification (NCBI taxonomy): domain Eukaryota; kingdom Metazoa; phylum Arthropoda; class Insecta; order Diptera; family Tachinidae; genus Germaria; species Germaria angustata. The sequence continues at coordinate 68,157,632 of OY813000.1, forward strand.
TGTCTGTTTATACAAATTTAAAAAGTTTATGTTCAAACATCTGCACTGAAAACAACAATAAAAAGTTTATTTATTTATTTAAATGTTATGAATACAATTACAAATTTTATAATAACTTGGGTTTAACGAACATCGACCTTCATTCGTTTGTAGTGAAGCAGACCAGAATATTAGACCTGCAACCTCCGCAGTAGCCTGTCGAGGCAACCAATACAAAGTTCAAATTCGTTGGTTTCAATATACAGGCAATTTCTATGACACAGTTTAAGTACATGAAAATCGATATTTTAATTAGCGCCATTTGGTCGATAATAGCAGCCAAAAGGCTGATTTTGTGGATTTGAATAATGGACACATGTATACCTTTCACATAAACTATAACAAAACATAAGACCATATTAGACTTTTATTTTACCGGTTCAGACAAAATTTTATATCTAATCGAAAACCGAAAATTTCATCTAATAATCTAATCTAATCATACAAAACCAATGCGTTTTTAAAATCGAAAACGAAAAACGAAATTTCATCACAAGATCGAACAAATTGAATTTCATCAAAAAATTGTTACATATCGAAAGCTCATAAAAAATGTTAAGACTTTTCGTAATATTTAAATAATTAGATTTAGGTTAATTATATTAGATATCTTACTAATAAAATTTCTAGCCGTATTTATAATAATTTAAGTGTTTAGAATTTTTTTTAGTTATTCTGCCAGAAAATGTTGGTTTCTAGTAACAGTCTGTTAATAAATTATTTCCCTGTTTAATTATTGAAGAAACTATCCTGATGATAGAAATTATATATTGTCCACATATTCTCTATGTCATCCTCTGTGACTTATTGTACTAAAGGCTTTTATAAGCGAATTATAAAACTTGTTGCTTTCATTCTAACTCGACAGAATTGGAATGTATACGAAAGACCTTCATAATCGAACCATCACAAAAAATTCAAAATTTCACTAGCAAGTGTCAACTGAAGATTGAAAATTTAAGTGCAATTTCTACTTGACGACTATCAAACCAACGAAGATTCGGTTAAGATCCACAATTAAAATATAAAAAATAGTTGATTCAGTAGGAATAAATTAAAGAATCGAAGAACTCAAAAATTTATTATTTAATACTAGAGAGTGGGTACCAACATTTAAAAAAATTATCTGAATGAAAAAGTCACGATCCGATCTCTGTTTCAAACTTACATATGTAAAGAGCATAAAAAATCAATGTTGTCGAATCTAACACTGTAATGGAGTTTCCAAAGGAAGTTCCAAATTTTCAAATAAGAGTAGAACAATATCGAAATACAATAAAGTATTGAAGTATAAACAGCTGGGTACATTGGTTTGGACCCTAGACGACCAAGTCCTTTTATATATACTGTATGGATCTGACTTTAAGGACATCGGTTGGTGATAAAGAAGTGACCATGCCGTACAATTGTTTATCATTCAGAATATTCATTATGCAGGGTAGAGATTGATTACGAGTTTTTCCCTCGGTAGTGGCGATGATTGATTTAATTTACCAATAATTTAAAAATTATTCGTACAGATATATAAAACGGACTCAGAATGATTCAATTATTGTAATTATTGCATTATTTTTCCATTTATGCTGGTGACTGCTTTAAATTTAAAAACGCCATTTTCAAAACCGTAATTTGTTGAGAAATTTTTGGAAGAATAAATTTGAACTGAAGAAGTACGATAAGGAATTCGAAGTTGCTCTATACCTCTTCGCTTAGCTTAGGTCAGCTTAAAAGACTGCTTATACCGGGTGGTACAAATATAAGTAGTTTTTTCAACCGTAAGTTATTTTGACACTAATAGATTTTTTCTGACTACCAGTCAGTATCATACCACCGCGTACTTTACAGTTGAACAACGCTGGAAAATATTGCAAACTTAGTGCTGTATTGACCAAACTGTGCGTTTGTCAAAAAGAAGTTTTGGTCGAAATGAAACACTTATGGTCCCCCTCGTCATATGGTGTGCATCGACGATAATGTGGCTGCTGTGGTCGATCATGATCATGATCATGATCGAAATGACCATTCGCTCCATTACGACTTCTCAATTTGGGCCTTATAGAACCTCCAATCGAACATCGAATTTGGCCAAAAATAATAAATTTTTCGATTAGGCGCATTTTCATCTCGACGAAAAAACGACGGAGAGCGATAATTTTTTGTGTATTTTGAAGTGGTGACATCATTAGCCCTTTTTTAAAATGCCAAAACCATCGTTTCAGCCTACGGTGAGCCCTTCAGAGCCATGAATACGTACTTTTTATGAACTTTTATAATCTTTGATTTCAGCAGGATGACGCACCATCTCACACAGCTCATCAAACAATAGATTCTTTGCGCACTAAGTTCTGTAATCGTGTTATCAGCCGTATTCTCGACGTCAATTGGCTGCCTTGGAGCTGCGATTTGTCCCCTTTAGAAATTTTCTTGTTCGTTATATATCAATGCTATGTTATCAATCCATACCCGATGTACGCAGTTAACTCTAATATCGTCGGAGTCATTAGTGAGATATAAACAGAAACCGTTAAGAAAGTCTTGGAAAATTGGACTGACAGAATAAGTTATATTGAGAAGCTATCGACGGCATAGTCATTAATAAAATCGTGTTCTATAAATATTGGGAATATTTGTGAGTTCTAGTAAAACCATAGTTTACTTTATTTAATTTAGGAATTAATATGAGGTTTAAAAAAGAAAGATGAGATTATAGTCGCAGATACAGGACAGGACAGGAGCCGAGCCAGAGACAAAAGCCATATTAGGTAGGGCCTGAAGGGAAATCAACATGAAAACCACCTGCTACTTCTGATGAGAAAATTTATTACACATAGTCCTTTGTTTAACATTTCAGATAGGCTACTGAAGCGACTGTTACTCATGATGAAATAGCCGGAGTGACGGTAGCCAAAGGACACACAGCACAACTTGACTTTTCTTCTTCTCATCTCAAAGTCAAACTACAATGTAATATCAACTCCTAAAAATGCTAGGAGTTAGAGCCATTACATTTACATTTATATAGATATTTTCTTGTTAATATCGATGCTTCTTAGTCTTCTAATTCATGATCGATGACTAATTAATAAACATGTGTTGATTCCGTCAAAAATAATGTGACATTACAGACATCAAAAAATTGCTGACAGTATTCACTTTAAAATATGATTTAAATCAGATGATTTTTCATATCTTTTGATTCAAAATGTACACATATTTAGATAACATGCAAAGGGTTTTTCATTAAGCATTGCCTATCTTTAAATATAAAAAATATAGTGTTTGCAAGAATAATTAAAGTTGTTATTTTTCGAAAGGCCTCTTAATGCCATTATGTTTAAAATTATAACATTGTGCAAATGTCTGCTGAGGTTTCATTAGTTGTAACTCATCCGAAATGTCAAATTTTCATTGAATATGGCGCATAAATCAGGCTGAAATTTATAGATGGCATGAGTTAGTTTAGCTCTGCGGGTGTATCACCTCCACGTCATATGACCATGTCCCCAAATCTCTCGTGCAGAATGTACCAAGTGGCATGAGCTACGTGGCATATAGCGTCCTGTTGAAACCTCATGACGTCGGTGTCCATTATATCCAATTTAGGCAAAAGGAAGTTTGTAATCGTGGACTTATAGCACTGAACGTTGTCCGTTGACTTCTTTCTCAAGGAAATATAGAAAACCTATAGTAATTTTTTCGAGATGCGTTGAACGCTCTTGGATTGGTATCATCCAATTTCGTTTGTTGACGTACCCATTCATTCAGAAACAGAGGACGATTATGGCGGCCATAAAACGGGCGGCATGTTCCCCGAACAGAACACCTGCTTTGATAAAACAATTTTGTCATTTGCACGCATTATGAAATGCCATATCCGTCCATAGTGATTTGGCAAAACAGATTGAATAAACGACAACAAATTTGGCAAACAATATGACCGCTATTAACTCTTTAGTTCAGGGTCCCTATTGGAATACCCGATATTAATTCAAGCGATCTAACTGGCATTGGTAGCAGTAAATCTATAGAGGCAACAGCAATAAAATATGGGCATTGAAGACAAAAACAGTAAAAATAACATTGATAAGATCTTCTGGTTACTTGTATGACACATTTCATATTATGTACTCTTAAAAACTCTCTTATTTTTATTATCGTTCAGCGGCGAAAAAAGAGATAGAGAAAAGTTTACTAATTCCATATACGTATGTACATACATGTATGTTTATATGTATGTACATATATGAAATTACCGAGGGAATTCAATGGTATTTTATAAAAAATTACACAATATTTGCCATAAAAAATCAATTTACAGTTTATGTACACGTAGTTGAATTTATTACAAAAATGGGAAATGCCGCCATTTGAATTGTTTTAAGAAAGGCAACGCTAAACTATAAGACATCCATTCGTAGCACCGGTGGTACTACGAGTACCATGAAAATAAATTCCTGTCGTGATGAAGCTATAATTTCTTCAAGTTTTTACACTGAACGATTTCACTTGGGACTTCGTGCAGTTGTATAAATACATAGTTCTTTAGGTCTGTGGCATGAAAAACGACTACAATAACAGCAAATGTCAACGTACATACTATGAAAATCGGTCGTGCTATTTTCGAAGTATTGGGTCGAACTCTAATCGTGACATGGAATGGTTGGATTTTTGCGTATTTAGTTTCAATTACGTGGCTATTGAGACGTTGAGATCCCCCATACTTGCAATGGATTAAACAATTATATCAAAAAACTAATTTTAAGCTTTTAATAACAGCGACTGATCTTTTAAAAATGTAATTTAGTTGTAGCCATGGCATGTTTAGGTCAAATGGCCTCTGAGACTTTGCAAATCACTAAACTCCTCCCGCACTAATTAATTCTGCCAAAAATCAGATTTTTAAGCCCTTAATACTAGTGGCTAATAGGTGATATTAGGCGACATTTCAAAAAGATGTTTAGTTTTTGTCATGTCTTGTTTAAATTACGGGTTTTTTAATCACAATAAAACGCTATTTTCATTCTTGCAAAGGGTAGTTTGGACGTTTTCTTCTTGAGACTGTGAACTATAAAATCTATCTATATATATAAAATAGGATGTGTGTATGTATGTATGTATGTATGTATGTATGTAACGTAATGGCTCCAAAACGGCTGGGCCGATTTTGACGAAATTTTCAGGGAACCTTCAGAATGCTCGGGCGGGTGACACTGTGATTCCGATTTTTATTTTCGGTCTGTGGGCGGAGGGGCGTGGCAAAATTAAATAATTCATAAAATGAGAACGGCTTGGCCGATTTCTCTAAAACTTTTTGTCAGTTGTTCGTATTTTCGAGGAGAAGGTTTTTATGGAAGAAAAATTGGAAAATCCCTCCGGAAAAGTCGGAAAATTGGAAAAATAGAAAATCGAGTTTTTGTATGAAATTTTGTTTGAAATTATTCCTTAATGGCTTTTCAAATTAAAAAATAGAAAGTTTGTCTGAAGGCTTAAAATTGGGGCGAGGCGAAGTTCGCCTGGTCCGCTAGTAGTTCTATAAAAATTATCGATACTTCTATGACACACTACTCCTCAAAATAATAATTTAGTTCTAGCCATTTCCAATTTCGACTACACAGGTCGTGAGCTTTGAAAATTTCTACACTCTTCAGAATATACAGTTTTGTAAGAAAAGTAATTCTTGAGTTCTTGATATCCATGACTAATCGCTGGATTAAACAGTCTCTAAAATGTTAATAAATATACTTAATATTGAAATTTATTATTTGGAATATTCTCCCCAACTAATCGTTAGAAACAATTAGAGCTTTTGCAAAATGCATTGTTTGTTGTGGCTTTAGCCATTAACGACTAACGGACATTTAATTGTATGGGTGTTGAGAGAAAAAAATAAAATAGACTCACGTTGATTATAATTGTTTGCTGTGATGTTTGTATAAACACATTCTAAGCCTAGTATGATTATGTATTTGTTGTAATTCATATGCAATACTGAATTCTCAAATTGTATTTGGTTTATGTGGCATAAACATCCGAGGTTGAATGTTTTCAAACTGCTTAAACTTCACTGACGATTTGGTTTTAGCAACTAATGAAACGTCGGCATATGAAGAGCTAAAGCCACAACAAACAATGCATTTTGTTAATAAATATATTAAAAAAAAGAATGTATAAATGTATTTTTCCGGCAATACAACATTAAAATGTTTAAAAAGAATTATAATCGGATCTGTTCTGTAAATCACGTGATTTCAATCGTACGATTTTGAGAAAAATAAATTGTTGTTCTACGTATTGCAGGATGTAGTTCTGTCAAATTTAAGCTCGAATAAGCTTTTCAAGGAAAAATTTTTTAAAATGTGTTAAAAATGGTGAATAAGATACTTGCAACCAAATTTGTGTTATTAAATCGCACGATTTGAAATAATGGTGCCCGTGTGGCCGATGTTCGATCGTAATTACACAAATAAAGTTATATTTATAATTCAAGAACGACAATCGCTAAATTTAAATGTTTGCTTGGGGCATTAGGTTGGCTTCAAACACTTATAAATCACAAGATTCTTAAACCGATTTTAATAAAATATACATTCTGTACTAAAGTTTGGCATTAAAAAAAATTAAATCGATGGACGAACAGAGGAGAAAATAGTTCTGAAATGTTCTGCCTTTGTCTATTTATACATAGATTATAATATATTTTGTTTCTTTAAGGACGATCCTTAGGTACATCAGTAAATCGAATTAGGTTAGGTGAGGTTGATTGGAGGGGTGTGATAGCCCATGTCATACGACATACATTTAAGCCAGTGAAGGCTTGTTGTGCGCTCCCTTTAATTATCAGACACAAACTGCCAGAGTTCTGCGGCAGGATTCGAACCTGGGACCTTCGCACTACGAGTCTATACACTACCTACTAGTCTACGGAGGTCAGTCTCGGATTAATATAATTCTAAATTTGCATAGGATCAGAACTCGCTAGCACAAAGAACCGCAGCTTACCGCAGATTTCCAAAGGTCGAATACCCAAAGACTTTCTAAAAAAGAAATCTATAACATTCTCATTTCTGTTAATAAATATTTAAGACAACGGACAAGAAGTATGCGAGTCTTAATGTTGTCAGATAGCCACTCTGCTCTCAGTGCTTCAAACTCTTGTTGGGTTAAATCAGGGGTAATCATAGATTATATTTAAACTCATTAAATTTCTCTAGAACTTACAATAGACGGACACTATGCTGACTTTTTAGTGCTGAGGACCGCATAGGAAAAAAACTAATAACGTACAATCCAGCAGATAGAATCAATAAGACTGACCTCAGGTTGTTAAGAGAAGAAATGGAAATTTTCTTGGTTACATGAAGCTGTACACATTTTTTGACAGTTCGTCAGATGGCACACAAGTACATAAAAATAGTATCATGTCTCATATTTCAGGAAGACTTTATTCATGTAAATTTAGTCAATGTGAAGTTCAATAAAAATTTTACCAACAGATATTAAGATTTAATAAAAATCTTTTTTACTAGATCTACGAAAGTGTCGAAGTTCATGGAATTTTTCGCCAAAAATGCGAAGATGATGTGGAAATTGAACGACCACAACAACTGCCACGTATGTAACTAATTATACATTAAAACTTTAAAATAAAACTAAAAAATGATATAAATCTGCATACTTTCAGCGGTACGCATACGACAATCATCGGACAGCACATCTCTTATGCTGCCACCACCACGTACCAAAAGGCGAGATCAAGTACATTCTACAGCATTTGAGGATTTAGAAATCGCCACACCTCCGCTTACCGCAGCCTCATCTTCAGATTTAACACTAATACCTGAAATTAATACAAAAATATCGCTAACATTTGAAGAATTTGAAAGGCAGTTTAAATTAAAGGACATAAAACCCGATGTTCCAGATCGATTAAATTATAATACTGAAGTTATTGAAATACCCGTAGCGCCGTTACGTTTAATTCGCAGCTCTTCGGCCATAACAAAGCCAGAGAAACCACAGGGGGTTTTGCAATCATCTCAGTCAATAAAAGAATTTCGTAAGGTTATAGAGAAAAAACCGAGTGGATTTTCCAGTCCAAATGAAGATTTATCCAAAATCGATGACTATGATGAAATAAAAATACTTGAAAATTTTAGAGACTGTAGACCTAAATATTACATCAAATACGATGAAATTGATAATGATTTACAAGAACAATATAAAAAGGAATTAAATGATGAAATAGACAAGAACGGCAATCAATTTACAAATATTGATATTTCCGAGAGTCCTACAGTAGTGGATGCTTTAAAAGCTCTAAGAAATGAATGCATCATTTATAATAACGACTTGAGCGAAAGTCCTGATGCTCAACTTAGTGAAGAGTATAATTCCAATAAAAAACCTTACAAGTGGGAAAATGTGGAATACAGTGGAAATGATTTCATCAATCAATCAATTAAATCAAATAAACAACTCTCTCCTGATGCTGTTGACCATGAGGATATAAAAGATCAAACATCCCCCCAATTGAAACAAGATTGTAAAACTTCTGGAGAAGATTTTGAGTTTACGATAATTAAGGAAAGAACAACTCCTACTATGTTTGCCAAAGAAGATTCTGATACTGATTTTCATCCGGTAAAGGAACAAAGACCAACAGAATGTATCAAGCACAGCCAGAATGATGAAAAACCATTAACAATAGAATGCTCTACGGTAAATGATACCAAAGCTTCTGATCTTGTAAGAGGATCAGAAATTTCAGGAAAGATTTTGATTAACAAACTCCAGGAACCCAATGATGAAAATAGTATAGTTACTGCATTCAAATTTCTCAATGAATATTCTCAACCCATAAAAGAAGCCGAAAGCTCAACAATTAAAGACCAAAACCCTAGAGAACTTATCGCAGAGCCAGAAACGACCAATGAGAATATAGAATTTTGTGATTCTTTGAGTTTTACAGAAGATTTCGACAATCAATTCAGCAGCTGGCCACAATTTGAGGAGAAAATTGAAACGCCAAAAGTAAATGTGAGAAAATTTAACAATCAATATGCAGACACACAAGGCAGTTACGATGAAATCAAAAATGAAAATCCAAACGAGACCAACCAAAACATACCCAAAAGTTTCCAAAAAGATTTTGTGCAATCAGCCGCTTTTAATAATGAATACTATAATGAAACACGATCTTTCTTAACCACAGGATCCTTTTCACATTCAGAGCAACGTGAAGTAACATTTGATGCTTCAGTGGCACAAAAGTCTGACAATGAGCGTCACAGTCATTCAAAAATAAAAGAAAGAAGACCTACTGGATTTATAAGAAATAGTGACTATTTCGTAACATTTAGTGATGAATCCGATGAGGATAGTAATCACAGCTTATCAGACCATCAACGGAGTTCACCTGCTAACATTCGTTCTAATGTAGAAATAGCTGAAATTCAATCATCAAATATAAACTTCGAAGACAATAACGTTTCCACTTGTCCAGAGAATGAAATGAATAAATTTACACTCAATCAAACAAAATCAACAGGATTTGTAAGTCCTCTAAGTAATGAAGAAAGTTATAATGATGCTGAATATCAAGATGATTGCAATGATTTTTCCAAAGCCCATGTAAAATCTGTTACGACTACAGAATTTAAAGATGAACGGGATATTTGTGATTCCGAAATTAAACAGAGACGACCAACAGGTTATATAAAACAGTTAGACATTTTAGATTTAACTGATGAAGAAGCGTCTCTTAACAAGGAATACGACGTAATTTCAAAATGTAATTTCGAAATGAAGGAAATTCCTAAAAATTCTCCCACTGTGACGTTCGTGGATGTAGATGAAAGTTCCAAGGACTATGAGACTAATACACAATGTTTTCTAAAGCAAAGAAGACCCACAGGATTCGTAAGAAAAGAAGAGTTAAATAAATTTGAAAAACAAGTCAATTTTCAAATAAATGATGAAGAGAATTATGCATTTCGCAGGGGTAATAAAGCCCTATATCAAAGAAGACCCACTGGTTTTATAAGAAGAGAAGAAATAACGCCAGAGGAAGAGGAGAAAACTCAAATTGGAAATGAGCAGCCTAAACAACCAACTGGTGTTGTAAGAAAAATCGAACTTAAATGTTTGAGTCAACCTGCACCCATATTTCACCCACCAAATGATAACACTATCAATTTTGACAACCATTTATGGCAAGAACTAGAAAAGGAACTGGAACATGATGATTCCGAAAATTTCGAAGAAGAATTTTCTAAAATACGCCATTCATACGAGCAGAATGAAGCTGATTTTCTCGAACTACAAAGTTCACCTACAAATAATATTGCTGGGCATTTGGTCTTCAGAAAATCTATAAAAGACAATTGTAAAAATTTTGAAAACTTAAAACCAATCGTTAATCCTTCGCAATCTCCGACAGAAATTAAAATAACTTTTAACGAAGAAGAAGATGCGGCTACAACCTCAATACTCAAGGAACATAAATTAGAAGAAAACGTACAACCGAATCCACGTAAAAGTAAAGTTAGTTTCGATTTTAAAACCAATGAACGTGCCATTCCAGCTAGACAAATACAGACTAATAATGAAGAAGATTCGCATTATGATAATGACGATGTATGCGACAAACTCCCTCCGCCTGTACCACCACGACCTATGCAACGTGTATCAAACATAAATTATAATAATGCTGAGACACCATTGTCTTCTACTGTTACCATACCAATGGATATATCATTGTTTGGTAGCCAAATACCTACAGAAGATAGCTGGTCGGCCATACGTAAACATCGCTGCATGACTGAAGAATTTCAAAATCTATCTACAGATTCTAAACTATCTCCGACACAACCAGCGCTTAATACGCCACCTAAGCCCCCTTACCGCAATCCCATGGCTCAGTTGGCTATACAACGTGCCAAAGATGTTCGAGCCGATATCGATAGTTTTAAATCACGTTCCATAAATGATAGGAAACCTGAGACGTCGAGAAGGCAAAAGCAGAAACTTCTTAACTTGAACTTAAACGATAATATCGAAAGTACTGAGGCTTAGATCTTTAAAATATGCGTGTTGAATAATTATTTATAGTCAATAAAATTATTTCATTCAATATAATTATGTATATATGCAATTAATTTTATAAAAATTATATAAGAATTTGTTGCATAAACAAATTTCAAAATTGCTAGATAAAATTGCCGGCAGTTTCGTAAGGTATTATCACAGGAAAATTTGTAGATTGTATTTTATCGAAAGAAAACTTTCAGCTGACAAGAGAAGAAATAAAAATGTTGTTTTTGATAACAATAATTCGGTAATATTGTGATGCAGTATAAACGTAGAGTTATTTTACGTAACCGCAAACGTTACGAATCAGCTGATTTATTTTGCTTACAAAGCTTGTATGTAAGCTTCCTTTAGGAACGGTCAATCGATCTATACTTTCGAAAGGCTGGGATTCGCAAAATCTACTCCCGGAATAAAAACAGTTGCACAAATCAATGGAAATTTCCACACAAAAAATCACAGTTCGATATATGTAGTTGGTCGAGGTAAAACCATTAACACGCGCGATAGCGAGACTCAAAAATCTCCAACATAATTACGATGACGCGAGAGCCGGGGGGTTATTCTCTATTGCGATGCGTAAGAAAAATGGTACCTAATCGGATAATTGGTACCCTTTATTGCGTCCTTTCGCATCTAATTTTTTCACTTTCGCAAACCTGGCATCAGTGTAATCTGTAATACGAAAGCGTATGTTAAAATCCTTCTTTAAAACTAAATATATTGCGCTAACAAAATAACAAACGAATCGAACTAGCTTACGCATCGCAATAGAGAATAACCCCCCTGTTCTTCAGCCCAGACCTGCGTTCACCGTTTTAAGTTATCAGCTGTTACTTATTTTTATTTTTTGCTTATAAAAAATGTTGCCAACAAAAAATTCGAAGCGGAATTATTCATAACTCGTTTTTAAATTCTTTAAAACATTATTGTTGGGAATCTAAGGACCTTCTAGAGACTGTCAAACGATGTGAACGCCGTTATCATATTTCTCTCTTTACTTTTATTCACTCATTCCCTTGCCATACGAGCTTAAGTTGAGACCTTAATATATTTTTCTAAAACTTCTAATAAAAAGAACTTTTAATCAATCCAAATCAAAATTACGATATTATTCTAATATTTTATGCAAATTTTTAGTTCGCTAGCAAAATATAAATATATGTATATTGCGTTTGAATAAATAATTTAAAAATTACATCCATGCTTCTCCTATTCCAAAATTTTATAATAAAATATATTTGAAAAAATTGTATTTGTTATGGGTTCAGCTGCCTATGGCGCTAGCCAACTCATCAATAGTTGCTTTTTAATTGGTTTGCTAATCCTGTTTATGAGGAAGGAACATAATATGGTATCCGGTTTACCATAGAGTAAGATTAGATAAAAAATGCTAGTGTTGTTCTTTTTATCTGGACTTATCGTTTGAACTCGGTTTTAATATTATAAATATGAATTTTAGAGGTATTATAACTCTTATTCAAAAGTCAGTTGTAAATTAGTCGAAAAGTCATGTGTTAATTATGCAAACAATTCTAAGCGAAAGATTTTTAAGCATAAACAAAAATAAATTGAAGGAAATAGGCCCAAACTTATTTTTTCTCTCTTCATAATCCGATCCAAATGATAAACGTAAAGTTCACTCAATAAAAAAAGAATTCCGCAACAATGCTAACACTTCCTTTTCTTCGAATGAACCATTTGAAACCTACACATTTGATTGGTAGTTTGGTAAACACTTAAAAGTCGAACGGTTTCATTCGAGCGCAGCTTATTATCGAGTAACATCATTAGAGATTTCGATACACTTTACTCGATATCGAATGACGGAATCCCAAAAGTATAAAAACTAGATAATTTTGCTGCCATGTTATATGCGAATTCATTTCAGAATAAATTATGCCGGTGCCCTGGATCTACGCACTTTTTCATATCACGGAATTCAGAAATTTCGATTAATACCGTGGTTCAACGGAAAATATCTATAAGAGAGCAATTTTACATTTTATAATTCAATTCCCTCCCTATTCATAAGGGTTTACGAATTTTAAGTAATTAGAAAAATCTACAATTGTCCGCAACATGTAACGTTTACGTAACCGCATCACTTACGTTTGAATAACGAGCCCTCACCATTTTTAAATAATGAAAGTGTATTACAATTGGTTGTTATTAAACTTCTATAAAATTGTCATTTGTGTAATTGGGCAAACTTGCGAAACTTTCTTCATGACATCCCAATCTCAAACATACTCGTACATTAAAATTCAACTTTTTATATCACGATTTATATTTTTTAATTTTTTAATAAACGTAGACAAGAAAAAAGGTGCTTCAACAAATGCGCAATTAAGCCGTGCACGATTAAAAACCAAAACCGTCTCATAAATTTTCAAACGTTGTGCAAATGAGTTTTCATAACCTTTTTTTACAGTTAATTTACGAGAGTGGAAGCTTTTACAACCTGCACAGTTTGTGAGACAGTTAAGGAGTTACATGAGAACTCATATTGTATAAAATTTTTATTCGTAATACTGATATGTGGTTTTATTTTAAAATATTTGATTCCTTATATGTATAATTACCGCTGACCTTTTCATTTTATACGAATGTTAAATTTTTAATTCGAAATTCGTTATATGCAGTTTTTTATATGTAACAAAAATATATTTCAATGCATTATTCCACGATAAAGTTTATGTTTCTATGCAGAAATTCAAAGTAACAATTGTGGAAATTTTAGTCGAATTTTACTATTTTTTATGTACTATTTTTCATGTAAAAATACGTTATGTTTTGTTATGAATTAAGCTTGCAAATTTAGTTAAAGTTTAATATTATAGCTCAAATATTGAAAGATTACTGTACCATTAAAGTTTAAAAAAGTTTAGAATATGCGAAATCAAGTTCGAACTTTAGAAAAGAAGCTCAAAAGTGACGACAGATTATTATATTGTCATCCAAAACCAAATGCTTTTCGATGAATTCTGACTTACAGTTTTAACTTTTCAATCTCTTTTAATCTACTTCCTTTTAAACTTCAACTAAAATGTCATATGTATCAGTAACAAAGAATTTTTTACTCGAAATTAAAACACATAATAATAATTAATGTTTAGTGAAGTATGAAATTTTTGTGAAAATGGTATCGGATTTTCAAATTGAAAAATCGCAGTATATTCTGAATGTTAAAAATTGTTTAATTCATTTTCTTGAGCAATAAAGAAGCTCTGGACAGGCACATAGCCGAAGTCGGATTGTTTACAAATCAAATTTGATGTGGGATGACGAATACCTTCATGAAAGCTAAGAAAGTCCGTCGTAAGAAAAATAAAACACTGAAAATCGAGTAACATAGTGTTGAGCATATTTGAAGATTCTAACTTGAAATAATTGTAAAAAAATTAACTAGAATTATATTACAAAAATTGTCTAAGTTTAAATTTTATCTACATTCATACATATGTACATATGTATGTAATTTAGAAATTCTATAAACCCAAAAATAAATTCTTTATCCTTCAATTCGAACTAGCATTCGGAGGATGACCACAACATTCGCTACAAAATCGAAAGCTTGTATTAATTTTTAAAGCCTTCTTCTATTCTTTTTGATATGTGCCTTAGCTGCTTTGCCCCAAACGCAACACCCGTAAGAGCATAATATGTATAATAACCGTTTTATATAAAAATATTTTATATGTAAGCAAATCGTGATTTTATAGCGCGAGCTTGAGTACTTTTTCCATAGTTACAGATGTTAAATATGAAAACAAATTAATAGCAATATTTAATTTTTATAAAAATGCATTGTTTGTTGTGCCTTTAGCTCTTCATATGCGGAAATTTCATTGGTCGCTAAACCAAATCGTCAGTGAAGTTCAAGCAGTTTGAAAACATTTAACCTCGGATGTTTATGCCACATAAATCAAATACAATATGAGAATTCAATATTGTATATATATATATATATATATATATATATATATATATATATATATATATATATATATATACATATATATATATATATATATATATATATATATATATATATATATATATATGTATATATATATATATACATATATATATATATATATATATATATATATATATATATATATATATATATATATATATATGTATATATGTATATATATATATATATATATATATATATATATATATATATATATATATATATATAAATATATATATATATGTATATATATATATATATATATATATATATATATATATATATATATGTATATATATATATATATATATATAAACTTTCACTGACGATTTGGTTTAGCGACCAATGAAATGTCCGCATATGAAGACCTAAAGCCACAACAAACAATACATTTTACAAAAACTCTAATTGTTTCAACGATTAGTTGGGAAGAATATCCCAAATAATAAATTTCAATATTAACTGCCTGTTTCACGATGTCGAACGACATCGTTCGTTCGCATAAATACATTGAAACCAAAAACAACATTTTAAAATTTGTTGCTGTTTCAAACGTATTTATGCGAACGAACGATGTCGTTCGACATCATGAATCAGGCAGTAAGTATTTAATTTCTATCTAATTTCTCTCACATCTAAAGCTACAATTATTCTTTTTAACAACTTACCTGTGCAATTTGGCTAATGGGAAATGCAAACATAATTTTTGATGAAATTCAGTGAACTCTTTATAGGAACGGAATAAATGTGTTGGGTCGGTTTGGCCGTGGCGGGTGACACGTAATATGTAGGTATAAAACTTTTCCATTTCGTAATGTTTTTGGCAACGTATAACCGCTACACTTTTTAAACGGCCATCTTGTTGCATTCTACAGGATAAATATATATTTCATTTAATAAATATAGACACAACTTTGATATTATTTCAGTACTCACGTATATTTTCTAGGAACAAACGATAATAGTTCGCCGCTGCCCTCGTCATTGCTAAAACGCATTTGTGCTAAATTGTGCAAAAAGAAATTGAATTGTGTAAATAAACTTTTCAACGAGAATTGTATCATTTTAGCAAATGAGGCAGCTGCTTCAGGATTCGATTGTGAAGGCAGTAAAGCTTTGCGCACATAAGTAACAGCGTCGGCTGTAACACCCGGTATGCCAGCCGTAGCCATAAGAGCCAACATGTGTAACAAAAGATCACCATGTTTGCGTATAATATTAAAGGCACGACAACATAAGTCAACAAAGTAATGAAAGTCCGTAGAAGGTTTATCACCACCATTAATCACATAGGCCATATCGGAGGTAAGAACAAAAGGTGTGCGATCCCTGCCAAGAAAATAATAGGTATTTTTTTTTAATAATTATTAGTTAAGAGATATTTTGTATTACCTTTTGAAATTGCCAAACATTTGAGCGTCACCTAAAAATTTACCAAAGTCTATGTGGAATAAATGTCCTGAGGTTTTCAACATGATATTATCGTTATGTCTATCACAAATGCCCAATACATAAGTAGCTACACTATAACCAGCACAGGAAACTAAAGATAATAAAATTAAGTCGAGTGTGTAATACCATGATATACGATTTATTTTATCGATAAATTTCTTTCTTACCCGTGAAATTCTTAACGGCCCTTTGATACTCCAATTGGCTAGGATTTTGTTTAGCTAACCATTCCGCGATAGGACGATCTTTAAACGATCCTGTCAATCCATATTCGACTTGAATTTTTCTTAAAGTTTCTGCATCTGAAACTAGTTCGATCATGCCCTTCTTACATCCGGTGGGCACACAATTGAAAGTGACCATTTTCAAATCTAAGCCCTCAGCAAGCCACATTTTGTTCATGACCCGAATAAGTTGTATGGTAAGCATGTCTTGCTGTAAATCATCGCCGGACTGGAAATTCACTATGTTATTATTTGAAATAATTTATTAAAAATATTTTAAATTTAACCTTAAAAATAGCTGGTAATATTTCAGAGTCCGGACCTATAAAAGAAATTTTTAAGGGCAATGTATTAGAATTGAAGTAGCTACAGTTGCGCACATTAACGCCAGTAACCTCTAATTCTGGACCCAAAGGCAATGAAGTGGGTTTGTCTAGAAGCTCTTGGTTAACACTGTCCATTCCTGCACATAAGAATTTTTGACGAAGAGATTCTTTCGCTTCCTTAACCGTTTCAGCAATATTGGCCAAGTTCTTAAATGGAATAAATCAAATAAATATTTGCAATTAAAAGGCTTTATATTAATATCATACCCTACACATTAAATTCTGTAGCAGGAATCTCTTTGACAGCTTTTCACCGCATATGGCCAATAAAGCTCTTAACATCATTTTATTTCTACGATAGTAGCGAGCCTGTGTTATCAGTGAATCATCCATATCAACCGAGTTACTTGAAGAAGCGTCTATAGAGTTTTGGGGACCATCTCCAGGCAAACTATGCACTAACAGCCAATACATATGATGAGCTATACGAGGAGATTCTAAAGATTTACATAGTAAAAATCTAGCCATTGAGGAGGCTTCATAAGTGTCATGTTTTAAGGCCTGTATCAATTGTGGCAAATAATCTACCAACTGATCATTGGGTAAATGGGCTATCCATTCTACTGCCCTTTCTCTGACTTTAGCATCGGGATAACGTGGCAAAAGCAGTTCTAAGGCTTGGAGGGGTGACAAAGCTGACCATGAATATAATAATGAATGTAAATCCATGAGACTAGCATAATCCCAACTATGGGCTGCATGTAATACTTTAGGTAAAGCATGAGGAATATTTTGCATATACAAACGTTTTTCCCAGAAAACTTCACGTTTATCTATGGCTCCAGGATAGCCCTGTTCTGCGGTATCCAGCAGTTCTTGCTGCAGATTGGTATCCAAAGAGTTAAAGTCGTATCTAGTCAATATATATACTTTTATAAATTCTCCGGTTTTTTAGTGTTAATAAATATTTAGATTGCTTACCGTGGTGCTGGTGGTGGGTTTTCTAAAGGTTCTGGAAATTGTATTTTGCCACCATAAGGCGGTACTTCTATACTTAAAACGGGACAAAAATCGGGCTGTGGATGACAACCTCGTGCTGGCGCCGGACCCAAAAACTTGTCTGCTGTTGCTGGCCACATGGATAACAAGTACGAACCACAAATCATTTCACGTTTATAATCGAACAATTGTATTGCACACCAACCCAGCTCTGTGGTAACTTGTCTTCTCTCTACATTTTCCGCATTATTCTGTTCATTTTCTGCAACCTGTGTTCCATATAAAACAAATATTAAGCGAGATTCTCTTGGTAAAGTACAAATGGGATTTTTTTCAAATGTTATCCAAGAAGAGAATTTCAGACGAGGAAATAAACCTCCCATAGTATCATTAGAGCATTTTGTAACCACCGGATCCGAAATAAAGCGTGTGCCATAGTTGATTTGCACACCCAGAGAATAATTATCGTAACGCCATAAAGCATTCGGGCGATGTAAACAATTGATACTGACTACAATGGGCTTGGATATGCAGGATACGTGTATGGGTGCTTGAAATGGGGAGGATTCCATTTTGCTTTCAATTATTTTTTTTATACTTTAACTACTCACTTATTGAATAATCCATAGTTTTGACCGAAAATCCCACCCTAAATACATTTGAATACAATTCAATCAGTTCTTGCACGGCATCTCTTAATTTGTTACATTTCAATTTAATTTGCTCTAAAATAGAACGTGGTCTTAAACACACTTCAGCATAGTCGCCACAGTCTGTCACAATTTCGGGATTAGCCGAGGAACTTGAATATTTTGGTTGATTGTCTTCGCAGACTTGTTTTAGTTTAGCTACGCACTCAGCTAGTTCCAATGTGTCAATGGATCCCAATAAGGCACAAATGGCTTTAACACCTTGAACAACACCGGAACAGGAAATAACAGTACGCGTGCTACTATCACTAGCAACTGATTCTAATTTATCGATTTCAGTTTCCAAAGTTTCTAAAATTTATTTAACAAAAATATTTGTTTAATCAAACATTTTCTAAATTGTCTCTGCTTTACTTGCCTATTAATATCATCATGCTTTCATACGTTATAGTGGTGGCCACTTCATTGGGCAACACATCTTCTGGGCGCATTTCACACTCGTTTTTATCATCTCTTTGGGTGCGGGCAATAACTTTCATATTTTCATCGGTTCTTAAGCACAAACCTAATTGCACATCTTTTTCTAGTTTCAAGCTATTGTGAACACATTCAAGTTGGCTTAATTTAGAAGAATTCGAAAGCCATTCCATAACGCCTATCGGTCGTGCCGCATAATCATTTACGCTACCTTTTATCTGACCCTCTAATGAATAGAAGGCTTGGCTGATCACCATTTCAACGGGGGTATTAACTGAAAAGATAGAACAAATATATTTATACTTTGAAAAATTTCACGTATACAAACTTACTATCGCAGGTAAATTGTATGGGCGCCCCATAACCCTTAAACTGGCCCTGGTCGGATGAAGTTCTTCCAACGTCGGGAAACAGAGCATTCAATGCAGGATGTACTAAAATTTTAATACTTGTCTCTAATGGATAATGGTAGTTAAATTCAGATGCTATAACATGGCCCACATTGTTTACTTCATCATCGTAAGGATAACGTTGTCTCAGTTCTTTAACCATATAATAGAAATCAAGTAGTTCCAAATCGACCGTGCGCTGATCCGTAACAATTTCATAAAGACGCGATCCAGCTTTTCTTCGATCCAATACGTTACTTGTATTCAATACAGGCGCATATATTTCGTAATCTCTGGTGAAGGTATTAAAAGCGGACGTGCTAGGTCCATTGCCATTTCCGCCACTATTACGCGGTGGCAAAGGTGGCGGTGGTGTATTTGACCCAGTAGAGCGTGGAGGCAAATCGTGCTTTCGCGCAACCTCAGGACTATGATCGGGTCGCCAACCAATGGAGGAAACTAAAAAAATTTAATAATTTGTATTTATTATATTTAGAAAAAACTCCGAAATTGAAAAATACAGTTCGATTCCATTTATTTAAATTAGAACTCAATTGAAAACCAAGTATTTTCACAGTTAATATTTTTTATCGAATGTCTCAGTTCCTGGTTATTATTCAATTAAAAGATATAACATAACTACCAAATGGACGTCATTTAAAATAGAGTTCGTATCGTGAGTCACCTTTCGCTCATGGTCTTTACTAACGAGATTAACGAGAAATTAAAAGATAGAATACCCATAAATAATATATATTTTTCGAACTCATGAATACAACTTAGTTCGGCTTCGAAGCAGAGATCTGATAAATCTGATTTTCGCATAGGATTATTAAAGATTTTCTGCTTTATCACCCTTTGGTTTGGTCGGCTTAGACATGTATCGCCCCTTTTTTATATGCTATTTTTCATTGAAATCCATGTTAATTTTAATGTTTAAAAATCTTGAATTTGGTCTTGTAAAGATTTCGGAATATTTTAGGATTTCAGCACTATGATGAATGAATCACTTGAAATTCGTAACAGTTTTTCATTCATTTCATTTTCACTTGGGCAGTTATAAATTATTAATTATTTAAAACACCTTTATTAGGTATATCTCTAAGATTTGTAGAAGTAAATACAAATTGGTGTTGCTGCAGACAGTCGGAAAATGTTTTCACAGATACGCCGCGAGAGATTTTTGTAAAGAAGTGTAAATGAACAATATGCGAGGGCTCTTTATTTATATACTCATCAATTTCTATTTTGTCTCCTTCAAAGTATTCCCCCTTAGATATAATACCTTTATGCCAGAGTTTTTTTCCAATCCTCAAAGCAGTTCTGATGTTCACTTTTTGATATGGCGCTGAGTTCTCTCAACGATTCGGTTTTTATCTTCTCAATCGTCGCAAACGCCGTCCTTTCATGGGTCTCTTCAATTTTGGGAACAGGAAAAAGTCAGAGGGGACCAAATCGGCACAAAAATTACGAAAGCCATTATTTGTTTTCCACAATTCCGGACGTTTTTTCGTATTGCTACTCGCAAGCGGCGCTTAACTTCAGGATAATAATCTTTATAAACTGTACGACCATATGGCAAGAGCTCATGATGCACTACGCCATGATAATCGAAGAAAAAAATGATCAAAACGTTGACATTTTATCGAACTTGGCGTGCTTTTTTGGTCTTGGCTCTTTCATTGGTACAATTCTAGAATGGTTTCGATGTCATGACCATATATCCATGATTCGTGACCAGTTATGACTCTTTAACCTCATTCAATATTTCTTGAGCGATTCCCATGCGAATGTTTTTTTGTTAAAAATTTAGTAATTTTCCTTACTTTCTCAACATTTTCATCGTTTTATGATGCGATGGAGCTTCCAGGATGAGCGTCGTTATTCATATCGTCTCGACCTTCTTTGGAAAGCTTGTACCACATGTAAACACTTTTCGAACTCAGAGTACAATCAGACTATGCCGCTCTCAACATTTCAAGTGCTTTTGAACACTTAATTTCGTTTTTTACACAAAATTCGATGCAAATTCTTGGATCCATTTTTTCTACAGCAGAAAATCGCCGAACAAGCAAAACACGTCTAAATTTTATGCCTCTCACAAACAGACTAAACCAAACAAAAACAAACTCAGTTAAGAACATATGTTCGGGACAAGTGTGCCAACATAAAAAAAATGTTAATCGAATTCAGGTAGCCTGAAATTCACCTTTTCTATTGAACAGACCTAGTATAACAATATGTAGTGGTATCTATGATAATTAGCGATATTTGTTCTACTCGTTGCCCAGAATTTATAAAAAATTTTAAGATAAATGAGTTTTCTCATAAATATCCAGAAGCTTCAAAAGCCATTATTGAGAAAAACTACGTTGACGTCTTTGCAAGCGGCTTTGAAAATGAAGATTATGCAATTTTTATTTGTCAGCAGGTTGTTGAAATACATTTCGAATCAAATTTTGAATTAAAGAATTAATTTCAAATAGCTGTAATGAACTTAGACTCAGCGGAAAGCTCAAGATTAATTAATAAAAAAATTACTCTAAAGCTCAAAAAAATCTACGAATGCTTTAGGACAAAACAGCTTATAATTTCAAACAAGGTTTTATAGTCACGATCGGAATGTATTAGACGTATGTGGAGTTCAAAATTGCAATAGCTGCATGCGATCCGTATGGTTTAATTGCTGATTTTCTGTTATACCCCAAATTATTAATCCAATCCAAAAATATCACCCAGTTATTGTCTGTCCTCAAATTTATTTTCTTCAGATGTCCAATTACATGTCTTCACGGATACCAATCAAGAAGCGTTTGCACCAGTTTATTATTTTCGCATATAAAGAAATAAAATTGTAGTTATGGGAAAGTTAAAATGTGTTAATGAGCGTGTCACGCTTGGAGCTTCAAGCATCAATATTGGATATAGTTGAAAAATATCATGACGTTAATTGTTCATTCACTCTAATTTCTGGTCAGACTCACAAACAGCAGTTCAATGAATTGAGTCAACAGAGACGATTCAAAACATTTGTCAGAAATTTTAAATAAATCTTCTGAGCCCTACAGATTATTGAATCAGAATTCCCATCCTCCATGAATTCAATAGCCATATGGTATGTAAATAATAAGCACAAAATGTCTGCAAACAAATACCAATTCATGGCATTCGCTCGGATTTTACGTTTTCGAAAACCCAATAAAAACAAAATTCTTAAATTTACTTTGTAAAATGGTGCAGCAGGAATATTATATAGATGAAATAAATTGTATTAAAAATGAAAAGCAGTTCTTTATACCCACTAGTAAAATTGATGGATGCAAAAAACCTACTTCGTATTAGAGGACGCTTTGATTAGGTTATGCCGATTAGGAACTAATGCGGATTCGTTATAACTAAAAAATCATCATCAAAATATGAATTTAAAAATCAATGAACTACGTCAGAGGTATTGGATTGTAAATATAAAATCACATATTAATAAAGTTAAACGCAAATGTCTTACATATATGTAAGTACAATAGTAACGTGCCCAGAAACAAATGGTTAACAAAACGTGTTGTAAGAGTTTTCCGATAAGGACGGAATAATTCTTCCAGCTGGAATCAATCCGAAGGAATGTTTTGTAACGTCAACTCCAAATTAGCTGTCCTAACCATTGAAAATGGTGTAAAAGGTGGTTGATTCACAGTGGTATAATATTGATGTTATCCCTTTGATTTTGTTGTAATCTTGATTCCCTACTTTAAACATAAACAATGCGCTAAAAAAGCGAACGTTTTAATATATTATTCATATATATTATTCATACATATCATTCAGATATAATATACACATACTGCTTGAAATGTCCATCAGGGTAACAACGGCTATTGAATTATTTTGGATTGTAAACAAACCTGCATCTATTTTTCTATTACAACTTTTGGTGCAAAATCCAAATTACTGAATCATGTTCTATTTCCTTACTTACAATCACTTTAACTCAACCAAATCTATATCTTGAATTTCGTCAATGGCTTTCGAACTAATCTTTCTGAACATGGAAAAACGAATGAGGGATATTCATAATATATCGTTTATGTACTTCAAACTTCTTATATGATATTTCAAGGACATATTGAATTCTCATTGTATTAGAAGGAGAAACATTTTTTTGCACTAGTAAAAAAATAATTTTTCAAAAACTCAGCACCTTTAATTTTGTTTTTGCGAATATTTTTATATACGAGTAGATGTTAAATTAAAAAAAAAAAACTCACCATTTGGGCTAACGGCCGATTTATCCAATTTATTGACAGCTTCATACACGGGATCGGAATACTGAGTACTACCGCCACTGTACAAATAATCGAATGGATCGTACTCCGCATAAAATGAGGTACAATCCGATGCATCGTCATTCTCTGAAAATATTGAATGAAGCATTTTGAATTTATTAATAATTAATAATGCAATCAAAGATTTTTTCATAACTGTTCTTTCTTGTTTCTATTTATTTATAATAGTTGTGATTAAAATTAGAAACCAAATGCAAAGACACGCACACGTTCAAACACACAATTTAAAATATTGTATAGATTTTTATTTAAATATAATTTCTTCTATGCAAAATAAAATTTATAAATTAAAAATAGAAAATATTCGTCAAGAAGCTGTAAAATTGTTGAATACATTTTTAAATGTATTTCGCATTAAAAAAACGTGCAATGATAAAGGAACACTAAGCAATATAAAAAATTAATAATAAATGCAATAAAACATATGTGAGCCTTTGGTGCAATACCGTAGTAACTCAAAATTTGAATTTTTTTAAGGTTATATTACGAAATTATTCGCCTTGTCGTTTTTTATATTCATAAAAATATTTTGTATACACAGCTCTTGAGAAAAGAACCAAATTTTCTTTTACCATTAAGTTGTGTGTAAATTCAAAACTTTAAACTCAATTTCTGCAAAACAACCTTTTTTGAATTATTGCGTTATTGCAGCAAACGCTCGATATGTATACTATATACTATATATGTACATATCTCTGTATGTACACGTATATAATTTTCTCAAATGTATCCGCTTTGCTACAACGCGATTTCGTCACTTCATTATGATATTTTAGACTATTTACGTTTAGGCCCCAAAAATCACACCAACTTAAAAAAGTGGGACAAAAACGTAAGTACGAGTATATAATAAAAGCTAATGACCACAATTGAGCAGAATGGAGAGCAACTATCATCCCACACTTGTTACCCATGAGCACAATAATATAGCAAAAGATGATTCCAATACGAATTCAATATTTTTTTTTGTTTTTTACTTTAATTATATTTTATCAAAAACAAACAATAATAGAGATAAAATTGTTTTATTATTATTAATTTAATTATTAAATGATTTTGTGTTGATGAGAAATAAGCCACTAAATCTGAGTGTAAAAAAATTAAGTACTTAAACTATGCGCAAATAGAAAGCTTGAAAAAATACAATAAAAATTGTTCCCAGCTAAAAACAGTAGTGGACAAAATAATAGTCAAGTGGGTTAATCTAATTAACTCACGCTTTTTATTCGGGCAGAAGTTAAATGATAATGGCCTTGTTCGCTTATTACCAACATTTTTTTTACTTTTTTCTCATATTGATACACCTTCACCTGAGTCAAAAAAGTTTAATGCAGCAATCACGTTGCCATGTCCCCAAGATACGCACACTTTCCACTATCGCGCTATTCAACAAGGCTGTGGATTAGACACCATTTTAATGGGCAATGTGAGGAAAATCGAATGTTATGAAAAGGTGTTATGCATTTCAATCAATTAATTGTTTAGCCAAACTTGCGACCAGTCTATACACACTAGGCAGTGAGTCCGCAATCAGTACAACATAATCAAATAAGTGTGAAAGCGTTTGGGTTAAAAATCAAATCAATTCATATCATAACTTAAAAGCATCTTTTTTTATACGAATTTTACATATGAAAATATCACTGTATGCTTTAGATGTACAGAGATGTACCATTTAATGACAGAAATGACAATAAAAGCATATATAGGCAGGAGTATTCCCAAATTACAGCAAATATTTGAAATAAACATAGTCTATTAAGATGCCCTAGGACAGCACTACGTACTCTTGATTTGAGTTGTATCGGACTAATCCCAAAACTTCTCCATTAAACCTGTTCAATCCAATCACAATGATAAAAATCGTTAAAATATGAGGTGTTTAAAAAAGACATGGACCTGTTGTAAACACTCAATTATAGCTAAATTTAACCACACAATCCAAACTTGAAGAAAGCTAGCAAAAAGAAATTATATAAAGAATGAGGGCTGCTGTTCGGTATTCCGTGTTAAATAAATGCGAATTAGTTTTGCGTAGAATACATGACAGAGGGAATAAAAAGAATTAATAAAAATCCACATATTTTAAAATAGCACATAAACAAAAGTAACAACTATTTTTTGGTTTTAAGTCGTTCCGTTTTTACAATCGATAAACCTTTGATTATTTAAAACCCTATATGCTACAGCCATCTGACAATCTTTTAAGTAAAAAGCTTTTTCGGAGACAAAACTCGGCTAATCCTATACCTCTAACAAATATTTGATCATCAAGTTGGGAGACGATTTTTTCAATGGAACTTTAGGACCTTTGGATTAAACTTCAAATCGTGATATTAATATATACATACATACATACATATTTAATTTTAATAAAACATACACATTACATCATGCAATTCACCATTTTTGCATAAACAGGCAGAACAGAAACTGGATAAATAAGTATAACAGGTGCCGCAAAGGAATGTCATGGCACAAAAACATTTTTTTTCTTTTTTAATTCTATCTTGATATACACGAAGTGACATAAAATATAAAAAGCTGTAATAAAAAAATTCAATATCGACTTTTTCATTGATTATGATCAACATCTAGATCTATTTGTACAGTTTATCTCACTTCTACAACAAATACAATATTACAAGAATTCGCTGTGTAATAAATTTTTTGACTATCAACACCAGATGTGTTGAAAATGGAAAGACAAAAACGTGCAAGAAAAAAAGAAAACAATACCCCATTTTTTTTTTTTTTTTTTTTGTTTTGCTTAAAACTTGATTTTATTCTTGTTGATTATTGTGTACACACACTTCGTAAAACTATATAAGTATCTTTTTTCAAGTTTTTGCACATGTAATGAATGTTTCCCTTATAATTTTTCATTTAAGTAATTCACAAGAATGATTACCTCTTCCTACTTTAAATTTCACAGAATTATTAGGATGTCAATTTTG
This sequence comes from Germaria angustata, assembly GCA_963681545.1. Classification (NCBI taxonomy): domain Eukaryota; kingdom Metazoa; phylum Arthropoda; class Insecta; order Diptera; family Tachinidae; genus Germaria; species Germaria angustata. The sequence continues at coordinate 68,184,555 of OY813000.1, forward strand.
CTGATTTAAAAAAAGATTTGTAAACAAATACAAAAGAAAACAAGATTGACAGCCAAAAATGTAAACAGCAGAGAAAAAGTAAACAGAGTTTGACATGTGCTAAATACAAAGATGCATAAATATAAGAGAATATTTAAGTATATTGTGAGAATCGTTCGTTACATGTGCAAATTAAAAAAAAAATTATCAAAATACCATAATTGGGAGGAAATCGCAAAAATGGTGATCATACGTGAAAAATAACATTAACTAAAGTAAATTATATGTTGCTTAAACTAAAAAGAGAACCTAGAAAACCGGGAAGAAATGGGAAAAATACAAAGGCATAATTTTGGCTAAAGAGCTGACACTGCGAGAAGAGGTCGAATTTCGGTCACAGGTTAGGTTAGGTTGATTGGAGGGGTGTGATAGCCCATGTCATACGACATACACTTAAGCCAGTGAAGGCTTGTTGTGCGCTCCCTTTAGTTATCAAACACAAACTGCCAGAGTTCTGCGGCAGGATTCGAACCTGGGACCTCCGTACTACGAGTCTAGTACACTACCTACTAGTCTACGAAGGTCAGTTATAGTAGTATACATAAGTAAATGGGAAAAGAAAAAACAGTTCAGAACCATTCTCTCCTCTGTTCGCCAACCGATTTTTCTTTTTCTGTTTAATGGCCCTAGTGCAGAATGTATGTTTGAATCAAATATAATACAGGAAGCAAACATTCGGGTTTGCTCTTCAAAGTATAAATATAACAGCTTTGATATATTTTTTCTGTACGGTCGAATTTCTGCCACCAATCGACTAACTAGTTTTTGTATACATATATCGCATGCTTACCGCGGAATACACTTAAAGGGGCTATTACACAGCGAAACTGTTGATCGTTCGTGAGCTATTCCTCTGTAGAACATGTTAGAGAAAACTAATATAAATAAATATTCAAAGAAGGCGCTTCGAAATGACGAATGAATTTGTAGCTGCGTTGGTTACAAACGAGTCATTCTCTATTTGATCTAGATTTTTTGCTTTGCCGTATTTTCTGCGATACGGTGCTCGTGGCCTATTTATTTTCTCTTTCGCCGTTTAAATTTTTGAATCTGGGTCTCTTTCTTTTCATTTTGATAGAAGTAGTTTATAGCCCTTATTTTTAAAAACTAGAACCAGCAATTACACGCGTTTCACGTTCTCGATGTCGAACCACAATATCAAAAACTTTTGAAAATACGCGAGCATGCTCGACAACACGTATTTTTGCTCTATTATATGAGCGAATCAATTGGTCCACATAAATATTCGGCAGCCGCTTAAGTAGCATAATATTTGATTTTTAGTTTTTCATTGCAATCGATAATTTACGATCACTAAAATTAAATCTTAATGTTTTATAATCATTAGAAGTGTCATCATTAATTTAGAGCAAAGCATGTTGCAGCAGCCATTCAACTTAATGCAAGCAAAGACAGTTAATAAAAACAATCATCCTTTCAAATTTTTTGTTTGCCCCTTAAGCGGTTAAGGCTCGATAATTAGTTTAATTTCTAAACTGTTAAAATTGGCCGAGTTTCAGCCACTGGCGAGCATTAGAGTGCTATTATTTCGTTTATATTGTAATACAAAAAAAAATTATTTAAAACGAAAGTGCCAGCAATAATTTTATATAATAATTTTTATTTATTTATTTATTTTTTGTTTATTAGGCAGTTTGCTAGACGCCTACTCTTTGCGCAAGACATTTAATAAATGCGAGTACTTTTCGAAGATTCTTCTATTTTTACTTATTAATTATCTATTTACACATTCATTTATTTGTTCCCCCACTGATTTGCTAATTACTAGAAATCATCGTATGAATCCCAAAATATTTCGTCGTGTTTATTGTTGTTCTTATGGAAAATTGGAAAATTTTCTCATGCTGAGAGATTCACATGTTCGTTCATATTAATCACAATTCGTTATTATTATTTTATCTTTTTTAATATTGAAAACACCCCTTCAAATTGGCTGCTGGTACGTATAGTTTTTGCTGATTATTTTTAAATTTAGTTTAATTTATATTTAATTTTATTTACCTTCATTACAATGACAAACTATGTCAACTTTTTTTATATCTGTATTAAATAACACTGCCATGTTTAATCGCTTAAATATTTTAAATTTACTAATACCATTAAATAGAAACCATGTATTGAGGTATTACGATTTAATTTTAATGTAAAGCGTCATCGAAAATACCATACAGTCTATTATAACTTATCAAGATCATTAATTATTCTATTGATAAAAGCAATTTTATTTGTGACAAAACCAAGTTTGCTTTTAGACTTTGTTTCGTTTAAGACATGAAAAGTTTCCTTCTACAAATTTTGTCATCTTTTTTTTTGTTGTTTTGATTGAACATATTACACGTAACACAGAACAAATATAAACTATGAACGAAAAACAAAACAAAATTTCCGAGTACAAGAAAGTCTGCACCTCATTCTTTTTTCCCCTCTCTTCGATAACGTCAAGACTTTGCAAAGTAAACTTTCCCTGTGTGAATACAGTTACAGAGAAATAACAATTGTGTGTTTTAATAAAAACGCTACCATATTTTCAAATCGTTAAGCAGTTGGGGATGTACAAAAAATTTATTTATTTATTTATTTATTTATTTATTTATTTATTTATTTATAACAAATTTCAGTTTTGTGTATAACAACAAACAAATATAAAAAAGTAGATATAATACAATTGCCTAGCTCTTGTTAACAAGCTACTAAACACAAGTTAATGGCATGCCAGCATTTTGTTAATCGGAACAGCACTCAAAATACGGCCCCTACTTATACAATTATTATGAAACTGAAGCAATATGCTATGCGAAGAGAATAAAATAAAATAAAAATACAAAAATCAAAAATGTTTGTTGTGGCTTTAGCTCTTCATATGCCGACATTTCATTGGTTGCCACAACAAACATTTTTGATTTTTGTATGCATTTAGCAAAAGCTCTAATTGTTTCTAACGATTAGTTGGGGAGAATATCCCAAATAATAAATTTCAATATTAAGTATAAAATAAAAATATTTGTGAGAATAAATTTTTAACTTTCCTGCATTGAAGGTAACAAAAAGACAATGAAGCAAGTTGATCCCACTGCAGTCTAAAAAAAATGTTAGCAAATCGCTGGCCAATCAGTCCGAACTTTATGAAATCTTGCTTTATTGAAAATAACAAAAATAAATTATATTGTGTTATTGGAAGACATTTCATTATCAACCATGAGCTTCCCACTCTCTCTTGCACGCAGTAGTATTTAAAGCACTAACTCATACACTGAAACCCATATTACATTTTCGTTCAGATATACTGTAAACCGCGATTGATCACCTCTTCTATATTTCCAAGATTTTTGGGTAATTATAAGGGAATATCATTTAAATGAGTACGATTAAATACCCCAATGAAGCAATTATACGAATATAACTACATACGCACATTTGTGCGCCTGTTGACTTCAAAGAACTATTTAATAATTAAAAACAAGCGATTCAATTTAATTTATTTTTTAAGTATCGATATTTCAGTACTCTTCGAGTACAATTTTTTATATAATTGTTTTTAATTTTTAAATTTCTTTGCAATTTATATTTATAGAATAAACAAATATCCTGAAGATGGTTCTCGAAGAGTATCGAAATATCAATGAATAAAATAAGAGAGACCTTAAGCTTAAAAAAATAAATGTAATTGGTTATTTAGTAGAAATAATTAATTTCACATAAAAAAGTAAACAAGTATAAAAATATAATTCAATAACAATATTTACGGGTTTGTAATCTGGGAGTTCTTTGGATAATTAAACGAATGATATTTAAGGGAAATTTTATTTTCGGTTTAAAATATTTGAGGTAATTACCTGAATAAAGTTAATTAATTAGAAAAAAGTACAAAAAAAGGACTTAAAAGCAAGGCAAGTAAGCGTGAAAGGTAATTAAGCATATTATACTATGTAGTATGAATTGAAGAATATGTAAAAAAATGTAACAAAACGAACATGCTTGCATTCTTCTTTTAAAGTCCATTATTATTATTATTATAACTCGGCGTTAGTTAAAAGTAGGATTTCATCTTATCAGTAAATTTTATCGCGAGGTTTATTCATTTGCAGTTGCCCGTTTTCATAATTTGCCATACTTTTACTTTATCAAGTGCAACCGTATAATTATGTCCAGCTTTTAGGCATATTTAGTTAAAACTTCTTTGCAAGTCGACATTTTATATTATCAGGCCTGTCACAGAAATCAATTTCGATTGAAAGTGGAATTGATTCCGTATTTTATTATTTTATTTATTCAATGAAGAAAGTTTTAAATTTGTTTTTGTACTATCAGATACAAAAAATGCAAATTCGACCATGAAATTAAAAGTGGTTTCATTCCGAAAAACAATTTCGTTTTTTGTTTTCTGGAGAAGCAAAATACGGAATCAATTCCACTTCCGATCGAAATTGATTTCTGTGACAGGCCTGTATATCTCACTTATTTTTATGTAAGCGGTATATGCTCTGGTATAGCCATACATTAACAAAGAAAATGAGAAATTGTTAAAACTCAGTTGTGATCAAGATTTCTTTATCTAACATCTACTTTACCGTCAGGTTGTAATAAATGGCAATAAGAATTCAAAATTATGTTTAATCCTTTGGACGTCACACTGGCTCTTCAGCTTCCGACTTCCTAATATTTATGTAAGTCACTCATAATTACAGATGAAACATTATCAATTAGTGTATGTAAATATGATCGTACAACATTGGATCTAACGAACACTAAAGTCTACCCTTTTCTAAAGAGCGTATTATGAGGTTCCCACAAGATCATGGTTAACCGTATACTTGAGCACATGCCACCAATCTTCAGTAAACTTGGACTATTAATGTATAAATACAAATCTACATTACAAATGTACATACTATACTATGTTATATGTACATACATACATATGAGTACATATGCAGGTCGATTAAATCATTTGATATTTGTTCGGTGATCAGTATTACATACATAAGTATATCTAATCCTGAAACAGCCCAGCAAAAATCAACATAATGACATCAGCATGATACAATGAACGAAAAGTAAACAATATGTATATCACAATGGCATTGCCAAAAAAGCTTTTTATAAGCCCTGATCAGCTAACACAGTTCACCTCTCTTTCTCTCTGTCACTCTCTCTCTGCCTCCATCATCTCTCTATCGGTCTCTGAGTGGATTTAGTGTATTTATTGTAAAATTATTATTTTTATTGATTTCATTTTTTCAGTGCTGACGCGCTGCCAAAAAATTTACGCTTTAGAAATGACGGCATCTTATGTTCATATTAGTTTTATCAAACGTGTTCTAAAATTTATGCAACATTTGAATTTTCTTGCTTTAGAGATACAGTTGAATTTCGATAAACGAACACCATTTAAAACAAAAACTCGCTGTATTGAAAAAATCTTAACTATTGCTATTGATTAATTTTAAAGCACTTTGGGTTGGTTATTTTCACCAGGAATACAGAATTTGCTTACTTGAACCCACGATTAGGTCTCTTTGTAATACCGTAAATTTTTAGAGAAAGAAAAATTGGAAACAGAAACGTGCAGAAGGTGTAGTACACTAGTTACTAGCCTACAAAGGCACATTTCAAACCACTTAAAAGATAATCTGCTTAAAACGAAAAGTTTTTCAAACCAACCACATTTTATTTATAAAAGTGGAAGATTATATGAACCAAATATCAAATAAGGAAAAAACAAGTGCTGAGTTCGTTTAAGAGAAACGGTATTTATTCCTTTATCTAAAGACCATTCAATGAAAATATTGCTTAAACGAAAAACAACCTCTTGGTATTTTAAAAGGCCACACGGTGCAAAAGATCACTCTTTTGTGCATTAAACATACGAAAGTTCAGTGAATATCTGGCTGACAAACAAACTACTAACTCTCCAGTTATTGGTACAAACGCATGCTACTGTTTCCACTCAGTTTATATGCTGCAACATTCATTTTACACCTGAAACAGTCCCCCTTCTTCTATTTGTCGTGGTCGAAGTCACAAGAAGTTCAACACCAATATTTTTACAATTGAGGGATCGTTCTCGATAACAATTAAGTATTATTAATGAATACTATCACTAAGACTTATAAAATCGAAATTGGCCATCAATAATACTCAATTGTTGTCTGCGACAAGCACAGACCTACAATTTCTTATGTCGACTTGATTCGACGACGGCAATTAGAATAAGAGGGAGTTTATACGAAAATTGAGGTCCTAAACTCCTAGTAGGAATAACAGCAACTTATTAGTATTTAGAGGCGTTACACCCTCCCTTTGAATTAACTTTAGCATGGTTGTCAAATTTATTGTAGTTTAAAAGCTTTTGATGTAATAGTTCCTATACGAACGAAAAGACGTGCTTTCTGAGTCTAGTAAGTTTCCCGCCTTCAGCTTCTATTCGGAACATTTAATCGCAAGAATTTGTATACCCTCACCACAGGTGGAAAGGTTTGTCACTCCGCTTGTAATTTTTACAATATCAATTTACGGGCCCATAAAGTATATACAACTATTCTGGTTCCTTATAAATAGCAAAGAGGATCTAAGGTTTTTCTAACAGCAAGACTGCACGTTCGCGCACGTGGAATGTCTATGAAAGATAACTTATATAGAGCTAAATATCACAATTTACTTTAGCTCCATTGTTAAAAAAAAATAAAACAATCGGTTAATAAGTGACTTACATATATTTCTCACATTTTTACAATATCGCCACGGCGTCTTCTTTAGTTGATTGGTACTCAGTAGAGCTAAGTTCTGCGCATGCATCCTTATACGTTTATTAATATGCATCACTAAAGAAACTACCGAATTATGCGGTTTATTAAAACCAAAAGTTCGTCAATCTTTTTGAATAATATTTTACTTGTATAAGAGTACAACTTTTTGAATTTCCCGCCTAACTAACTGCTTCTGCCAAATTTTAGCAAAATTAGCTAAAATTTGAGAAGAAAATCGAAAAAAGTGAATGTCGCGTGCTCATTAAGCATTATTTTCTGCGAAAAAAAAATCATCACTCAAATCAGGGCTAAGCTTGATACATAATATGGAAACTCTACACCAACAATTCTGGACGCCCAGTTGACTTCTCTACACCCGAAACAATTGGAAAAATGCACGAATGCACGAATGTATTGGCCAATCGGACATGAAAAAGCAAGAGATTGTGGAAGCCACAGGCATATCATATGGCTCAGTGGTTTTAATATGAGTGATCACTTGGGTATGAGTGTCGTATTTGCTCACAAACACAAACTTGTGACAACTTCGCAGGAGATCTTGGCGTTGTTCATACGTAATATTCACGAGTTTTTGCGCCGTTTCTTAGTTGCGAACAAAACGTGGATCTACCACAACACAGCACAGACCAAATACATAGTAGCCAAAACGGTGTGTTTCTCGGGTTGAATCGAAGTGAATGAAAGCCAAGGTGGGTTAGCCAGCCAATAAAGTCATGACGATCGTATTTTTTTGGGATGTACGCGGTATATCCACATTGACTACCATCAAAAAGGGAAAACAATCAATGGCGAATATTACACCAACTAATTGGGTCGATTTAATGAGGATCTGAAACAAACGACCGCATTTGGCTAAGAAAAATTTCTTTTCCACCAGGACAATGCGAAATTCCATGAGTTAGGGTACGAATCACTCCCTCGTCCGCCCTATTCCACCGATTTACCCCCGTGACTATTTCTTGTTTCTAAACCTGACAAAATGGCTCGGTGGAGAGAAATTTGACTACAACGATGAAATCATATCACAAAGAAATGGAACCTGTATTTCATTCAAAAAGTCCAGCGTAATTGACCCGCTTTCGTATATAATTTTTTTTAAATCTACAAACATTCAAACATTTAGTTATTAATAGTAGGTATTAGTATAAATTTGTACATGCGTTTGGAAAAATATATTCTCCCTTATTCCATTTGTCGACGTCGATCTCACACGAAGTCGACAGCAATATTTTGGCAACTATAGGGTCGTTGTCGGCCGCAGTTATATATTATATATAAGTTATTACTAAAACCAATGTTTAAAAAACTTGTAAATGGCCGCCAATAATACTCAATTAGTGTCTGCGTCGAGCACAGAACTGAACTTTTCTTTCATGTCGACTTGATGTGACGAAGATGACAACGATGACGACAATTAGAATAAAGGAGAATAACTCATTAATTTCTTATCTGAATTTCAGGACACAATTTGATAACTATTGCCTAAACAAGCTTAATTTTCTTGTTTTAATGCACACGGAAAACTAGTTTAGAACATATTCACATTATGTTTACATCGACCCCATTGTGCGCCATAAAAAGAAAATCAAAAATAATACTTCACATACTTATGTATATGAAGTTTAACATTTACACCTTGGGTCTGTTGGGAAATGCGTCACTGTGCTACATCGGATGTGCATTACTTTGCGATGCCGATGCAAATCAACTGTTGCTGATGCGTATCTGATGCATTTACGAAAAATTTCATTTGTTCATAGTTCCGGACGCTAGAGCATTCAAAATAGATAAATTTATAATTACTTTATACCTTGACTTGTGTTATAAAAAATGATAGAAAACAATGTAATTTAAAAAATCGAAGAGTTTTAAAGTGAAAAGAAATGTTCTGTTAAAAAATTTATACCACGAGAATGCATCAGTGATTTTTGTAGTGTTTTTTGCGCATCATATGCATGTATGATGCATTTTAGAACTCGTGATATTTGCAGTATTGCAAGTTGATGTATTTCCGAATGTACTGCACATCACATGCAGCGCAGTAATGCATTTCCGAATAAGCCCCTTATTAATGTGCCATGGAATTTTAAAACCAAAAGGCTTTCTACTTTAAATAAATAAATATTGTCTCTTTAACCCAATGCGTTTCGATTTGATGACGAAGTTAGATCTCAAAATTCCATGACGAGTGTAAACCCTTCATTTTATTGCGTTAGGTTAAATGGATGAAACATTTGATTTAAAAAATGGTAAACGCTTTTGAAATGCGGTTTATATACACATATATACAAAATATTCATTTACATATATTGCGATTTATCGAGCTAGTTAAATCCGAATAGGAAAAACGAAACAGTATGAGCAAATCTGCAGCAGATGGCTAAGGAACATGTGTTAAAAATATATGGAAATAATATATATGTATGTATATAAAACTTAAAAACTAAATCAGGCAATATCTGATAACAATAGCAACAAACTAATTGTATACTAGCAAACCTGCGGAATAACAACTTAATTCTTTTAAGAATTTTCTAAGGAATAAAACAACTGATTTTTTTGGTTTTCTATTACTTTTGTTTTATTCGAAAACACTTTTATCGAAAATCAAACAAATTATTTACAACTAAGGAAGCAGCAAGTTGGAATAGGTAAAATATTTCCAAATACAATTTTTTATTGAATTTCTTTCTTTTTTATAAACATAATTTTTCATTGACATTATAATTCACTTGTGTTTGCCATGATATTTAAAACAAACGAAAAAATAGTTTTACAATTTTTGAATAGTGTATGCTTGAATTTAAATAGTAAATAGTAATAAAAATATAAAAGCAACTCACAAAACTGTACTAAATGTTGTATCGATGGTATATAAGGTAAAGTTTAACACGTTATTGTTATTAATATTTTATAAACTTTAACACATACTCGCACAGTCGATGCAAAAGTTAGTATAATATTGTGAATTCCTTAATTGCATTTTCACAAATCATTTCTGGGTTTTTGTTCAATACAATACAAATTAATAGTTTATAAATAGATTTAAATTATTTTGAAATTCCTTCAATTACAATGCAAATTAGATTAAACTTGATTTGAATCGAATTAGAATCTGAATTGGAATTAAAACACAAGACATACAATAATTTAACTTAAAAAAATTAAATTTACTGAACATTTTTCTTATATAATATTAATGTTTTACGAGGGCAGTTTGAAAACTACACAACCTGACGTGAATTAGGAATACGGCAACGTTACGAATTTTAATCGATTACCCGATGTGAAAAAATCAAAGTTCATAATAAAAACGGCAACTAAGAGTATGCAAACAAAATTTGGTTCGAAAATTCTAGCGCTAGCAATTCCAATGCGATAATGAGTCCCAAAAGCGCAGAAGAAAGCACGTCCCAAGAATAAAATAAGTTTTAACTCTGGTCACAACTCTACAAATGTGCACTCAGAGAAAGTTATGGATTTCCTTATTGGTTATTGAAGACGATAATGAAAGATTTTAAAACTGTGCTATTTTCAGTTAATACAATAAAAAATTTTGAAATATAAAATATATTTATTCGATGTACTCCAAACATAAAAACTTATTGGTGTATACTCGTATATCACTCGGTGAAAGTTTTTCTCTTACACTCTACTAATTCCTATATTCGCGATTAGCAAATAAAAAGATCCGATTGATCAAATCTGTTTCATCGCTGGGTTCTAAATTTGAGTTAATTACGGCGTGGATCTAATAAAAAGTGGGGCAAAAAAAATTATATGTTTATGATTGATGATCACTTTGGGCACAATGAAACATAAACAATTCATGAGGAAGTTGGAATAGATAATTATCAAAAGTTTAAAAATGTATGCAGTTTCTTTAAAAATAATAACGTATTAGTTAAAACGAGTTCACACTGCCTTAAATGCATGGGCGTGCGTCACACTTCATTTTTTACTCTGAAACGAGCCTTAAGAATGCCATTGGAGATGGATATGTGTGGAATGGTGAACAAAAAATTTTCACACACGTCGAGGTGTAGGTCCACTAGACATAATTAGCAGTTGAAATATGTTGGCATAAAAAGATATGTTTCAGATTGGAGTCGAATTTGTACACAATAAAATATGAAAAAGTTCGAATATTCATTAAGTAAAATTTTTACGCCGATTCTCAAATTTTAATTGGAGCTTGTATTAGACTTTTGAAACAATTCCCCTCTTTTGTACTAAAAATAATTTCAAAAGATTCTAATTGATCTGTGATTTAAGGTTATTTTTAACTTTCGAACAAATTTATCAGATAAAATGCAGACTATATTAACAACAATTTCTTTCCTTTTCTTTAAAAACTGATTGTGTATGTTTTGGGTCGGGTAATTCAAAAACCACCCTCGTATATATTTTGATTACTCTTTTTGTATAATTAATTTTCTTTTTAAACTATTTAATATTCTATAGTATTATACATATACATATATTTTATCAGACCTTAGCTCAACAGCTGCATCAGTACTCGAAACTTTGTTTACGTTTTTCTGTTTTGTAATTTGATTTCTTACGCAAGACATTCGAAACGCAGAGAGAATGAGAGAACGTAAAAAATTTATTTAAGTTAAAAGAGGTAATTTGCCCTTTTATATCGCTTTCAGTTCGAATTTTATCGATAGTTTTTTTTTCTCTATACGAGTATAACTCTATTGGTTTCGTTTTATAAAATTTTTTTATTTGTTAAGTCTTTTGGTAACTGAAATATAAGAGAAAGTAAAAGAAAATAAAAATTTATAATAAATAGAGTAATGTATTGGTTACGATATTTGTTAGAGACAAAACGACAACGAAACATAATATATAAATATACAAGTTAATTAGAAAACAACATTAAACAGGCGTTATTTAGCATGCTACTCAATACTGAGTGATAATTGAAAAGAATGACTTAGTTATACATACAAATGTAAACGTAAATACATAAACAATGAATATGATTTTAACTGTCTTGAACCAAAAACTATTTTTTTCTTAAGTTTAACTTAATAATATGCCGTTTAAAGTAAGATTTTCTGCGAATTGTATGGACCAAATGTAACATATCGCACATTTGGTGTAACTACGTTATAACTCAAATGACTAATTATATAGAAACCGATTTTAAAGACTTGAATTTACAGCCAACTTATTAGGAAAACAATATAATACTCTCTTCTCTTGTATATAAGATATTTTTGTGAAATTAATACACAATGGGGCTTATCGTGTTTGGCGAATTTCGCTTACGACTTTGACGTGTTCTACTAGATTAAAGAAAAATGTTGCTCGATGTGTTTAATCTAGTACAAACTGCCGAATTTGCAATTGAAAATTGCCAAACACGATAAGCGAGAACATCAAGAACGATATGAAGATTGATTCTGTAATTATAACGTAAAAATCCGATTTTTTAAGTTATGACTTTGCTGCAGCAAATGATTGCTTTTAATATAAATTCAAAAAAATTGCACAGCTGCTATATAAAAAATGCAGTTCTTTAAGTGTTTGCAAGCGTTCATAAGGAGTGTGGGCTTGTCCTGCGATTCCCACATTATTAGAACTTATGGTGTTAAATTCGGCTACAGAATATAAAGATATTTTCTAAAGATCTGTAGCCTAGTCAAGATCTGACCGTATTTTCTTTCCCGTCGAATCTAAGTACGACATCTTAAGTTTTTTTCCATTTTTTCCTTCCAAAAAGGTATTTATTTTTCAATGATTTTCATAGTTGATTCATATTTGAAGATTCATAATCGAAGAATGCAATTGCAATTTTTAAAACAAATCATGTATTTTTGGCAGCTAAACATATAATTGTTTGTCTTTTAAACATTCTGCCTAATATGTTCTCATAATATTCAACATTTATTACAATTCCATTTGGATGATTCAGTTTGGATAACGGCGCATGTAGTCATGGTTCTCTAGGAAAAATCTACTGTTTATTCCGTAAATAAGTAAGACTCAGTCGCATTGCGATGAGGTTGTAACTCCACTGTGTCTTCTATAGGGCACTGTAAGCAAACAGAGTACATCACCTGGCCTACTTCGATTTCTTTTAATCTTCGATTTCGCAGCATCACATCGTAAATTCTTTTGGCACTTCCGAAAGTAGTGAAGTTGCCCATCAGAATGTTGTTGAGAAAGCACTGCCATCAACCAATTTCTTCCATTCAGATTTAAGATAATGTATAAATTTAATCATTATTAGTTGCAAAATACAATCGACCTCATCGCAATTAGCGATTGATGACTGTTTATAGTCGATTGAAGAGATTGAGAAAACGGTTTTTTTTAACCTAGTATAAAATGCCAAAGTCGTAGGCGAAATTCGCTAACAAAAGTAGCACTAGTAGTTCACTGTTCTCCGCTTCTTTAAGAATACGCCAGGTATTGCGCTTTCAACTACAAATTAAATCGCAGCTTTTGGAAATAATTTTACAAATGTTTTTTAACAGAAAGTGATTGTCGGGCGAAACTCGATTATCCCATGTGGTGCATTCTTCATCTGCAGATCTTTCGTTAAATATATTTAATTTATAGAAACAACTTAGAGCGTAATTTTTTACGAAAGTTGAAGTTAGAAAATTTTAAGCTTGAAATGAAGACTAGAAGAAGATTAATTTTATACGTACTTATACTATATAATTAAATCAATGCGGTCAGTGTTATACTAGGCCAAGTGAAATATGATAATAAAAAATGTTTATGATGATCTAGGGCGAAAAAGATCCTAGTTGAAAAAGCTGAAGACATAAATGAACGAAAAGCTAAAGCAACTTTTACCCAAAAATAAATACATCGCTTTGGATGTGTCAGATTCTGATTCAAATTATTGAAATAACTAACAATAACATTTTTAAAAGCAATTAGGAGTGACATTGAATTAGCCTATGCATCTTTGTTTTATTAGCCTGCCTAGATTTTATACTGCAGAAATATGTAATAAATTTATTTTTCTATCGCATGGTGTCTTAAATACTTCAGTTTTTAAAACAATTCAGTATATCGTGAAGTATTCGAGATATGTTAACAAAACTTCACACAGGTCGAGGGGTTATTTCATGGAAAAAGTGAAATTTAGATACTCGTATCTCATTTGTAAAGAAAATACATGACTCCCACCTTTAATTTGGAAAGAAATCATCATTTTTAATTTTCTTTCCAAATCGCTTTGGAAGAATAAGAGCTTTTCGCATGCATCTTGAATGAATCCAAATATGCGGTTAATAGAAAAAGATTTTTATGAGAAAAGCCTAGCACGGAGTTTTACCTGAATTTCACGTTTTCATAAAAACTATGTTACGGAATTCTTAGCATTGCGTTTTTATCGCGCCTTAAAACTTGTTCAAAGTTTATTTTCTTATTATTATTTAAAAATTAATTAGCTTAATACAAATTCGCTCTTGCAAAGTAATTTCTATAGACATGTCTACAAGAATATTTTTGCGTGTACGCAAAGTTTCAAACGTGAATTTCAGAGAGAACTGCGTACTAGGCTTGTTGAAAGGATGTTATAACCATTGAAGTGGACTTTTTTCCGTCAACTGAAACAAAAATATGTACTAAAAAAATAATTTCGCCACAGAATCTTTGACGTATTGTATTTTTTGTGTTTTGAAGCTAATTTCATCTGTTATGGTCTAAAAATGCTGAATTTTATTGTACACATAAATTTTTCTAAAAACGTATAAATACATATAAATTTTCCGTGTAAACATATATTCAAAATGCAATACATGTAGTTCAGGGAAAATTCCGGACTAGACCAATTTTATCCGTTAAAAAATTTATATTTATTCCCACACAATAATCTTGTAGACATGCCTGTGCAAATATATATTTACACACGCATATTCATTAATTTTTAAAGCCTAGAACGTAGTTATCCCTAAATTTAAAATATGTGTGTATATACACAAAATTCATAATTTTGTTAATGAGAAGAAAATAAACTTTAAATCAAGGCGAATTCATAATAGGTGGAATTGACAGCGCAGTTAATAACTTTATTTTTTATTATTATTATTTTTTCTTAATGTCAAACTTTATTATCTTGTTTTAAAAATATATTTATTCTAGCAGCAGGTCTCTTTAATTTAAAAAATTTTTTTCAATTAATTAACATTATTTTTTCGACCTTTTTTATTACATCTTTTATTTAATTTGGGCGTTTTTATTTTTTTTTTCCTGAAGAACACGCCCAAAGAGGCTTCGAAATATTGAAATAAATTAAATTTGTTTTTTATAAAAAGACCTAAAGCTCGTTAATAAAATAAATAAAAAATTATTTTCAAATAAAATTTCTTCCTGCCGGTGCCAGTTTTGTTAATTTTTTTAACACAGTTCTTATGAGAAAATGAAATTCATCCATAACTCCGAACTACGCTTTACATTAAAAAATTATTCTCTTTCAATTTATAATTCAGAGTAATAGTTTTAGTTTAAGAAATTAAAGTACAAATTATTACTATTGGCAAATTTCTACACTATTCCGACGTAAGTATGTAAGTCGGCTCCCAGTGAAAAATAGCTTATCATAATTTAACACGAATTTATTAACATATGCAAAAAATTATAATAATAACAATAATAATTTGTACTTGTTTTCACAAGAAAGCTCTTTCTTTAAAAATAATATTATCGTTACATTGGCATCTAGTTGTTTGTTTTAAGTAAATAAAAGTCAACTTTTATCCAATCCATGTCATTATAAATAATAAAAATGACATTATATTTATGGCCAATTCTGGATCAAATTGTATATTGCATAATGGAATAAATCATACTAGTAGTATAGCTAGTCTATCTGTCTAGAGGTCGGTTACATTACAAGGATCTTAATTGCTGTTATTACGTTCGGTATATTAATTAAGAATATAAGTAGTAAATGTTTCAAAAGTATTTGCATCTTCATTTAATACAGGTCGTATCATAATGAAGATGATGTACTGACTTTTGGAGCCAGTGATCTTGCAACTATTTCCAAAAAAAAATTATTTAGAAAATCAAATTAATTATCATTTTTGCAATTGTTAATTAATTAAGTTTCTAGTAAAACTTTGACAAATCAAAAATGACATACATATAACTAATTACAACCAAAAAAGGAATGAAGGTAGAAATGCGCTAAGATGTTAGAGGTACAAAGAAAAATGAGCAATGCATACGTAAAAGATGTTTATACTAAATAGAACAATCAATAGGTTTGTGAAGAATCAAAAGATAATAGAAACAAAAAAGAAAAATTTAAATTGTATACAAAAACTCAAGCTTACCGTCATAATTTTCATTAAGTAAAGGATCGAATGCCTCTAAAACGCTAACACGGGAACTGAAAGAAAGAGAGAGAGGAATAATTTCTAAAAATGATTAAATATAAAAGTATGATAAAAACTCACTCATCCTCATGCGACAAGTCAATCAAATCAGAACCAGATGCTTTAAGTTTGCGAGATGGTGGTGTCTGACGTCTAAAATTGTTTTGGCCATTACTTTCAGTATTGGACGAGCTTGCAGATTTGGAATGCGTATGATTGAAACTGGAGGATAAATTAGATGATGGATTAGGCGTATGATTAAGTTGATTGCTCAAATTGTTAATATTGGGTGCCATCGAGGATGTTGAAACGGATGAATTGGATGAGGTCACGTTGGAGGGATAATAATGATGTTGTGTAGCCGGTGCTACCATATTGTATTGGAAACCAAAAGGATTGGAATACTGTATAGGGGCAGTGCTAGCAGCCCCCACCATAGCCGGAGGTGTTTGAGGATAATAAGCGGCACCCTGAAATGGTGGTATAAATCCCACAGGCCGGGGTCCGTATATGGGAGCTGTGTACGGGGGTTGTGACATGCTGTATAATTTTTGCAATTCATCTTGGGTTAGAGGTACTTTCTGTTGTTGTGGTGGCGGTGTAAATGGTACCAATTGCATACCGGCAGCACCCGTTGCTGTTGTCACACCATATTGAGCCGGTGGTTGTACCGCAGCTGCACTGCCTGCGTACATGGCAGCTGCTGGTGTGGCTGTTGGTGGTACATGATAGCCCGAATATATAGGTGCCGCTGCTGTAGGCCCCAAAGGCACTAAGGCTGTTTGCGGATTTGTAGCTTGGAGCTTTTGTAAATCCTCTATTAGTTGCTCGAAAGTTGAACTCTCTGGTTTCTTCGATGTTGGACTAGCAAAATTGATTAAATCCTTTTCCGCCGTAGTAACTGGTGGTGTCTTGGAACGTTCGACATCCCTTATCAAAGAATTTGGTGGTACATTATGCGATATTTCCGAATGACGTCTCTGTTGTTGAGTGGATTGTGGCGGTGGCAATGATAAACCATAGTGAATGGAAGCAGATGTTTCTCCAGAGTCCCTACGACCATAATGCTGACGGCGTATTTGAGAATAGTTGCGATTTTTGGCCTCTTGTTGCATAGATTTCGTATAAGCTGGACCATATTTTTGGCAGCGTTTAAATTCCTCTAAGGCTTGTTGTTCTAAACTTAAGGCGGTTGCTTTGGCCAAATCTTCTTGAAATTGCTTTTCATAATCGATTTCGGTTTGATTAGACATTTTTGGGCACACTCCGCACAACGCTGGATGAATGTTATGGCTAAAATAAAATTATAAATAAGAAAAAAAGTTATTAGTCGACACTAAATTTTACTTTTATAAAAAGTACCTCTTTGTTTGAATTTTTAAAAAATGTTCTTTATATGATATGAAAAATTATTATAAATACTTTTTTACTTTTTATTTAATTGTATATACGGCTGAGTTTTTCAACACTTTAATCAGTTTTGGTGTTATTGCCTCTCGTCTGATATCATATTGATAAAATAATATTATCTTTGTTTGTTTGAATGACAATGAAATTATTACTTGTGCTACATTTTTCATAAATGCATTGATTACACAAATAGGATGGTAAGACAAATATCAAGAATGCTATATGCTATATATACGATATATACATATCGTGCCCTTACCGTCAAAAATAAATGTAAACCGAACAACAATTTTAGATTTCCACTTTTTAATCGTAGTCGGTGAGTCTACGAGGGGACTAGTGTCTAGTGTAGCGTTCTTTTTTCTGTCACTCTCTTTACTCTTCTGCTTCCAATTTTTCATTACCTACCACAGCTATCATAAATGAAACCAATCATGGACCCAACTATTAACGTGCCTATCTAAGCAAAACGCAGTTTAAAAATCCGAATCTGATTTGAAAAACCGAATGTTCCGAATAATTTGGAAGAAAATAAGCAGAAAATAGTGAACAAAAAATTAATCATTAAATTATTGTACATAATTTCCCTTCGAACACTAATTATAAAAACGTGAAATTCGTGCAGAATTCAGATGAGGCTTAATCAAATCGAACCGATCGGATAAAATTGTAGAAAGGTACGCAATGCAACCTTATTCACATCTAGAGAATCGGAATGAATTGATATAAGTAGTTTGTAGGGGCAATCATCGACTAACAATCGACATGTTAACAAGTGTATAATCGATTACGATCTATATTTTATATCCCGTTACTAAACTTTTAGTCAACAATTATAAATAAAAATAAATTATTCTAACGTTTTGTACAAGAATCAAAAAAATGAGTGATGGATGTAGGCTATCGATTCCCATCGGGGAATATGTTTAATCTATTTGACGAAACCACTAAGAAAACGTCTAGAAAAACTAATATGGGTACTGATACTTTTTTTAAACTAAGATAAATCCTAATTTAAAGAAAATTATTTTCCATTTGCTGTTGGTTACTATGCAACTGAAGTGAGACTGTATATGGCGACAAGTGAAATTTAAAGCAATATAGTAATTCAATTTAAAACAATTGCAAGAAGTTTTTTTAAGTTTTAAGAGCGAAATTCGTTTTTCAAATAGAAACTCCAAAATTGACCCACTATTATTAGTAAAAACTATTTCCGAAGTATCATAAAAACATCGATAAACTAAATACTCAACTCACAACGTTTACTTTGTTTAAAAAACACAATGCACAGTACTTATACAATTTATCAAACCTTTAAGCCTTTCAAAGGCTAAAAAAATCGTATGGTATCATGTTATGAGGACTTGAGAATAAATCCAAGCAAGAAAGTGTGCAACTTTTTAGAAAAATAATGATCTAAGCTAAAGTAACACACCAAGAAGAGCTAAAATATACTCAAGTTAATGTGCACCGTCTATACATCGTCTCTAAGAGTTATATATTCGTCAATAAATGTTTTATTTTTATATCTGCAACTATTTAAGATAATCTCATTTAAAGCAATACGAGTATGTGATAGGACCAAGAGAAAAGCTACTTCCCATACAAAGTAAAATTTAATCATTTTATACCTTGCCTCTATATTAGCAAGTGTTCGGAATTGGTGTGAGTTACTTTGCAGCAAAAAAAATATTTTCAACAATTATTTCATCTGAGACAAAAAATCGGAGAGTCGAATTTTGCAACTTATTGTGACGGCAAAATGTGTTTATTATAAAAACGGTTTATGTTTTCATACTAGATATTTAAATACCGGTACAATGCATTTTTTTCTACAGCTGCTACAGTATTTGTATTTATAAATACAAATAACCACTGCTTTCCTCTTTGGATGTTAAGCCATACAGTTTTTATAGGTCGTCTAAGCAATTTCAGTAAAAAATACTACGTTAATGGTTAAAAAACAATTATAAAATTGTCTTGGCAGATGGATCCAAAAGATAAATGGTGCATCGTTCCAAGCTGTTGAAGGAAATGGATCCTTTATAACAATTTACGATACCGAATTTCAAGCTATATATGAACGTTTACAACTAATAAAACAACGAAATAAAAGAGTAACCGTTGCCACTGACTGTCAAGGAATTGTGCAGAGGACTTAAAACAAATACACACTTAAAAAACGAAAAATAAAAATTAATACAATAAAAAAAACACATCTAAGATAGAATGAAAGTTTTAAGGATTCTAGAACATGTGTAAATTCAAGGTAACGAACGAGATGATGCTGTTGCAAAAAATGCTAGCTTATGCCCAACTCTTATTTGAGAATATCAAACAAATAAAAATACAATAAAAAACGTAAAATCTCAAATGTTATGAATTTCGCAGTCTTCCTACATAAAAAAATAAGTCACAAAAATTAACTGTTTACTCGATTACGGATTGGTCATACTCACCTTAACCGTTACCAATTTGTCAGCCATAAACCAATACGAAGTAGTACATAAGTTCCTAATACTAGCACGACTTAAAAACTAAATTTAAGTTTGTAAAATTAAATTTTAGATACACACAAAGAAGTCGATAGGAACTTGACTAGCGCTAATTTTATTTGTTTATAACTTTAAAATTAAATACATAAATAATTTATTTTAAAGAGAAGTTACACTCATGCTATTAATGCCTACTACATAACTTAAGGTGTTACTTCTTTGTGAAAGGGATAGGGTAGAGAGAACAGACGGTGAAATTAGAAGACAGACTCTACTATTCCGCGATTTTTGTATATGTAGCCATTTTAATAATTGTTTTACTTCGCCGACGATTCTGCTAACATTACCGACGAAGGAGGGTGACGTGATATGGTGTACATTATAGCCCTTATTATGAATGTCGACGTCGAAGTCACATAAAGTCGACATTAATATATTGGCAATTGTGAGATCGTTATCGAGAACTATTAAATATTATTGATGGGATATTACTACTACTATAGCTTATAAAATTACAATTGGCCATCAATATTAGTCAATTATTGTCTACAACGAGTTCAGAACGGCTGTCTTTTTTTACTGTCGACTTGATGTAACGTCGACGGAGTTCTGCGGCAGGATTCGAACCTGGGACCTTCGCACTACGAGTCTAGTACACTACCTACTAGTCTACGAAAGTCAGAACCTATTTATACATGCTTAAAAATGTATCAAGAATGCTCATGTCGTAGAACGAATATTATTATTCGCAACTGATTGATAAAACATATAAACCCAGCTTATTTATATTCGATATAAATCTATATTGTTTTTCTTCTAACCTGTATACAATTAATTAAACGCACTTTGGTTGCCAATTTCGCTCTTCGATTTTTCCTAATAAATACTATCGATAGATGAACAGCTAAAGTAAAAAAAAAAAACAAATCTTATTATTCGAAAAAACTTTTTATTAAAAATAGTAATACAGTGAATCATTTAACAATAGTGGAATTCAGATAGACGTACGCTGCTGAATTAAAAAAAATAGATTAATTATTCACATTGAATATTACACTCCGTAATAATAACGTTTTGCAAATTTTAATACAATGAAAACGTTTTTATTTTCATTTATACACATTAAAAATAAGGATTATTGTTTGTTATATTCATTAAAAAATTACATTCACACTATAATAGAAATCTCTATATTTTCATTGAGTTTTGTAAGACAGAAATCGTATGAAAATCCTTAAAATTTACAAAAATATAACGTAGCTTTCGTTTCTATATTAGCACACTTCAAATAAAATAAAAATACATATATTCAGAAAATAAATTGTTATTAAAAACTAAAATTAAAGCGTATAGTATTTCTGAAGTAGCCTTATTGGCTTCTTTTTTTGTTCAATTGTTTTCTTCTTTTGCTTTTTTTTTTGGATAAAACTTATTTGGCAACAAATGCAATCCAAAACTGTCGCGAAATCCTCAGAAATTTCATGCGTGCCAATTTTTTGACCCCGTTTCATCCCTTATCTTATCAAACTTAACTAATTTTCTAAATAATTAAAATTACTTAAGGAATTTTAGAAGTTAATGTGTATATACTTATAATGTAACTTTGTACATATTCGCTTCCGTTTCTTGCTTCAGTTCGTAAATCATTTTATATTATATTTTAAAATAAGTTCTTCCCTTTCCAGTCTCTCCTGCATTTGTAATTCGTGCATTTTGATTTTCTCTTGGCTTTTAATTTCACAAAGTTTAATTTTTTCTTTGCTTTTTATTCGTTTCTGCTTTAATTCCAATCTCTTTTCTTTCAAGATCAATTCCATTACATTCATTTTGTCTTTAAAACTCAATTCATTCTCTTTGACACCCATCTCTATACACTTTTTGCTAAAGTTCTGCTCCGATTGCTCAGGTTTTACTTCAAACATGTCAGGCCTTATTTCCATTAATTCCGGATAGGAGGTTCCACTGATTGATGGTAATTTATCATCCGATCTTTGAGAAGTGTCATCGCTCTCAACAGATATTGATGTTAGGAAGTTGCTGTTCGCTGAAACGAAGGATTTATCCTCCATAGAATAATCTAAATACTTATTACCAAAAATTGGCTCTAGCTCATAGTAGTTGCTACATTTTCTAAGCACGCCATCTAAAAATACAATATGCAGGGTGATATTATGTGTATGTTAAAGAGTATCCCATTAGGTTACTTTCAATCTGATCTCTATTCAAAGTAGCCGCCTCTTCCCCGCTTTCCCATGCCTTAGCTCTAAAGTAACCATTACGCATATTTTTAACTTTGGAACGCACGGTCTTCCAGGGAATGTTTAAATTGTATTCCACACAAAATCGTCGATAATATGCTTGAGAATCTGGTTTCTAGAAATTAATTAACAAACGAAATTATAGTTACTCAACTTTTAACTATGTATCTGTTCTTACAACACAAACCTCAATTCTAGAATTATTTGAAAGAAATTCAATGAGCGCCTTTTCTTCTGCCACAGTCCACTTCTTTATAGGATTAATTCTCACCCGAGTTTGCTTAAACTAAAACATAAAATGATTTTAATAATGCAATTACGGATTACGATACATACATACATACCTGATGATTGTAGTTTCTGTTCATTTTATTTAATGTTATGTGAATTAAAAAAAGAGATATTATTAGTAATTTATTTACACTGGCTGCCTTATAAACATAGTTTCTTCTTCTTGTTGTCCAGCTTACTGCTTGTAAATCACATGAGATTGTTAGTCACAAAATATTTGCCACACTGCAGCTGTATTGTGTGTCAATGTTCTGTTTAAACATACAATAACAGGTTCAAGCACTGTAAACGATTTTTTCTTCATTCTTCTTATGTTAATCATCATTAACTTTAAATTATGTTAAGGGAATGATGATGGGACTGTTGTGTACAATTACAGCGATGGCATATTAGCTCATTTAAGGATTTTTCATACGAAAGTCATATGTACAAAGAGATAACGCACGCAATTAAAGATTTCCAGACGGGGTTTCATCATTTAATATAAAATCGTGAATACCAAAAATCAGATATTGAGTGGCTTGGGTATGAACTTTTGGTCCACAAAGTGGTAAATCATTCTTATCAGTTAGATGTATATAGATACTTATTGGTAAAAAAATTTTAAATAAAGAATTATGTATCTATATTTTTCTTACCTTTTCTTTATAATAATTTTTTTTTTAATTTTTAAGCTTAAGGTCTTATTTTTTCAATGAGTATCGAAATATTGATTATTATTTTTTATTAAATTGTTTAAAAAATAAAAGACCTTAAGCTTAAAAATTGAAAAAAAAAACAAATTATAATAAAGAATTATAGTAGAGAATTTCTCTTTACAAAATTTAGATATTGTTATAAAATTTCTTCTGATTTTATCATTTTGTACCTCTTCCGTGCTTGCTCCAAACAATATTAAAATAAATTCCCAAAATAATTTGCAAACTAACGGAATTGTATTATTTTTACAAAAGCGGTTTTTAGAAATATGGAGTTGCATATTTTTACCCTACGAGTACTAGTGCCAAAAAACTGAAAAGGTATTTGTATCATTATTCGAGAACTATTATACGTGGTCTGTTCAAAATAAAAGGTGAATATTAAAATTTCGCGGGCTACGTGCATTTGATTAGCTTTTTTATATGTTGGCATTCATGTCTCAAACAAATGTTCTTAGTTAAGTTTGTTTGTGTTTAGTTTAATTTGTTTTTGAGAGGCATAACAGTTAGACGCGTTTTGCTTGTTCGCCGATTTTGGTCCTGGCTCCTGACCCTTTTAAGCAAATCTGGAATGTCGTTAAGGTCAATCAACATTTCCTGGCTGATTCCCAAGCGACGGTTTTTTATTCAAAACTAGCGGACCAGGCGAACTTCGCCTCGCCCCAATTTTAAGCCTTCAGACAAACTTTCTATTTTTTTATTTGAAAAGCCATTAAAGAATAATTTCAAACAAAATTTCATACATAAGCTCGATTTTCGATTTTTCCAATTTTCCGACTTTTCCGGAGGGATTTTCTTCCATAAAAACCTTCTCCTCGAAAATACGAACAACTGACAAAAAGTTTTACAGAAATCGGCCAAGCCGTTCTCATTTTATGAATTATTGGATTTTGCCACGCCCCTCCGCCCACAGACCGAAAATAAAAAATCGGACTTCGCAGTCGTCAAAATCGGCCCAGCCGTTTTGGAGCCATTACGTTACATACATACATACATACATATACACATCCTATTTTATATATATAGATTCAAGATTCATTAATTTTTGAAATCAGCAAATTTCGAAATCACAAGTAGAAAATTGGTATTGAATTCCATTGTATTCTCATATAGTATTTGTGGTTTTTGTATAAGTATGAGTTTGAATGCTTGTCAAACATGGTTCGGCTAAAGAGTACTGATGATTAGGCTAGCGACAATGAAATTCAGACGTGTACTCAGCTAAGCCAACACCCCGTTTTTGTACTCTTTCTAACAACATAGTTAACATTCGATTAGTCACCCAATTCGGATAAGTACTTCAAATATTTTATACAGAATATAAAATGTCCCTTTCGTTTGATTACTCCTGCAAATATTTTTATTGAGTTAACCTTTTATACTTCTTTACTTTTTTATGTGAAAAAATTGATTACTATTTAATAAAATACTTAATATTGAAATTTATTATTCGGGAGAATATCCCGACCAATCGTTAGAAACAATTAGTTTTTTTGCAAAATGCATTGAAAAAATGTTTGTTGTGGCTTTAGCTCTTCATATGCCGACATTTCATTGGTTGCTAAAACCAAATCGTCAAACTGCTTAAACTTCACTGACGATTTGGTTTTAGCAACCAATGAAATGTCGGCATATGAAGAGCTAAAGCCACAACAAACATTTTTTCAATGCATTTTGCAAAAAAACTAATTATTTAATAAAATATTTAAGTTACTAAACAAATTTAAATTGTTGTTTCCATTGAATTTTTTTCCAAGTCAATAAGATAAATATATCGATGGTTTACTAACGCAACCTCATAACTTAAAAATTACTATTTTTCTGTAGACAAAAAAATTCTTTATAACAAGTATTTAAACTTTTTAATATATATTTTTTTATAATATAACTTGAGGATTTGTGATAAACTTTCAGTGCAACAGTTGTGTTAAAAATAATCAACCATTATTTATTCTTTTTTTTGAGATACGTGTTTTCTGCATTAAAAAATTTATACAAAAAATAACGTACGAGACTGGGTTATTTAACACTTCATCTTTTGTATTTCTTTTTCATATATATATATATATATATATATATATATATATATATATATATCAGGTATGTGATGAAAATCGTTTTCGATTTAAAATCGATTAAAAAACGTAAAATGTTGTGATGCATACATTTATTTCGATTTCATTCTGGTTTTGCTTTAAATCGAAATCGATTTCATTTCCCATCTTGTTCTATGACAATGTGAGAAAAAAAAATTTTTTTGTTTATTTGAAGAAAAAAATTGCATGCAATAAATTGGTTAAAAATGTAAGTAAAATCCTTTAAAATAATTAAGACAAATTTATCTGCATACATATTAATATTTATAGGGGAAAGCATATAAATACTCAACAGGAAGAGATGGTTATTCAATTTATGGAAAAGTATCCACAGTTAGGAAAGGGTTTTGCCGAAGGAGATCGAATAGAAATCGAGAAACTTTGGCAAACACTTTCGGATAATTTAAATAGTATTGGACCACCATTAAAGAAACCAGATGCTTGGAAAAAGGTATGTTTTTTTCATTATTAATTTTAAAAGATATTTTAGCTTATTGATTTCATAGGCATGGAGTGATAAGAAAACACAAATAAAAAAGAAGCTAGCAACAAATAAAAGGGAATCACGCGCTACTGGAGGAGGGCCTTACAAT
Source organism: Germaria angustata (assembly GCA_963681545.1). NCBI lineage: Eukaryota > Metazoa > Arthropoda > Insecta > Diptera > Tachinidae > Germaria > Germaria angustata. Next base: position 68,210,576 of record OY813000.1, read on the forward strand.
CAGCTTTACATTTCACCGAGAGATGAAGCCATTGCAAAGATATGTGGTCTATATGATATTATCGACGGCATAGACAATAGTGTTTCCTATAGATTTCAACGTGAAGAAGAGAATATAGAGCAGTCGTCAAACTCTAAAGATTCAACTGATGCAGAAGAAGTTCATGAAGAGGAATTACCAACCACATCTTCCTTGTCTAAAAAAAGAAAAGTTGATAATCATTCTCTTCAGTACAACTTAAAAAAGTTCATGTCAGATGAAACTAATTGTTATGCGGCAATATCAACCACTTTAACTAAATTGCATAGTACTATGGAAGGAAATACAGAAATCCTTAAAAATTTAGACTGTAACACTAGACGTATACAAAAAGCATTAGAGAAATTGTCAGACCGCTTTAAAGAAAATATTAAAGCCACCAATGCTCAAACTGAAGAATTACGTAAACAACGATTAGAAAATGAAAGGCATCATAAAGAATTAGAGAAATTAGCGTATGAGAAAAACCGTATAAAACAAGAACTGTTGCAAATACAAAAAGAACAAGTAAATCTGTACAAATTATAAAATTCATTTTATTATATTTTATGTTAATACATTTACACAAGTATTTAAATTAATTAATAAGTATATTTAATCGTCTTCAATAAATTAATGAATTAATTTAAACATATTTAATGAATTGATGAATGAATAAAAATAAAATGTATAAAATTGACCTTACAAGCTGCGTGCAATATTGTCTCGGTTTCTGCTAGCTTCATCATTTATTAGACTAGTTTCAGCATAAGTTTCTTCACCATCAAAAACTGTTACAGTGTTATTGTCCAATATTGGGTATGGTTCAATTTTGTAAAATTACACATGTTGTGAAAAGCACAACAAATGTTGATTATTTTAACAACCTTAGAAGGTTTATACCATAAGGTTCGTGACAAACACCTGAATCTGCTTTTGAGAACTCCTATTGTTCTTTCAATTATATTTCTTGCAGACGAATGTACCTTGTTGAACTTATGCTGAAACGAGCCTGCACTTGGATTCCTATAAGGGGTCAAAACGAATGGCTCAAGTGCGTAACCAGAATCAGCCAGCAGCCATGATCCTCGTTCTCCATTCTCATATCTGGAACGGTAGAAATCTTTTGGAACGCTCAAATCCCAAACAAACGAATCATGGCTTGATCCTGGCCGAGTTGCATCTACTGCTATTATATTCATATTGTAGTCGCATAACTGATGATATTATAAAATTTGTAATAAAAATAAATTTGTAATAAAAGAAATACGCATTAACATATATGTACATACAATCATAGCATTTATACTGAAGTATCCTTTTCTGTTAAAGAATAAATGGTCCTGAGTACCTGGCTTGACTAATTTGATATGGGTTCCATCTATGCACCCAACAACGCCAGGAATGCTATACTTATCAAAGAAGTGTCTTTTGGATTTTAACATTTCTGTTGTCTCACTTGGGAGTTTTATCCAATGCCGGCACATTACATTCTCTAGATGCAATAGCATTTTACTCAATGTTTTGGAAAATGTGGTTCGGTGCATATTAATAAAAGCGTCGTTACCAACTGATCGTTGAAAGCTGCCTTCAGCGAAAAATCTCAACGTTGCTGCTAGTTGGATGGTCATAGGAATCGATGAGCATATAAAATGTGGGCTTAGTTTGTCCAATATCCATGAGAAAGCTTCTTTATTAATTCGAAAACATTCTACAAAACTAAAAAATAAGCATGGCATTTAAACAATTAATTAAATTTGATGATTTCAACTTACATATTATCTGGTAAATCTAATGGATTGGATGAGTCCCGCAGCTTTCTCCGTTTAATATTTTCACATTTATTTTCTTCATTAATTAGCATTAACGATGAAACCACAACAAAAGCCATTTTTAAATAACCAACTTCTGTTTCTAGCAAATAAAAGCAAACCAGCAGGGTTGATTTTTTTTATAACCAACTGAACATGAAACAAAATTGGAATATGAAATCGATACGTTTTTTGTCACACCTAAAACCATTTTCTACGTTTTGAGCTTACGATTTCATTTCAAATCGAAACGATTTCCATCACATACCTGTATATATATATATATATATATATATATATATATATATATATATATATATATATTTTTTTTTTTTTTTTTTGGAAAATAATATAATTCTCCTAATTCTTAATATTATAACTATTACTAAAGCTAAATAGTTTGACCTTGAGTACGTATTTCTATCTGTTGTATTTTAAATTATAATATAAAGTGTGATAGTTCTTTGGTATTAATGTTTTAAAGAACTGCAAATCTCTGTACTTTTGGCCAGATAATGGAATTTCTTCTAAATATAAGTCCACAACATCGGTATTGATAGGAAATTTGCTGTTAAAATGTTGCGGAAGAACTTGCCATTCTTCATCAAAATATAGTTTAAAATTTATTTTATCTTTGTAATATTTAAATGCTCTTAGCTGTAAGACCAGCTTTATTCTCAGGCCGTGCTTATTTGAAAAATTTAAATCATAATAATTTCAAAAATAACTTATAATAAAGATACTTAACATTTTATAACCTTTTCTGTCGTGACTCTTCAACGACTTTAAAAAAAGTTATAAGGGGCGTATATTTCACGATTTTTTTTACACCATTCGATAGCTGAACTGTAGCCATCATTGTAAAATATATTAGGCGTGGTAAGCCGATTTGAATGTATGAAATTGCCCACCAGTGAAATCATAAATACTTCTGCAAATAGACTTCGAGCTTATGAGATACGCATTTGCATATTGAGACACCAATTTCCAGGTCGAAAGATCTCCCATTTTGGAGATTTGAGCAAGGCGTCCAGATCTAACAGCACCATTCTTCTTCCTTTGGGGCTTTTGGGGCGTTGAAGAAAAAATCACCAATTTTTAGCCAAATATTTTGCGCGAAACAATTCAAAATGCCGTAAAACGATCACAATTATGCATCAACTCGAGAAATGCTCACTTGAGCGATATTATTTTATTTCAATTAATGTCATCAGTTGTACACCTTTTTATGAAAACTATTTTTTATTTTTAATAAAATGGAAGCCAGCACCTTGTTAATAACACTGGCAACACTGATGGGAAATATACAAAATACCTTTTCCATGCTCTCAAAGGAGAAGGAGATCATAATAAAAGAAAATATCAGCGTTATGAACTCGGCTCTTTTAGCACTGTTTTTAGTGTTATTTTTAGTTCCTATTAAGTTTTTGGGGTACTACCAAATCTTTATTGCAAATATTGTGAAAAGGGTTATAAAATACAACGCAAAATTTATGGAAATGCAAATCTATACATATACATATGTATATAAAATCAGTTAAGATTGGTGAATATCAAAGTTTTTCACACTCTATGTACTCAGTTAGACTACTTTAGCGCATTTGTGCTTCACCTGCACATTATCGCAGATAGTATTATCTATTGATATATGTACGAAGATTTAAGTAAATTTGTATAGAAGTTTCGAGTATATTATGTTACAGTTGGGTCCATTGGAAGAAGAATGCTCAAAAATATTATAACTTTACCAACGCGTAATGGATTTTTAAAGACAAGTATTTATTTTAATCACTATCAAATTCACTATTAAATGTTAATTGCAAAATAACTATGGTTTCATCAAAGTGCTGTTTTGCTATAAAGTATTTTTTATATTAACAATGCGATTGAAATTTATATTATTTTAATTTTAAAAGAAAATTTTTTGTCCCTGAAAATTAAAATGTACACATATTTTTTGACACCGTCAGATTTTGAGAATGTATTGTGCATATGATAGACTTATTCACTCAATTCATCAAAATTTATAAAACAAAACTGCAAATCAAACAAACAAAATTTCAGTTTTTTTCGGAAAAATACGAACGTTTTTCATTTGATTTCAGTACCTTTGAAATTTCAAAGTTGACCTCGCCGGAAAATATGTTTATGTATCAGCGAGCATACGTATGATGTACATATGTAAGTACATATGTATGTATGTCAGTTTCATCAGCGATGTATGCACAAAATAATGGGATATGTTCGTAAATGTATTGTTGGGCTGCAAAAGAAAAGCAAACTTTTTTCACTTTACCTTTACAAACCAAATGGTGCTGTTTTAGTATGTGATTATTGTAATATGTTAAATACAATTTTGATTTACTGTTGCAGCGGAATGCTGCATTTACGAATGTACCCATGCTTTTCGAATAGATCAAATCGATTCATTTTGCGAAACATCTTTACTACAACAGCAAAAAAGAAATGTTTGGAGGGTATATTTAAATTTGGGAGATGCACGCAAAAATATACATCCAGTTGTGCTCTATGTTGCTAGCTTTCTAGTCAGGCTACCTTACAAATTGATACGCTTTGTTGTACATAATGTTAAATGTACACAAGGGAACATTAGTAGAAACATTTTCCACTTAATGTTCCATCATGAGTAGTAATGCTTTCTGTTAAAAATTAATTTCTTTTTAGATTGTAAGCAATTTTGTAGTCAATGCGAAAGAAGGCCCCAGTTAACTCTACGAAAAGAAACTCTATACTAATTGGTACATAAGGGCTTCACGTTTCATGGACCTCAAACTAATTATACACTGACTTTACATGACAACTCAGATATTCCTCTGCAAGCTCCTATCTTTTATCCTTTTGTTTCCAAACAAGTTTTCTTGTTTTTTATTGTTTATCTTCTTTAGGACTGTGGAGATATCAAAAGTTTAAGTATTTTTACAACATGGGTTTAAACCCATGAAGGCGAATGATTTAAGTAATTCTTTAAGAAAATAATACATTTAGTTAGGATCGGCTATGGACATCGGTAAACGATGTGTGGAATAATATTACCATCGAAGCTTCCCAGTAACTAGTGAACGCAAGGAAGGACATTAATTGACTATTAATAAAAACTGATACAATATACATATGTGTATGTATTTATAATTTTAAAAAATAATTTATAGTTGGCTTTTGTTTGTTGTACGTTTAGCTGTTCCTACATCGATATTTCGTTGGTGCTAACCAAATCGTCAGCGAACTTCAACCTCTTTTAAGCTCAAGTTTTTATAATTTGTTTTCTTTATAATTTTTAAGCTTAAGGTCTTTTATTTTTTTAACAATTTAATTAAAAAATAAAAGACCTTAAGCTTAAAAATTATAAAGAAAACAAATTATTATAAGTAAAGCTCAAGTTTTTATGTTTATACAAAAACGATCATATGAAATGTAATAAATCAATCATATAAGGAAATTACAAAGTATCGTCTAAGAATGTCTAAATACAAACTGTACAACAAACAATTTAAATTCAACATGAATCTGTTTTCTTTTTTGTAGTTTGTATTAAGACATATTAAACCTATGATTATATATAGGTTGTATTTTTCATATACATATGTCAGAATTGTAAATAAATCATTCATTTTTGATTTCAATTCATTACGAATTAGCTAAATTTTGAATTAATTCTTTTCGTCAAAAAACGAATTGAATGAAATTTGAATCAATTCATTTGAATTTAGCAAACATGAATTGCAATTCATTTTTAATTCAAATGAATTGGTAAAATGAATTGCAATTCATTTCCAATTCATTTGAATTGAATTGACTTTGAGTTAATTCAAATGAGTTAGAAAAAATGAATTGCAATTCATTTCCAATTCATTTGAATTGATTTTGAATTAATTCAAATTAGTTAGAAAAATGAAGGTAACAGTAGAATATGACTTGAATTAGTAGGGAGCTGCGAAAATCCTATCAGCATAAGCATTAATTCATAATTGTTTATTTGCTTAAAACAAAACTTTTAAACATGTTTTTATATTTTTCATCAAATTGTGTGAAAAACATATCAAAAATGTGTTTAATAATCATTCTGCTTCTGTGCCGATATCAAAATTCGGGTTCAAAGTTTTTAACCACCAATAATTAATTTTTCTAACTTATATGAATTAATTCAAAATCGACTCAAATGAATTGGAAATGAATTGCAATTCATTTTTCTAACTCATTGGAATTAACTCAAAGTCAATTCAATTCAATTGAATTGGAAATGAATTGCAATTCATTTTACCAATTCATTTGAATTAAAAATGAATTGCAATTCATGTTTGCTAAATTCAAATGAATTGATTCAAATTTCATTCAATTCGTTTTTTGACGAAAAGAATTAATTCAAAATTTTACCAATTCAGTGCATGAATGATTCGCGAATTAATTCAAAAATGAATGATTCGTTTACAACTCTGACATATGTACACTCATATTGAACATGTTAGTTTTTTTTTTTTTATAAATATAAAGACCTCATTAGCCGAACATTACTATAATCATACTGTACCGTACCGTGCTGTTAGTACATTTGTGCACTTATGGAACACACGCTCACAAGCGTGCTGCAACGACCAAAACTTTTTTTTTAAATTTCACCCAATGAGAAGAAATTATCCAATATAATCTTTTTATTTGTAAAAAGAAAGTTCACAATTAATGCGTTTTTTATTTACTCAATACATTTGGTTACATTTTGGATTTTTCAAGACGTACGGTTGGTTTCGTTTATGTTCTTCCAAATTTAATTGTTATTATTTTTTTTCTTTTTTTTTATCTTTGTTCGAAAATTATTATATGTACATACATATATATGTGTGTATATAAACTAATTTTTATTCTAATTTTTCGATAGTTTTGTTTATTTTTGTAATAAAAGTTTTCATTTGTTTTTCTCCTTCTTCAATTTAAGAAATTTTTAATATCTCGAGATCGCAGTGCAGACCGTTTGTTTTTATTGACTTTTATCTATCACTAATTGCAAATAAAAACACCACAGAGTTAAATTTTTTATGATGTAATATACTCGTTCATGCATTTATTAAATACTTATATGAGATACACTTCAGGCTTCACCGCAATTACATGATGGAGGTTGCACCTTTTCGAGAATAAACAATACATTATTTTTAATCTAGAAAGTTTAATGAAGTTGTTTTTATTTATACCTGTGTCTTGAAATTTATGCTCAATATTTTTTGGGATTTTCTAATGTTTTATTTCAATTTTTTATATTTATTTATTTTTTTAAATAATTTTAATTATATTTTATTATAAAAATATTTGCTGAGCATTTAAAATACGTATTTAGTGTAGTTGCTCTACCCCCTCGACCCATAAAGTTTAAGATGCGTGATTTACAAAAACTAATTGCTGAAACCAACCCGAAGAAGGCCCGGGGTATTTATGGAATTAGTAACAAGATGCTGATGAAGTTGCTTATTATTGCTATTAGAATCCTGTTATTCATTTTTAATGGCATTTTACGACTGTAGTATTATCCACACAGCTGGAAACTTGCCATGGTCAAAATGATTCCAAAGGCGGGCAAAGATCTTACTAAGGCTGAGTCATATAGGCCAATAAGTTTGCTGTCAACAATTTCAAAACTCTTCGAAAAACTGCTCATGACAAAATTGTCCCCAATTCTAGCTGATAATGGATGCATACCGGACCACCAATTTGGTTTTAGAAGTCAGCATAGCACCATTGAACAAACTTATAGATTGGTTCATTTTATAACAAAATATTTGAAGAAAAGAAGTATTGTTCTTCCCTCTTTATTGATGTTTCTCAAGCATTTGATAAAGTGTGGCATGAGGGCCTGATTTTGAAATTGAAGACATATCTACCAATGAACATTGTGAATCTATTGGAAAGTTACATTCTTGCCCGGAAGTTCACTGTCGTGGAAGGAGACTTCATGAGTGTGCCCGAAACTATCTCATCTGGGGTGCCACAGGGGAGTATACTGGGGCCACTTTTGTATTTAATTTATACCTGTGATATGCCTCTGAGCAGTAATATCCTCACCTCTACATTTGCCGATGATACAGCCTGCCTTAGTATGCATGAAAACCCTCACGAGGCATCCCGTTATCTTCAGGAACATATTAAGCTGTTGGAACTGTGGTTGAACTTATGGAGAATAAAAGTAAATGAACAAAAGTGTGTTCATGTCACATTTACCCTACGAAGAGACACTTGTTCCCCCATTCGAATCAACAATCAAGTTGTTCCTCAACATTCACAGGTGAAATACCTTGGTATACATCTTGACCGACGGCTTACATGGAAACACCACATAGACTCTAAGCTAACACAAATGAAGCTTAAATTAACCCAGATACACTGGCTGATTGGTAGAAATTCTACCCTCAGTCTAGATTGTAAACTTTTAATATACAAGTCGCTTTTGAAACCCATATGGTGTTACGGAATTCAGCTATGGGGCACTGCTTCAGCTTCCAATGTAGAGAGAATCCAACGAATGCAAAACAAAATTTTAAGGTTAATAACATCGGCTCCATGATACATGAAAAATTCAATTTTACATCGTGATTTAAATATGCCACTTGTGACCGCTGAAATTGCAAAATATGCAGGCAAATATTTAACAAGACTCGAATCCCACCCTAATCCTCTTGCTCGTAATATCTTGAACTTTACTGGACACATCCGCTTAAAAAGGAGTGATACTACGGCCTTAAAACGCCATACTTCAGATGGAATTTTTTGAATATTTTTGTGCTTAACACATTTATGTATTATTAATTACTATCACTAAGTTTATGTCCGATACTGGTTGGGCCTAATTATTATATTTATATTTAAGATTTGAATACTTATTGTTAGTTCAATTTGAAGATACAATAAATAAATAGTAGTGGAAAAAAATTATAAAAAAAAGTCCTGTAATAAATTACATACATATGTGCTCATTATTAAGTCTCACATTATTTTCATTCTTTAAATAATTTGGCATCGTGTTGTATGTGTTCAGTCCTTTATTAAATAAAGATTTCTGCATAGTGAATGTATTTGCCCTTTCTAAAGCATTCCCCAGCCTGTACGGTTGAGCCTCACCAACATACATACATACATACATAAATACGTAAGTATGTATGTATCTCAATTGTTCAGTTAAATAAACTGGTGGCATTGCGTGCCACCTACCCGTTTGGCCACTATGGCCAAAATCCTTCACAGAAACCATGTACATATGTATAAAGTTGAGATTACAGGACTTATTGCCAATCTCACAAATTCAATTTGATATTTCCAATTATGGTTTCTAATAGTGACTAGTCCACTTTATATTTGGTATATAGTGGCATTGCGTGCCACCTACCTGTTTGGCCACTATGGCCAAAATCCTTCACAGAAACCATATATGTGTAAATTTGATATTACAGGACTTATTGCCAATCTCACAAATTCAATTTGATATTTCCACTTATGGTTTCTAATAGTGAGTAGTCCATTTTATGCTTTGTATATAGTTGCATTGCGTGCCACCTGCCCGGTTGGCCACTATGGCCAAAATCCTTCACAGAAACCATGTACATATGTATAAAGTTGAGATTACAGGACTTATTGCCAATCTCACAAATTTAATTTGATATTTCCATTTATGGTTTCTAATAGTGAGTAGTCCACTTTATATTTGGTATATAGTGGCATTGCGTGCCACCTACCCGTTTGGCCACTATGGCCAAAATCCTTCACAGAAACGATATGTGTGTAAATTTGAGATTACAGGACTTATTGCCAATCTCACAAATTCAATTTGATAGTTCCACTTATAGTTTCTAATAGTGACAAGTCCACTTTATGCTTTGTATATAGTGGCATTGCTTGCCACCTGCCCGGTTGGCCACTATGGCCAAAATCCTTCACAGAAACCATGTACACATGTATAAAGTTGAGATTACAGGACTTATTGCCAATCTCACAAATTCAATTTGATATTTCCATTTATGGTTTCTAATAGTGAGTAGTCCACTTTATATTCGGTATATAGTGGCATTGCGTGCCACCTAACCGTTTGGCCACTATGGCCAAAATACTTCACAGAAACCATGTACATATGTATAAAGTTGAGATTACAGGACTTATTGCCAATCTCACAAATTCAATTTGATAGTTCCACTTATAGTTTCTAATAGTGACAAGTCCACTTTATGCTTTGTATATAGTGGCATTGCGTGCCACCTGCCCGGTTGGCCACTATGGCCAAAATCATTCACAGAAACTATGTGTATTAAAAGTTAAATTTTCAAAGCTGTACAATAATTTTTCCCCCATTTCTGATTTTTTAGGAAAGAGGTTGATATAAGTAACACAAAAAACGTTTTTAAATAAATTTTGTTCAAAAATGTGGTTTTTATTCAACTTTTTGTGCATTAATCAAGTTTTTGAATGTTTAACAGAGCTAGTTAACGTAATAATATCACTCTGTTAAACGCAAGGTTGTTGTCTAGGGTTACAAATTTTAAAATTTATCTTCACACACATGCGATTCTCACGTTAAATGATGATCTAGGCGAATACTGAGGTATTTGAGCTCACTCTGATATTTATTAATTTGTATTGGGGACATGCTTTCCTTCTCAATGTAAAAGTGCATGCCATTTTTTTTACTTATGTTACGTGTATATAAAAGTCTTTATTAACATTCTGATATTCGAAATCGTGAACTGTTTCGTTAAAAAAATAGCTTGCGTTTTTACAAGTCTATTGCACATTTCCATTTAACAAATTGAAGTGATTTTTGAAATAAAAAAGCTAAAATTTTGCTAATTATTGCGGTTAATCAATTAACTGTATACTTACATATGTAATTACATACATATGTATGGATATATGTATGTATGTATTTACATAAGTGATTTAACAACAAAATGAAAATACAACAAAAATAAAAATAAATAATATGACTTACAAGGCCTTGCCCACCCAGCAAACACGAAATCAAAGGTTCGAAATAGGATTATCATTTGATATCTAGAATAATTCTAGAAGTTTTTTTTAAGCAGTTTTGGGTTTAACATTTGAATTTAAATTGATAATAACTTGAACTAATGGTTTTTTTATCAATTTGTCATCAAGTGTTATTCTCAAATGTTAGATACTTTTAAAGCGAACTGTTTGTCAAAAAAATTATTTATGAGTAAAATATATGTACATTAATATATGTATAATGTATATTAGATTTAATATAAATTAATTAAATTAATATTTTGGTTCCACATCAAATTACACTCCACATTTGAAAAACATATAAAAATTAGGTGAGAGAGCATGTTGATAATAAACTAATTTCTAATTTTGAGAATAGGTTTTCCTTTTTGTTGAGAATGCTATGTTTTTCAAATGCTTGAGGTTCGAGAGTTTGTTTCCAAGACATTCACAATTTGATATCAAAGCCTACGTGTTTGCTAGACATAAACACGTAAAGAGAATACGATTTTGTAACCATGGTTTACAAAATACACTTCAAAATATGTGTTTGTACGTATTGTGTATGAAGTGAGCAGTTTCAAATCATACAAATAATGGTACATATTTTTCATCTTTTAACCAGCATTTTCTGCTTACACGTATACAACTTAATGTGTGTAAAATTTAATATTTTGACAAATATGGCTACAAGCACGAGATGTTATTTAGAGCTAAAAAATGCGCCCACATGCAACTTTAATGGTTACCGTTCATTTCATTTTGACTTTATTTTGCAGTCTTTCATCAAGTAGTACAATTAAGAGTGCATTGACATTAAATTGAAGAACTGAGATTTTTGTTTAAAGTTCAATCAAATAACTTAATAGAAATATGAAATAAGAAAAAGTTAGCAAAATAAGTATTTTTGTAATATCCGTAGGTCAAACATTACATTCAAATCAAATAATTATATTAATAGAATTCAGTTTCGAGCTCGAATTATAATTGATTCTTTAATTAAACAAAGTTTTTGACATTTCATTATAATATTGAAGATCAAAACTAAGTATGTAGAAAGATTTGTTAAACATTTGAAAGTATATTAAATTAAGCTCAGTTTAACAGACCGCCGATTTGAAGTTATTGAGGAAAGTTTGTTTGTTTTTAAGTGAACTGAAAATCTCAATTATCTGTTTGTGAAAATTATCATGGCCACTTTTTTGTAATGTTAACATTAAAAATACTTTAAAAATTATACGGGTGTATTACTATTTATGTAAAAATATTACTGTTTATGTAGTATGTTATTATATGTATGTATTATGAATTCACATAATTGTCTAGGTGCAATTGTTTTTGTCCTTTTTTAAATTTTGATTTATAATTATAACGAGCTTTAACAGTGAATAATAAACGTAATTGACAAACATAATTTTACAGAAGAAACTTTTTATTAACTGTCTTTGCACTAAATACTGTGTGTCACGGTAAATTTGATTTTGTTTTAAGTTTCCGATCCCACTTTTAGTTATTAAAAATTACTCAGAATTAATGTTAATGATAGTGAATTATCGATTGTGATGGAAAAGTGAAAATCCTATGTAAGTTACGAAAAAAGTATGTAAGTTACGTTTTCTGATGTAGGGGTACGATAAGTTAAATAAATAACCTTTTAGGCTTCGAGCGTATACAGTTTATAGTTTTATTTTTATCGAAAAGTATGTTACATATAATTAGAAGTAGTTTAGCATATACATAAATCCATGCATTAGAATTATAAGAAACAATTCTATAAAAGACTCTTCCATCTGTAAAGATTCGTAGTATATACAAATGTATGTAGTCACAAATAATCTTAACAATGTAATGACAACTCCATAAAAATAATTCTGTGCCAATAATGGGAAGTGCTTAAATCAGAGTTTGTAGTTTTATAGAAGAGCATTTTTAAATATTCAAGTTAATTTTGAAAAACAATTTTGCTTATTCTACATTTCCCAATTTTCCAAATAATATTGTATATCAAAAGAGGAAAAGCAGATTCATCACATTGTAAATTCCTGAAAATTTTCACAAAATTAGAGATTTTTTGCTGTAAGGTACTTATGGAGTGGCAAATCACAATGGTGCTTTTAACTTATTGTCACAGAATTAAAGAAAAAAATAAAAAATTTCCCAATCTGGTAGTCAAATTTATCTTTTAAATTTCAAAATTGCTAATCACCATATAATTTAAAAGTTAATAAACATTATTCTATAATGGAATCTGATGTGATTTGAATTCAAGCTCATAAAGCAAAATTATACTCATTTGGTTAAAAGTCTAATTGTTTACTTTGCCAGTAAGAACTTGTAAAATCTTTAAAAATATAAAAAAGTAAACGCACGGTTCTCAAGGTGGAATATTTTGCACAGGTTTTTTTGAACATTGGAGCAAACTAGACTTTGAATGGATGCCGCTACCCTATATTTATTTAAATAAAAATTAACAAATTCTTATGATTTCGTTAACATTACGAACAAATTTACAGGCCTTTGTCGTTGTTAACACAATAAATCTGTTCAAATAATTCTTACTAATAACAATTTGATAAAGATATTGAAATTCAATTTCTTATGTTCTTTATTCGCACTCTCCTTAAAAAATGTTCGAACAATTTCCAGTAACAACTAGTAACAATTAGTAAATGTTATAGCATGCGAATGTTTTCGAATTTAGAACTCAGATAGCCAGATTTTACTTAAGGTTTATTAATAATTAGAGCACGAAATGCTTTTTAAAACAATGAAATTAATACGAAAACTATTATATAGAAGAAAATACAATGACATAGAAAACAATGGAAATAAATATTTTTAATCGTTACTTTAGCTAAGCCTGCTCAAGACTATAAATTGTTAACAGTAATCGCTAACTTTAGTAAATTTTGCCGCTTGCGAAACATTTCTTCTGATACGAATATACAACTATTCTAATGCATAGACATTTAGCCATGAAAAATATTATAAGATATATAAGTTGAACACTTTTTATTTGTGTAAAACCGAATTCAGATAAGCACACTACGGTTAATTGAAAATATCGCTTAATTGGAATCAAATATTCTTAACTATCACTTTTGATTAATTTCAAAACACAGAAAACCATGTCTTTGCGAAGAATACTTGAAACAAAATTGTTTTCAGTTACATGAAGTTCGCTTAATTGAATATTTTGTGCAAGCGAACAAAAATTTCGTAATTTTTTATTTTAGCTTCCACGAATCGTATATATTTAAATCAAACCAAGACCTTCGTAGACTAGTAGGGAGTGTACTAGACTCGTAGTGCGAAGGTCCCAGGTTCGAATCCTGCCGCAGAACTCTGGCAGTTGTGTTTGGTAATTAAAGGGAGCGCACAACAAAACAAGCCCTTCACTGGCTTAAGTTTATGTCGTATGACATGGGCTATCACACCCCTCCAATCAACCTAACCTAACCTAACCTTTAAATCAAAAAGTTCAACGATTACTTCCTTTTTCACGCTATTCTACACTAATTGCTCATGGAAAGAAGAATTAGCGGAAAAGATAAAGTATCCATACTTTACTTGTAGAATATTCTGCAAAATTTGGTAATGTATTCTTTAAAAAAAAAAAAAAAAAAAAAAAAAAAAAAATCTGTATATATTTTAGTGTTCAAGGGGAATTGAATTCGCCTGGTGTATATCTCTCTTAAACAACTACTTGTTTAGATCACCATATGTCCAGCTATCCGAATTTTACATGAAATCCCTAGTTGACCACATAGGCTTTTCTCGATCATTGTAATGAAAAGTGTACTCTTCAAAAACTTTAAACATTTTCAGATTTCTTGATTAGTTTCGTCAAATTTTGATTTAATTCACTATAATTAATTATATTAATAGTATTCATTGAGCTTGATTCAAATTCCAGTAATTGGTTTTGAAGATTCAGTAGCTCACAACGCATATTCAATACTTTAATTTGGTGGTCAAGTTTTAGTTCTTTTGCGGCAACGATAGGAGGAACATTGGTGGAGAAATTTTAAAAGACAGAGTTACACAATGACGTTTCGGTGTTAAAATTATATCTTGATGCAGCTGTTATGTCAAAAGATGCAGAGGCTTCTCCAGAGGTTGTTGGAATAAAAGCTGCGGAAGACGAAGCAGATAACACAGGAGCCTTGCATGTCTTTCTTAAATACATACATAGTTACTTGTTACGATACTTGTTAATTATTTAAATTTGAATCAATTTTTCTGAGATTTAATACATAGTTATTTGAAAATAATGAAAAAAATAGTATATAATCAGTATATAATATTAAAAATTTATTCTTTTGGCATAAACATACGAGGTTGAATGTTTCCAAACTACTTGAAGTTCACTGACGAATTGGTTTAGCGACCAATGAAATGTCACCTAAAGCAACAACAAACATTTCTTAAATCAGTATATTTACTTGTACAGTGCCGAACTTAATTATTACCTAATTCAGTCGTACAAAATTATTGGCACACTTAACCAGATTATTAAAATTTTATCGATCAAGCCACTTTCATGTTTTTAAAACTGTAAGTGCCAATTTTTTTTTAAATTTTCACAATATTTTATAAATTTTCCTGAAAATGGCTGACAAAAAAAGGAAACAACAGAATCTGAATCTACACAATAAAGGAAAATCATATGTAGAGATTAGAGAGATTATGGAAGGAAGCCATATTACAATTGGAGGTATCTCGCAACGTTTTAAGGGAGCATCAACATTTGAAAGTGCTAAACATTTAAAACGCCCTAGATCCTTAAGTGGCCATGAATGCAGCCATATAATCAGCCATTTTACAATTGGAAGTATCTCGCAACGTTTTAAGGGAGCATCAACATTTGAAAGTGCTAAACATTTAAAACGCCCTAGATCCTTAAGTGGCCATGAATGCAGCCATATAATCAAAAAGGTTAAGTTATGTCCAAAAATATCTTGCATACAGATTGCTGCAGAGATTAAGTAAGAGTTTGGGAAAGAATTTCACGCAGCAACGGTGAGAAGATTGCTTCACATGGTAAACTATAGTTGTAATATTGCTGGACTTAAACCATTTATTTCAACTGTAAACCAAAAGTTTATGCCAAACATAATTTACGTAAGCCAAATGATTTTTGGCACAGAGTGCTATTCTCTGATGAAAGAAAATTTTATATTTTTCGCTCTGATGGCTGTCAAACGATATGGAGAAAGCCCAATAAAGAGCTTGAAAAGCAAAATCTTACTTCAATAGCAAAATATGGTGTTGGAGGAGTGATCGTTTGGTGTTGTATGTCGGGTGCAGGGGTTGGTGAGCTGACGTTCATTGGCAAAATAAGGGGAAAAATTAAATATATGGATATAATTAAAGAAAACCGCAGAAAAAATACACAAAACTTAAATTTACCATATTCTTGCACTTTTCAATATGACAATGACCCGAGACATTCGGCATAAATTGTACGTATGTGACTGGCATATAATGTTACACATGTACTACCACACCCTCCACAATCACCCGATCTCAACACAATAGAGGACCTGTGGGAAGAACTAGATAGACAAATGAAAAAGCGTGCTATAAGAAAAGAGAACGAGTTGAGGCAAGCCCTAGTTGAAGAATGGCAAAGAATTGGGTCAGATATCACAAAAAAGTTGGTGGATTCTATGCCTAAGCGTCTGGAGGAAATTATAAAACAAAACAAACTTGCAACTAAATATTAATATTTAATATTGCTTTCTAAATCAAATGTCCTTTTTAGCTTTTAATAAAGTGTGCCAATAATTTTGTTCATTGAATTTAAGTATTTTTTATGTTGTCTTGTTAGCAATAAATAATGTTGTTAAAGTGTTGTATTTTATAGGAAATTCGTCCATCTATCTGATAAATATATTTTTTATTAAAAATATCTACAAAACGGCTTTAAGTCGACCTTGAAGTACAATGAGTATCGTGTGATTAGATGACAATCCATTCTTCCGACAGAATTATAGACCTTTAGAGCCACGACTCGAAATTTAAACTGTTTTTTGTTACATTTTCCAAACGGAAAAACTAAAACAAATATAATACTAAACAATTAAAATAAAACAAAATACTCACTCAAAATCATTAGATTAACGTATCAAGGATTATTATATTCAACAAGAAAACAAGTACAACAACTACAACACGATAATAGGAAACAAAGACATAATTTGCGATAAAAATAATTATAATACAGATAAATATGTAATATGGCTCTCATAAAAGAAACAAAAGGAAATAAATGTATGCATGTAGTACGTATGGTTTATTATGCCATGTTCTTATGCATGTATGTATGTATGTACAACATATTTATAAAAGAAAAATATATGTACAATATAAGTATGTACATATGAATCTGCCAACAAAATAGTAAAAACCGGCAAATGGTTTAAGAACAATGAGTTGACACTAAGCAAATAGAAAACATGGAAGGAGCAGTTGACATCGTAACACTTGAACTAATCGTTAATTGTAAAGTTAAAAAAGTCAATGAAAATCAAATGACGTCGTAATGCCCCAATGCTCGCTCGCATACACAAACTCATTAATCAGATCTAGGCTTCTGAACAAGCCAAGCCGGACTTGCGTCAATGTTTTGATAAAAATTATTAGTCTAAAGAAATGTTGTAGCTCACAAAGTTTTAATCATACGTACTATAAATTATTAAAAAATATACATATGTATATATTTAACTTACTCGGCACTTGAGTTGTTGCCAAATTTTGGGCAGAAATTAAGTCCGCAAGAAACTGCTCTTTTCTTTTAATTAATTTTTTTGTTGTTAATTTTTCTAACCATGTATGTAAGTTTCACTAACTATTTTTGTTGTAAATCATTCTTTTATTTTTAATCTTTGTCTGCTGCTTTTTTCATACACAATCTTACACATCTATACATATACAAATAGTGAGGTGGCTCAACCAATTATATGAGACACCCAATAATAAAAGCAAATAGTTCTTTTTATATTTTATGCACAATATTTCACCATTTTCGATATGCTATATAAATTATAAAATTTCAATAAACAGTTTTGTTTGCATTATTTTATTAATAAAGTTCATATGTACAATTTAAATTAAACAAAATGTTAACGATTTCCCGAACTTATTTTTTGTTGGAATGAAGAAAGACGCAAGAAAAAAACTGCAAAAAATCAGCAAATTATTTGTGAACAAAAATAAATGCAAAATGTGATGCTCATATAGCGATTTAAGGGGCGAAATAGAAATAAGGTCAAAACGTAATATAAGCGATTTTGCTAGGATACCGGTGTGACCGTTTCAGCATTTTCGTGGGTGATATCGATTTAAAAATTCCTCGTTAAGCGATATAGCATGTTTCCACGACAACTTGAACCTCCTGTTTCGCTTTCTGAAGCAAGTTTATGAATCATGCTGTTTACACGACTCATCTACCTGCTTCGATTTTATGATTTTTTTCTTTCCATTGTTTTTTAACTTTTATAAAATTTAAATAAATTAACTTTTCGCTGAATTCAAATTTATTATTACGCCTAGGAAATACACACAAAAAACAATTATATTTTTTAACTTTTCACTTTTAAATTTGCTTTGTTTACGAAAATATTTCATTTTGACAACTAGTACAGATAAACTTACGATAAAAATTAGAGAAGAGAGGATTTTTTCTTGATTCGCAAGTAGATTCAATATGAATCTACCTGCTTCGTTCTCAAAATTTTGTATGGCGAAGCAAGTTGATTTGCTCATGATTGGGGTGTGAAGCAAGAATAGAGAGCGAAGCAGGTGCCGTGGAAACATGCTAATAGGCATTGTATATATGCTTTAATTATATATTAAGTATTATCTATGCTAATTAGAAAATGTTATTCGACCTTCAGATTAACCAACTATTTTAGTTAATTACTATTATAACGATTTTTTTTCTATACATAATATGTATTATATACTCTCATTCAAGAAACACATATAATTGATACGAATATTAAAAAAGGGACGCAAATATTTTCTAGGACTAAATTTAACATTACTCCGACCTTTATATATTATTATTAAATAAATATTCTATAATACTATCTATAGTATTCAGACGCGGGAACAAAAATCCAGATGCCGGAGATTGTCTATATGAAGAATATAATTTCTTTCGAAGCATAAATATTGATATCGATTATATGCATCATTATGAAAATAAGCTGTTGGTCATTTCGGAAACCAAAAAACAGACACCTTTGATGATAATCAAACTTATAAAAAATGTAAATAACTAATGACACTTTTAGTTAAGAAGGACACCTGGTATCATTATGACGATCACAGTTAGTACAGAACTATGCAGCAGATCCGTTAAAAGAATTCTCCGAAATATGGTTTTTTCAAAGGATTTCCTCGGTATATATCGTACATAGGTAATTGCTTCACTGGCCTCCTTCTAATTATCAATAGAGATACCTGAAGATTCATGTGCCTTTCGGACAAAATTTTTAGGTTCGGCCACGTCGCCTGTTAAGAAGCAGAAGAAACTTGGAAAGTTATATGATTCCTATATGAAAAACCTGATAAGGGAAAGTTTTGTTACAGAGAACGACTGATAATATAGAGAATAAAAACATTATCTTATAATTAGCAACAAAGAATGAGTACTAAGTCTAAAAGGTACACGTTTATCAAACGTGCCTTATCTATCTAAGGATACATTCATAATCATTTTGTTAGCTAGAACCTTCTTCAGAACCTATTAGTATATTTCCACTCAATAGACGTATAATCACAATTTTTTATAGTTGACACTGCAGCATAAATCTGTTGTTGGTTCGGACTTGGTACTACAATTTTAAATACATTGACAAAATTGGCTTCACTCTCAGCTGTTGTTATCTTGTACAGATGGTTTCAACGGTTGTAAGACAAACAAAAATAAGATAACAAATTACCATTTTTACAATTTCGTATGTTTCTATTATAAGAAAAAATGAGCTCTATTAATTTTGAAATAAAATTAAAACGTGAAAATAAAATTTATTATGAAGGAGTGAGTACTTAAAACACATATACAAATAAATAATCCATTGCTCTTTTGTAGGAACTTTTAACTGGGTGTGTTCAATTTGTATGTCCCTCGGAAGCAAAACATGAAGGAATTACACTTACACTGGAAGGTGTGGTAAATCTACAGCTGAGTAACAGCAAATCTGTTGGTCTGCTAGATGCATTTTACAATTCAGTGAAACCAATTACACTATTTAATTCAGTTGTTGAGCTCTCTGCTCCTGGAAAATTGACTACTGGTGTTTCAGAATTTCATTTTGAATTTCCTTTACAATGCAAGAAGGAACCACGAATTCTTTACGAAACATATCATGGCGTTTTCATTAGCATAAATTATCAGCTCAAATGTGATGTGAAACGTAGCTTCCTTGCCAAGTCTCTACAAAAAACTCAACAATTTTGCATACAATATAAACCTGTCGACGAGGATAGCATTCTATTACCAGCTAAAGAGATCCATTTTAGTATTAGTCCGGAAAGCTTGCAGAAAAACTCAAAGGAACGTATTACCATGCCAAGATTTTTAATAACTGGTAAATTGGAACGCACAGAATTTTGTTTAACACAACCGTTGAAAGGCCAATTGACAGTTCAGCATACTGAGGCAGCCATTAAGTCGATTGAGCTGCAACTAGTGCGTGTAGAAACGTGTGGTTGCAATGAAGGTTACTCTAAGGATGCTACTGAAATTCAGACAATACAAATAGCTGATGGTAACATATGTCCCAAACTGGAAATACCCATTTATATGATTTTACCGCGTCTTTTCACTTGCCCAACATTGATAACAAAAAATTTTAAGATTGGTATGTAGCATAAACTTTATCTATAGCATCTAATTGGAATTGCTGTTTAAATCTTTTTAGAATTCGAGGTGAACCTCGTTATTGTTTTCAAAGACGACTATATAGTTAGCGAAAATTTTCCACTTGTATTAAGAAGATTGAATGGGCCAACTGGTGTTAAGGTTTTAAATCGCGGGGCTTAAAATACAGTATTTTTCAAAGAATATATGTATGTACCTAATTACGTATCAATTAAGAGCATTGAAAGCAAATTAATCAGAATTGATGTGACCAAGGATGACTTCTATTAAAAATGTAACTAGAGAAATCCAAATTTGTTTGCCTTGACTGATGTTAGAAGGAAGAAACTTCTTAAACACAAAAGGAATTATAGTGACAACTATAAAGTTTTCACTATTTTTAAATCGCTTATTTTTCCAGGAATGTTTCATTTGTATAAACGTCTTTAAGTTTTGTGACTTTATCAATAAAGTGTGCAATTTGTAAAGCATTTTCACAAACACTTTAAAAACCCGAAATTCCATTGATTTCCTAATATCAGAAGTGCAAACAAAACAAAAAATGTTCAATTGTTCTATTTTACAAATATTAACACAATTAAAAGAAGAACTTAACAAAAAGGGTTTGAAATTGGGAGAGAACTACTAAACCATTAGTGAATTCTGGTAAATTCCAAAGAACAAATGAATTAATTTTCACACACATATGTAAGTATATTTGCTTGTAGTATGAATTTAATTCAGATAATAATATTTTTTTTTTATTTATTATTATTAGTATTAAAAATACTTTTACAATATAGTTACATGATTTAAGTTCTCTAATATTATAAACTAGCATTAAATCTAACAAAATTAATACATTTTTTTCTAAATAAATTTCCATTGTTTTCATTTTTCATATTATTTGGTAGTGTATTATACAGTTGTAACCCCTTGTAAAACAACGACTTTTGCATTTGTGTTGACATCACCCTGTTAACTCGAAAATCGTTAATGTTTCTTAGTCCGTACGGTTGGCTTTCGCCTACATATCTTATTTGCTCACATAGGTATCTCGGTGCATCACCTTGTTTCATTTTTTTAATAAAATTAAGCGTGTTGAATTGAAGTCTTTGTTTCACGTTTAACCATTTCAGGCTGTCCAGCATTGTATGCATGTTAGTATATCTGTCACATTTTAATATTATTTTCATGGCTTTATTTTGCAGCTTCTGCATTCTTGCTATTTGGAGTGTGTTGGTACATGTATATAATATAGTAGACCCGTACTCGAAATGTGGCTTTATTATGGTATTATAAATATTTATTGCTGTATTTTTTGAAATTTTGTTTCTGATTCTTCCAAGAAAGCTGATTTTTTTACCGATTTTTTTGCATATGTGCTCAATGTGTTCATTAAATTTTAGTTTTTTATCAATTATAAACCCCAGATATTTGATATGCTCGACTTTCTCTATTACCGAGTTATTTATTTCAATAGTTTGGTTCGAATTGAAATTAATTTCTATTATCTTTGTTTTGTTTTCATTAAGTTTTAGTTCATTAATTTTTAACCAGTTATTTATTTTATCTATGTTATATCTTATGATTTCCCGACATTCTTCTTCATTGTCTGCAATGGCGTATATTAATGTATCATCCGCATATAGGACTATGTTGCATCTTTCTAATATATTTGGCAAGTCAATAATATATATAATAAACAGCATTGCGCCTAATATGGAGCCTTGTGGAACTCCAAAGTCATTCACTATTTCCTCCGATATTAAATTATTTACCTTCGTTATCTGTTTTCTGTTCTCCATGTAAGATTTAAACCAATTCAGCTCTTTTCCTCTTATTCCATACATAAATAGTTTTTCCAACATTATTTTCCTATCAATGGTTTCAAATGCTCTTTTGAAGTCAAGAAAAATCGCAATCAATTTCTTATCATTTCCTATATCTTTCCATTTACTAATGACATAGTTAACAGTTGTCTCACACGAGTGTTTTTTACGGAACCCTGATTGATATTTTGATAGTATATTATGTTTTTCTATATATATCTCCAATTGAGTTTTCACAACTGTTTCCAGTACCTTTTCACATGTTTTTACAGTGTTAATTGGTCGATATTCCTCGCATTTCTTTGTATTTGCAATTTTTCTGATTGGTGTTACCATTGTTGTTTTCAAATTGTCTGGAAAACAGCCAGTCTCCAACGATGTATTTACTATTTTTAATAAAACACTACCAATTGTATTCCAGTTGTCCAATATAATCTTATTTGATATTTTATCATAATCAGTCTTATTTTTCATTTGTTTTACTATATTATATAATTCTAAATTATTTATTATACGAAATGTAAAGGAATCAGTTACATTGCATGATATTCGGTTTACATATTGCACATTATCTTTCGATTCCCGAATATTACTTATGCTATATATAAAATAAGAATTAAATTTATTAGCAATAGTATAGCTGTCATTGTATTCAACATTGCCAAATATCACAGATTTTATCATACATTTGTTATCATTAAGTACTAGTCTTTTGATTTCTTTCCACATTTGCTTTTGGTCCGTTGAGTTACTAATTTTATTATTTATATAGTTATTTTTACTATTTTCAATTTGTTGTTTATATTTATTTCTGATTATTTTTTATTCTGCCCATTTCTGATTAGAGTTTTCTGTTTTAGCTTGCAAATATCTCATTATTTTTTCTCTTTTCATTAACCGTAGTTCATCAGTAAACCAATTATAAACATTTTTATTCTCACGAATTTGTTTCTGAAACGTGCATTTTTTTACAGTATTTTTCAAGCATTTATCAAAAAACTCTACATTCTTATTTATATCTCTTGTGTTATCGTATATTAAGTTATTAGACAATTCTGTATTGAAAGTTTCTTTATTATATCTAAATATTTCGAAATTTTTTCTTTCCGTTTGCATCCGGTTATTCCTCTTTGGGATTGTTATATTTACAATTTCGTGGTCTGATATCTTGTTTTTTCCACTGTTATTCACTATCGTTTTAAAGTTATTTGTTATTACGTAATCAATTAATGTTTTAGAATTTTCTATTACACGCGTGCATTTATTTACTAACTGCTTTAGACCGTTGTCATCGAGCATACTCTTAATTCTATTCTTATATGTGTAGTTTTTTGACCAATCTATATTAAAATCACCAGCTATTATCATATCATATTTGTTTAAGTACCTCTCACTGATTTCTTCAATTATTTCTTCAAATACATTACAAAATTCAGATTCGCTATAACTAGGTGATCTGTAAATTGCTCCAATTATAAAGCTATAGTTTTCTAATGTAGCTCTGCAAAATAACATCCAGTATTTCATATTATCTACCTTTTCTATTAATTTAGTAATATTCCAGTGACTCTTAAAATATATTATGACACCTCCAGTTCTAGAGGACGTAGATAGCACATTGGTATATTGGTATCCCTGAATTTGTAATTCCTGTTCCTCATTTTCCTCAGTTATATGAGTTTCCGATAAAATAAAAATCTCAGGTTGTTCCTCTGCTGCAATAACTTCAAGTTGGTTATAGTTATTAATAAGCCCTTGTATATTTGTATACATTATTCGAAATTCCTTTAATTGTTATGCTAATAGGCCAATATTTCCCATTTTGTTTTTCAGTTTGTTTTGATATACCGCACATTCTCTATCATTTGTAAAATGATTTTCATCTAATCCCATGTTTAGTTTGTTATTTACTTTTATACAATTGATGCATTTCATTATTCTGTCTTGCTTTTCGCATTCGATATTTCTATGTTGTCCGTGGCATCTTACACATATTTCCTGGTTCTTACACTCCTTTGCCAGATGATTGTATCCTTTACATTTCATGCATTGTGTGATTTCTGTTCCATCATACACTCTGCATTTTTCCCATCCAATATTTACTTTTCCTGCTTCTATAATTTTATTATAAGATTCTCTGTCAACTTTTAATTTTGCATTGTATATTGTTTTGTTATTTCTTTTTACCTTATATTTTTCAATAAATTTAAAATTAGCGTTTGTTAAATTACAATTCTGTTTTTTTATTTTCTCAATTATTTCATTCTCATTATATTCAAAAGTCATTCCCGTAATTTTTATTTTATATTCTGTTGTATTAGGAACTTTTATTTCATATCTTTCAGATATTTTATCTTGAATTTTACTCTTAATTCTGTCCCGTTCTTCGCCACTTTCACTCTGAATCACTATTGTTCCGCTTCTCTTACTTATAACGTTTGTTATTTTTAAATCAACTGGGTTTATTTTATTTAACTCTTCTTTCGTTTTTTCTGCTGATTGCTTTTCCCTTGGTTTTACAATTAGATGTACTTGTTTACTTATTTCTGGTAACCCTATGCTCCTAACTGTTTCTGCATATGTTATTTTTTTGTTTGATTCACTTATGACTTTTTTGATCTCCTTGCTATGTGCATGTTTGATAAAGTTTTTTGTTGTTGTTTTCCATTTCGTTTACATTACCAAATAATTTTTTAACTTCTTCAACATTTTTTTCACATGATTTTTGAAATTTAATCATTTTATTAATTCTTTCTTCATAACGTGTCTCTATAGCCTCTAACAATTTTTTAATTTCGGTTTCATTCTGTTTTAGTGATGTTTTAAATTCATGTTTATTACCGAAATAGAAACTACCACAGAATGCATTGTTTGTTGTGGCTTTAGCTCTTCATATGCCGACATTTCACTGGTTGCTAAAACCAAATCGTCAGTGAAGTTTAAGCAGTTTGAAAACATTCAACCTCGAATGTTTATGTCGCATAAATCAAATACAATATGAGAATTCAATATTGCATAAGAATTACAACAAACACAATCATACTAGGCTGAAGCCACAACAAACAATGCATTTTGCAAAGCTGTAATTGTTTCTAACGATTAGTTGGGGAGAATATCCCAAATAATAAATTTCAATATTAACTACCACAGAATTTGTAAAACTAAAAACTAAAATTCGCAAAAGTTTAACAGAATGAAAAAACTCATTTTTTATTATGTATGTTTGTAGGATGATGTTTCATATTTGTTGGCACTGTTGTTTATTGTTGGTTGACGTTATGTATATAAGTCGCCTGGAAGTAATATCATCTCTGTCGCATATTCCGTAACGTGTTGCATCGTTTCAATTTGCGATTAGAGCTCATAGTAGCAATTAGTGCTAAATATTATAATTTTTCCAAAACCTATGAGTGAGTCGCTATCGTCCTCAATTTTCTTTTAGTTTGGGAATCACATACTTTTTTGAATGACTCGAACTCTTCCATATAACCCTCATAACCCTCATCAGTCTCGCTGGTATCACCATCAAGTCTTTCTTTTTGCGCATTTATTGATATAAGGCCATGCTACATTTTGTAGATGAAGAACGTTCTTCTAGCAATGACGGCGATGGTGGTATAAATAGATTCGGACGATCTGAACAAGGTACCGTGAAATAACTCCCAAATAAAATAACTCAAAAAAAAAAATTAAATAACTCCAAACAAAAAATTCAAAAATCTCATACAAATCGGGAGTTATTTCATAATGAAATAACTCCTAACTGAATTCTGTTGGGAGTTATTTCATTTATTTTAATAATTAGGAGTAAAATTTATTTGAAAGTTATTTAATTCAATATAATCTTCGAATTTTTTTAGTGTTGCTTTATTATTTTTTTAATTTCTCCTCCATGGTATATTGAGCATCGGTTTCGCTTACAAACTTTTTCTGTATAGCGGGCCTTCGGTCGGGCTGAAAGATTTTCTCCTCTATGGTATTTCGAACACCGGCTTCGCCAACAAAATAATTTCCTCCTTCAGCCTTCAGGTATGGTATAGAAGTCATTTCATTTTAATTAATAAAAGAGCTATTATTAGGAGTCACCTAATGGAAGCTATTTAATTAGGACTTATTCCATTATTCTAGCTACAGAGAAAACTTTTAGTCAGCGAAGCCGGTGTTTGTTATACCATAGAGAATAAAATCTTTCCTCCCGGCAGAAGGCCGGCTATACAGAAAACTTTTGGTGAGCGGCGCCAGGGTTTGTTATACTATAGAGGTCAAGCCCTTTCATTCGGCCGAAGGCCGGCTACACAGGCCGGGATGGCTCAATGATCTCTCTATGGTATATGGAACAGCGGCTTCGCAAACAAAAGATTGTCTGTATAGCCGGCCTTTGGTCATATATCTATGATATATGGTATGATAGGGAGTTACCTGTTATACCATAGAGGTTAAAACAGTTAAACAGTGCCCGGGTGCAAATATAATTTGTATTGGGAGTTATTTCATTTTTGTTGGGACTTATTTCATTTGGGAGTTATTTCATTGGGAGTTATTTCATTTGGGAGTTATTTCACGGTACCTCTTAACAAGTATGAAGGAGCGTTTTCTAAAACATTGAAGGAACAACGAGTTCTAAAAATATGCATTTTTAAATTTTAGTTAAATATTAAAAATATAAAAATTACTTACACCGTTGGAATAATATCAGGGGATATGAATTCCAACGTCTGCATAAAGTGCTAGCGGTTTAAAATTTGGAGCTACTACCCGGTTGGAAGGGACTCCGTGCGTTTTTTCTTTGCAAATCGGTCTCGAAGACATGACCACCTTTTCATGCATATTACTAAAAATATTCGCAAAATTATAAGTTTGAAAATAGTACACACAACAAGTATTAGAAGTGAAAAAGTTTGTTTTGTACAAAGATTCGTTTCGTTTGTATAGTTCAATAGCCATACATAAAAACGTCTTACGGCCTTATTCATAAAAAATATTGTATGTTTATTAAAGGTTTATTTGACAAATATCCCATAGAAATTTGTCAAATAAGCCCTTAATAAACATACAATAATTTTTATGAATACCGCAGTTAGTTAATAATTAAACTGTGAAGTAAAAAAATATAAAAATATATTTATCAAATTTGTTATTCCAGATATTCTCCAAAATAACTATTTTAATATTTTATTGTTTGTTGTTGGCTTAGCTAAGTAGGTATATGCCAGCATTTCATTGGCGCTAACTAAATCATCAGTACCCTTTTAGCCAAATCATGATCGGAAAGTATTCAACCTCGTATACTTAAGCCACAGACTACAAATACTATATGAGAATTCAAACACAACTCAATCATATTTTTCTATTTGTAATCAACAAAAAAGACAAAAGTATAATAGCTTTAGAAAGCTTTTGTACAATCACAACACAACAAGCGATTATAATTGACTTGCGTCTTTTTGTTCTTTCCAACAACAAACAAAATATTAAAATAGTTATTTTGGAGAATATCTCGAATAACAAATTTGATAAATATTGTTATTATAATTTTTTTTTCATTTTGCCTTATAAATACTTTCATTATCACCTAACCTCTAACTTTTAAAAATTCAAATCTTAAATGTAATGATGCTTTTAATATTCCTTTTTGTATTTGTTTTGCACTATTTTAAATTCAACTGAAAACTAAGAAATAAATGTAAAATAATGTTTTGTACTAAATTTTTTTTATAATAATCATAAAGTGTCTACTGTGGCAGAAGTTTGGCAAGTTGAGCACCTCGTTAACCATAGTTTAGCAGTTCGTTAATTACAGATTTGCAAACGCACTCGTATTACGGATAAGCTATTACCAAGTGTTTTAAGTTAAATGCTAAATATGTGAAAACTCAAACCAAATATACAAACTCTTTAAAATTGGATAATATTTAGAAAAATTTTAATGATTCTTACATCCGATATCATAAACTAGTGCGAATATGCATATTCTTACGGTGCAAACACAGCATTTTGAAAGGCTAATTTTTGTAAATGAAAATTCTATTTCAATCAGACAATTTGTTCGAAAGATATCGTTGGCGTATGTGTTTTTTTAACACTCTAAAATTTTTCCCCAAAATCAAGCTTGATATTAGCAGGAAGTTCCACGGATAGGCCACTAATTCACCCATATTTCGTGACTCCCCTTAGAGTATTATTTACTTCATTCCGTTTGTATATACATTTTTATTTTTTCCAAATAAATGCTTCTAAAGCAATCCCAAAACTTTCATATGTAGAATATATTTCTGTATATATCGCTCTTTGCTCATCGTTAATGATTTTGTAATTTTTGAATTTGTAACAAAATACTCTTGTGTTTGTAGTTGACGTTCTTGAATCAAATATCGGGTTATCCATTTAGTGGTTTCAAAACTGCCAGTCAGACAAGACTGTCAGCTGTTAAATATCTGTCATTTAAAATGTCATTTGTGAAAGGTTTGCTATTTACGAATATGGATCGTTTAACAACCAAAACTCGCGTAAAATAGTCAAAACTTACTATAAAAGTGGTAGTTCAAATGTGGCCACGAGCATTACGTGATGGTTATGGTCGTCGTAATCGACCTATTGTTCAAGGAATTGCGAAGATTATAAAGAAAAATTTGAAGAACATGGAAACGTTACAGATGTGTTCATCATCGCAATGTGCGCTCTGCCGAAAATATCGCTTCTGTAAGTGTAAGTGTGGCGTTTAATCCGAATTTATCGATTCCACTGTAAAGGAAAAATAAAGTTAATTTATTTTAATTTCAAGAAGAAATGTAATCGTTAGCAGCGGCATTGTTATTGGAAGAGGAAAACAACACGCTTCAAAATACGGAATTGAAAAGCAGAGATTGAGAGAAAGTTGCTACCCATTCGAGATGAGTGATAAATTGTAAGATATTTGTTTTAAATACTTATTTCTGAAATGTAGGCTTTAACATAGTCCCGCTAAAAGTAGTCTAAAAGCGTTAAATCGCACGATTTAAGCGGCCAATTGACCGACCCTAAACTTGAAATATACTGTAAACTAACAACTTACAAAAGAGTAGTTACGATCGTAATGCAAAATACACACAATCGAAAAAAAGAAACGGAACGGAACGGTACGAAACGCAGAATACCAAAGTTGCCAAACGGAGAAAATTTCGGTTCGCATCGAAACGCAGATTAAGGGTAAATATTTTCCTTTGCTTTCTCATTTTAGTCTGCCGTGTTTAATATTGAGTAAAGAGAGAGAGAGAGAGAGAGAGAGAGAGTTGTACTTGTTGCACTTGTGAGTTTACTTGGTAGGAAAAAATATTTTTTCCGAAATTTTTTCCAGCCAAATCTCGCCAAGAAATTTGCAGAAATTGACGTCGTTACCTTAGGGTGGTTTTCGAAAAAGGTGGCGGTTAAAAGTCTCAAAATCTATCGCTAACTACTTCACTGTTCCTTATTTTATAATCTTAATATTGTATTACGTGCGAAATTTTACAAGAATCGATTCCATAGATGTGGTTGAAAAAGAATACTTTTTTAGAATACATGTGGCATTAACAATTTACCTACAAAACAATACCATATATCTATTTAAATAAGGATCCAAACTAATAACTAACGCACCATAAAAAGAAATATTGAAAAAATATTTTCCAGAAAACTTTAGGTGAAATTTTAAGGAAGTATTTTTTTTTTGCATAAAGATTCAAAATAGTCGAATAAAACGCTCGCTTAATAGCTCTTGGTCGACAATTAAATGGACAGTTTTTTTGTACATCATTACGAACTGCACAATCTGCATGTTACAACAGAAATAATTAAATCAAATAACATCCCTATTCGATGTACAAATAAAGAAGTGATTAATTTAAACGACAGCCAGTAGGACTTAAATAAATAAAAAAATACATGTGTACATAAAAGGTGACTTTTTAAGAGCTTTTGGATTCGATTAAAAAAACATATACAATTTAAAAGAAATGCGTGAAGTGATTTCTTTAATTGAGTCGATAGAACGATCTATATAATTCAATGTTTAAATATTATTTTATGTAAATGTTGACCGTGGCTACGCCTAAAATGGTTCATATGCTGGGTCTAATATTGGCATATTCTATCCAATATGTCGGCCGGTATCTCACGAATAAGTTCTTCATGACATGAGCCTAAATATAGCCCCACAAAAAATAGTCTAAAGGCTTTAAGTCGCACGATCTCGACGGCCA
Organism: Germaria angustata; assembly: GCA_963681545.1. NCBI lineage: Eukaryota > Metazoa > Arthropoda > Insecta > Diptera > Tachinidae > Germaria > Germaria angustata. The sequence goes on from OY813000.1 coordinate 68,241,324, forward strand.
ATTGACCGGCCGCCACGTGAAATTAACTGCTCACCAAAGTTGCATTTCAATTGGGCCATTATTTCACGTGTTATGTGGCATGTGGCACCGTCTTGTTAAAACTATGTGGTACCGTCTTGTCAGCCAAGTCCTGCTGTTATAGTTTGGGTAAACAAATTTTTTTAATCATCGCACGATAGCTCTCCCCATTCGCAGTAAAGTTCATGTCTCCGTCGTCTTTGAAAAAGTACTGTCCAATAATGCCACTGGCTCATAATCTACACCAAACAGTGCATTTTTCGGGATGCAATGATTTTGGCTGTCATCACATCAAATACGGCAATTTTCATTGTTCACGTATCCATTCAATTTCGCCGCTAAACACAATTTTCCGATAAAAAAGTGGATAATGCACTTTCTTAACCGATCATAAATATTGATAATAATCTTTAATAATTTTCAAGCTTTATTCGTTGTTTTAATGTAATGTAATCGGGGTTTGGCCCAAGATGGCCTTTTGCACTGCGACCATTGTTGATCTATTGTGCTTCCCCTGTCGTTGTTGTAAGTCCATTCATGGTTAAATTATAGACCAAACTGATAATTTGGAACAGTAACATGTTACATGAAAACAGCTGAGCTGCCAAAAACCTTGTTGCCAAAATGAAACTTGCTAAAAGAATCACCCTTTATATATATGTGTATGTCTAAAGAGAGCATCCAACACATATCATGAGATAATGTGCAAAGGTGGCCATTATACTCATATGTCTAGGCATGTGGGCATGATTATTTTTTTTTTTTACCAAATATCAATACACTTACACATATGCAAATGAAAACCAAAAACGATAATGAAGTGAGTTAAATTTCCGTTTCCGTTCAAATAATGAATACATATTTTAACATTACCACATTTAAATAAAAAGCACGAGGCCCATACTGCAGTACAGAAACGAGTTGAATGTGTAGAGATTAACGCAGACATTATCTGAGGGTGTGAAAATAAATTCATGACTTAAATAGGTAGTTCAACAATTTCCTTTAGATCTGTCCCAGTGACTAATTTTACGGCTCCGAACATACAAGTATTTGCATAGAATCTCTCCTAGGAAACAACTGAACATTTTTGGAAGGGTCTATCTTTGAGCCTACAAGAAATGTATAGTAAGTCCTTGCAGGTCTTCTGGAAATAGTTCGTATCCTGTCCTGTACAGTTGAACGGAATGTAACTAATAGAGGTTTGGGATGTACTTATTAACTCACGAATTTATCTTCACACCATCCCATTATCTTTTGAATGAAAATGAATTTTAATTCAAGTCTTATTTGCTGCCAACAAAAGTGTTTTTACTTATTCGTGTTTGTGTAAATAAATACGCATTATCTCTGTTATTGTCAAGTGAGAGCAGAAATAAATGTTTGTCGGCCAGTTTTTTGTTCGTTTATTTACTTTTGTCTTCCTGTCGTTTTAATTAAAAATGTGCTTGCTCTTGTAAAGGATTCAATATCAGTGCAGTAAAAAACAATACCAAAGTATATTTTTAATGACTATAATCTTTGGCTTGTAATAAATATTGTTTTTTTTATTTCCTCGCTTCTTTTCATTTGGTGTGCGATGTCCTACTTTTAAGGCGGAAATTTTATATTCAATGAAATGTTAAAATTCTGAAGTTTGTATTCCTTTTTACATAAAATTAAAACAGCTTTAAGGTAAAAATGAAATCACTTATTTAGTTTATTGGGTTAAAAGTGAAAAATAATGTTTATTCCTCGCCTAGAAATCACTTAAAGAATAGATGCTTCTCATGGTTATAAACATTTTAAGAGGAATTCGCTGAAAGAGAGTGAGAAATAAGGTTTTTTTCAATCAATTTCCAAACAAAATATACTTGTATATTAAAAGTAAAAGTAGAGAGTTTTTCATTAAGAGCGTATTTTCTCTAAAATTAAATAAAACAAAGTATGTATATGATATCCTTGACAATTTTTATTCATTTGTAGGAATTATCAATATCATTATTTATAATATATGTCTAAATGTGCAAATGTCCGCTGCAGCTTTGCTGGGTGATGTGCATTCAAAATGTCCAATTTCCCATGTCTTTAGAGTATAAATCATGCAGAATTTGACCGTCAGCATGGCGTATCTTGGCTTTGAGAGTCGCTGAGATTTGTGATTTATTTGCATATAACTGCGACTTAAGAAAAACACCATAAGAAGAAGTCTAACGGTGTCAAATCGTACGATATTGGTGGCCAGTCCACGTCTCATGATGACATGACCATGCCTCGAATTGTTCGTGCAGAATGTCGAATGTGGCATGAGCTGTATAGCACTTAGCGTCATCCTGTTGAAACCACATGTCGTTGATGTCCATATTATCTAATTCAGTCCAAAAGAAGTAGATAACGATCGAGCTATAGTACTCACCGTTGACAGTGATGGCCTGGGTAACGTCATTCTAAGAGAAATATAGATGGGTGATGCCACCAGCCCATAATCCACACCAGACAGTGTCTTTTTCGCGGTAAATTGGACGCTTTTGGATCTCATGTGGATTGGTATTGTCTCAAATTCGATAATTTTGTTCGTCGATGTACTCATTCATCCGAAACAATATCAGAGATAAAATTTTGATTGCTTCTGAAGGGACTTGTTGGGATAATATTGACAAAATCTTGATTTGAAAATTTACGCCTCACAGATGTTTGGCTTATTGCAAGTAGCAAATAATAATTTGATATAAAATTAGTTTTTATGAAAAAAAAGTTTACTTTTGTACACATAATAAAGACACATTACAAATTGGAATCAAAATAAGAATACTCTGCAATAATATACCCGTGTTAAAATCATTGGAAATGATCCCAGTTTGCAATACTTCTGGATTTTAGTATAAACACTTTCATGACTGTTTTGGGAAACTATACAAGATGGTAGTACTGCACCAAGTGGTTATTTTGTGTTCCACTTACACATATTTGTAAATAACGCATGTCAAAAATTGTTTTTGATTACATTTTTGATTAGTCTAGCATCTAGCCTTGCATTTTTATAGGATGAAATTTTCCTCATAGTTCGGTTATACATGTGATCGTGAACTTAAATTTAAGTTCTTAAGGTCGAAGGAAACTAATTTTTATTGTGACTATATCGTGAACTATAAGGAAAATGAAGATTTTGTAAGAAGCTTCTTTTAGGTGGTTATATTATTCCCACAGAATTTTATTTTTTTAAAAGTCCTATGAAAAAACTTTAATAAAATTCTTACTAAAATCAATAAAAATTTCACAGTGGGGTTCGGTTATAACTAAAGCAATTTAGTTCGTTATAGATGAAGTTCGTTATAACCGGTGTTAATATTTATATTTTTGTACAATTATAAAAGTAAATAACATTTATATATAAATTTTTATATAAATTTATATAATTTTTTTTTGTTCTTTACAAACAGAAGTTTGGTGCAATAGCAGTTCGTTACAACCGTAGTGATTTCTATAAAATATTTGTGCAAACAGATGTAGATTGTAGAAGTTGGTCGTAATATGCGATATAGCGTTATAAGTTGTATAAGTTACAACTGAACTTTACTATATTACGCTTAAGAATACTGTAATTTTTAACTTGTTTTCGTTTCTAAATTCTTAATTTTCAACAAATGGCTCCTTTAATGGCAGATGCGTAGCAATTCAATGGGTTATGACCATCGCAAGGATTAGTCCTTAGTAGAGATGGGCGCGTGTTGGATTTTTTCAACACGACACGACACGAACACGAAACCCAAGATGTCAAGCACGAACGAAACACGCACGGCAAAAAATTTCAAAACACGAGACCAACCGACACGCACGAAACTAAATTCAATAAAAAAAATTTTCAACTTAAATTCACTTTATGTGTGGATGTACATACATATGTACTTATGTACATACAAATATATGTATTTTTGTTTTAACATAAAAGAATCACATAAACTTAAATATACAGGCCTGTCACAGAAATCAATTTCGATCGAAAGTGGAATTGATTCCGTATTTTATTATTTTATTTATTCAATCAAGAAAGTTTTAAATTTGTTTTTGTACTATCAGATACAAAAAATGCAAATTCGATCATGAAATTAAAAGTGGTTTCATTTCGAAAAACAATTTCGTTTTTTGTTTTCTGGAGAAGCAAAATACGGAATCAATTCCACTTTCGATCGAAATTGATTTCTGTGACAGGGCTGATATTTAGTTATTTGCAAATAAATATCTATGTGTTATTTACATATTTTTGTTAAGAAATAGTAACTTATCAAGATTTGCGCTCAATAATCTTGTGCGGCGTTCACTAAGAATAAGTCCAAGAGTTGAGAATACTCTTTCACTAGTCGCGGAACTTATAGGTATATTTAACACCTGTTTGGCGAGCTTCTGTAAAATCTTTAAATTGTTTGCATACTTTCAAAATGTTAATATATCGTTTTCCCATTTTGTTGAGCTATTATAGTAATTTTCAATTTCAATATCAATAATTTTTTTGTGATTTTATTCTTTTTGAATTGTATTCATCTCTATACTCAGCGAATTCTTGGTTTTCGTTTTGTGTATCATTACTGTCATTATTTGTTTCCATATTGTCCATGTAATAGTCGTCTATTACGGCCTTAACGGTTGACAGGATATGTTCTTTTTGTTGTGAGCTTAAAAAATTAAGTTTTTTAAATGAAGGGTTTAGAAAAAGGCCCACATAATGAATGTCTGTTGGGCTAAGCCTTCTCTCAATAGACTGTAGTGTTTTTGTTTTCAATCCATCTATACGAGACAAAATTTTGTTAAGATGTTATGATAAAAAATTTCAATAGTGTTTTGCTGATATTTTTTGCGTATACAATGACACAAAAAAATGATTTTTTTACTGAATACATATTTTACACCTACTATCATTTCGTGTTTTCGTGTTTTTCTTGCTCAACACGACACGACACGAACACGAAAGAAATCAATTTTTTCAACAAGAACACGTCGTGGTGATCGTGCGTGTTTCGTGTCACGAAAAAAAAAACACGACTCGCGCCCATCTCTAGTCCTTAGTCATTGGGATAACGAATAGCACAGATTCACATCTTCTATATTTCCAATCCACTATTGTAACAACTTTAACATATTATATTTTTCACCAAATATAACATTTTGGTTGAAGTACATCTCGTATGTTAGAAAAAAATCTGCACTGAAATTTAAATTTTTTTTATTTTTTTAACATATTTATCACATCAATAGCAAAAGCTATTAATATCACACTTCCAATTTTCGCTTTAAATTTAGTGTTTATGTCTATATAAAATATGAAATATATATGAACTGAAAAAAATAATTATATATGAAAATTTTATAGCTGAAAAAGTAAGCATGAAAACATCAAGGTAACGAAAAAATAAAAAATGTTTAAAATGTTTGGCTTAAGAACGCTTTGGAGGTTTTAATTTCCTATTCTAGTACTTTCAGCCTCACTTGGAATTTCTTACCACGCAGACAATTACCTCGAATATGTTTCACAGTGTAATCAAACACAACTCATGTCAAAATATGTAGCAGGGTGTAAGACTGTTTTCTTATGTATGGGTAGACTTATTATTATTGATGCGATTGTACATTTGGAATGTAAGCTAACGGTCTCTATATTTTGTTTTCTGCATTATTCTATATACATACATACATACATACATATGCAAATACTTTTGCTTTTTGGAATGCAGGATAACGGTATATTTTATATTTTGCCTGCTACATTATTCTATGCAACAGCTTTTGTCTCTTTCTTATACATGCTTTTACTTACGCAAGTATTTATAAATATTTATGTTTGGCCTTAGTTCTAAGTGATAATATTGAAAAGAACAAAATAGAGATTGATTTGACTTGATTCGGCATATCCTACAAATCTAATATCAAATCAGAAATAAAAACACGATTGAATGTCGAATGTTAATTCCAAATTGCTTGCGAATAAATCGATTACTTGAACGTATGAACAATTTTAATTTTTAACATGCAACCGGAAATATTAATCATACGTCACATGTATATTTTCCCATTACGTTCATACGAAGAAAAATATAGCACTCGCTTGGGTCTCTTAATTATTATTCCGAATAATGCAGTTCACCCGACAGAATGGTGCTTCGCTGACTCTTTTTTGATGTACAGTGTATCACTAAAATTAGTATGCAACCTTTCTATCTATACAGTTCATAGAATAAAAGTCTGTGAATTAGCTGAAACAAAAAAAAATTATTTCAGCTTTGTAGAGTTAAAGGCAACCTTAAATACTACTAATAAAAATTGATATGATTTCATTTATTTAATAAAAAAATAAAATTAAGAAAATTAATATCAAAATATTCAAAATATTTTGATTTTTGAAAAAAAAATTCAATTAAATTTTTGGTAGGTTTTTAAAACTGCTCCGAGTCGTAAATGCATTGAATCAACCAATTGCTACGTCACAGAGCTGGGAGTTTTTGACCATTCCATCATTGGGTTCAGATGGGGTGATTGAGGGTGCGTTCTCAGTTGTTTGGTGTGATACAAGAGCCATTCTTTGAAGATACGAGCCGTTTATTTCTGATCATTATCCTGTTGAAATAAAAAGGATTCACTTTTAATTGATTTTTCAAAACGAATTTGCTATAGCAGGATGCTATAAACCTTCTGTACCCGTTTATTTAGGAATAAATTATTCGACATGGCACGAACTGTCATATGTAATTTAATGAGGTATTCTTCGAAATGAAATTTTACATCACAAAAAATAATATGCAGAAATTTATTACGTTGCAACTTCCTGAAAAATGGGGAAAAATTAGTGAAATTTTGTTGAGGAATACTTTTAAAGTGGCAAATCACAATGGAACTATTATCTCGTTTTGATCTTAGCTCGACTTAAGAACTTATTCCTTGTTGTCGAATGCATATTATGACATTTTACTGGTGGCAATTCTATAAAATTTTATCTATCGATTTCTAACGCTTTTTTACTACTCTTCTAATACATTTTATTGAGTACATGAACCAGGGAAGGAAAATTTAACTTTTTATTTTGCACCCAATATAAATATAATATGCACGTTTTAAATCAAGACGGTAAAATTTTTCTATATATCGAAAGCCAAAAAAAGTATACATAAAAGTTTCCAAGTACATACAAGTATATAATAATAAGATAAATCAATTCATATAAATAATACATAAAGGAAAATAAAAGTATATTCAATCCATTTTTTAAATTTTAATTTCAGTATGTATTCTGTTTGCATTGAATTAGAAACTGTAGGAACTGTAGTATATATTCTTTCTTTGTTTTAATTATGTTTTGGAAAGAAAGAAATGTGAAATAGAAATAATTCCTGATTGTAATATCTGGGATCATAAACATAAAATATTCTACATGTGTCCACATGCAGAGCATGAGTTTTACACTTAACGAAATTCAGTAAAAAAAAACTGACGGATCAATATTAAAAAGAGATACAAAAAAATTAAACAGAACAAAGGCAAAATAGAGATTTTTGAATTAAGTTGCAGTAGTATCGTGGTATTGATAAGATCCATAATTTATCAAAAAAGTATAATTTCATCATGAGTTACTGTTTAAGTCATGAACGCATGGCACTTGTACGTCATGATGCCCTCCTTCGTCGAAAATGTTAGCAGAATCACAGGCGAAGCGTAACAATTAATAAAATAGTTACACATGCAGTTGAAGAAATTTAATGCATCTCCTTAACAACAGAAGCACTGCAATTCTGATATAAAAAATATATATATTTTATTTTCAATGATATCGATAAAAAATGTGTGTGATTGATTTTAATTTTTTCTTTTTTTGCATTAAAAAAATTAAAAAAACGGAAAACCTTTCATAATTAAATTTGCAACTATTTTCAAAAATAAAATACAATCAATTAATCTTTCTACATTTCAAATACATTAAATTTAATTTTTCATTAAATAAATCTACATTCTAACTCGACTACTTTTATGTACTGGGTGTCACCTCTGTTGTATTAATTATTTTTGAATCAATTATAATGAAGGAGAATCTTATTGAAGCTGTCCCTCAATTCCCTTTCCGTAGCCTTTTGTAGCTTTTTGTAGGACCAACATATGCGCATAAACTCAATAAATTCCATAAACTCTTTTAAAATCACAATTTCACATTCCGTTTTTGTAAAAATTTTTTGCATTTGATAAAAATAGTTGCACAACACCTGACCAAAATAAAAAACTTGCCGCATAAAATGCATTGTATGTAACTTGAATTGAGAAACGCATAGAATGCACAGAACTGCATACAACGCATATGCATGGAACGAATGGTATGGACTTTCAGCTTTAGTAATAGGCATTCATTGACTCTTTACTAAAAAAATTATTTACAATCCTGACGTAACCATTTCTAGTGAGAACTACCAACAATTAGTAGAAGCTTTCAGTTAATATATAGAGTAAATGATATAAAGAGCTGAAATCAGTGCTGTCAGACTTTTTGATTTGTTGTCATATTTTTCGGTAAGTATTGTTTTTATTATTTTATTTTGATTAACATCAATCACATATTTTGCTTAAGAACCATTACAAAAAAATCAAAAAAATTTGTAATTGCGATCGTAGATTATCGATTGCGATGAAGAAGTGAAAGCCGAAAATTATATTACTTAAGCTTTTTCCGCGCTCAGAGAATGCTTTATACAATAAACTTACTAATTATTATGAGCAACAAATTTCATTTGAAGTCTTAGCTGACTTTAACACTCAACAGTTTTAAACAAACTGAAATTTAAGAAATTAAATGAAACCAAAACGCGCGTATAAAAACTTAAACTGTTTGCACCCCAAAGGGTATTTACAGGAAGGAATAAAATGCGAAATTGTACCAACTCAAATAAATAAAATAGAAACAAAAAAATTTATATTTCTCTTGCCGGTAGTGTTGTGTGTATGTGTATGTAAGAAAACAAGTTAGTCAAACAGCCATGCAGTCAACATATTTTCATTTAAAAATAAAGTGAAATAGGTAAAAATAACGGATGTTTAAAAGCAACAGGGTGACATACCCAAGCTTTACGTGTATATGTAGTTACAACGCACACATTATTAAACTGTAAAATGAAACAGGAAAGGGAAATATAAATGTAACGTGGAAACAGCGAAGCATACTCGTAACAAGAATGTTGAGGCATGCCTTGAATGTAGCAGTTTTTTGTTTTGCTTCTTTTCTCATAGAATTACAAAACAATAGCCAGAAGAAATAATTGTACTATTTTTCAACATTTTAAGGAAACGATATGAAAATAATTGTGGAGGAAAAATAGGAAGAAAAAAGTAACATCTAAACGAATGAAAATATATAAACTTAATATGCTGCTTAGATGCACAACTTATTGTATTGCAGTTGAGTACAATAATTAATGTTTCAAGTTACGAGCACGTACGAGAACTTCCCACAACATTCAACTAAATATACTATTAAACACATGTCTTTTGCAATTTCGTAGAGAAAATAGTTAAAGAACAATAGTAAACAACCATGGACTGAAACATGCAATTCTTTGGCATTTTTTTTTGGAAAGACTAAGGCTGCCACATGATAATAGTTTTAGAATAATTCTTAAATTGTTCGAAATTAGTTAAAATATTGAGATGGTGGAAAGATGCTCACATGGCCTAAGAAAAGAGTCTTATAAAGAAAACAGAACAATGGAAACTGACAATTGAAGGCACAGTGTATGATATTGATAGTTTACAATTTTTGAACAGATTAATAGCAAAATAAAGTGATATTATAATAAAAAATTTAGTAAAATATTTAATAATTTAAAGCGCACCAGTGAACGAAATAAATTTTTGTTTTGTTAATTTAATTTAAAGTGATTTTTTTTGATTTCATGAGAAATGTCCGAGATCCAAGGATAAATTAGAAATATTATTTTTATATTCTCCTTCATTACCATCATTAGCAAATAAAGTAAAATATGCTTTTTTTTATATTTATTATCAATTTAGTCTTTTATATAAATTTAGCTTACAATAAATATTCAAATGTTATTTAAATTCAACCAACGAAAGACAAAAAAATTTGATCTTATACTAAAGGTACTCACTTAAATGTTAAAATTTGTCACTTGTGCAATTAGCTAAAGTAATGTAATGTAATGGGGGTTTGGCCCAGGATGGCCTTTTGCACTGCGACCATTGTTGATCTATTGTGATTCCCCTGTCCCTAACAGTCCAATACGTTCGCAAATAGGATCAGCTCTTTCAATGGGAGCATTAGCAGATCCTCTTCACTCAGCGTATATGCATGTAGAGTCCTGTGTCTTCTGTGGCACAATGCCCCACAATTTGCTATCAAGTGCTCCATCGACTCCTCATCTTCACCGCAAAATCTGTTGACCGTGTCATATATAGATGGGCTTTGTCGGTGTAATGGCCTGTGAGCGCCCCTACCAGCTAGGAGGTCCTTAATAAAAGTAAGAAATAGTGTAAGAGAGAGAATGGAACCTTGTGGCCAAACAAGTGTCCAATGCCAGACCCTGTCAAACGCGCTGAAAATATGTGGACGCACCACTTAACTTTCCCCATAATTGTGAATAGAATGACACTACTTTTGAAATTGCTAACAGTTCACAAGTAGTGTGGTATCTACGGAAACCATACTAGCGGTCGTTAAGTAAACTGGTGGAATCTGGATACTTTCTATCACTTTGAAAAGTGGCGAACAAATTGCAATTGGGTAGTAATTTTCAGGGTTAATATCCTCTATTTTTTTGGGGAGTGGTGTTACGTTAGCAATCTTCCAGCACATTCAAAACTCATCAGCGTAGCGTGAGCAACACTGCTTCAACACCCGTGCTGGAGTTCTATCCAGCCCAGGAATTTATTTACATTGAAATCTGATGAAACACATTTGAGATCTTGAAGGGAGAAAGAGATTTTTTGGAATTATCTTTTATCAAGAAAATCCAAGAAAAAAATGGAAGTCATCGTGGAGAAACGATATCGTTATTGCTTTAAAAAATTCATTAGTATATTTTTTCAACTTCTTAGGAAGTCAAGTCACTTGCACAAATTTTACTCACACATCACAATTGTTATTTACACTAAGATTCACTGAAAACAGAATACAAGAAATTTCTTTCTTCTAATACCTCACAATATTTCTAATCCCAACTATTTTACTCACACTTATATTGGCAAATAGAAAAAGCTTCATTCAACAAATTTAATGGAAAAATGCTAAGTGTAAACACAGTATTATTAATTTTCTAATTATGAACGAAGTTTGTATATTTGCCAAAGTTTTCTCTAATTGTTCTGTTATTTTCATTTTTCTTATTAAGATTTTAAAGCGTCCCTTGTGAGCAAAATTTTGAGGTAAATTATATTATTGCTGCACTTTTTAATTATTTAATTTTCTTTGAATTTCAAAATTCATTATCCTAAGCTGTTAATTGAACTGCATATATTTTTAAGCAAAGAGCGTTGTTTTTCTTTATTCGTTTTTCTTCTTAATTTATGAAAAAAAGTCCTTCTGTCCTTAAATATATTAAAAATATTCTATTTAATATTTTATTGTTTGTTGTTGGCTTAGTTGAGTAGATGCCTGCATTTCATTGGACCTAACCAAATCATCAGTACCCTTTAGCCAAATAATGTTTGAAAAGCTTTCAAACTCGTATACTTATACCAATATTAGAAATACTATATGATGAAAAGTCGTTAGAAATTATCCGAATTTTCGTTACTTGCTGATCTTAATCTCTGTATTTTTATGGGTTTTTTTTTTTTTGGAATTTTTTCGTTGGGAACTATCACAATTAAAATATCAGTAAGGAAGAGAAAAATATCTATTTTTCTCCTCAAGAGAACTATAAATAATTATTTCTATCCTAATGTTTGATTTGTTAACTTTGAGCGTAACGGTATAATGCAGCTTTTTCCGGTGACTTGAAACTTAGTGATGTTTAACTGTTACTCGAATTCAAAAAATAGTGAACTAAAATCTAAGAAAATTTACTCATTTTGAATTCAAATGGTTGTCGTATGGTGCTAACGTGGATTTCACATAATATCAATAAAAAGTTCTTTAATTCCAAAAAAATTACTTAGGTTAGGTTAGGTTAGGTTGATTGGAGGGGTGTGATAGCCCATGTCATACGACATACACTTAAGCCAGTGAAGGCTTGTTGTGCGCTCCCTTTAATTATCAAACGCAACTGCCAGAGTTCTGCGGCAGGATTCGAACCTTTGACCTTCGCACTACGAGTCTAGTACACTACCTACTAGTCTACGAAGGTCAAATTACTTACTATTTTAACTGAATTATTTTAAAATTTATTGAATATATTCAAATTTAATAAAAGTTCTAGCCAATGAATTTTCTTAATGTTCTTAGTGCATTTCTTGTTTTTGCTGGTCTTTTCAAAACCACAATACTATAAAAATTATTTTAAATTACGACTTAAACTCATAATCACTAACTTTTTTAAAATTGTAGTTCATAAATTTCCCTAATTTTCCAAACTGAACTATTTGTTCATTAGAGGCAGGAAAATTTATCATGGGATACGAGTACCTACGACGTTTTGGAGTCTATGACAAGGAATCTTAAAACAATTTTTTTCAACGTATAACGTGATCCGCTTGAACCAGCAACTTCTGTTTAATAGTTCAGCACTCTACCCAATTGCCTATAGGGGCATTAGACATAAGCAATGAAATATAAGCAAAAGGATACAAGTTTTAAGTTCGCATATTCTTTGAAAAGAGTAAATATTTTCTGTTCGTAGTTTTTTTAAATCCAAGAAGTGATGGACTAAGAAAAACTTTTTTTTAATTCTAGGAAAATTTTACTTTAGTATGAACTGAAATTTAAGGTGACCACTTACAATACCATTTCTAAGCTGAATTTCTTTCACTGAAACAAATTTTATATTTACGACATACTTAAGTTCATCAAGTTTTATAAACATTTATTAAATTTTATAAAACATTTTTTTTAAGTCAATAAGTTTTGAGTTAAATTTTAGAAATTCATTGTCGAAAACTATTTATTGTTCTTAAGTCCTATTTTTATTATATTTTAGTATATTTTTTTTACTTTTAGGGAAACTCTTACATAAACTAAAGAAATTTTTTAACAAAATTCTAGAAAATTTTTTTACTTGATTTTACTTTCGAGTGGAATGACAATTGAAATAAAGTCCCATTTATGTATATGTTTTGTTAATAATCGTGTTACTATATAATCCAAAATTGCTTAGCCACTGTAGAGACTCTGTTTAGAGTGCAGCGCATTTCAGTGTATTAATGTTTAAATGTAAAATTCCAAGGATATCCGGCATCACTGGGTAATGTATCAAATACAATGCATTTTTCAACTTGATTTAGAAAAAGCATTAGTTTGGCATACACAGCATATAAGCCGGTGAGCGTGTTCGTGCATGCATAAGTATAGCAGTTAGAAAAACATAGAAGCAGTCAACAATAGTTTAGTAACTTAAAACTTTTTTGTTTTGTATTTATTATTGTTGTTTTTTTTGCTGCTTTCATTGTTTTTGTACACCAACTTTATGTTGAAAACAATTGTTATTTCAATTTTTGTCGGTTGCTTTGTTCATTAGGTCAATGGGTTACCATTGACTTAAATTGTAATGTACAAGTGGAAAACAAGCCAATGAATATAGTGTTTTAAAAGGCTTCAAGCATGAAACAACAAAAAAGGGACTGAATTGCATATTGCAATGGAGTAGGATGACTAAGTAGGTAATAAGCTCTAGAAGAATCATATTGATATGATCGAACATGAATATACCTACATATACCCAATAGAATAAGGTTAAAAAGAATTAAGCATAATATATATGTATATGTATGTGTAACCAGAGGTTTTCCTGACCTTTCTTAAAAATTATTTCAATTGGTTCATGATCACAAAATATATAAATTTTTCAGCTAAAATTCCGAGTCTTTATATACGATAAAAAATCAAAGTTTTTCATGTACATCGACCAAGTGAACAGCTTATAATATCCATAATTAATTAAACCAAATATAAAAGTTACCTTAAAAGAGAACTAAGTTCTTATCACAATAGAACATTAGCGCATCTACTGTCCAAATAAGTGTCTTGGTGTAGGGTGTCTAAAGTACATACGATCCGATATAAAATCTATTCAATTTAGCTTGTATTCCTAGTTTACTTAACACTTCAATATTTACCTTTGTTTTTGTTGTTATCAGTTTATTGTTGTTTTTGTCCTTTTCTCTCTCACACTATCGTTGTAGAAAAAAGATATATTTATATTATTGTTATGAGCAGCGTTGCCGTTGAGATATTTAAAAAAGTGTTACAAAACGAGGTTTTGCAAATATGGGTCACGAAAAAATAGCAAAAAAAGAAAATAATTATTAAACTTTTCTACTACATACTTAGTATCATAAATGTATTTTATATATTATTTCATAAGTTTATTTTCTTCTTTCAAAACATATATCGCATATTAAGTTCAAAAAGCACATGTGCAACATTGGAATTTGTGCAGGAGGAGAAATAAACAAATTTTGTATTTCGGAACATTTCAATATAATCAATATAGTTATGGAACTATAAGTAATGTGGGTAAAGAAAGTCATAGGCTAAATTTTTTATAGTTCCAGCATCATATTGAAATTGCTTATACTTGCTAAATTAATCTTTTGTCTCCTCTATCAAATATTTTTAAAATGCTAGATACACATTTTCTAAATTAATATGATATTATATATATTTTATGTATGAGAAATGGCGGATCTATATATGTTAATAAAATCTTGACTTGGGGTAGGATCTTCCAACTCTGCTTTTAACAAATGCGAAAGCATAGAGTAGCAAGTTCCTTCGTTAAATATATTCAATTCTTTTAGCGGAAGCGATATAATGAGGAAAAGTTATATGTACTCGCAAATGTAATCGTATATAGGTTAGGTTAAGTTAGGTTGATTGGAGGGGTCTGATAGCCCATGTCATACGACATACAATTAAGCCAGTGAAGGCTTGTTGTGCGCTCCCTTTAATTATCAGACATAAACTGCCAGAGTTCTGCGGCAGGACTCGAACCTGCGACCTTCGCACTACGAGTCTAGCACACTACCTACTAATCTGCGAAGGTCAGTCTAGTCATATATAAATTGTAATATGAATAGAATAAAACCCAATTATAAATGAGATTTAAATGAGATTTGTTACGAATTAGATGAAAAATATATAAAAAGGTTGGAAGGCTTCAAAAAATTATAATAATGTATTCTTTAGGATTACAACGGTAACGCTGGTTGTGAATTGCATTCAGGACTCGTGTTTGCTTTAAATTTAACTGGCATTTTTTCGACAATGTTGCTTTTGGCTTTGTAGTCTAGTTGCTAATACGAGTAGTATTTATTTTTAATACCCTACGGTCTAAATATAAGGTTAGACACTCCGTTTGTCTACAGTTTTGCAGTCTCATAAACATACATATATTTAGTTCCATACAACTTTATTTCATGGAAGCGGTAAGTATTGACTGTGTTTAGATATTGAAAGTGTTCAGAAACTTTTACTTCGTAGGCAAGCGGTAAAATGATTGAAAAAGAGTATACGATTTTCTAATAACTTATATACAATACACTGATATTGTTTCATTCGTCCACAGCAAATAAATATTTCTGATATTGAAAATGTTAATTGATGTCCTTGGAAAAATTTTAATAAATAAAACTTTATAGGAAGTTTTCTAAGTTTACACGAAATTTTGCTGATTTAATTAAAAGGTTTAGTTGGTTTAAAGTCTTTACATCACGTATGACTCTTTTAAGACAATTTTATTGCAATAAATAATTCTTTAAAATCTGTATAGAGCATTGGTAAATATCTAGCACTTACAATAATTATCAGATCTTGAACCATATGTTTAAGAAGTTGAAAAAAGGTTCCAATAAGGTTACATTACTACAAGGCTACGTGAAGAATTAACTGATTTGATTTATGTCTCTATATTAAGAATATCTATCGGTTTTAAGTGACCGATCTGAACAATTTTCAAGAACCATAAATCTTACAAGAAATCTAAAACTTTCCAATAACAGAAACTAATAAAAGGTTAAAAGAGCAATAATGAAAAATAATACTTAAAACTCCAGGAGAAAAGACAAATAAATAAAAGTAACTACCCAGTTCACAAAATATGCTGTCATTTATATTTTTATGACGTGCTGAAAGTTTTTCAAGCAGAATTCTTGAAAACAAAATAATTAAAACATTTTGAACATACAACTACAATATGGTTGACAGCAGCATCCTTTGTAAATCGGGCCAATATTTTTATAACAAAATCATTTCTTTTTAGTTCCCATAAATTTTTTTTAAATACATTATGTGCATGTGGTCCATAACTTATGGTAGAATTTTTTAATCGATAAAATTCTCATCACACTGACGAACTGAGTTTGAAAAAACATAGAGCCTAATTTTGTAGAGAAATTTTAAAAATTTGTTTTTATTTCTTATATTTTTTTTACCGAATTAACGTATAGAAATTCAGCTAAGAAAACTTTAAAATTTTTACAAAAAATAGGCGCATAATGTTTTTCCATTCAAATGTGTAACTTGCTTTATTCTGATGATTGACTGGTTTTCATGGTAGTTTGCTACGGGAAAACTGCCAATTAGAGTATAGCTGACCCTGATTTGTCATGGCCATCTAAGCACTCCGATGTATTGTGCATAGAGTCTGTACTGGTCGTATGACTTGGAGTACTAGATCTACACTCTTGCCGTGAGGAATCAATACTTTGACCAGGAATCGTTATATTTATATTGCTAAGAAGATTCACAAAGAGGGTAAAATAATGTTTCGCCTTTTCCTATATCCTTGCAGCTACGGCAATGGCATTTAAAGGGCAGCCCAAGTCGGCTTTCATGTATTCCTAGAATCCAGTGATCCGTTAATATTGATGGTATATCCTTATGATTGGGACTTACGACTTGTGCGTTTCATACTGTAGGAGGGCTAAATGACTCTGATAACGCTGCGTGTGTCGAGATTATGCCACATATTATCAGCCTCTTGCCACGTATTAGAGAACTGCCTTTAATAGTCCCAAGCGGGACGCAGAAGCTCCAACAAGCTATCGACAAAAGTTCCAGTATTCTCTCGAATGTTTTTATTAAAAAGTAAAATGCTTGCCTTGTAGATACCGTGGGGAGACGATATAAAGGGCTTTTATCAAGGTCATCAGAAAATATGCAGGATCCAACTCCACAGTTCATCTTTGAGCGATCATAGTTTTCTATGATTTACCGCACTTACTAGAACTAGAACTTTGAACACTCTATCAACACTCTTTTCTGATACTTGTTTTAGTTCATAAATTATTAAATATTTTTTAAATACATTAAAATTAATTGAAAAGTTTCTACGCATATTTCACTATTGCTCAAGTCAGATCATTAGAAAATCAATCATTAAATTTTTGGAAAAATTTCAAACTTTCTCTTTTAGCTTTTATCAACTTTTTATTGATTTGATTATTTTATAAATTATTTAAAAACCAAAATTTCTTACAAATACTTATCTAATTTTTATTTAAGTCTAAAGGAATTAGATGAAATCCTTTTTAATATTTGATTGCTTTAAGAAAAAACTATTTTATCTAACTTTCAGAAGGGTAAATAAAATTCGGCGCAGCCGAATATTTCCTATTAATTTCTTATAAATATATATAAATTTTTAATGCCATCCGATTTTTTTTACTAGGTTAACAACAATTGTTATTGCTGTTGGTAAATTAAGTGCAATTGTATGTTGAAAGGAGGTATAATTTAAACAAAAAACGGAAGTCTTTCATTATACCCACTTGACTGTTAGTTTCAAGTTTGTGTTTAGATGTTTAAGTTTTCTTTTTCTGCCAATTTAACAGCATGTTTTTGTGTGCAATTAGATTGTTTTCACAAGTGTTGCAATAACTTTTGGAAGCACTTGTCTGTTTGAAGAAGCTTCTCTGTTAAAAGGAATTAGAAAGAAATACTGAAATAAAATATCCCCGTATATTTTTTAAGGAGTTAAAAGTGTTAAAACAGATTAGAATGTAACAGTTGTTAAAAAGTATTTTGTATTATTTTGTTGAGATTTTGTTCCAAATTCTAACTCATTTATCGAATTATTACTGAAAATTAAAATTTTGCTCTTCATTTATCGATATTACTAACATATACAATATGAGGATTGAATTATATATGAAAACTATAAAATATATGATCATAGGTGGCTTAGAATATCTCAATACGAGGGCGGGTTAATAAGTCCGTGAGTTTCTGAATTTCCAGGCCTCTTAGTTGAAACAACAATAATGTTTCTATCAACAGTCATCGGTCATCGTTGAAGGTGATGGCTTGGCCAACATCATTGTTAAGGAAATATTCACTGAAAACGACGACATCCCAAAATCTATACCAAACAGTTACTTTTCGGAATGCATTGAACGCTCTTATATCTCATGTGGATTTGTATCGTCCCAAATTGTAAAAGTTTATTTGTTGTCGTATTCATTCATTAAAAGATGGGCCATATTGCTGAATATGATTTTATGATGAGTATTGAGGTCTCTTTCCAACTGCTCTAGATCCAATTCAGCGAGCACACGTCGTTGTTTATGAACGTTTACCTTCAGTTACTGGGTCAGTTGACTTTTGTACGTATGCAGGTCACTAAGCAAAATTCGTCAAGTTGTGGTCTGCGAAAAGTCAAGTTCTTGTGAACGACACGAGATCAACTTCCTCGGATTATTCTGACAACAGCGATTTTTTTTTGGCAGATGTTGCGTTTGTCGTCATACAGGTAATAGTTCATTGTTTAGTGAAGCAATGGATTCAAATTTACCCACCACACTGCGAGTATTCTTCTCGGTAGGACGATTGCGGCGATCCTAAAATGGACGAAGCTCGCGGAACGTTGCTTTTACAGAACAGAAAATCATTTTTGCGGAACATTTTAATAAGAGGAAAATTCCCTCTAGCAGGCTAAATGTTCTACAAAAATATTTGTCATATAATTTTACTATGGGTACCTGAACATATTAAAGCTCTAAGTTCAACATAAATGCCAAAATTATAATCCAAACTTAAAATCTGCTCAAGGGTTAATCTGGTACGTATTCATAATAAATACTAGAATATCCCACAAAACTGACTTTTATTAGACTAGTTTATTATTTAATATTAAAAACATATCTTACATAAAATTTCAATATACTTATGTATGTTACAAAATAAAGCTTTAGACATAATTTTTATTGGTAAAACGATGAGAGCAACATTTTGTAATATTTTCATTAATATTGAAAGTTATCAGCTGCAGTTTGTCAGAAGATCTTATTTTTTCTTAAAATAGTTGTGAAATATACTTTGCTTTTGATCGTTCTGATGTTTTTATTTACAATTGAATTAAAGTCAATAGTTTACTTGCAGTTCAGGCAGCGATATAAAGGGATTATTTTTTTAGAACCAATCAAATCATTTAGGATTTTAATTAGAAAGTAACACTCAGGCAAGTAATGCCTACTACTCAAAGTGTTACTTTGTTGGGAAAGGGATAGTTTAGAGAGGACATGTTAATTCCATTAATGCAACTCCGCTATTGCGCGTTTCATTCAATTACTATTCTTTAACCCTTATCCTGTATTAATGGGTCAAAATTGCCCAAACGGTTTTTATTGCTCATTTATTCGTTAAACCCTCGGCGGATTTTTTTTAAACTTTTGTACAATTATTTTTTTAGCGAATACTATTAAAATTTAAAATATAATTCTTGTAGATCGTTTCACAAAGCGTGTGTAAAAAAACTTACGCAAATGGTACATTTGGGTCAAAATTGCCCAATGCAACAAAATCAATTTGCGCATGTGATACGAGCTTAGTAACAACATTTCTTGCGTTTGCAACATCATGGCTAGCATCCAGAGAAGATAAGAACTTTTCTTATGCAATCAGACTCAGATGGCGATAATCCTCAGCACATCAAGTGAAGATGAAACCGGCTTCGTTTCTGAAGCTGCATCTGATTATGACCCCAACTCCTCGTCGGGCTCCATCGCGGATATTTGCGAAATTCTCGATCAAACTACAAATGAAGTATCAATGTATCCATCAAGAAAATATTTATGGTCACAAACATCTACAATAAGAGATATTGGAAGATTCTCTAAGCAGGACATAATAAATCTGACTCCTGGCCTAACGCATTATGCTATTTCAAGTGCTGATAGCATAAAATCATCTTTTCTGTTATTTATGCCTAGTGATCTTATAATGTATTTATAGAGTAATCTTTATTCAATCAATTCGTATAGGTCAATCAGTATTTGAAAATAATCGGATAACTGTAGACAATATAACTATTGAAGGATATTTTGGACTTCTTTTGTTGACTGGTATATGCAAATCTCATGGTGAAGCTTTAGAATATCTATGGGACGACCGCAATGGCAGACCGCTATTTGAATCCACCATTTCAAAATATATCACGATTAATTCGGTTTGATAAAAAGTCGGACAGAAGCGAAAGACGATTCCATGATAAACTTGTTCCCATAAGAGATTTTGGGAGCCATTGGGAAACGAATCTAAGAAAAATCTTTAATCCTTGTAAATATGTGACAGTGGATGAGCAGATTGTAACACACGGTGGACGATGCCCATTCAAGCAATACATACCTTCAAAACCAGGAAAATATGGTATAAAAATTTGGACGTTGTGCGATGTAGAAACAAACTATGCATGGTCCTTACAGGTGTATACTGGAAAAGGCAGGAACTGTAAGCCAGAGAAAGATCAAGGATGCCGCGTTGTCTTGGAGCTAATCAAGGATTTGAAAGGGCATAATGTAACTTGTGACAATTTTTTCACCTCACATAAACTGGATATTGAGTTGTTGAAACAAAGTATCATAATGGTTGGTACTGTCCGAAAAAATAAAACTTTTTTGCCAGAAAAATTTTGCAATTAAAAAACAAACCAAAGAACTATGCAAATTTCTTCTTCGACAATGATAACAAAACAACTTTTGTGGGATATGTAACTAAAAAAAAAACAATTAGTGTTTTTGCTTAGCACATTACATCACGACGGAGAAATTTGAGCAAGCTCCAAAAGGCCAGAAATAATTCACTTTTATAATCAAACGAAATCGGTGGTCGATACATTATATCAACTTATAAGAACTTATACATGCAAAAAAAAGGAGAACTAACCGATGGCCTCTAGCGGTATTTTACAATATGCTGGATTTATCCGCTAATATTGCTTACGTAGTTTTTCTAAAGATTAATCCAAACTGGAATGAAAATAAAAAGTATAAGCGCCGCATTTTCTTGGAAGACAAGTATGGATCTAATAAGCGGTGAAATATCTCGTAGTTCAAACATGCCACAAAGTAGCCCTACTAAAGCATTCGTGAAAAGTCTTCAAAAGGATTCAGCTGAAGTTTCGCAAGCAAAAAACTTAAAAACTTTTATCTAAGTCGCTCCAACAGCACCAAATACGCAAATAAATGTTGTGAATGCAAAAATTTATTTGAAAAACGCATTCTGAGACCAAAATTATATGTACTGAATGTGCAAAAAACAAAAAGACTGAATAAATATTTGATTATTTTGTATTGGGCAAAATTGACCCACTAATACCACATGCGTTTTATTTTTGAAGTACAGGATAAGGGTTAAATGCGAATGGAAATGCCGTCAAAATTTTTATATGTATAAAAAACGAAGAAAAAATTTTAGTTTTTTGTTTTGTTTTCAGTGTAATTGTTGAATGAAATTTTTGTTAGATTTTAGAGAAACAGATATTAAATCTTAAGTTTTAGAGAACTTTCTTATGAAATTTCAGTGATCCAAAAACGAAGTAAATTTTTTTTTGATTATTCTCTTTATATATTGTATAAAAAATATGAGAATAAAACTAAGTCGCAATTAAGTGCCGATATTTTAGCTACTTTAGCAACAATTTAGGTTTTTTAAATAGTGACATTTTTAAAGCATTGTTTGGCTAATTGATCTAAGGAAAAGATTTGAAAGTTTTATTATATAGACTGTTCCAGAGTGATCCAAGATTTACTATATATTTATACATTTTATGGAAACAAATTCAACTGGGGACATTACTTTGCCCCAGTTGAATTTGAAAAACTAATTGAAATCAACCTTCAGTATATTTTCCTCTCTATTTATTTAATCTCAAAGGGCTTCTCACAAGAAAATTGAGACCATTTGGCTTTATTAAAACTTAATAAAATAATTCTCTCCCTAAATTTTAATTAAAATTTAGTACTTCATGCATTTTTTTGTTCTCTTAGTGTTCAAATCGTTAACATATCGAAATGTGTTATTTAAAAATCATGCATTTACCATATTAATTTAAAAGTTTTGTATTAGTTTTTATATGATTTTATAAATACTAGGTCACGTTCCTTCCAATGCATTATTCTAATGTTTGTTTGCCAGTGTTTGTGGTGTGTGCTAGGATGTGCTTGTATGTGTTTATTCGCGTGCAAGCGCAGTTAAATATTTTAGTTTTTACCTTTTCCTCAGGGAATTTACACGTGTGCTTCAAAGCAAAAGTATGTATGTGAATGAGTTCAGCTCTGTGTGTGTGTATTTTGGTGAGTGTATACAGATGTGGGCTTAAAATCAAACATTTTAACTAAAGCATTTGACTGCGGAGTATAAACACATTGCACTAGTGTTTTATAATTTACTACTGCAGGTGTAAGTATGTACGGGTATGTATGCATGCTATATATTGCGTTTCAACAAAAACAGTTTGAATAGTTTAAAGATTTGTGTAAAGTTGTTACAGTGGGCATCTTTTTGGAGAGGAATATTATCATTAAAATTTTTTTGTTGATACTTTTAACTAAAACATGTTTGTTATCATTTTCTTAAATAGCTTTTAGGTTTGAGAAAAAGTTCAGATTTTGGCAAATTGTTGGGTATTTTTGTTTTTAGTTAATAAAATGTTTTTGGGTTTCGTTTCATATTTACGATGTAGCAAGTCTGAATTTTTAATCATTGCCAACGTTATCGTGTAGGTTATTTTTCTCAAAAAATTTTGTTACAATATTCTCTAGTGTGTAGATGGGTAGGTTTTTTTTCAAATAAAAACTTTAATATAGAGTTCGAAAATGGAAAGCTTAGTTGTACATATTGCGGAAAAGGGCAAATTTGCAGAGAAAATAGAAAAGTAATAATGAAAATCTTGCACTTAAAACGTTTTAAGCTGGAGAGTTGGTAAGACTTGTAACTTATATTGTAAACATAAGCAAAAAAAATATCAAAAAATTAAAATCAAAATTTTGCTAACATAAATCTGAAAATCCAGAAATGGGTTATAAGTCTAATCATTTGATTGACAGAAAATATTAATAAAATTGTACGCATTATAAACTAAAGGAGCATGTAAGAATAATTGAAAAATAAGCGGTAATATAAGTTAAATTTAGGTGGAAAAAAAAGAAAATTATAAAAGACATGCCTCCAACACGCAATCAAACTTAAGTTTCCCAAACAACTTTTTCTAAAAAATTATGTGCTCCATATTTAAGTATTAGTCTCCATCGACTTACTGTTTACTATTTTAGAAATTATTTTTTCAGTGCTAATTGATATTAACTATAAAAAGAGTTTTGTTTTACAGTCCACATTAGTTAACAAATACTTTAAGGCTAAGAAGCGTTTGTTAAGAAATTATATTCAAAACTATTCTTTGGCTATTTTATGATTTAAGGAATTTAATTGGTACAATTGATGTACAAAAATAATTATAATTTTGTTAAAGTAGTCAAGTATGTAAACAAATTATTGTTTTTATACAAAATAAATTATATTTAAAAATTTTGACTTTATATTATGATACTACAGCAAAAAAAAAAACTATTAAATTAAATCAACAAAAATACAGAACAATTACATTTATTTTCATTCGAATGAAGAGAATATTTCATTGCCAATACTTTGATTGATTATATGTAGATCACAAACATATATTTTTTCATATCTATATATTTATGCTATTCTTTAACATTTCTCATGTATTTGATTTTGTACTTTAATTAAATTGTATAATTTATTTATATTTCCCATCAAATGAAAGAAAAGATAAACTCCCACTGAGATCTCATACTTCAATCTTTAATTTAAAATGCAACATGAATTTCTGTTTGCTACATTTACAAAGATATTTTATATATAATTTTTTTTTTCATATTACCTTAAAGTAAGTTTAAAGTAGGTTTGTGCCCTCTTTAAAATTTTCATAAAACAAATATTTTTGAATAAATATTCGATCACGTTTTTACATTCTTGGTTACATTAAAAAAAAAATTCATTGTGGCAACCCCGATCGTTGTTGCAAGATGATGTCGAACTTATTCTTAAAAAAGTTTCTACTTTCATACTCTAAGTTCATGAAACTAGTTCTCAGTATAAGATTTTCTTAACTTTTTTTTATCATTCTTCCTACTGTATATTTCCCAAAACACTATTTGTTTTATGAGTTTGTATTACTTAGTGTTCGTGTATAAATGTAGTTTAAGCCATTATATATATTTGTTGCAACCAATTTTAAAATATAATGAATGTATTTGAACCAATTGGGGCCAACCAATAAGACTTAACGTCAATTATAAACAAAAACGTGCGCACGGTTGCATATATTTGTGTATTTCTAATAAACGTAGACTTTTACAAATAAAAATTAAATTTTTAAATTACAATTAGCGTCATATGTATTTATATTTTTTGGACTCTTTAAAATTCATATCCGTATTAATTTTAGTAGCAGTAATATATAATTTGCGCAACAATGTAAATCAATTACGCGTTAACGTAAAGACCAAAAATTTCTATTAGGCAGTGATTAGTATGTCGATATGAACTATTTAAAAAATATATAATGTAATCGTCTAATTTATATAATCGTAATTTTAAGACCCTATTGTTTAAATTTTTGAAATGTCATTAAGAGCGAAAATAATAGCGTATGCGTACTATTTAACATATCGCACTTGTGCAACAATAGAGTATTAACGAAAAATTTTAAATTTTGATTTTATGTTGCAGGTTTATAAAAAGGAAAATTAAAATGATAAACTTTATTAAAAAAGTGTGTGCGAAACTAAAGTAAATACTTACCGTGAATAAATATGAACATAAAATATTGGTTGTTTACAAGTTAAAATAAAATAAAAATTTCGAGTTAATACAATATAATTGCGCAAGTGGGATGTAAAAATATGCAGCATATGCCTAAACACATTTCTATCAATTAATTATATTAGTTAATAAAATTCAAAATGTTTTGTTTATTGTGGCTTTAGCTGTTCATATGCCGACATCTCATTGGTCGCTACACCAAATCGTCAGTGAACTTTATGTTTATGCCAAAAGAATTAAATACAATATGAGAATTCAGTATTACAAAATACATAATCATAGTAGGCTGAGAATGCTTTTATAAAAACACCACAACAAACAATTATACTCAATATGAGTCTATATTTTTAAACTGATGATTTAACTGAGGAGCCACAAATTGAGTAATGCTTTATTAAATCTATTAATATATTCTGATTTTATGAACGTTTTAGAGACACTGTCTCTTTTTTGAGAAATTTAATTAAGGTATCCTCATTTTGGATTAGTATCCTAAAAGTACAGATTAAGCTGATTTCAGTTAAACAAAAATTAAAATAAGGCCAAGTTACAACAGTTTTAAGCTTCTGGTCTTTCACACATAATATATACATTTTTAATTTTCACTTTATCTTTGCTTAAAAAAGCACATATCATATAAAAAGATATATACATATTATGTGCTATATATTGGCAGTTCATTAAGGCTAAATATAAATTTTTATTAGAGAAGTTTGTTCGCTCTCCATAACATGATAAAGATCAATTTTAAATATGCATAATGTAGATATAGTTTTGAAAAGCAGGGTGTCGATTATGGAAATTATATCAGAAAGCTTAAGATATCGGCTTAAAAATAGCTTTTTAATAAATTCAAATTTAATTTAAAGAAGAATGGAAAAACCAAAACTACGAATATTAAAAGTTTGATAGAAAACGGAATAGTCCTAAAGCAAGTTAGCTACAAGAGCTTAAAATACGAGAGTGTACGAGGTAGAACTATATAATACATTTATTACTCATATGCCCGTAAGCATATAAAAGCTCAACACAATCATCCATATATGTACATATGTATTAGTTGTTTTGAAAAATGGAAGTATTAAATTTTTCTTATAAATTAGCAGATACCAAGAATATGCAACCGTATTTTGGAAAACCACTTATGAGATTCAAAGTAATTTTTGATGTCTATAAGTTGCTTCCTTCAGATTAGTTTACTTTTTTCTTTGGTGAAAAATCAGTTTGAATTATATATAAGTTAATGATGTTTATTTGTGTAATTATAGCACACTAAGTTCGCAAAAAATAAGTTGAAACATATATAAAATTGTAAGAGAACAAGAAAGTCTCATTAAAAATGTAAAATAGTTTATTAAGTTTTCTGGGTTGTTTCTTTCGTAATTATCAAAAGCTGCTACTGAAGTTGAGTTTAAAAAAAATTTTGCTACTTATAAATCGAAGACGCAACATTAATATTGAATAAAATTTTACTTTTTTTTTGACGAAAAATGCCAACTGAACTAAATTTGCTATTAGTTGTATAATTATAATTTTTTTACTTCTGCATTGCAGTATTTATTTAAATTTTTCGTTCAGTGTAGATGCCCTTGCAAGCTAAATAAATATATTCATCATACGCACCATATGAACTTAGAATTTCAATAATCTAGCCCAAAGGTATGCTACACATTTTTTATCAAACAACTATTTATATGTAAAAAAGAGAAAAATGCATCAATTGAGAGTGTATTGGTGCCATTTAATTAAATACCCAACCAGGGCTGCCAGAAAAATTTGTGAAAAAATCGTCAATTTGCTGAGAAAAAATAAAAAAATCGTCTTTTTCGTGTTTGAAAATCGTCAAAAAATCGGGCAACTTATAAAAATGCAATTTTTAAACACTTTTTTATTATTATTAAAAAACAATAGGGCAAAAAACATAAATCAATCATACTTATTGCCTTTTTCTGATTTAAGAACGTTTTCTTTCGTTCGCATTCTAACATTGAAATCAAAACTCAAAATTTTGTTGTTGTTTTAAATGTATGTAACTGTACGAATGAACGAAAACGTTAAGTCTGCAAAAGGCTATTAAATATTTTTATACACTTTTATTTTTATTAAAAAAGCAATAAAACAAAAACTTAACAATTCAATCCTACATATCCACAAATATTTAATTGTATCGTATAGATACAGACATATGTACAAAAATTAAAACTTATGATGTACTTAAAAGCGTTACAAATAAATATCTGAACTTAACATTTTTATTAAGTCAGGTTTAATTACAATTTTATAACAATTTGAATTATTTATTTTTAAATACTCTTTGGAATAAAGAATACCTTCAACCGAGTCATTTTAACATACATACATTTATGTATACCCGCAAAAGAAAAACGACCGAGAACTTTTTCGCCTTGCCTTTTTTCTTTACTTTTATATGATTGATCTTTTTTGAAGCAATACGGTAGTAAATACCCACAACATACCAAATGATGAACACTTTAGGTTTGTTCCACAAGATCTCGGACAAGTTCGGACTATTGAGAGCAAAATGAAAATTACTCTCTAAATTTGCCAAAGTTACCCAAAATAGCTGGAACGCAAAAAACCATTTTTGTAGTTCCTGAAATACTAATGCTGCTTACTTTTTAAACTAAAATCTATTTAAGTGCTTTTAGACGCTTAAAAGTCATCAAATTATAAAAACAAAGCATTTGCATCATTGTCAATAGCTGTAAAATAATTGAAAAACAAGTGGAAGAAAAACTTAACAATTGCATTTTTTTTTTAAATATTTATAAATCTTTTAAAATGGAAAGAAAAATTACGATCGATTTAAATATTTTTAATGCTGTTTCTTTTTTCAACTTCTGCTTTTTAATATATTTATTTATAAAAACTAAACTTTTTCTTTTGCTTGCAAAGTTTCCGATAAATCTATTAGTTTCATATGTAAACAAAAAACAGCTGATTGTTAAATTCTTGTCCGAACTTACCCAAAGAAAAAGTTCGTGCAAATTTGTACAGGAAATTAAAAAAAATTACTCTCTCAATTTCTCTCTTTTTTGCACAAAAATTGTTATGTGGAACGGTTTTGGGTAACTTTGGGCTAGTTCGGACTGTTTCGTTATGCATGTAGAACAGAGCTTTTATTAACATAGAGAAATGCTTTAAAGCTGCCAGTGTTCAAAAGACCAAAATCGTCACATTTAAAAAAAATCGTCAAATCGTCAATTTGCCAATTTTTAAAGAAAAATCGTCAAAATGACGATAAATCGTCAAATCTGGCAGCCGTGTACCCAACCAACATATTGGCAAGCGTTTTGTAAATTAAGATTGCAGCAAGCTTGCATAAATAAGAGTTTTGGGAATGTCGTTGACAATTTGCTTGCAAATGCAAGTGTTTTGCGAACGTCGTTGACAATTTGCTTGCAAATGCAAGTGTTTTGCGAACGTAGAACTATTCTGGAAGATATACTTAGATAAAATTTCCTTGCTGGTAAGAATTTAAATTTGAAATGTACGGTGACTGTATACTGATGTCGATTTTATTTCTTTTTTTAAAAGGCAGATCTAAAAAGATTGTCAACATCCAATTCGAGAAAATTTGTTACGAAAGCGTGGCAGAAGATCATGGCTGACAACGTTGCCGAGAGCTTTTCCTGGCGAGGAACTGCAGATAAGAAGTGCACTAGGGCCTTCACTGTCGCCACTGCCATTCGTCGTAAGTGAAATAGGTTTAATAGGTTTCTAGTTACATTTTTATATTGATATTTAAATTCTATTGCAGAAACTTTCGATGAAAATGGAGGCAAGGTAGAGGAATTTGTGTTTGCCTCTAAGTCATATTTCCAGTAAGCAAAAAATCGTATTAAAATTAAAACAACAAAAAAAGTAAACTAAATTCCTAAGTAATAATGATTTTTCATTATCAATGATTTTTCAGTATCAATAAAAAAATATCCAAAATAAAGTAAATGTTTAAAACGTTTACTAATTTCATTAAAAATACATGTTTTTTAAGCATTTTCAAAACATGTTTTTAAGCATTTAGAAAACGTGTAATTACGTTACTTAAAAAACATGTTTTGCAATTGCCTTTTTAACGCTTATAAAGTTGGGTTTTTTCGATTATAAACCCCTTGCTTTGATGTCTTTTGTAAAGGTCACAGCAGCGTTTTATAAGTGTTTTGCTTACATTTGAACGCTTACAAAACGGTTATTTTTATATGTAAATGCTGGCTGGGTATAATATATAAAAGGTGATTTTTTAAGCAACTTTCATTTTGGCAACATTGTTTTTGGCAGCTCAGCTGTTTTCTTGTAATATGTTGCTCTTAAAAATGTTTAGTTTAGTCTATAATTTAACCATGAATCGACTTGCAAACGAACACCGTTTGCAGTTTAATGAATTTTATTATCAAAATTCATGCTCGGCTAAGAAATTGCAACGTCCACCTTTTTATCGGAAAATTGTGTTCAGCGACGAAGCTCATTTCTGGTTGAAAGGATACATGAACAAGTAAACTTGCCGTAATTGTTATGAAGAGCAGACATAAACATAACTGGAATGCATCCCGAAAAATGCACTGTTTGGTATGGATTATGGATCCGTTGCATCGTTGGACAGTACTTTTTTAAAGACGACGAAGGCAAGACGTTACTGTAAATGGCGAGCGCTACCGTGCGATGATTACAATTATTTTGACCAAAATGAAGAGTAGAACTTGCTTGACATGTGGTCTCAACAAGACGGTGCCACACGCCACACAGCACGCGAAACACTGGTCCAATTGAAAGGAGAAATCAGTGAACAGTTTATTTCATGTTTGGGCCTGGCCAATTGGCCGCCTACATCATGTGATTTAACGCCCTTAGACTAACTTTGTAACGCTATGTTAAGGCTCATGTCTGTAGGCACAAGCCAGCAATGGTTGACGTACTGGAAGCCAATATTGAAGAATTTGTTCGTGAGATACTGGCGATATTGAATTATATAGATCGTTCTATCGATTTATATGCAAAATTCATACATTTCTCTAAATTTAAAATTTTTGTTGACAGTTGCGATTTTCCTTTAACGGGCCTCGCTTGAATTTG
Organism: Germaria angustata; assembly: GCA_963681545.1. Taxonomy (NCBI): domain Eukaryota; kingdom Metazoa; phylum Arthropoda; class Insecta; order Diptera; family Tachinidae; genus Germaria; species Germaria angustata. The sequence goes on from OY813000.1 coordinate 68,271,670, forward strand.
GAATGATTTTATTCATCCCACGTCAAATTTTGTGTGGAAATAGATTGGTTGGGACTATGTGCCATCTTTTTCTTACTTACTAGCACTGGTGTCGGCTATGTGCCACATCAGTGTACTCTTTATATTTAGCATGAAAAGTGAATTTATCTTACTTAGTATGAAAAATGTCTAACTTCTAGCGTATAGATGGGACTTAGATATTGATAATATTTATGATTTAATCCGAAAACTAATCACATGTCATCGTTGTCTACAGGGCTGTCGCAAAGCCAAATACCGATGTTTAAAGTGTTGCCTGGCACTTTTGCACCCAAAATGATTTTTGTAGATGTAGAATAAATTGTATATAAAACTGATTATGAACTGTTGGGTATTTAAATTCCCATTTGTATTGTACAGCTTGTGTCGTCCTGGTGTGTGAAAAAAAAACACTTTGAATTTTTTTAAAGGCTGATGGGTGCCTAAAACTATTTAGAATATGTTAATGTAGCCCTCGTTACTTTTGGTATGTATTAGACTATCTGTTAAAAAATATTTAATATTAAAAATTTTTTTTTATAAAAAATCAAAATAAAATCAAAACGATCTGTTCTATTTTTAACATGTAACATTTAAATTTGTATTCCTTTTATTAATTTAAGCAAACGAAAAGAATGATATAAATAAATTATTTACCATATTGAGGCAAATAAATCAAATAAAACACACTTATTAACTCCTGAATTCACGGCATGCAATAAAATAATTAAAAAACAACAAAATATATGTGTGCCAACTTGCCTTTTGTTGTGCGATTTGATTTAAAACAAAAATTTCACAACAAACAAAAAAAGCTGCAAATAAATACTCATAAGCTTTTACGAGGAAATAAAATGTGAGGGAGCACGAACTACAGAACTTATAAGCGGAAAACCAAAAATCACGATAGAAATGGAATAAGGGCTTCAAACCATTATTGTTCTTTATACTCTGCCAAAGTGCTTTCATTTTAATACAAAATTACCTTTCATGGATTGAAAACAAAAATTTTGCATAGCAATACGAGGTAAGTTTAATTTAATAACAAAGGCGCTACATTCGGCAGTTTTGTATTAGAATTGCTTTTGGTTTCAATAGAAATTAGAGCTATCGTATGAAATCTGTTGGAAGTTGCACCTAATAATGCGATTCGCTGTAGATCTCAATGAATTAAATTTAAGGGAAGACAGCATACCCCATGTCAGTTTAAGACAAAGAAAAAATTTACCCTTCTAAGGAGCTAAACCTTTGCAACCACTTCGTCAAAGTTTAATCATTTCATTGGGATAGACATTTTACGTATTGTCACCATAAAGAAACCAAAGAACTTCAGATAAATATTGAAGCTGCTCATATGACCTAAGCAGTTAGTAAAAATTAAAAACTTAAACCTGGTGGCTTGCTACATTACGTTTTGAAAAGCCATCGTACAGTGGGACGAAACAAGGAGTCCGAAAAGATTTACAGAAAATACATGGGAATCGGTAGAATACTTCTTAAAACTTCCCACTGTTGTACTCTTAGACACCCTTTTGTAGCACAAGGTGATCATGAAAGTCTTCAATGTTGACAACCTCGTGTGTAAGAATTTTTTTTGGAACTGCCAACTATTGCAATATGAGAGATTCTCTTCCAAATCCTGATGCAGGCGAAGAAGAAGTCGATAATAATAAGTAAAGGAAAATATATATTTTTTCCTTTACGTACGAGTATTAAAAGATATTGAATGAAATTCTATTAAAGTTAAATTTTGTTTATTTTAAAGCATATCGATTGATTTAATTAATTAATTTATAATAATAAATGATAATAAATGAAAAAACTAGAATGACTAGAGGAATACTGAGCAGAGTATATAAAGTTTACTAATTTATAACTATAATATATGACTGAAATATATAATGAAGAATAATTTTTTTTCCAAGGAGGTAAAAATGCATTACTGCATTCACAGTGGGTTGTTCCCATCTGTGATATGTCAGGCTCCCCTTATAGGTATACCGACTAAAAAACCTCCTTTCTCCGGGAAGTAATCCCCACTCCGGGACCGCGTTAGCATTACTTCGAAGTGGTTTCCCAATGGCTGGCTATCAGCCACCCTGCTTAATGTAGCCTACTTTTACGCTGTCATCTACATAGACGCATTTTTCAGTAATCCTGCAGCGTCTAAGAAAAGTTTCTTCGATCTTAATATTGTTTCGCAGTACTTCGCAACTGCTCGCCATTTGGTTGCATCAGATATCATATTGTCCACAATGTTCTCCACCATGAGTGGTCCTGTAACGGCTTTCAACTCTTCACGGTGTACTGTCCATCGGGAACACTTGAAAAAAGTGTGCTCAGCATCATCATTTGAGCAAAATTATGCCCGAGAAGTAGACGCGGGTGCTGATTAAATGTGCGCATGTTCCTCCAACTAGTAGTCAAATTTATTTTTTTGCATCTAATCGTGAAACTCATTGAAAATAAATAAACATTATTTTCTAATAAAAATAATATCTTCATTTGCTTAAATTAGTTTATTTCTAACTAGCTAACCAGGGATTAACATTATTCAACAAAAACTGTTTTGAATGCTTAAAATTTATAATATAATATATTATTTGAAATAATTTTTTGCATATTGTTGTTAAAAATTTAATATACACATCGTCTGTAAACTTTATAAAGAAATCTTAATTAAAATTATATAAAAAAATTGTTTTATAAAAATTTTAAAGTAGTCTTATTCCGAAAATAAGCATATTTTTAGTGGATATTTCTAAATCATAATTTTCTACTTGAAATAAAAATATTAATATGACACACATGGATTAATGTTGCACCTCTAAATAAAGCCAGTAGTCTAAGCTCTTTGCTGGATCCTACGACTTCTTTCGTATGATGGAAAATGTCTTGAAATTATACAATTTAAAAATGCTTAAGAAAAAATATAAATCTGAAATAATCCTGTTCCTAAGATTATATATTTTGTTCACTTGAAGAACAAATAAACACACTAGTTTAGACAGAAACTATATTACTTTTAAAAGAACTTCAAAAAAACTTTCTACTCGTCCGGTAACTTAATGCTGAACGGAGATACTACCTGGTTGAAGCCAGAAATAAAAGTGATTTTATTTATACAATTCATGTTCCTGATATACTATTTCAACATATGAAATTATATTAATTCAAATATTTCCAAGAGTGCCTTGAATGAATTTTGGTTTAATTTGAAATAGAATTTAAAATAAAAAATAATAAATGCAGTAACAAGTGGGCAGCTTCAAAATTATATAAAATGGAAACTACAGAAATATGTGGCCTGCTTCAAATCTAAAAATATAGTTAGTATATGCTACGTAAAATGATTAGAAAACAGTTCTGTATTTCATATAAAAATTTATGTAAAAATTTATAAAAAAAATTTCATATAAAATTTTTTCTTAGTTACTTAGTTATGGTAGATATTCATAATTTTAAAAAAGAATTTATTTAATTTTGTTTTTAAAATTAATAACTTTTTTTTGTATTTTGGTTTCCGTACATCATAAGCCACAATCGTGTTGCCATAAAATACGGATCGATTCTGAATACAATTTTTTATCAAAGATGTTTTAGCTTTAACACTTTTTAAATTTAAGCACCAATATTTTGTTTTAATGAATTAGATACATAAACTTCTGTTTTAAATTAAAGCAAAGATCCTTTTAAAATTTGTTAGAAAATGAGAAGCGTGTAAAAAGTGCGTCTAATAACAAACGCAACAAGATCATATTCCTTGTTGGATACCGATTGGTTATATTTGAAAAAAACTAGAAGATGCCAGTAAAAAAAGATGTTCCAAAGAATCCATAAAGAGACTGATACTAAGATTTAGTTCAAGTGGAACTTGGAACATCTGCAGGGTTTTCTCTTTTTCGATTCCATTTCTCCAATTTGGAAGCCATCTTCATTATGTTTAGAAAAGTAAAATTGTTCTAATGTATGTAGTTTTAAAGAAATATATTTGAAAAATGGAAGTATTTTTTGATTGACTCTAACAAAATTGGAGAAGCAGATCTTATTTAAAAATGAAATTTTGTCAATTGAATTACAGAAACACAAGAAAATGCACTAATAGAGCCTTTGCAAGCAGATAAAATGTCATTCCATTAAAAGAGCTTCCATTTTTTCCACTGGGATGTATGTGCAATTGACTTCTTGCAGAGCTAAGGAGTATTTGATGATTTCAAGTTACAAAACAATTTAGTTATAGAAAAAATGTATTATCATTATCACAAGGAACATTTTGGAAAAAGTTTCAGATTGGATGGAATGTCGATTTTACAATATTTTTTCTGTTAATGAGATGTCTTGCTATGCCGTAATTCCATCTGTAAATCATTCCGACACAAAATTAAAATGTTATAAGGTAATCTCTGAGATCTTCCATTAAAAGAACGGATATACACTTATGAAAACTTAAAAATGTTTCAAATCTATGAACTACCTGGAATCTTATACCGCAAATAATTTCTTGAATTCCTGTGATTATATTTCATATATTCAATGGACTCACAAAGTATAAATCAGTCTCATTGTTATAATGTAGGTAATTAACATTAAATATTTTTTTATTATTAATCATTATTAAAACATTATGACAACGTGACTGATGCCATCCATACTTTGTGAATTCTTCAAATATTCATTCACATGTTACGTGCTGCCTGCTACAAGGCTGATAAGCATTGGTTACCTTTTTCAAACTAAATTTTCTTAATAAATTATTTCTGTTATCTCGATCCGAACTGTTCAAAATGCCACATTTGCCCAGCTGAAACCGCGAATAAGAAACATCTTTGATGAACATTCAAATACACAGCGGTAGTTTTCTTGGTGAGCAAAAAGCACTTCCCTGAAAGACCTTATCATCTATGCAAGAGGATTAAAGAAAACAAATTTCAATGAGAAAAATGTAAAAACTTTCACTCTCCGATTTGACATACCAATGGTGATATAATTGAGCTACAGCAATACCAAAGAGTCCTAATACGGTGATATTTGATTATTTGTTGCTCATAGATATCATTTGCTTTTGTAAAGAAGCCAGAGATTCCAGTAAAAAAAAGCTACCGAAGGTGTCAACAATTGTTGAAGAAAAATAATATTTTCATGTAGATTCAAAGAAATAAGTATTTTTTAATAAAAAAAGGAGTAATTTTTCCCCAAATTTTTAAATATAATTCCTTCTTAAAAATAACATTTTGTCAAGTGAATCCTGCTCCTTAAGAACAATATCCATTTTTTCACTGGGAACACATAATCTTTTTCAGTGTTATATGTTATTATTATTTGTTTATTATTATCATTATTATTATTATTATTATTATTATTATTATTATTATTATTATTATTATTATTATTATTATTATTATTATTATAATTATTATTATTATTATTATTATTATTATTATTATTATTATTATTATTATTATTATTATTGTTATTATAGTTATTCCCTTCACTGAAGAAGAGCTAAAAATCGCGGCTAGAAGCCTTAAGAGGGGTAAAGCCCCCGGGCCTGATGGAATACCAGCGGAGACACTCATACTTTTAGCCGAAAATCGGCCAGATGCTCTGCTCGAAGTGTACAACGCTTGTATAGCCCAAGGCACTTTTCCCAAAGAGTGGAAAAGACAAAAGCTCATGCTGATTAGCAAGGGAAGAGGCGACCCAACGCAACCATCAGCTTACCGACCTCTATGCATGCTAGATAGCACCGGCAAACTCTTGGAGAAGCTTCTGCAACGCAGATTAGCAGAATCCATCGAGGCAGCCGGAGGACTATCGGAGAGGCAGCACGGCTTTCGACCCGGAAGATCGACTCTTGGTGCTATTGAGGATGTAGTCGGAAGTTTCGAAAACGCATAGAACGGACGCTCCTACCCGAAACATATAATCGTTCTCGCAACACTCGATGTACGTAACGCTTTTAATAGCTTACGATGGGCAAATGTTATCCAGGCATTGCGGGAAAGATTCCGCATACCTGTATATCTTATGAGAATTCTCCAGAGTTATCTTAGGGACCGTACACTCATATACGATACACCAGACGGACAGAGAGTTAGAACAATCACATCGGGGGCAGCCCAGGGATCCGTTCTTGGTCCTGACCTCTGGAATCTAAGCTATGACGAGATATTAGGAATAGATATGCCAGAAGACACACACCTTGTAGGGTACGCGGACGACATAGCGGCGGACATTTCGGCACGGGACGCGGACGACGCTAAGAGAAAATTAAACCAAGTTATGATAAGGACTCGAGCATGGCTCGAGGACCATGGGCTCGAACTTGCAGTAGACAAGACTGAAGTAATCATGATGACACGGGGGCATATGCCTCTAGAAATTAGCATGCCGGTAGATGACATGCTCGTAGTGACGAAAAGGGCGATAAAATATCTGGGCGTACAAATCGATAACAGGCTCACTTATTGGGCCCAGATTAAACATGCGGCTGCAAAGGCAGCAAAAGTTTCAGGCATGTTGAGCAGGCTAATGGCAAACATTGGCGGGCCCACACAGAGCAAGAGGAGGCTGATTATGGCAGCCACAAATTCTATACTGCTATATGGCAGCGAAATTTGGGGCAATGCACTGAGAGCAAAGTCTAAGCGTAAGGCTCTAGAAGAAGTCCAACGCACAGCCGCACTCAGAATCGCCTCAGCCTACCGTACGGTTTCAGGCGCGGCGGTTTTCGTAATAAGTGGTGAGATTCCGGTTGATCTCCAGGCGCGCGAACGGAAAGAGGCATGGGACTCTAGGGGGGCGGAAATTAATATTAGTGCTGCAGAGCGGAGATCTGGAACCATCCAACGATGGCAAAGCAGATGGAACGCAGAACAGTCCGGTAGATGGACGAAAAGGCTCATTCCTAACATAGGAAAGTGGACTCAAAGGAAATTTGGGGAGATTAACTACTTCCTGACCCAGTTCCTTTCAGGTCATGGATACTTCCGGAAGTATCTACATCGTATGGGCAAAACAGGTAATTCCAGTTGCATCTACTGCGATGCAACAAACGACGATGCAGAACACACTTTTTTCAACTGCATCAGATGGAATACTGAGCGAATCGCATTAAGAGAGCAGATTGGCGTTTTCACCCCTGCCAACATAGTTGACAGAATGCTCGAATGCGAAAACACATGGAATGCTGTGAGTAAATACATCGAGTATGTCTTAAGAAGAAAGAAAAGAGACCTCGATGCACGGCAAAATGAGTCCCCATTAACGGAGACTCAGCAAGAATGAGCCAGCAGCATGAAAATGACGGACCCAGACGTGGGTGTTACGAGCAAAGTCCTTCTTAGGAGGATGAAGTTTCTGGGCCTTCTTGAAGTAATGTAGAAAACAGTCCCGGGAAGGCATCCCACCAGAAACGGAGGAGGGAGTTTTTTAGTGGAAACACCACTCAACGCAGTCGACGACGGTCACTGTAAGTGCGAAGGCATTTTCAACCCTACCTCGCCCGTCAAAAAAAAAAAAAAAAAAAAAAATTATAGTTATTCTGAATTTTTCAACCTCTATGAGGTTGAAAGACAAGTGTCTTTGGCACTAAACCTGTTGCCAAAATAACAATTGGGTTTATCGTGACGCTGTTAGCCCTGTACATTTTTTGCAGTTCTTTTGCCAAATCCATGTACTTAATGTTAATTTTTGTATTTATTGTGGCTTAGATGTTCTGGTTCAGAGGGATCGCAATGTCATATATTTCTATTTTATTTTGTTCCTTACAAAACACAACAATATCAGGCCTGTTTGCCATTATAGTCCGATCTGTAATTATTTCTCTATCCCAGTAAATTACAGCGGATGAATTTTCCAGTACGGGTGGCGGCTCATATTTATAGTATGCCGCCTTTTTTGTAAGAAGCTTCAAACGCATCGCAAGCTCTTGATAAAAAAATTTTGCTAACATTGTTTGTATAATCATAGCTTGTCAGGGTGGTACAGCCAGCTATGATTTGCTCAGTATTTTCCCTCACAGAACCACATCGCCTACACTCATCACTAGGAATGCTTTCCCCTAGAATATGCCTTCTATAATTCCTTGTCGGAATTACCCTATCTTGGATTGCAATAACAAATCCTTCAGTTTCAGAGCATAGCAATCCTTTTTGTAACCACAAATTCGAGCTCTCCGCCGATATGAGTCTGTTGTAGGTCCTTTTTTGGGTGTATTTCGTGTAAGCCTTTTGGTCTCCAAGCATCTATATGTTGTGTTGTATTTCTGACATTGTCTGGTACAGAGAGGTTATTTGCGCTCAAGTTCAAAGGTGTATATTTGTTATCTGCATTTATAACAACTTTCATCAGTTTTTCAGGCGTCGATGTAAAATAGTTCCTGAGGCTTATCTTTGGTGATGATGTAATGCAATTATATCGACTAAACCCCGCCCACCTTGTTTCCGTGGTAATATCATGCGCTCAACAGAGCTTTTTGGATGATGTGATCGGGCTCTGGAGAATTGTGTTCTCACTGACGTGGTTATATGATCCAGGTCAGTATCCGACCATATTATTATTATGCATAAGAATGTATTTAATTAAATTTTAGCAGATATCAATTCAACAGATGACTTAATTTGACAACAATAGCAATCAACTACAACCATTTAATTAAATTATAATATGTTGCTCTTGGAGTGTCATTACCTCAATAAAGTTTTTGTTATATGTATCTAATGAGACCTTTTTGGCATAGATATTTGGTTTTCACAATCTAAGATAAAGGCTCTTAAATTATTTATGGTCTGTGGAAAATAAATTTCCCTTTCCTTTGATATTTATAAGCACCACTTGTTTTCATCAAGTTCGTGTATTGGCATAAAGTTACAAATTAAATGTGAAACTTATACACATTCATTCGTGAGCTGTAAGGGATATGAAAAGGTCATAAGTTAAGGCTTAATTACGGTTTCACAAAATTAATTTGTATTCCTATTTAGCAAAGGACTTTTTATTACTATTATTCCATGCTTTTTGGCAGCAAAAAGGTCATTTTGTGTAATAAATAATTTTTATTTCTGCCACTTAGTGGCCTTGAATTGCATTTGTAAATACTAAGCAGAAAATTTATAAGCAAAATTCACAAATTGTTAGTCCTCTATTGAGAGTAATTTTTTTTTTCATTTATATATTTTGCATTGAAAATTTTTGTTTCCAATGAAAAAAAATCTTTTTTGCTACATTTCATTTGAATTTTAGAATTTTCTAAATAAACTTGAAATTATAAAACAAATGAAAGCAAATCGTTGTTGCAAACTCTTTGGTATTTAAATCCCTTTAATGCTTGAGTAATTATTGACCTAATTTTTGAAAAAAGGCTTAAGGACCATAAAACTACATTGAGCCATTGTTTAATGCTGTACAAGGGTCACTTAAAAGCATTAATTTGAATTGTTGGAGATTAGCAAAGATTTATAGAAAGTTTTTAGCAAATATAAAAAAAAAATCAATTTCAATTTAATGGCTAAAAGTTTCAAAACCAAAGCATTAACTTTGTTAATATTCATATATTTTTGGGAAATATATCAGCCAAAATTGGGCTTACATAAAATTTATATAACTGGTGGGTTGGAGATCAAATGCTCTACCCAGGTAATAAATTGCAAATATTCTTAGAGATTTGAAAATGTTGGCTTCTAGGAATCACTCAAAACTTTTGAAAAATTACTGAAACTCTATTACTCAGACCTCTAGACCTGCATTTTAAACAGAAGACAGTAAAATAGCAGATGTTGATCTAAATTGTTTCTATTCATATAAAAAAATGTCTTAGTATTTAATAAAATAAATAAATGTTCACAAGTTGCAACATGGTTTTAATCGTATCGTGCAAGTAACAATATCCACTGGCAGGTTTTTTCTTCAAGGCTTGTCAAAATGAGTGTCGTTAGTGTGCAACGGCAAATACAACTTAAGAAAATTCGTTGAATTTAAGGAAAAGAAAATAAGAATTGCAGAAAAAACGAATTTATATAAAAATAAATCTTATTTTACAAGAGCTGATATTTTATGCTATTGTCCTTATACATTTTCTCATTACTTATTGTTGTCTTAAAAAGGTTTTATATCAATTTTTTTTATTTGGTTTTATTAATAACACATCTTGTTTGTTTTAATAACAATAATCTAGAAATTGTCGATCCTTAATGTAATTAATTTGATAATTTTTAATAAAATTAATACTTTTCGCTTCCACAAAAGTTGTCTTTTTGGGGTATTTGGTTCCACCACAAACTTTAAAAAATTTAAATGCAAATCTATGTCTATGTTGCGGTTAAATTTTTTTCTTAAAGTTTTTTTTTATATTTTATTATTGCTATTAGTTGTGGGTTTAGCTGTGTGTATGCCTGAATTTAACTTATTTCAACAACAGTCGATATATTTTGTTAGAGTGCAGCATTTTGCATTTGGGTAAATTTTTATAAATTGAAAGAAAAATAATTTTAATGAATCAAAATTAATTGCAATTTCTAAATGAAGTTATAAAACATCCATATAAGTATATAATCCTGCGAGATTGATAGAAATTGGTTAAATTTCAAGTAGACCACGCAAACTATTTTTGTTATCCTTAAAAAGGAAATTGAATTAAATATCCTTTACTAGGCAGAAATCGAGCAAGCCTTCTCCATTTCACTTGAAAGACCAAAACGCATATTATTTACTTAAAGATTTAATAAAAAAATTAATCGGACTATCGCAAAGTACCATCTGAGCTTGAGAGTGGTAATAAGAATTTTTATAAACTCGCGAAAGGTGTCCAAATTATTATAAAAGACATTTAATTCCAAGGAGGTAAAAAATAAGATTAAAAATACTAGAAACAACAGAAACAAAATCTACTGTTTCCAATCCCGAACTCTAATGATCTTAAGCTAAAAAGGAACGAAACGCACCCAATCTGCAATTAAAGTAGCTTGTAGCATATAAGAGCTGCCATAGAGAATCCACTGAAGAAGGCTGGACCCATCTAATAGTCCTACTTTTAAGAATATGATCATAACGAAACTTATTGTAAATCATTTACTGCGTGCATTGTGAGTGAAGAACTACACGACACTGCAAAGAGCGATAAAACTGGAGGTGGTTCGTGGGACAAAAAATGCAGCGACTGTGGGAAATAATTTTGCTAACTACACGGGTTACCCTATTTGTGAATACATTAAGCGCATCTTGACCGACAAATCTACTCCTGCACCCGATCATCCCCCCGGGGGGCACGGTCAATACATCTTGTCTTGGTGGGTTGGTGTTGTGCTTCCTGGGGTATAGGGTTATCAGGTTTCCGGACCTAGGCCTTTTTGCTGATAACCCCTAAAAACTTGTATGTTGCTACCCAATCCCTGAATCAACAGGGCAACGGGCGCGCATGCAAGTAAACTAAAGGTAAAAGCGGGTTCGCTCGCTCGTCCGGAGGGGTATTTGGTCTTTCCAGACCTTGACCTTTGGCCAATTGCCCTAAAACTTAATATGTTACTACCCAATCCCTGAAACACCAGGGTAACGGGCGTGCATATAAGTAATTAAGGAAGTAGCTTGCTACGCTAGTCTGGGTAGAGGTGTTACCGATGCCTCAGGTGTGCAAGGAACCTAAAATCGGAGGTGTTTTTAACACAAGGCCGACCAGAGTCCTATCTGGTGCCACGGGAACCAGTAGCCCCTAGGACTTGTCCTAGTCTGGTTGTTGGTGAGGCCCCTTCGGGGATCACGTGGTGGCTGTGGTTAAAACCCAAAGATACGCGGGGAGAGGTATGGGTTGGATGAGTGTGTCTGCAATCATGGGCTAGTGGCATGATGTAGATGTTCTCTTCAGGCCATATATCTCTAGGTGCTGTTGCTATTCGACAGAGCTGCTCTAATGGTTACGGTAGGTGAAGCCTCAGGTCAGATGGAGGCAAAATTTCCACTGCCGTGCCATTTGGGTAGTAGGAGGTTAGATAGCTCCAAGAATCTTAGCAAGGTGTCTGTACATGGTTCTGCAGCCTGTACGGAACTTGCTACCATGTTGTCCCTGTCAGGGGCACATGTTAGATGGCGCTCCAGTCATGTGCCTCTGGCGGGGGCTACTGGGGCGGTGGTGAACGTGCTTTATTCACCCTTGTGCAGGAGTGCACCGTCAGGTTAGGCCTTCGGGCAGGTACTGACGTGAATCTTTTGCAACTCTGCACCCGATCATCCTCTAATCTATTAAACACCAATTATCTTCAGTTTGCGCAAACATTTATGACCAAGTTTTTATACTTTAATCTTTAATAGCCGCCCATTTTCATACCTTAATGTGTTAAAGTCTAAACAAGCCATAGTACAAAAAGTTCCACCAGAAAGTTGATCTTGCGGCTCTAATTTTAATCGTAGTGAAGCTTCGATTGAAACATTAGTTGAAACGGTAAATGATTTTACCACCAACATGTCCAGCACAATGAGCAAAATATTGAAGATGCAGTCGAAATTGTTGGAAGTTCTATTCTGAAACGGCATCCGACAACATAAAAGTTAGCTTAAATATTTTATCATGGATAAGCAAATTTATGCAATGCTGATATCTTAAACTCTCCTGATGGCTTGAGGCTTTATTAAATTAAATGGATATGCTCTATATGGAACCAACCATCCCCGAGGTACACTTTGCGGTAGTCATAGTCATATTATTTATTGTATGACCTTTGTGAAGATCACCTTCAAGCAACAAATATCTATACTGAAGGCTTCCCTTAGTACCTGGTGTTTTCATACATTTATTGCCCTACAAGATTTCCAATTACTGAAAGTAAATACAGCATTTTTTCATGAATCACTACGCCCACATTTTCTACCAGCTGACGACTTAGCCAAACATACATTCTAGGGATTACGATTAATCACTACGTACGGTTGTGTCTTGTTTGACATAAAATTTAAAATAAATGTAAGTGTAATTTTTAGGCCAACTTTTAGGTAATTTAGCCAACCTACTGGCCAGCAGATTGATGAAAAATTCTTGGTGTTATTGATTTTAGAATGGTGAAGGGCATCCCCAGAGATATGATTCAAGTTGAGGCTTTTTTAGATTCACAACCTGACACTCGTCTACTGTTGTGACCAAAAGGTCACAACTGAAAGTGGATCAGTTACATTTAATTTAGAGATAGCAAAGACTCGTATTAACCGGCTGACATACAGATAATATATCATGCTTTTAAGAGAACCGACAGATATAAGTGACTCACTCCATTCAAAAGTTTGTGGCAAATCTTAATTTGGCTGCTCAGGATTCTTTTTCCACCCATCAATAGGTGAAGTACTCTATAGTCGAGTTTATTCCGTAAGTGTGGAACAGCTTCCAGCTAGAAAAGACGCGCACGAAGAAAATGGTAATGTAATAATGAGGATTAACTCAACTAGGAATGTACTAGACTTCTATAATATAAGAAAACTGAAAATAGCTTTTGGAACTAGATGCAAATATTGAGCGCGAAGCGGTGAATGCCGGATCACTAATTTGGTTTCACGAAAAAATACAGCACTTAGACTTGTTAATTTAACTAAAACGCTTTTGAGGAAAGAAATACTGTTCAGCTCTCTTCACAGACGTTTTTAAGGCTTTTGGTGAACAACAGCCAACAGAAGTAGAACCTCCTTAAGGTTGTATATTAAGTCCTATCTTGTACTTGATATGCTTCCGGCATGCCAATAAACAACAATCTTCGCATTTCTACGTTTGCTGATGATACAACTTTACGAAGCGTCTATGAAAACCCGCAAGAAGCATCAGACAAATTGCAGGAACACATTTCAATATTAGAATAATGGCTAAAAACAACTAGAATAAAAGTAAACGGGCAAAAATGTGCCCATATCACTTTTACATTGCGAAAGAAAACATGTCCCACAATCCAAATTAATAACCAATTTATACTGCAACACAATGAACTCAAAAACTCATATACGCTAAATTTATTGGTTGGTTGGAAAATCAGCACTAAGTCTAGATTGCAGACTACGATTGGAGTACACTGCTCGATTATAAAACGAATATGGTTCATTGTAATTAAAGTATGAGGCATCGCCTTGTCGAAATAAAATCCTCTGAATGATTACTGCCTGGTAATTACTGGTATGCTAAAATTCACTCATTCATAGAGATCTGGACGTTCCATGGGTTAAAACTATAGTTTCAAAATATTGGACAAAATGCATAAAAAAACTTTTGAACCAACCAAAACCACTCGGCTGCCAAAGAGGGACACTGTTGCTCTTAGCCAAATACAAGAGATGGGAAGTCAATCACAGAAGAAGCTATAGAAACTGTTTTTTTTTTCGTCTGGAACTGCATGGACCGAAATAATGGACAATTTTAGATTTGAGATTTGAAAACTTATTGCGATTTCAATTTATATTAAAGGTATAATTATTATAAATGAACAAAAAATATGATTTTGATGCGAATTTGCTATACTTTCCGATCATGATCACAGTGATTTCATGAGTTTTTTGAATGTTTTCTTTTAGTAGGAGTCTTTAAAATGTCTTGTATTTATTCACAATGTAGTATTAAGAACTTGATGCTTGTAAATAAACAGATCGGGGTGTTCAAGGAGTTTATACTATAAATTTGGTGGCCTATAGTAAATTGAAATTGTGTGAAAACTTTTAACATATACAACCAGCATCACCACTTCCTCTTAAACTAACAACAACTGTAGCACTCTCAGTGTTCTACATCTAATGTTGTTTGTGAGTATGTTTTGAACAAGTGAGAGAGTGTTTGTACGAGATAATGCTTACAGTGCAACAATCTTCAAATTGTGGAACGAGTATTTTAACGTGTGGTTCAGAAAAAAAAAAAAACATAACTTTTAAGTTTTACTATTTTGTTAGTGTTGCAATGTTTAAAAGCACTTTTAGACTCAACCTCAAAATTTACCCAGCAGTTCATTGAATTTGCAGTCATTAAAGGCATTAAAAAAGAGACATGATATTTTATTTGTTTTTAAGTGTGATTTAGATTTTTGTTGACATTTGGTTCTTGTTTAAAAATACTTATAGTTCTGCTGGTAAATCGCTCTAACCTCCGTATAAATGTGAACTTTTCCAAAATAAAATAAAAAAAAACAATATCTAACAAAGAGTCTTGTAGCACTTAAACTCAAAAACACAAACAATTCAAACTCATTTTGCATATATTAGCTTTTTTCTGTTTTTGCCATTTTCAAGAGTCATTAAGCATTAAAGTGGCAGCATTCTGCAATATGCATAAATACGAGTACAATTGTATATGTGTGTATGTGTGAACAATATGCATAAAGGAAATTGAAACTATTATCTTAATGTCTTTGCGTATGCATGTATGTGTATGTATATATTCCAATGTTGGTAAGAATAGTCAGGTTTTTACGGTATTCTTTATGCTAATAATGACCCAAAAATACCTGCACAAGTTGATAGAGGAATGTAAAGACATATTGCAAAATAAAGTCCGAAAGTTAACTTGGCAGAAACTTGTGGGTTATTCTTGGAATTAGGTAAACGAGGTGATGAGAGAAACATTTTAATGGAGCTCAATAAAAATTAAGAATTAAAAATTTTTAAGAAAAAATAAGAGATCTTTGTTTCTCAGGCTTGAATACTTTCAAACTTGGATCTCATATGAAATAATTATTTTTCATACTTAAGTGAATGTGTAACTTATGCAACGTACTAGTTCTGATGGGAAAAATTTGAGAATTACAGGCAGTAATGAAACAATTTGCTTTAATATCAAAGGCCGCTCATCGTCGAAATTACTGGAAATATATATATAGATGAAATGGGAGTTTAAAAAAAAGATCACAGAAATCAAATTAACGCTTGTTGGTAGCTATGCACGTTGCTCATATAGTCAGTGTTGAGTAAAGGAAGTAACATCGCAAACTGCGACATTAGAAAAAGGCGCGAGTAATAGAAAATATTTACTGTCACTGTCGTCTTGTGAAAACCAAACATTCCGTCTCCAGGATGAAAGAATATTTACGGAATTCTTCTAGTTTCGGCACTTAGTTTATTTTATAGTTATATATTAAATAAATTTTTAATTACATTTTAGCTAAATTTTCCTACCCTAGTCAGAAATATAATAACTGAAGCAGAACGGACGGAGTTTTTGATGCGAGTTTAGTTGTCAAACTTCGGCCTTAAAATCTAAAGGGCCATTTCATATTTTGTGATGTAAAGGATAAAAAAGCAAATGTTTTGGATTTATAGGAAATTAAAAGTCATTAAAATCGTTTTATATTTGTAAAACAAAAAGACGCAAGTCAATTATAATTGTTTGTTGTGTTGAGATTGCACAAAAGCTTTCTAAAGCTATTTATACTTTTGTGTTTTTGCTGATTACGAATAGAAAAATATGATTGAGTTCTGTTGGAATTCTCATATATATTTGTAGTCTTTTGCATAAGTATACGAGCTTTGAATGTTTTCAATCATGATTTAGGTAAAAGAGTACTGATGATTTGGTTAGCGCCAATGAAATGCAGGCATCTACTCAACTAAGCCAACAACAAACAACAGAATATTAAAATAGTTATTTTGGAGAATATCTCGAATAACAAATTTGATAAATATTTTTAATACTTAATATTAAAATTTATCAGGATTCCACCCAGAAAATATTTGAACTTTTCAAATTTATATGTTGTGGCTTTAGCTGTTCATATGTCGGCATTTCATTGGTCAAACTGCTTAAATTTCACTAACGATTTGGTTTAGCCACCAACCAAATTGTCGATATATGAACAGTTGAAGCCATAACAAAAAAAAAAAAAAAAATTAAAAAGCTGTAATGTCTTACCTTTTCAATACTATGTTCACAGGACGAAATGAAGCACCAGCTTTGCTCTCTCAGCTACGATTGCGTATCATTTTGTTCACACGATAGATTCGTGCTTCGTTGATACTTCTTTTTGATGTACATACAGACGGTCCACAGGAAAGGTATTCAGTTAAGTACTCCATTAAAGAGTTGAATACTCGTAGATTACGAAATTAGGACAAATGGAAATTTACTTACTAGTACTAAATTTTAAGTGTTACACTGCATTTAAGCTTTTATAAATTTAGTATAACTTAGTAATTCATGTAAATATATTTACAGGCAATTATTACATTCATGTAATAAACTTTGATATATAAATTTTATATTTTTAAAGTGTTCAAACCTCCTCTGGACAGTTTTCTTTGAATTTTTGGAACTTCTTAATCTTACTAGTGCTTCGAGCAGTGTTTCGAAAAATTTTGAAAAAATGTTGCTCAGAAAGAAGTTTCGTTCCAAAAGAGTGTATATTCTTACTACAATATTCCCAAACTATTAAATGATTTAGTATTACACAAAGCAAACGATTTAATTCGTTCTGATAGATGTGCATTAATTCTTCAATTTCAAATAAAGTTTTTCTTCTTTCCATTTATTATCAAATTATTTGTTGTATACAGACATAAGAAATTAAAGTTTTTCAATACGTCAAGACTTTGTGATTTTTTCCCTTTTAACCAAAAGGAAGGTTGACTCTTTTAAATTTTTTTTTTTACAAATTGCGTCATTTAGTTTGAGTTTGAAAGCCATCGATAGCAGACTACCACGTAATTTGAGGAGAAAATCGAAAAAGTGAATGTCGTGTGCATTATTTTTGTGCTGAAAAAAGCAGGACTTAAACCAAGGCTAAGCCTGATAAATACAGTGAAAGCTCTACACCAAGGATAGGCAAAAATTCATATAAACATTTTATTTGCGCTCACAAACACACATAAAGAATCACTATTTCCAGATCTGACATTTTCATGCCATACCTAAATTTGAAGTCTTAAATCTCCATTCCCTCATAAAAATTTTGTTCATCAGAACTTGTATTTCCTCAGGTTAATTTCATATGAATTTCTGGGGATCTCACTTTTTGCATATGGCAACGCTAATTTCTAACAACAAGCGTAACACGTCCATCGTGTTTGAGTGCTCGAGTGAGACTGATTTATGTTTTTTATTTCTCTGCAATACGTGTGCACATGTACACGATGTAAGAGCGTAAGCATTGGCGCGGCTCCCTTGTTTTGCCTATCGCTGCTCTACACCATCAATTTCTATGGTAAGACTATGGTTTTGAGAATTTCGTTGTGGCCGTACAAGCAGGTTCTGGACGTCCAGTTGAGGTCTCGAAGCACTTTTAAAAGCAATAGTGTCAGGCGATCGGAGATTGAAAATGCTAGAGATTATGGAAGCTATAGGACTGTCACATGGGCCAGTGTCTTAAATTTTGAATCATGAGAAAGATTTTTTTAAGATGGGTGCAACATTTGCTCACAATCGACCACAAATGCCAACAATGTTGAGAGCTTGGCGATGTTCAACCGCAATATGGACATATTTTGCGCCGTTTTGTAGCCACGGACAAGACCTAGGTTCGCTACAATAAACTAGAGACCAAATAGTAGTGAAAACATTGTTTTTTTGAGGTGAATTTCTGTCAAAGAATGGCATAGTGAGTTTGTCGGCCAATTAAATGATGTCTACCATTTTTTTGGATGCATGCGATGTAATCCATATTGACTACCTTCAAAATTATAAAATAATCAATAGCAACCATATGCCAATTTAATGTATCGATTTAAAGTGAGGATTTGTAGATAACGACAACATTTGTCCAAGATAAAAATTCTTTTCCACCAGGTTGCACACCTGTGTCGTTTCCATGACAAAATTCCATAAATTAGAATACGAAATTGCACACTCATCTGCCATTTCCTGTAGACTTAGCCCCGACTGGCTATTTCTAACTTCCAAATCTGAAAAATGGCTTGGAAGTAAGAAAATTTGACATCAGTGATTAAACAAGCAAACAATTATTGTTTTGAATGGAATAATATTAAATAAATATTGAATAAAGTATAAAGTGTCGAAAGGACACCATGTTGAAGAATAAAATTTTTATAAACAATTTGACCTGCCCTCGTATGATGCAATATTTTTTGAGTTTTTATATAATAAGTAGGAAATTAATTGTCTTTATCATATTGACTCATACCTTATTGGTAATCGATTCAATAACAAGTGCGTACATGTCAGTATGTTAGACGCACCAGAAACCATAACGACTTTAAAAGTACAGTTTTCGCAATTCATAATTATGAAGGCTTAAGCCTTATTAGGGAACTATAATTTCTTATAATTTGTTAGATGCCTGATGACGCAGTAATCAAAATGTTATCTATACTTGTTTGAATTCAATTTTTTATTAGTGCTAATCTGTTGTAGGTGCTCAATTTAGTAGAGGCCACTGTGGATTTGTATGTAAAATTTTTTTAATAATTTGTAATTTTCTTTAATACTAAGTTGTCACTTATCATTAGCCAGTTTATTAAGAAAATCTGTCTTTTAGCAGAAAACTAATAACATAAGACTTTAATGTGATGACAAACAAAGTGAGTTCAATAGACACATGCCCACAAATGCCAACTTGCCTAATAATAGTACCACAATAACCTCTATGAAAACCGATTGGTATTAATTTCAAACTAAATCGCACGTGTCTGAAGTGAATGTGTGTGTGTGTAACGAGTACATTCAATATTAAATTCATATTTTTTTTTAACAAAAAGGAAACTAATAACAGCAATAATAATACTCACATAATGAAAGATATTAAATAACAATTTATTTCTGCCAGCTACCAATGACAACAGAATAACAAAATAATAATGGTTTAATGCGGTGGTGGAAGATGACCAAATGAAATTGCAAAGAAAAGACCCAACCAAGTTAATGATCCGTAATGCTCATATAACAGGTCACTGACAGAATATTATAGCGCTCTGGTCTCAGCCAATAATAAATTATTTTTTTAACTTTATTTGAACAGATGAGGTTAAAAGCAGTTGGTGAATGTGTTAATGGAATTTTTATGTTAGAAAATAAACTTGGCTAAGACTTACATATGACATGGGTTTACTTTTGCAATAAATTTTGGTTTGTGTTTTTTTTCATACTAAGAAAGTTGCAGAATAATCAGACGAACTTGCTTTCTATTAATTTAGTTTCTTTATACATTAAATACATTGAGGCTGTCTTAAGATGTGATAAGTAACAGTTGAACCGCTTCATTGTCCAATGCTGGGGGAAGGAAATAACATGAAGTTGTTCTCTATTGTTTAATTTGTGAGGAAACATAAAAACGCCAGAGGTGTGTTCAAATATCTGCCAGTTAGAAACAATTTACCATTGGCAATATTATAAATATATATTTTGTATTACTGATAACAAAAACTTATGGATTTAACCTTGAAAAATATTCTGTATACAAATTTATTGTACTAATTAATGTTGGTATTAGAGACATATTGGGGAAATTTGTTAACAAAAAATTCAACCGACTTCTAAAATTGCGCCTAAAACAATTCAAAATAAACAAAATGCACATCACCTACTGAGACCTTTGAAACTGGTGCCAATTCGGCTATAACCATTAATTAAATGTTTCGGAGGCTTCAAGGATTTCAGTTCATACTCGTAGCACACATAATTATATTCTTACATGTTGTTTATGAAGCTTGTTAATTTTTTTAATTGTTATGGTTACTATATAAATTTATTAGGTCATGTCGATTCTGAGTTCCTGCTTGGTAAAATTAACTTTGCGTTCCAACTAGACCAACTCGTAACTTCCAGCTGATAGTTTAAAATACAATGACTGCTTTCACCGCATATGTGAAAACTTCAATAAATTTAATCATATTATAAATATTTCTAAAAGCAATGAGGTTGTAAAAAGAAAAATTATTTTACATTTAAATACTTAATTTAATTGCATTATATTATATTTTTAGTCTGTAAGAATTTACATCTATAGACCTAAATTAAAAAAATAAATAAGTATTCTCCAACTAATGACTTAAATTTATTTATTTTTCTAAGTATAAGAGGCTTAATGCTTTGGGGCTAGTCATTGATGAATTGGTTGAAACCAAAAAAATTTCGACTTATGAAAAACTATATGCATTCTATTATCTAGTAAAACAATGCAATCGCATAGAATGTATGACGCTATATCCTCATACTTAAGGCAAAGACGGTACATGGTCAAGTGTTGCACTTCCACAAAGCGAAATTTAGATTAAAATGTTCCAACTAAAAGCCAGTAATCAGTCGCAAATCATTTCCTCGAAATTTCAAGGTTCTTTTGTAAGAGAATGGTACCACAAGCCATTTTGCGTGTCGGATTGCGATAGACTCCTATCACATATTCTTGGCCACCGACAGTGCATAACCTCTAATCAAAGAGTATATCGAAAACCAATTGATACCGTAGAAAATTTTTGGAGTTTCAGAGTCGCTTTTGGCCAAGATATCCGCCATTTCCTTAGTCTTGTGACCAAATGTCTAGGTATCATGGTAAAGATGTTAGCACCAACTCTATAGTAAAATTTCTGGGTCCACCTGAGGACAAACAGTTTATTTTATAGATCTGTCCAGTATAGAAATATCTAATCTCCTCCTGAACCTGAGCTTGCTTATAATCTATTCTATCTTTAGGAATACCAACTAGATTTCTGCAGGATTTGTATTAAAAATCAAAGAATGCATATAGTTACCACAAAAATCCTCAAAACGCCATCTTGTGAGATAGTTTTGCTGCAGAAGTTTTAATAGGATTCAATATAATTAAGCCCTCAGAGGCCAGGGTTGGATAATCCTTATTACATAAAGACATGCCAAACGCTAAACTCTGCCCAGATTAATATAAAAAAACAAATCGTAACTATTGCGAAGTTTGTACTCTTACCAGACGTAAGTTGTCTTCCTGTGGTAAATTATTATTATTATTAATTCCTTTAGTTCCTATAAGGAGCATATTGCTTCATAGGCCCTGTGACAAATAGCTTTTCGTAATTTAATTTGGCTTTATATTTTTTCCAAAAACAACATCAATAACAAAAATTTTTTCGACATATGAGTTTGTAGCAAATAGATTCGAATTTAATAAAAAGCCATTAATAAATAAAATTTCTATAATTACAAGCAAATAGTGAAATTATTATAAATGGTGAATATTTTCACTATCTTTGTACTTTAATAACTTTTTTAGAATCTTCTTCTTAACTACTCTATTCTATGTGACCAAAGTAAGTGTCCGTATACTATGTCTCTGCTTTTTATAGAAGTGTTTTCTTTAAAGTCTGGGTAGCTCCACCTAAGTAGTTTGTACCAATATCGTAGCAAATATGTTAAATTATTTATCAAGGGCGATATTCACGGATGAACAAAATGAGTTTATTCAATAACAAGACCGACTTGGCCAGGTCTGTCTTAATCCTTGGTATTTATATAAACTCAAAATTTAAAAGTATTTACTCATGGTTATGCCATCTAATATTATGGGAACATGGGGGACTCCAAATTTTTGTGTTAGTCTTTTCTTAGTAAAAGATTTCTAGATGACAGTGACAGCGGTCACCAAATTTTAGTCTTACAATTTATAATAAATCTAGCATTTCATCAAAAGTTTTCAGGTCTATGATTACCAACATTATGGACAATTCCTCTCCTGAACTTGAGCTATATACCTATATTCCAGAATGGCATAACATCTTACTCTGTAGTACAATATATTAAAACCTCACACTCGCTGGAAGTAAAACAGGATCAGCTGCCAATATTTGCGGATATCTTTTCAGCTAAACTTGCAACAATTTTATTCGGCATTCAAAAAAAAAAAAAAAAAAAATACTAAAACACAGAATGCCTCAGCGTTACCAAAAATATTTGTTTTACAACAAAAAAGAAATTTTCGATACCTGATATTTGCCACCCCATTCTTATTGTATGAATACCATCACATATTGGAATTGCCGGATATGAGCTTGGAAATAATGCAGCTAAAGAAGCCATCAATCGACCACTGATTTTCAAAGTTCCTTGTTTTCATCATGTTGCGAACAGCATATCCAAGTCCTCAGACAAAATACAAAAAAATCTGGAGCGCAAAACTCTAGCTGTTTTCTTAGACAACACAATACATCTTATACCAGGCCCAGATTTTACAGGAATTTGTTTTTCAGTATTTGTCACCAAGTAATAAATGTTCGTCACGTTTTGATTGATTGTCCAATATCCAAAATGGCCAATTCACTAAAGAATATATTCACAATTATCTAATACTAGCTGACCCGGGCAAACCTTGTTTTGCCTTCAAATTTGCACTAAATCGACATAGCAATTATTGTTCAAATAAAGGTATCGGGCTAATTAACCCCACTACACGTTGGTTAAGGACCCAACGCCTTCAGCAAAACGCAGCATAGGCTTATCGCGCTAATCTCTATTGGGCAAAACACAAAAAACAAAATATTGGGTCATCTGTCGGACGAACTTCAAACTACACAGAAACAGTCCTCACGTCCCATAGAACATGTATATAAAGTTTGGTCAAAATCGGTGCAGTAGTTCTTGAGTTACGGTGCAAAAACACACACACAAAACTAAGTATTGCGCCATCTGTTGGACGAACTTTAAACTACACAGAAACACTCCTCACGGCCCATACAGCATGCATATAAAATTTGGTCAAAGTCGGTCCAGTAGTTTTTGAGTTTAGCGATCACGAACATACACGTAATTTTTATGTACATATAGCTGACACCGTCAGCTCAAAATATCTTCGGAACTACATAACCGATTTAAGCGTTTGATATCTCGTTTAGAAGAACATGACAACGCCTTTCCAAAAAAAAGTAAAATAAAATAAAAAAAGCACAAAAAATAAATATATGTATATGTCATTGGTGGTGCAATATGAAAATTGGATTTTGCCACGCCCCTCCGCCCACAGACCGAAAATAAAAAATCGGATTTCACAGTGTCACCCGCCCGAGTATTCCGAAGGTTCCCTGAAAATTTCGTCAAAATCGGCCCAACCGTTTTGGAGCCATTACGTTACATACATACATACATACATACATACATACATACACACATCCAATTTTATATACATAGATTTAAATCTGCTCTGTATTTTATTTTTATTTTATTAACCAAATTTTACTTTTATTATTTAATTGAAAATAAATTAAGGCATATTTATTTTTGTTTTGCGCGCAATATGATCTAGACACCCTGCGCCTTTCTTTTAATGTATTTTATAAATTAACTTTCAAAGCATATTTCATTAAATAAATAAACATTTTAATGTAATGAATACTTCAATTAACTTTTTTTCTAATAAAATAAGAATTATCAAGAACTTGAACGAAAGTGCACAGGATTTAGTTAAATTTTTCTATGTACAACTGATAGTTATTTATTATTTATTTAGTAGAACGATTATAAAAAAGTTTTATTACAATTCAGCGATGAGAGTTGATTTATCAGTGAATATGAAATTATTCAAAGTTATACGAAACATCGGTGGTGGATATAATATATGGCAGATTTAGCAATGAGTGCGGAATCCAGTCAATCAATTCTGTATATTTTGCCACGAGATTAATTATAAAAATTATATAAAATTGTGTAAAAACGTAGTAAAAGTCTCAAGATTGTTTTAATTTCTTTGCAGCGTAGATAAAGATGTTAAATAAGCCAACATTTCTTAGGAAAATCTTCAGAGTGATTTTAAAGATTATTGTATAGTTATTTCGAATAATATTGGTTTAATAAATATTTGTTTTTGTTAATTAAGAATTAGTTCGTAATTAAGGAAAGATTTTAAGCAAATGATTATTTTTAAATTAACAGCGGAATTTTTTTTATTTCTCTAACTTTGGTGTCAGTTCATATAAACAACAGTCTTTTTAAGTAATTTTAAATAAAAGTTTAATTCATTATGTTATTTCAATGAAAAACCATCAGTGAATTTTTTAATATTTCAACAGAAATCAAAGTTTTGTTCTGAAATATATTGGCACTTAATTTTGTTTATATTGTTCAGAATATTTTGAAAAATCTAAATCTTATGCTCTGCTCCTCTCAATAAATTTACAAATTTAAGTGATATTAAGCTCAGGATTAATGACAAAATATATTTATGTTAGATTTGACAGAAATTGTGTATTTCAAATGTCTTTCTTTTTTTGCTGTACAGATTGAAGACATTTATAACAATATTTTTTAGATGTTAATCAACCTCAATTGTTAAAAACACTAAAGAAAATAGAGTGAATTTTTTTTATCAAAACCCTTTTTATAAGTAGAAACATTATTGTTTATTGCACACAAATTAATCAAAAATGTCACAAAAATTAAAAACCATAGATACCGTTAAAAATTCAAGTCCTCTTCGTATTTACCGGGCGGTCCAAATACAAGTATTTTTTTAAACTTAAATGAAGCTTATTAAAGTTCATATTTTGTATTTGAAGCCATAAAAAGTCCATAACTATGGATGGCTCTGTAACGCTCATTGTAGACTGAAATGGGATGGGTTCTCTATCATTTTGGAATTAAACTGGTGAATGATGCCATCATTCCGAATTCTGCACCAAATTGTCACTCTCTGTGGATGCATTTGCTTTTCTACAATGACGTGTGGTTTTTCAATTCCCAAATGCGGAAATTTTATTTGCTGTCAAAGTATCGTCAGAAAATATGATTTCTCGGCCAAATCAGGTTGTTTTCCAATATTTTCCAACGTTGTTCAAACATAAAGGCGTTTATTTTGGTCCGCGGGGGGATGATTCTGATTGATAGTCAATATATCGTGCAGAAAAAGTCTATCAGTGTGAAATTAGTATATAACTAAACAAATATTTCTATTTGGACCACCCGTTGCATGCATATGTGTATTTAAATTTGAAAATCCAACTTCAAAAATGTAAACGTCGAGCTGATGTCACACATGAAAGTGTGTGTCAGGCCTAAAATTTCGGTTGAATTTATGTCAACAAACTTTTTTTATAAATATATTTACAATTGAACGAGATTTAAATATACTCGGTTAGTCATTTTGTATGTGACATTTTTATAAAATTATTATATACAAAATAGACCCCTGAGATTTTCCTGGCTTTCGATGTCGGAAGACATTTCAAATTTTATTGTTGTTCGAGTCTTTGCCGCTGAACATCATTTTCTAATAGAGTTAAAAAGTATGGGGTTCATGTGATGTAAATCAATAACATTTCTCTTTGAAGGATGGCCCAAAGAGAAATGGCCCTAAGCCAAAAGTGAAAAATGGACCCAAAATTTGATACTGAAAACAACAACACATCTCTTGGGACATTTAATTTTTTTTATTTTAGTGCAAAATTTCTGTATTTTTAATGGCCATCCTTAATTTTTTAGGAGAATTTACATTTTATAGAAGAAATGTCCCAATTTAAAAAATTAAAAATGGCTTCATCAACAGAAAAATATTTCCAAATTAAAAAGCAAATAATGAAAAATGGTCCAAAAAACTTGAAAAAGTCGTCCCATAATTTCGTCATTGTTATCAACAGAAAATATTGGGAGCAATTAACCCCATACGGTCTTTCAACCACTCATTTTGGTTAATTTAGCCATCCTTCAGCCGAGCGGGACGACGTTCTTCTCTGTGAATAGCGGCTTTGCTTCACAAAAAATTTTATGCATAGACGGTACATTTTTCGGTTTCAAAAATTTTTAATTTTAATTTTTGCCGCAAAAAGTAGGAAAAAATCAATGCAAAATTTTGTGCTATTTTTAGTGGACAATTATCTACATTCGTCGTGGTAGTGTATTGCATTAAGGAATAGCTTTGTTAAACTAGACTCCAAAAATATTTCAGAAGCCAAAGATTTCACAAGTATTTGATGTAAATAGATTTTCTAAATAAAATTATTTGTGATCAAAAAGTTGATGTACCAAACATTTTGTTTAGATTTGCTGATATTTTTTAACACGATCTTAAAATTTTGTTAAATATATATTTTTGTTTTTCTCTTCACCAAATTCGATTATATGGTAGAGTATATAAATTTTTCGTTTATAATGCAAAAGGTAACGATTTGAAATTAATTTTCAATTGGCTGTCTCATTTTATAAACTCTTTCTTTTTTCAACGAAAATCTTTAAAATAAGTTTTTGTTTCAAAATATAAAAACAGGCAGTGACTTTGAGTTATTGATCCTTACCATGGCAATAGTTTTTCAAAATTGACCTACTTCAATCATAGACTAGAATTTAGCACCGTGGGTTTTAATCTGTGAAAACAATGATTCCTCGTGGACACCAAGTCTTATTCAATGAATATATTTTGACTCTTTTAAACTTTGATAGAACCTTTAAAATCTCATTGACCAAAAACAATAAACACTTTTGATCATGTTAAACTATAAACAAAAAAAAATATTATTAATATAGGGTAAAAAGTATTCGTATTGATTGAATTTTGCCCTGAAACATGTTTGCTTTCCTAAATACTTTTAAGTTTTTATTTTTAGCAAGACCGAGCCACAAAATAAAACAAATAAACATGAATGTTTCAGTTTTCCTGTTTTCCCTTTAAATATCATAGAAAAAACTCTAAATAACTAAACGTACAATGTCCAGTTGTATATCAGATGGGACTTGAATGAAAAAAAGGAAATAGAATAGAAATTTGTTGGCACAACGGCCTCAAGCAATTTTTGCTTATTTAGACATGTGAAAAACATATTGGTTTTTAAACTTATCCAAATATATTTTCATTTCTTGCATTCAACATTTATACAAGATATTGCTTTCTCGTGTTTCCACTTCTGACAAGAGCAAGTGGGGGATATTAAAGTTTCTGATTTAAAGAGTAAACAAAACTTTGTGATACTTCTTTGTGCAATAGGAAAAAGTTAAGTATGAAAAAGGAGAAGTAGGATCTGCAGAGTAAAGAAATATCTTAAGTAAATATTTAACCAAAACAAGTTTTGCTATCGTCTCTTAAGCGCAATGTTATTTAGATTTTATTTATGGCCTTTCCTTCCTGTTTATAGTTTAAGCTTGTAACGCTGGACATTATTAGATATTAACTTGACTAAAGGATTAAATAATAAAGCCTTAAAAAGCATCCGCCTTTAGATTAAACTGGGGGAAGATAAGCAAGAGGGAATATTTGCTTTTCAGTTTTATCATAAGGGCAAGGAGTCATAAGAATCCTTGCCTTAAGGATTCAAAATGAAATATTAAATTTAGGTAATTTAAGGAAGAGATTTTTTCAAGTGCATGAATGATGAAATACTATTAGTAATAATAATTTTTTTTTATTTATTTAGGGAAAAAAGAAATAGTTACAATAAAACTTACATATTCAGGCAAAGCATCTGTCCATAACTGCATTGAAACTCTATACAACTTTTCTCACTGAAAAATTAGCAAAAAATAATTATACTAAAAAATAGAAAAATGAGTCTTATTTTTATTACAAAAATATTTCATCATATTCTAATTTATACAAAAACTCATTCTATTAAATTTCTCATTAGTCAAAGCTGTTCTACTATCTCTCGTATTCAATACGCTTATCACTAAAGTATGGATATTTTCCTAAGAGATGGAAAGATTTCTATATTGGGTTCTCATTCAAATCTGGTCATAAGTCAATTATAAATACAGCAAGACATCTGGTAAATTAGGTACGTAAACTTAAAAAAATAACAACAACAAATAATTTTCTTCCAATAACACTGGCGCTCTCGCTAAATGTCAAGACACCTTCATTATTTATACTGGTTTTAGTAGGTTGATATTTTTATTTTCTACAAATGGTCTATGTTTTATATACCCAAATTAGTAAATTGTTACAGCTAATAACCACAATTAATCAAGATGATATAAAATTTCAACAAACTTCAGCGTTAGCGGGCTCTGGCCACACACCTAAATATTCATTACAATTTAATTAAGAAAATTCCTCAAAGTCGGTAAGCATTTGCATCTGTCACGCTTGTTATGTGATAATTGCATAATTTAGGACGATAACACGAGTATTTCTACTTTCCTTATCCACACCATCTCATGCGCATGAGTGATATTTAATTATTTTTTAATTAATGTTACTTATACGTACCTGCGAACGCTCACACTAAATACCAGCAAGAGAATTCCTTTTTGCTAAACGACATTACAAGTTGAAAATTGTGGTAAATGTTGGAAAAATTAATTCTTGTGTGAAACGACTTTTATTTTAATATTTTCAGGAGGAAAAATCATCCATAAAATTTCATTTGACTTTAAACTTTAAGGTATAATTTTAATTTAATTTTTCCAAAAATATTATACAATTTTCTTAAAGAAGAAAAATTAAATTAGCATTAAATTTTACAAATTCCTCTTTGTAAATATTATTATTACAAACGAAAAAGTAAACGAGTAACGAAGAAGTTTTGTTTTTTTTTTGCAAAATACAACAATCTTCAGAAATAAATAAAATGAGCAAATTTTTTTCGGAAAAAACTAAACTGATGTAAGAGAACACCAGAAATGTGGATGGTTAAGGAAGAAAAAGTACTTGAAAGGAAACTGAATAAAAGATGATTTTATAGAAAATATGGAGCCAAAAAAAGGAATGAAAATGAGATGATATCAACGTTAAATATGCCAACATTACTTATGCAAAAAATGAAGAAAAGAATAGAAAAAAGGAAAAAAGCATTTGACGTAAACATTATACATTAAGTTACTAAATACTGACCTTCGTAGACTAGTAGGTAGTGTACTAGACTCGTAGTGCGAAGGTCCCAGGTTCGAATCCTGCCGCAGAACTCTGGCAGTTTGTGTCTGATAATTAAAAGGGAGCGCACAACAAGCCTTCACTGGCTTAAGTGTATGTCGTATGACATGGGCTATCACACCCCTCCAATCAACCTAACCTAACCTAACCTAAGTTACTAAATAAGCCAAACTTATTGGGAAAGAGCATGCAGTCCTGTAAGGGAGTTAAGTTTTTTAAATTAAAACAATAAAAACATTTTTTATTAATGGATAAACAAAATGTTACCCTTTTTGAGAAAAGAAAACGACATAAATTAAGGATCAGAGAACTTAATTTGAGTACATGGAAGACACAAGAAAGTGTTTGTGAGTAAGCAAAATATAGTTCCAATGAAAGTGGGCTCCTTTATATTAGAACCAGCTTCTGAGAAGCCAAGTAAATGTGGAAAATATATTCAGTTGATACTCTAATTTTAGCAAAAAACTGATTCCACAGCATAAAGATTTCCGGTGGAAGAGATCCAACATGCTGTTATGTGTCACAAAGGCTAGATATTCCTTTCTAGTGGACGTCATATATTTTTATATATACTGCAATCGTTGGCTTTGCTCGAAAACTCAGCTCTATTAATAATCCTCTTTTAGTAGCATATGCCCCAGGCAGAGCCTACTCTTATGCTTTTATCGGGCTTATCGCTGTATTATATGCTTTTTGTAGCATAGAACTTTCCATTTGGCTTGTATGCAGATCTAAAAGAAGACGACGGTAGGAACCAAACCCGCCACCTTTCGAATACTTGTCTAGTAGACTGGCTACTAGCCGACGGAGCCATCTTGTAGACCTTGCAAAATTGTCAGAGCTGCAAAGGAATGACTAATTATTCACCAAGAATGACAAATAATTAGAGGCATTATTTTCCCAAAAAAAAAAAAGAATTCAATTGATATATGAATGCATTCATAATGTATTAAAAGCCTTTGAATGCATTCATTTTGTGAAGAAAATGCATAGAAATTAAATTTGAATAAATTCATGTACTTGGCTTCAGAAAATCCATACTTTCCTTACTTTTGAATCTGTTTGGGCTAGATTCAAGTATATATGACTTGATTTATCTCTTAAGTGTAGTCTCTTTGATTTTGATTTAACTTAGTGACTCCGAAAGCTTGAGTTCCTCAAAAAATATTTCAACCACTAAGCAAAGTCTGTTTGAAGGAATTTTAAGAGACCAAAACTGCACTTTATTTGTCGAAATACTGAAATTCAGTCTAGAGAATACTAGAAATCACTTCTTCATTGAAAAATTATATAACATATCATGGAAGTTAACAAAACACCTTAAGGAAGCTTCAATCGGTCAGACATTCCAGCAATAAAATCAAAGATTCTTCATTCATTTAACAATATTAGAAAAAATATCACTTGTTGAACAAAGGCATTTCCATATTTAAAAAATGGAGTCTTTGTTCTTTTATCAATTGGGCTGCGAAATTACCAATATGGACATTAAATCGTTATTAATGGCATATTATTTTCTAAAAGAGGTATTCCAGTTTGCCTATGAATTTATGAGAAAATCTATTGCGGTAGTCCTTAATAACCTTGCACTTATTAAAGAACAGTTTTTCCCCTTTTTAAAGAAGCAAAAACTCTATTTTTTTTAAAGAAAAGAAATCGCCATAAGACATATTCGAGATCTTTTGACCCGTTTTCGTTTCATATCACGCATAGTTTCGTACTTCTCATTCCCTTACAATTTAAATCATGTAACCATATCCTTGACCATACGAGTATTGTAAAGTTTTTTCATAATATTTTCTAAACAATCTCACTATATTTGCATTTCTTAAGAAAGAAAAAAAAAAAGAAAATTATCAAAAATTTATGCAAAAAACATGAATATAAAAATAGTACGAAAGAAAAGTTTTGCATGTCATTGCAAACAAAAGTGAAAATAAACAAATAAACTCTTACACATAAAAGCTGATGTTATTATGCACAAAATATGAACAGTGGAATCTGTCATATGAGAAAGTACGTAGTAAGACAATTTCATAGAAATCCGAAAGTTATTTAAAAAATATATATGGCCGGATTAAGGCCTCAGTTGAGGATCTAAGAATTCCAACATTATTATATAAATTTTTTCAATTGTGTTATTAATAACCTTTGCTTCCTCTATCCGCAATATTTGCATCATGTGCCTCGAGGCCCCCAAGATATGTATTAAATTTTAATAGAAAATATATTCTCTTCTAAAGCTAATCACAGCCAAACACATAATAAAAATCGAGGCGAAAATGATTCCGGACATAAATAATTGTAAATTCTGGATAACTGATATCCAGCAATCTTTTAAAGCAGAGCCGGGGTGTAATTCTCTTATAACAAAAGAATTTCCAAAGAAGTCAATAAGCTTCGCAATTTGTGATCCAGTGGTAGTAAGAAATTTGACTTCAAAGATTCCAGTAGGTGTGCATATGTTAATATTTTAGTTTATAAAAACATTTCACAGCATATTTTTTAAGACGGTTAAAGTTGTTGTTAAAAAGGTTTTACTCTAACCTTTTGGGAAATTACTTTTAATGTCGGTGTGGGAGGTATCTCTCTTCAGGCCCTTAGCATATTGGTTACAACGTGACAACTTCTGCAGCATGTGAATTTTGAACACTACCATTATTATAATCAACCGTACATACGATGATTAGGTTTTAATTTTTATGCGAGGTACCCTGCCCTCTACTCCTATCCAGTTTGTTTTATTGAGACCGTGGGTATTGGCCGCACCGATTTCGAATAATGTCACTGTTGTATTAGCGAAATATAAAATTATTAAATATTACTTTGTACAGGAGGTACCCTTTTCAACGGTTCTATTACATATTCGATAACATGAGCCGTCTCTTGAGCATATCCTTTTTATGTAGAACAAATTTACAAGATCGGTTCCCAAATTAAAAAAGAATCACCATGCATACGACATAAGAAACATATTATTGAATATATAAATTCTTGTTAATTAACACTATTTTTTTCGACCTTTTTTGTTTTAATATATATAATTTTTGTAATCAAGCGTTAGGTCTTTTTTTTTAAAATAATAATTTTATTCAATATTTCGACGCCTCTTTGGGCGTCTTCTTCAGGAAATTTTTTTTATTAATTAAAAAAAATTTCCTGAAGAAGACGCCCAAAGAGGCATCGAAATATTGAATAAAATTATTATTTTTTAAAAAAAGACCTAACGCTTGATTACAAAAATTATATATATTATAAATTCTTGTTTGAAATCAACATGAATTGAAAAATTGGCTCAAATCTTTAAAAATCGCTGTCGTCGAAAAAATTTTATAAATTTTTGGCGATTAATCACCTCGAATTAATGACTGGAAATCAGAAATCAGATATTCTAGAGCCAACAACATTTAGATCCGTCTAAAATCTGCGTAGAGTGAAGAAAATTGCACAGTGTGCTGAACGTATCAGTACAATAGGAAATATTGATAAAAATCTGACAAACGGATGGTAAGTGTTCACTTTCTAACCATTTCAGAAAATGACTGGCTCTCATCATATTAAGGCTGTGTCTAATAAAGTTCTATATATAATAATTGCAAAAAGCACATTCATGTGTATTATTTTAGTTTTTTAATCATGTTTGGTGTTCAAATTTTGTAGAAAATTTACATTACAAAAGAAGATGCCCACATAAATGAAAAACAAAAAAATTATAACAAAATAAGTAGAAATTAATAAAATAAAAAAT
Organism: Germaria angustata; assembly: GCA_963681545.1. Lineage (NCBI taxonomy): Eukaryota > Metazoa > Arthropoda > Insecta > Diptera > Tachinidae > Germaria > Germaria angustata. The sequence goes on from OY813000.1 coordinate 68,305,141, forward strand.
AAAATAAATAGAAAGTGGATGCTTCAGTCGTTCATATATTTGTTTGCTTCTTGATTTCTCCCAATGATGCCATTTTGATTCTACTTTGCACCAACAGCGACAACATGAAAAATCTTACAACAGAATTTGGTTCTCTTTTTCTTATAAAAATGAGAGTTTTTATTTTACTTTGCTTTTAATTACAAACTCTTTGTACAATTTGCAGTCACTTTAAGAGGAAGTAGACTAGACATACGCTGAGAGATTCAGATGACAACATCACAAAAAGCGCCATCCGGTGGAGTTCCATATGCAGTTTTATGTAAGGCCAGCCTGGTGCCCTAGTATACAAATACATAACTTGTGTATATATAAAATCTATATAAAAATAATTAAATAAATAGAATCAATCGTACCCTCACTGCAGAAAACGTTTGAGTAACACAATTTTTGATATTCACTTTTTCATCGTAATCGTTAATTTACGATCACTATAATTCAATTCGTAAAATTTTATAATCGCTAGAAGTGGCATAACAAACTAAAAGCAAAACCAATCTCGCAGTAGTCATGCAATTAGGTGCAAAGGCATTTAATAAAAATACTTCTTCTTTTCTTTATCCCTTAAAGTTTTTTTCGCTTAAGGCATGTAATAATTCATGAAACAGACTCTGAAATCTGAGCACATAGAGATTTTAAATATAGCAAAAACCTATCTGTAATCGTCGAGTTTCTATCAAGCAGTATAAAACCTGTAAGAGAGAGGTCGAAAAATTAAGATTTTATAGCAATGATGACATAATCTATGCACAAGTCGAAAAAATTAGTCGGTCATATTATTGTCAACTGTAGACAATACAGGAGAGCTTGAAAGAACAAATACACTGTAAAACGGCAAACACTCTTCTACATGCAACATGATTAAGGTCGCTATCTTAGCATCACACGTAATATATAGAAAATAAAATACAGGACTTAAAATAAAGCATAAGCGAAGAAAGTTCCTAATTATAAGAGGATATTTCATTCAAAATTACTGTAACAGAAACAACGGAAGCCGGCTCAAAAGCAACTTATGGCAGTCGTAGAGCCACAGCTGTCACTAGATACATGTCATAATCTTATCTATAACGAAGTATTACAAAAGAGAGGTATTTCCTTCTGTATAATATGAGTGAAGTTATCACAAGATTCCAGGTATTTCATACTTAAGAAAGAAGAGCTAAAGCATTGAAGAAATTAAACGGACATAATTGTACCCATTCCGCTCAACAAGTGTTAAATTGGAAACAACGTGGAATTATTGTTACTGCTTATTTGACAAATTCTGATGTCTGATGTTTAAATGTTCCATATGCTCGAACAATTAAACATTTAGCTGAGGGCCTTGTAAAAACTGCAGATGTTTCGAGAAGTGTCCGGTATCGTATTACTACTTCGAGCGAAAACATTACTACTATTAACGATGACGTCAGAGAGAATCCACAAACATCAACGAGACCACAATGCACACAATAAGGGATAAGCAGACGTTCCTTGCAACGCATTTTTGTGAAAGATTTTAATATGTCGAGCTTCAAAATACAAACTGATGACTGTAGAACAAAGTAAACTAACTGCCATACTCTGTTAAATCTGGCGGAAAAAGAGGATGATTTTGCATCAAAATTCATAATGGGCGATGAAGTCTATTTCATTTTAGATTGATATGGTAACAAATAAAGTATGCGATGCGATTTTTTTATTTTTTAATTTACAATCATTAGGAAGATTACCTCCATTTCTAGGATTTTTCGCAAAAGGCACAAAAAATGCACATGAAAAGAGATGTCATCACCTCGAAGTGACAATATGGTGTAGCGATTGCAATGTAAAATTTAGTCTATATATTTTAATAAAGACGCCAATGGCACAACTGCAACCTTAAATGGTGCGTGTTACAAACAGACGCTAAACGAGCCTTTTTTAGCGCATGTTATCATTACTGTCGATTAACAAGACGCTCACCAATTTGTAGCCAGACCTAAAAAACCAATTCGGGGACTGGCCATTTAAGCCTTATAGTTTTTTCAAATTAATATCAACATTCTTACATTTTAAATAAACAGAGCTTTTCTTCCTTTATAACAAAAAGGCAACCAGTTGAATTTGTGACATTACTTTCGCACCACCTTTTATTAGCACTGGTATATTTGTTAATCCGTAGTCGATATTTAAATGATGTCATTTCCCATCGAATTTATTTGGCAAATTGTAATAATCAATATCGGTCAAAGGTAATTTTTATATTCTAACAATACACCTTTTTTTTATAAATATATGAAATTCTGATATAAATTCTCCGCTTTTTCTAAATATGTTTTTCGTCCTTTACTTCAAGTTTTTACTCTAAAAAGTTTTATTTAGGATAAATTATAATATGTGAATGTTTGAGATGAAATTTAACATGTAGCATAATAATAACAAAAAGGACTTATCTAAAGAGTGTGTTTGAATTAGTATAAAGTTGAAAACATGCAAGTGTATGTGTTTCATGTTAAGCATTTTGTAATAGCAGCATGTAATACGACTATCTTGTAATATGGTTATGATGATTTTTCCTTCTTTTTTGTTGTATATATTTACGTTTGATGATGTGCCAAAAAATCTGTAAAGAAATTTTCCACACAAAGAATAATAGTATTAATAATACAATAAAGAAAAAAATGCTGTATAGAATTGAAAACTTTTATAAGAAGCCAAGAAATATACAAAAGCCTAAAAGAAGGCAATATTTTGTTTTTTTTGGACACATTACAACACATTGAAATTTATATGGCCCATAATTTAAATTGGAATTTTATTAAGCAAAAGTGCCTTTTATTGTTGAAAATTAAATTATTTCGTTTTCTGTAGAAAAGCTTTATACTCGTAGTTTCGATTTTAGTTTAGTTTTTTGTTTTGTTCTTGATTTAAAATGGCCTGTGCTCTATTTTAAGCCATATTAAGTCCTAATTATATATATAATATTTGAATAAATGAGAATCTTTAGGAAAAATATATTAATAAAAATACGTTTCTTGTAATATTTAAAAAAATTGCTTGTCTACCTACAAACCATTTGGTTTCTTTAATTGAAATAGTAAGATATTATTTTCATTGATTCAGACTTGTTTTACAATTTTAGCTAAAATGAAACCTTTTTAAAATTTATATTTTTTCAAATGATATGAAAACAATATATTTTATATATATTTTAGTCGCTACATATCACCAAATGTATTTGCCGTACCTCGAGTGGGATATTATTCCCGATAAAGTCTACACTTATGCGATATTCAAATATTTTATTTTTACTCTTTAAGATTGCCAAAAAAGATTTTGCATAAAGGATAGTGGGAGGTAAGATTAAGACAAGCATTGTTAGACTTGAGAGCTGGCAAGACATAAATAAAATTAACTAGACCATCTTACTACTGCATAAAGCCTTCAAGCGTTCCTTCGTAACATGTATTGAATGTCTTTTTCTATCCTTGGTAGGACATCTATGACAAAAAAGTTTGCAAAGCCAAGATAATACAAGACTTAAGCATAAAAAACTAAATGTCGTTCTGATTGCTGACTTTACTTATAAAGTACTCGTTATAAAGCAAAGCTCTATTTTTCTTACATAAAAATTATTGAATTTGAGCTGGCCGCGTTCTACTCTCCCCGTAAATAACATAATTTTGTGCTGCGTGCACAAAAGATAACGATAAACTCACATATCTTCATATAATTTATCAGATTGCACTTATACTTCTCAATATTTCTCCAATACTTTGAATGGCAGACTACTACAAATACATATCTTCCTATGGCTAGGTATATCGATTAAAAGCTCTCAAAAGAAATTTGATTTTGGATGAGAAATCTCCTTTATTAGGTCTGAAGTAGATGACTATAATGTCTGATAATTCGATCCTTCGCACATTTACTGACTTATTTTCAGAGCAAAGCGGAAATTTATCAACAGCTGAATGGACTAAGTAAAAATTTCATATGCAAATTGAAAATCCCAGGCCCATAGAAACCTCGCTCATCACCATTTTAATGCTTGTTATCTTCCCTTCCCATAATTTATAAGAGACGTTGTTCGTTTTATCAAAGGAAACATTCATAAATGCAGTTATTGTCCAAGCGGCGTTTTTAAAGTTGCACATTTGGAAATGCAACAACTGCGAAAAATTGACAGCAATGTTTAACGACAGATGGCTGGAACAACAACCGATTAACGAAAATGGGCGTGCTCTTCGTGATTTTTTTGGTCAGCACAATCGACCACATTTTCACTTCAGTGGATTCGTTAACAAACAGAATTGCCGCATTTGGACAAATGAGAATCCAGGACCGATTGTTAGAAAGCCGACCTTTGTGGGCAAAAATTGAGGATATGGAGCTGGACAATATATGGTTCCAAAAGGATGGAGCCACTTGCCACACAGTCAACGAAACAATGGCTCCTTTGCGCGAGATATTCAATGGGCGTGTTATCTCACGTAGTGGCGATGTTAATTGGCCGCCACGATCATGTGATTTGACACTGTTGGACTCCTTTCTTTGGGGATATTTGAAAAACAGTGTACGTCAATAAGCCAAGAACAATTCAAGAGCCAAAGGATGAGATAATTTGGCACTTTAACGACATTGAACCTCAATTATGTCTCTCAGAGAGATTGAAAAAATGGACCATTGGATAGAAGTATGCCGCTGAAGCCGTGGCGAGCATTCGGTCAATATTTTGTTTTACACATAATTGTCATAAAAAATATTAAGATAATTCTTTGAAAACTTTTTGTTTTATTTGCAATTAACATCGTGCGTTTTGGTTCTACCACCCATTATATATACATTCAAGGAATTAAAAAAAAAAAAGTTAAAACTACAAAACCGAGTTAATATTTTTCTAATCCAATATTATGTAAATCAATTGTTCAATATAAATAAAATAATTTAATATAAAGTTTAGTAACTCAGCAATATCTCTTTATAAAAAATGTATTAATTTTAATATATTGATCAGTATATTGTGTTTTATATAAAAATAATATTAACGAAATTCCCAGAAATTAACAATGAAATTAGTTCGCATTCAATGGATGTTGGTCAAGTTAAATGTGTTACAAGAAGCAATGTTGATAATGTTAGTATGTCATAGTTCCCAAAACTGTCGACAATCTGGAAGTGTAAAACTACATTGTTTCCTGAGAATTTTTTTCAATGCTTTACGGGAACGAAAACCTAATTCTGGCAAATCTACAAGTATTTTGCAGATTCATCAAACATTTTTTCAACGTCATGTTAAGGCTTGAACTAAAATCTAACTATTGGTCCAAAGCAATGCCTTAAAAAATATGACAATTTGTACAAAATCTGCTGTTCATTGAAAATCTTAATAAACATTAATACTTTTATAGTGTAAACAGTTTCTTTTACAATATGGGCCAATAAAATTGTGTGGTATAAAATTTTTCTTTAAATGTGTGCCGACTTAACTGTCATTTATTTGGACTCTCTGGTGCATATGAGTATTAGAAATGTAGGGATTTTATAACTTTATAGCTATTTTGTCTGTTTCAAAGTTCCCATACATGACATCATCATGACATCCTTGAACGCTTCGTTTTTTTTCAAAATTTTATATATAGAATGACATTTTTATTTGAAGCCCCACTCAGTGATAAGGGTATTGGATCGTTTAACATCACTAAGCTAAAGGAAGAGAAAAAAATAATTTGAAATTAAGTGACTAACGTATATCTTACCCACGTAATTGTAAGCATATTAAAATGTTAAATACTTGGGAAGATTACTCTCTGTCTTGGTACCTTAGTACATGTGTCCTTAATTCCTATTCATACATACAAACACCAACACTGCTACACTTACATAAACACACTTGTTCACCTACAAGCAAAGTACTAAAATGCTGATGAGCGGAGCATCACGAAATGGATGAAAAAAGCCCATTGGTATACATTATGGAAAGCAAAAGTTTATATCAAACACTGTACACTTACGTGAAAGTGTATGTCAGTCGAAGGTGTGTGTGCATTACATGCATCCGTGCTTGTATATGACAGCCAAGTGCTTAATAAGCATGTCTGTTTCTAAGAGATGTAACTATGTTAAGTACTTGTATTAGAAAAAAATAAATAAAAATAAAAAAGAAAGCTTAACGCATGACGTAAAACTAATTGTAAAATGAATTTAGCGGCGGAATATATAGAAAACGTAGTGCAAATTGGTTGTAATTTTGGATAAATATGGCGTCTAATTTTAAGGATGTCTAAAATGAGAAACAAGTTCAGTAGCTAATGCTGGGATGTAGGCATAAGTCGGGTAATTGGAGACCAATTTCTCTGCGGAGTACCATATAAAGAAATGGGAGCCGTAAGTTGATAAGGCAGCTCTTCTTACGCTATTAAAGTTCACTCTTGTGGAAAGGAGAGAATGGAACAAATGCCTACCGCTACTGTAAATAAAGTACAAATGCTAGAGATCAATGGAAGCAATTATCGCAATTATTTCAAATTATAGAAAATATTGCAGCTCTTAAGTGTAATATCACAGAAATTTTGGGATATGAAGGGCGCCGTAATTGAAATTTTTGAGAAGAAAGTGGGACTCCAGATGTATATAAGATAAAAATGAGAGACCAAATTTTAGCTCTGAAAGGCGAAATTGAACTTCCAAAACTCATAAATCTTTAGTGCAGAATACAGAAATTTCAGAAGCCTGTTCAATATCATTTGAATACAAAAGTTTTGGTGTTGTATTCTGGTACTACAAAAAATAATAATTTCCCAGTAAAAAAAGAACTTCCACGAGAACAGGTTTCACAACTTGTGATCCGGAAAAAGTAAAAATTCTATGTTTTACTGTATAAAGAATCATTCTATTGGACACCTTTTTGTGGTCACATAATTTATTTTTTATTGATACTTTTGTGGACTGATCTTGAACTCGATATTGAGAATGTAAACCATGTTTATATGTTGTCATATTTTGTAAACTGACTCGTATTTGAGATCGAATTATTTTTCAAAATGAAAAATTTTCAAATTGGTTTTCTTTAAATCGCATGACTTAGTACATTTAAAATTATATTTGAATCATATCTTTTAAACATCAAAAACATTATTTATATATGTAAATATTATTCGAAAGTGATATTGATAAACATTTATATTCTAACGACTATAAAAATCACATAAACTATTGAGAAATTCTTTGAGAAAAGAAAATTTTCAATAACGATTTATAAATCGAAAAAAGATGATATTGATGCAAACAAGAAAAAATCAAAATATGTTTTGCATTCTGCAGAGAACAATTTATTTTAGTGCAAAATTTAGAAACCCTAATCAATAACTTGCAATATATTAAAAATAATTAGAATTGAATAAGAAGCAAAACTCCGATAAAAGGCTGCTAAAACTAATTGGCTTATGGAGAGAAATTCAACACTAGCGCTAGATTGCAAATTTCTTCTATACAACTTGATGACAAAAAGAAGGGCAACATGATAAAATCCTTAGTTCTACGTTTAATGCAACTCTTTGGTACGCCAAAAAAATCGCATATTCATAAAGACCTGTGGCTTCAAAAGACGTGGCAACATACGTGTACATAAGGAAATTTTAATATCATCCAAAACACTCGGCTGAGAAGGAGGAATACTCTCGCTCTTAGCCGAACACGACTGATGTGAAGAAGCTATAGAAACTGACTCTGGAAAGATCATAAATAAAAGTTATAGATTGCGAGTAACAAATTCCTCTGAATCTGACAGCAACTTGCACAGGACAGATAAACATGTCAGAAACTTATGCAATATAAGGTAGTCTAAAACGAATTTTCTGCAAGCAAGTCATGATAAAAATGCAATATTATGCAATTTTTAGCAGAGAAAACTAAAAACACTAATAGTGAATATCTGACTGACCTTCGCACAGTGGCTGAAAATCGTTTTTCATTGGCTAAAATTCTGTAACTTTTGAACCGATCAAAATATTGAAGTATTTTTTTTTAATGAATAGATATTTAGTTCAGCTTGACTCAGTTTTAATTACATTAAAATTGATTGAGTACTTCTTAAGGACTTCTAGGTCAAAGTTGAACTTTTGATTTTTTTTTTTAACTTTTGGAGTGAAATATGGGTTTATTTCTTTTATTTGCATATTAAAAAATTTTATATTTGGAACTTAATAATAATTGTAATTATTTTTTGGGATAATGGAGTTTTTTTAATGTTACACTCAAAAAATTTTTTACACTCAAAAAAATGTTTACACTCAAAAAAAATAGTAAAATTAACTGGAGATTTTGCTGTTACCGAAGAAAATTTTTTTTAATTTTTGCTGTCAAAATAGGTTTTATTTATTATTATTTTTTACTAATACTATTATTTTTTACCAATACAATGGAAGGCAATTATAATTATTATTCATTTGACACAAATATTGATTGCAAATATTCTATATTTTTCTCTGTACTATTTCTGTTCTTTAGTAGTTTTTTGGCTTCTTCATCCATATCCCCATGTTCCACTTTCCATTTATTTCGAATATTGGAGATGAACGGATCTAACGTTGCCAATAATATATTAAATAGATCTTCATTTGTGAAATTTCGTGAAATTTTTCTAGTATTGTGCTCTCTATAAAATCTGTAATCCTTGTTCTTTTTTTTCCTGAGCCTCCTCTGATAGATCTCCAAGTGGCACCAAATGATATTTAATGATATCTTCTCCATGATAAAGGATTTTGTGAACTGTTGCAGACATATTTCTCCATGGGTAGTTGGTTGTATATATTTTTGCAGTTTCCTTAGCATAATCTCCAAATTGTTTAGAGTCAATTTCTTCATTGCACGCAAGTATTTCTAGGATTATTTTAAATCTGAAAATAAGGTTTAAATCCACTCCTGTTATTTCAGATGCTGTTTCTGGATCTGAAAAGAATCTTCGTGCGGTATTGCCATCATTTGTATTGCCTGACCCTTGTTTTGGCGGATCTCAAATCAATCCAATTTTGCGATATTCATCTTGAACATGCTTCTTTTTTGAACTTCTTAACTCTTTGTTGGTTTCATTGTTTCTTATGGATCCTGAAGACCCGAAATTTAAATCATAACTGACTTTTAGTATATGTTCCATAAGTCGTATTCTTGCATGTAGTGGTGATAATCTAAATTCATATGCATCGGTATTATGTAATGATTTTGTCGGAACTTGGTTTAATTGGGTTGATGCTGCTTGGCATATAATGCAACTGGATGCAGCCCTCGTGTTAGTCAAAGCCTGACCTACTTTTCCATCTATCAGGACTAATTGGTAGCTTACTTCAATTTGCCGCCCATCTAACTGTAATTGTAATGGCTGTAGTGTTGCAATTTGGGACTTGATATCACTAATTTCTTTGTTAATGGCATCACTAGTTTCTTTTTTGAATTCAAATTTGATTGGGCTGCAGTATTTCGTATAAGATGGTGTCTCATTTTTTCAAATATCCATTGTTTGCGTTGTACTAGTCGAAGGCTCTGAATCTTCCTTCTTTAACGCATTTCGAGATATTGATTGTAGCAAGCATTCGGCTGTGTGATCAAGTAGAGATTGTAGTTGTACCTCTGCCGAAATTGGTGTGATTGTAATAGTGTCCTTTGATGGCAAACAGTCCATTTTAGCAGCAGTTATGTGATTATATGCTGGATAGATATTTGAGCCCTTTTCAATCGCACGCAATCTGAGCTTAATATATTGCTGTTTTGTTAATTTCAAATCCAGAAATAAGGCTAATGCCTCCTCATTTGTGTACTGTATTGCATCGCTCGGAGTTGGAATACTTTTAAGAATTCGTTTTGTTCTCACTGGACTAGCTTTAGCAGCACTGATCGGTAAACAAGCAAATTATTGTGGCTCTGAACAAATCTTTTTTAAATACTGAAAATAAGGAATAAAAACCCTATTAATTTCTTCCTAAAATAAAACAAAACATCAGCAATCAAGTGTCAGTAAAAAAAAAGTGAAATACATCTGAATTAGTTGTTATTTCAACATAATGACTGAGTGCAGTAAATGCAGATCAGCGATAAGAGGTGAAAGTGGCATACGGTGTAATGGTGTATGTGAGAAAATTTATCACCTTACAAAAAAATGCGCGGGTATTGACCAGTATTCCGCTAAAGTTTTTGATGAAACCAACTACATAAGATTTATTTGTGATGATTGCATCCAATACATTCAGAATGTAGATTTGGTGTTGAGGGAAATACAAGATAATGTCAACAAAAACAAACAAACATTGGCGGAATATAAACATGAATTTGAATGTTCACTTAAACAAAATGAAACTGAAATAAAGAAGTTATTAGAAGCAATAGAAAATAGATATGATGCAAGATTTAAGAAAATGGATAACATTCAAAAAATATGTGAGAAAAGTGTTGATGAAGTAAAAAGTTTGTATGTAAATGTAAACGAAGTCGAAAACAAAAACAAGGACATAATTGAAAAGATCAGCAATAACAATGTAAAGATGTGCGATGAGATAAAAAGAGCGGTAAAAGAAGCAAATGTAAAAAAGTTATCATATGCCCAAACAGCTGCAAAAGCAGTGATACCAGATGTGTCAAAGAGAGTTCCCTTAATTCTTAAACCCAAAGAAAAACAAACAGTGCAAAAAACTAAAGAAGAACTAAATAAAAAGGTGGATCCAAAAGATTTTAAAATCGTAAATATTGAAAACAGACGAAATGGTACTCTGGTTATACAGAGCGAAAGCATGGACGAGCGCGAAAAAATAAAAACAGCAATTCAGAATGAAATAAGTGATAAATATGAAGTGAAAATTCCGAAAGAGGCCGAGATGAACATAATAATAACGGACATGAGTATTAAATCAAATGAAAATGAATTATTGGAAAAATTAAAAAAACAGAATGAGGTAATAAAGGACAGTAATGTGGAAATTGTAAAATGTTATGAGACCAAAAGATTCAATAGATCTGTCTACAACGCAAAAATAAAAATTGATTATGCAACATATCACAAAATTATGCCTATGCAAAGATTAAACATTGGGTGGGAAAAATGTAGAATATTTGACGGTACTAATATAATGCAGTGTTTTAATTGCCAAGGTTTTAATCACAAAGCAAATGAATGCAGGAACGAAGCAGTGTGTTTTAAATGTCATGGAAACCACAAGAGTATAGAATGTACAAAGGAAATATTGAATAAATGTATTAACTGCGTCAGGGAAAACAATAGGCTAAATCTCAACCTAGATGAAAATCATGCGACAATCAACAGGGAATGCCCAGTATATAGAAATAAATTGAATTTAAAAAAAAGAAGGATTGGAATTGATATAGAGATATAACAATCAAAACAAATACATGGAATATACACCAACATACAGGGGTTAATAAATAATTTCAGCCAACTAGAAATAATTGTGGAGTCGGTTAAACCCAATTTTATAATATTATCAGAAACGCATAAGACTGAGCAGATAGATGAAACAGAGGTTGAAATAAATGGATATAATCTATATAACACAGTATCTAATTCTAATAAAACTGGAGGTGTAATTTTATATTTTAAAAAACAATGGAGGGTCACAATTATAAAGTCAGACATAAAAGATTCCGAGTACTGGATAAGTGCACATATGGCCAAAAAATATAATGTTTCGTTTATTGTAATAGCTATTTATAGGTCACCAAGTTATTCGAAATCGGAATTTTGTGATAAACTGCAAGATTTTCTGGAAGAAGTGTGTGAACACAATTGTGACATAATAATAGCCGGTGACTTTAATATTGACTGGAATAATGACTTTTACAAAATAAAAATTGAAAGTATATTAAACGATAATGGCCTAAAACAGATAATGAATGAAAACACACGAATAACACAGAACTCAAAAACAATTATAGATTATATTATAACAAATAGTGAAGCCGTGATTGCTAAAACAAATATAAATAACAAGATATCAGACCATGAAGCTATAGATATTATTATTGAATATGAAAGAGAGACTCCAGAAATAGAAACAAAACAAAAAGAAATTTTTAAATATAATAAGAACTATTTTCGAAATGAGCTAAGTGCAATATTACAATATAATGAAATGTTGAATGTTAATGAACAAACTGAAGATTTTGATAAATGCATGGAAGTAGCAATAGCTAAATTTATGATAAAAAGGCAAAGAATTGAAAGCAGTAATAATAAGTGGTTTAATAGCGATCTAAGAAATTTGAAATTGCAAAAGGTCAGAGTATATCAGAAAGCCGTATTTGACAACACAAGCACAGCATGGACCAACTATAAAACAATAAGAAACAAATACAAAAGCAAAATAGAAAATGAAAAACGTAAATATATTAATAATAAAATTGCAATGTCAAAGGACCAAAAGGAAATGTGGGCTGTGATGAAAGAACTTGTATTAAGAAAACCTAGAAATGTGATAAAAACTGTGATATTTAATCAAGTAGAGTGTAAGAATAATATGGAAATAGCTGACAAATTTAACCATTATTTTATAGATAGTATTAAAGAAATAAGAAGTTCAATAGAAAATGTGCAATACAAAAACCTGATACCTGTGATAAACTCAAAGTTTAAGTTTCGTGCGATATCTATATTAGAATTAAAAGACGCGTTTAAGAATATAAATAACAAACCTGACTATAAAAAAACTACAAAAAACATAATTTTAGACACATGGGACATAACGGGCAATATCTTGTTAAACATTATTAACAAATCAATGGAAACAGGAACTTTTCCAGAAAATTGGAAAGAATCAATGATTACACCAATTGCAAAAGTTAAAGATACAAACAAAAGTGAAGAATTTCGTCCAATAAATAGTTTAAAAATTTGTGAAAAGGTGTTTGAAAAACTTGTAAAAAATCAACTAGAAGAATATATAGAAAGTAATTCACTACTATTTAAATATCAGTCAGGATTTAGAAAAAAACATTCATGCGAAACAACTGTAAATTATCTAATAAACAGGTGGAAATGTGTAAAGAAAAATAATAAAGTTTTGTCTATTTTTCTTGATTTTAAACGAGCGTTCGAGACGATTGATAGAAACATTCTGATACAAAAACTTCACAGGTTTGGAATTCAAGACACTGAGCTAAATTGGTTTAAAACCTATTTAGCAAATCGTAAGCAAAAAACAAAAGTTAATGACATAGAATCGACTGCGATAGAAAATGAATACGGCGTACCGCAAGGCTCAATATTGGGAGCTCTCCTATTTATTATTTATATAAACGATATTGAAAAGATAGTGGAAAAGTGCGAAATAATCCTATACGCAGACGATACGCTTATATTTACAGAAGCAGAAACAGAAGAAATGTGTTATGAAAATATAACAAGTGATATGCACAATATAAACAAGTGGTTAAAAATGAATAAATTAAAACTTAATTGAAAGAAAACCAAATTAATGGAAATTAACATGAACACAGACAAAATATTTAATATAAACAATATACCAATTGAAAAAGTTAACAGTATTAAATACCTAGGTTTCATTATTGACAAGAAATTAAAGTTCAACGAACATATTGAATACATATGTAAAAAGATCGGGAAAAAAATCGGGTTTTTTAAGCGTTTGAGAAATAAAGTTTCTACAATAACATCTATAAATATATATAACACAATAATTAAACCACATTTTGAATATGGATCAACTATATTATACTCCAGCTGCAGTGATCAACAAACTTCAAGACTACAAAAGCTTCAGAACAAAGCCATGCGCGCAATATTGAAATGTAATCGACTAACATCAATTAGACACATGCTAAACACCCTAAGATGGTTAAGTATTCAAGAAAGACTACAACTAAACACAATAAGTTTCATTCAAAAGTTGAAAATGGGAGATGCACCCGATTATATATTGGAACAGACAAGATACGTGAGAAATGCTCAGCCATACAACCTCAGAAATGCTAATGACTTCAGACTACAACAAGCTCATAACAATGCGATGAAGAAAACGTTTTTCTATAAGGGTTTGAGATTATACAATTTGATGCCAAATGAAATTAAGAATGAACAAAATGTTAGAATATTCAGAAAAAATGTTGTAAATTTCATTAGATATAATTCAGTTCAGAACACATAATAATTTTATTTTTTAACATATTTAATTTAATGTAAATTTTCAAAGTATTTAAAATACTACTCAATAAAACTATTAAAAAAAAAAAACTTTTTCAATGATATCCACTTTTGTTAATTGGTTCTGTGATCGTAATTGATGTAGGAAAGATTCTTTTATATTTGTACAACCAATTGCATCGTTAACATCTTTAAGTTTCCGCTTCTTAGATCTGTCGCTGCAGTTGTCCAATGATTTGCGTGGTCTTCCAACCTTATCTTGCTTTGCTGTTTCTGCAGCGACAGTAAGTTGCCCTTCTAACCACTTTTCACTTTTTATATAAAACTTTGGTTTACTGTAGCCAACTTCTTTGTAGCGTTTTTTAGTACTTTTACAAAATTAGATAATTGCTCTTGTATTTCGGAGCTACACGAATTTAAGTTTAATTTTATTTTAACGTAAGTAAGAACATCTTCCTGGCTTTTATTTCTAAAATACTCTTCGGCCAGTTCTTTATAACCGAAGCTCTACATATTTTTCTGAATATTTTTATTTGAGTCTGTTATGATTTATCACTTGCAAATATACGTACGTACACGTAAAGGATTAACTTATTGTGTAATCCCTTATTGAATCCGTAGTTTTATATATTTTTAGATACATGTTATTCACACATTGATCTTCAATTTCATAGCAGGTAGTACTTAAATTGAACAAAACTGCACGTGTTATCCAGACCTTAATATCAGGTAAAACTAATTAGTATCTCGCCAATATGGGGTTCTTTTTATCTTTAGTCGTTTAATGTCGCGATTATTATTATAAAATTGTTTATGACTTTGGCTGACCCTAACAGTTATATTAGAAAGAGATCATATGTTTACTGTAGAACCTATTGTGATATTTTTATTACTGATTTTTTGCTGATCAAAACAAAGCCATAAAACCCTTTCGCAGGTATTATATTTAATTATTTTAGTTTTACGTAGTCTAAAGTAAAAAACATAAACCTTTAGGCAAAAAAGTGAAAATTTAATACACCATTGTATACGAGTAATTACAGGGCTGTTTAAATTATCGTAATTTGAATTTTTTAGAGTAATTTCATTAAAATTAAAAAAGTGTTCTACCGGCGGATCGTGGCGGATGCAAAAGTATATATAAGGGTAAAGGAGACACCTTCGCCTTTCTTCGGGTGGTATAGGTTTCTTGTTCCCTAGAAGTTCTATTCCACTGAAGTTTAAATTTTAGAAAAATATAGTAGTTTCATAAATATTTCATAACACCTCTAATATTAAACGCTAGAGCAGTAACCACTTACAACAACTAAAGACTATAATCCTACCAACATTATAAAAAAGACCGCAGGCCATTATCGATGATAGCTTGCGAGTAGTGGCCATTTATTTTTGACAAAAAACTGATAAAAAACACCTTTTACTGAAATAACAAAAAACAGTTGAGTTTGACAGCATGCCACGCCCACAATTATCAATAGTTTAACCTAATTTTTTGGCTACCTTAATATGGATATATTAGCTCCAAAATGGCGTAAAAATTTTAAAAATCGGTGACAAAAAAAAATTTGACTTTTGGCCAATGAAAAACGATTTTCAGCCACTGTGCTTCGTAGACTAGTAGGTAGTGTACTAGAATCGTAGTGCGAAGGTCGTATGACATGGGCTATCACACCTCTACTATCAACCTAACCTAACCTAACCTAATGTGAATATCGAAATATTTTAGAGGAGAGAAGATCTCTGGTGAGGGAATTTTCAGTAGATCAGCAAATGAGTCTCATAAAAATACTAATAAAAATTATAACAAAACACTGGAGAAAGATTTTTTCTATGAAAATATTTTTTATCCAACTTCAGTCTCTCTTTATCTTTTATGTTGTATTATTTTAAATATCTATCGCTGTCAAATATCTTCCCCTTGTTAAATATCCTCTTCTTGGTTGTTTCCTTTGAATATGCCTTCGGATATTTTCCTTCCTTCGTTTAACATTTTTTTAATTGCTGTTATAATATTCTCTTGAAAACAAACTAAAATTATCTGCTTGAAACTAAAAACTACAATAGATTGTTGTTGCAGTCTTGTCATTGTGCCAGCAAAAAAGTTCGTTTGTAAAATTTCTGCTTGTCATAGTAACAACATCTACAGCATGTCATAAAAGTCTGGTTGAAAAAAAGTTGGAGAAAAACTATTTAATGATATGAAAGAATTTTATGTTTGAATACCCGTTTTTTACTTCCACACCGGAAGCGATTGTTACGTTTCCTGTTTTAAGTTTTAATGCCTTTTTTGTTTGAGTTTCTTGTTTGAAACTTAATGTAAATATAATGGCAAATTTTATCCTTTTTTACAGGCAAAACGTGGAGACATTATGCATTATAATTATCGTGTAAATAGTTTCAGTTCGAAGTATGAAGTTTTTTTTAAATGTTTAATTTAAATGTTGGTTAAATATAAAAAAAAATTTTTGTGTGGTATTTGGCTTGTAATCATTTTGAAAATTGCACTAGTAAGATAAATAATCTTTTTTTAATTGTTTACGCTTGACATGAAACGGTTTTGTTGTGGGCAAAGATTTGCTGATTAATAATTTACACTACATGGAATTGAGAACAATACATTCTGTTTCTAATGTTTTTACACTTTTTATAAAATTCAAGCCAATTATGTCCTTAATATGACATGCTGCTATTATGCGAAAAATCATAGTTGCATTTGAGGTCTTTATTTAAAAATTATATATTTGTTTAATTTTTGCTTTTTAAATTAGATCAAATAGAAGATGAGTACAACATGAGGAATCACACAAATACTTGAAGGCTTCTTCTATGTCTTAATATATTACATCGCATACAAATTCGATAGGGGCATTTTCTAATACTTCTGCTTAATCTGGCTGAATAAGAACAATGACTTATGATACATTTTCATTATGGCCAATGTTAAATGAAATTAATTGAAGAGGACCGAAATACAAGTTAAGGTACTGAATTTTGTAAAGCTCTACAGCTTTATATTTGTAAAGCTTTTGAGGTTTTATACGGGACACTTAATAATGTTTGCCACGCCACTGGTTTACCATAACGCGACTATCATCACCATTTCACAATAAATTGAAACACAGGTAGCAGTTTTGAACATGGTTGGAGAAACCATCTATAACCATTTTCGTAAGAGACTAGAGCAATGTAAGCTTTTCCATGATAAAAAAAAAACAAAGTCCACCTTGTGGGACCAACACCAATTGACCCAATACGCATTGGTCTTTCCTAGCAGCAGACATACGTAGCCAACCTGCAGTCACTCCTTATCAGACACCTGTGGCAACTATCAGGTCCCAAAAACCAATAAGTCATATGTTGATTCCTAAATGGACCACAGCAACGGCTAGTACAGGACGAGTCCTGGAAGTAATTTTTACCGTGGGACCGGTACGTATATTGGCTCATTACCTATAAATGTAATTGTATCAAATTTAGCAAACAAGAATTTGATAATCAATTTTGATGGACGCGCATTTTGCCATTGGGGCTTGAGCTCAGTGAGAGTCCATTGAAAAAAGAGTTGACCTAATTTGTCATATAATATTGAGTTGGGCTTAGAAAAATGATAAGGAGCATTAGCAAAAGGTGGTGTGTTTTGTCATTGATAAAACAGGAAGCAGAATACTATATTTTAAATAAATGCAAAAGCATTTCAAAAAATTAGGTAAATGACATTAGGGGACCATGGGGCCACAAAATACTTGCAAAAAATGCAATTGAAAATTCGTCTCATAATGAATAACGCTGAACAGCTAGAATATCTTTTTCGTAATAATTAATAAAAGCTTCCAAAAATCGAAGTAAATGGTCCTCTGAGCAACAAAATACTGTGAAAATTTTGAGGTGTTGCCTACGAAAAAAATGCTTTTGAAAATTTTCTCATAATGAATGGCCCATTTTTTAATTCTTATTGTTTTATCAGAATACGAGCATTAAAAAACTTAATGATAAAGACAATAAAAGTTGAAAATTTCTTTTGAAATATAAAAGAAACAATTAGTTGTTATACAAAGAAAAAAAAAACAATAGGAAACTGAAACAAAACATCCATTTCGTAAAACTACATCTTTATCATCGTTTGTTGTAGTCTTTTGTGTTGCAAGTTTTTGCATTTTTTCGCGTTCGTATTGTAAAAAAGGAAAAGCAAATTTGGTACAGAAACACAAGACTATTAAATGTAGTTTTTCTTTTTCAAAAAACATTTTGATTAAGTGATTATTATTTTTGTCACAATTACAAAGAGAACATCCATTACATAATATTACAAGAATTTTTTAAATTGGCTGTTAAATATATTAAATTTTCTTTATATTAGAAATGATTTTATGAATTTAACACTCACACATTTATACTGAAAGTAACAATAAAAGAATTTACTCGGCAATTAGAGCGGTTGCGCCTGAGAGGATAAATTCCAGAAACATCTTGGTTTGCGAGAATATAATTAATGATTACGAGGTACACGGCAGGATCTATCTCTTTTGGATGCTTCCCAGTAACACGTAATCGGAAATTAGCGTGTGGGCAGTCTACATATCAAGGTCAAAGCAAACAGAATAGTGACCCTTGTCAATTCAAATTCCTTTGGGGCTGCGAAGCTAAAGGACACTATGAAATGATGGAAATGTTAGAGTCCCATAGGCCTCTGGTCTTATTAACAGTTCCATCATGTCACAATGTCTTGTCGGCAAGTCTTACCAAACTTTTTAATTCGGCCTTCGCCGCACCAAAGGGCTTTACGCGCATATACTTCTGTATTTATATATTTGCAGTTAAATGACTTCTTTTAGATGGTTGCTTGAACTTTTTACACTATTAGAGCCATAATACTAATTACTTAAGATGTAATAGCGTAAAATTATACTTTATATTGTACGCAGGAATATAATTTTTCAAAGATTATTTGGATGTGAACTCGGAATTGGGAATATTACTTCAGCACGATATGGTTAACAGTCACCTCGTTTACTGCCTCAGCCTCAATCTCTTAACTGATCAATAGATTAAAGTACAAATAAGTTTTTGAACGCCAACAAATCTTCGATTAGGAATTCTATTTATCAACACTAAGTTTTTACTCAATCGTCTATATAACCACTTTCCTGACACTTTCCACAACTATAAAAACGTTTGCAATTTCAATCGACTAGTCGATTATGTAAAAAATTCGTATATGTTATTTTTAGTTAAAATAAGTTATTTAAAAAAATTGTAAATGTTTTATAAAGTGGCCCAATGCTCCATGTGAATGAGACAGATGTAAATATATTAATAATCTTTAATTAACTCATTAACTTATTTTGCGGTTACCCATAATTTGGCCATGCAGAAAAAAACCATAAATTTAAAGGTTTCTTAAATAAATTTTAAGATTTACTAAGTGTTTTTATTAACATAATCAAATATTCTGTAGCTTAATTTACTTTAATATCCTTCCGAAAAATATACATCCTTAAGTAAACTAGAAATTATGCTGCCTACTTTTGGGAATTATGTAAATTACATTACAGTATATTCTATCGAAAATAAACTTAATAACAGCAAAAATTTAATGCATAAAAAATTTATTAACATCCTCAGCTACACTCTGGCCTCATCGCAGTCCTCTACATTCTTACATGTGGCAGAATGAGTGTATCAAATTCAGGAAAATTGTGCAATATTCTACAAAACAATAACATTATTTTAAAATAAAGCTAAGAAGGAAAATATAACTGAAGCAACAAACATTATGGATGTGTTTTGCTTTTAAGGATCTTAAATAAATGAACTCACACTATTATCAGTATACGACCTTTTGAACGTATTACAAATTAAAGTACCAAATCTAAGGGAATACAAAATCTCAGCCATTTATTAAAGCCTCATACTCACACAGACAACAAATCAGTTAATACCACTTTAAAACACGTAGAAAAATTTTACAATAATCCTTGAACAAATGCGTACGCAACATCTTCAACTTTTACTTATTAATCGAAGATTTCATTTAAGACTTTTTTCCGAACTTTTTAAAGATTCATACTAAAGATAAACATAAGATTTTATGCCAATCATCACAAATAACCAACCAAGCTTTGATTTCTTTGCCATTCTGACAATGACGCCAAATTGCTAGCAATTGTTTAAGGTTCAAACTAAATTTTTATGCAATGAACAAAATTCTAGCAGATTTTTTTATAACGAAAAGCATCATTTGTTTTACAATTATGGAGAGAAGCACAAACTGTCCCCGGTTTTACAATTGTGTATGGAGTAGTTAAAGAAATCTCTAGTTTTTTTTTTTTTTTTGAAACGAAAGGAAGTTGATTTCCTGCTTATAAAATAATTTAAATCGAAAGACCAAAAACCAATTCCAAAAGATTTTGGTGGTTACTAAATAAGTAATAATTAACGTTTTCTTTTAATCTCTTGACAATACTTTTGCATACTTTTTGTTTATTTATTATTATTATTTTTTTTAATACTTAATATTGAAATTTATTATTTGGGATATTCTCCCCAACTAATCGTTAAAACAGTTAGAGCTTGTCTTAACGATTAGTTGGGGAGAATATCCCAAATAATAAATTTCAATATTAAGTATTTAAAATAAAGATTTTATTTTTCATTTTTTTCTGACTGAATCCAATCATTAACGACCAACGGGTGTTTAATTGTACGGGTGTTGAGAGAAAAATAAAATAGACTCATGTTGAATATAAATTGTTTGTTATGTTGTTTGAATAAAAGCATTCTAAACCTCTTATGATCATGTATGTATTTTGTTGCGATTCATATACAAAATTGAATTCTCATATTGTATTTGATTCGTATGGCATAAACATCCGAGGTTGAATGCTTTCAAACTGCTTAAACCTCACTGACGATTTGGTTTAGCGACCAATAAAATGTCGGCTAAAGCCACAACAAACAATGCATTATTATTTTTTTTAATATTTAAAAGCAATGTTTTTTTTTTCAAATATTTTCATTGCAATTAACATTTTTATATGTATATATCAATAACAAAAAAATTAATTTATACTTGTAAAAAACAAGCCGCTATTATATTGAAAATACTAGAGCACTCGACTCAGACCCATTGTGCATAAGTAATTAACCTTTTTCTCTTGTTAACTATTGTTTATTATAGTACAAATATATATACTTTTTCTGACAATAAACAAACAAAAAAAAGTAATTTAGATTTAAAGACAATAAATAAAAAAGTCCAGGATGAATTGGACAAGGCCCATAACACATTTGGATTTGTACTTTTGATTTTCAACAATAGAAAAGAGAATATTAAAGTGGCCAGATATTTACAGCGGTTGTCCATTATAATTTGAATGCTACATATTTTTATGACTTAATTCTAATCAGATATCAGCTTAGAACACGTCCTTGTATGTCAAAATTTTTAATTTATCTGCGGTATTCATAAAAATTATTGTATGTTTATTAAGGGCTTATTTGACAAATTTCTATAGGATATTTGTCAAATAAACCTTTAATAAACATACAATATGTTTTATGAAAAAGGCCCTTAAACATACAATATTTTTTATGAATAACGCCGTATATGTTTTATAGAACTTAGTTTTGGATGTCAAGATTATATCGTACTTTCAAAAAATAACACAACCTTTGGTATTTTAGGGTTTTCAAATAAGAAATCGAAATAAAAAATTTTGTTTGTTGTGGCTTTAGCTGTTCATATGCCGACATTTCATTGGCCTCTAAACCAAACCGCCAGTGCACTTTAAGTAGTTTGAAAGCATTCAACCTCATACCTTTGTGCAAAATATTTTGATATAATATTAAAATAATACGCATATGATTATTAGAAAATATATAATCATAGTAGGCTTAAAATCCTTACGCTTAGAATGCTTGAGGAGAATATCCAAAAATAATAAATTTCAGTATTAAGTATTTCAATAATCTTAAGATTTTCTGAATTTATTATACGAAATTGTTAAATACTTAATAACATTATTATAATGTTTATTAATATTAATGCACTAAAATGCTGCAAAGGCAATATTTATCTTTTTGTACGAGTATCACTTTGCAAGGACATTCCTTATAATTATTTTAATACATTTACGTTATGGCCATTGAATGAAGTTCAATAACTTTATTTAACAATAAATACAAATTGCTTTTCATGACTCTATATAGCTTGAATTATTGTAAATGAATCCATTTTTCAGGACAAAATTCCATCATAGTGTGGGAAGAAATTCAAGTAAAATTTATATGTAACATACAGAGAAATGGGAGTTTTGTTTTGTTGCGTCATTTTTTTTAATTAACACAACCAAACTGCGAAGCTACCTGTCTTGTCTGGCTAAACACCAGGAGTCTGCGGCAGGAGTCGAACCTGCGACCTTTGGACTTCTGGCTAGGAGCACTAGCTACTAGTCTACAAAGGTGCTCAAACGGTCTTTTTTCAACATCTAATGGTATGATTCTTTCATATATAATTTTTTAAAATTTCCTTCCACGCTATCTAAGTCCATGTTACCTTCTGATTAACGCCGATTTCCTCTGTTATCTGAAGTAGTTAACTGCAAGTTGACTGCAAAGCAAATTATGACTGACAACTTGTGTTTGATTCCTGTTGAGGTCAAGTCATCAACATCATAACTTTTTCTTATGCTCATTAGTGTGGCATTTTTTTGGATGGTTTAAAGTGATGAAAGAGCAGCACTCTGCTCCCTGAAAAGTACCGACAGTCATTGGAAATGTTCTGTGCTACTTGCAATATAAGTAGATCAGTGTGCCCTGCTTTGACGGTACTTTTAGCAGAATTGTCGGCGAAGTAAAACAATCAATGGAGTGAATATATATACAAGGTGGGACAAAAGTAATGTCACAATTGCCAATTTTGATCCAGATGTTTTGCGATCAACAATTCAAAATGCTGTAAGGCGAGTGCAATTACACATCAATTTGGGAAATGGCTATTGTAGTGATTTAATATTTTCCAATTCATGTCATCGATTTTATTAAAACAGAGCTCTTTTTTCATTTAATTTTTTTATTTGTAACAAAATGGCAGCCAGTTAAAATTATGACATTACCTTGGCCATCTTGTACAACAGCTGGGAAATTTAAATGAGTCTACCTAACAGCAGAGGCGCCGCAATATGGCTCTATAAATTAATAAAACGCTCAATAGTGGGGTTTGAAAATAGAAATAAAGTTTCTTTCTTTCACATTGGCATCAGCTGTTCTTTCTACAGTATCCCTTTCCCAAGGAAGGCAACACGTAATGTAGCAGGCAGTAAATGCCTTCTCTTTAAACAAATACAAATAATAATATAACACATTAATTTCTGCAACTGATGGACTTAAATTTATTTCTGAATTGATATCCTAACTTTTGACGTTGACCTGCATTATTTTTACAAATATAAAATGATTAAATTTTTTGTGTGAAAAATTATAGAACAGAAAAATACAAACATCATCAATCGATTGGTAAAATTTTAGAAGTAAGTAAAGGTTTCTGTTAAACCAATATGTTATATATCAAAATTATTCGGAATATTTAGGTTTAACTGCAGCTTTTCATGGGTGGTAATACCAAATCTGTACTAGACTTCCTTTTGTTGCTAACTTTTTAGACTTCTCTGTTATTATAAAATTTAAAAGTTACGACAAATACTATTTCAAGCAACAAAAAAAGTTTCTTGTTGCTTCTCATCTTCTCTTTACGGATTTTCAATGATTGAAGTTGCTTAAAGGCAACTTGAAATTGCCACAATTTGTAAGGGATTAATATTGAATACGAAAAGAGACAAGCCCATACTGCACTGAACGATTTTTACAATTTCGTAAAGGATTTACATTTAAGAAAACAGATTTAAGCCAGCGTTCACGTAATGACTCTTTACTTAGACATTAAACAGGGCAAATGCTCTACTGCTTGCCTTCAATTGAACCATTTTTGCAAAAAGACAGAACAGGAAAAGGTGTCCTTACATACGTATTCATACTCGTATGTGTATATGTTTGTTAAAGGTAGTGTAATAAATAGATATTGTGTTTGGTATGAAGTCAACAAATCGTTTTTAAGGATTTAGATGAACACCTTTTGTTTTGTAACTTCTGCGCAGTGAAGGAATATTGCTGATTTGTAATTTTATGAGTTTGAGCTTTAGTTTGATTATCCTTAAATAAATTTGTTAGACATATGCTCTTTTCTCCCCATTTATTTAAAACGGTTTTCCAATAAGGATGTGTATAATATGAAACAAAGACAATAGGTTGCATATATTGAAGAAATCCATTTTTGTTTGCTTCAATTGTGAATTATCATTTAAGAAATTCAACATTTTTAGATGCATAAATAAGCTTGATTTATTAGTGAAATTTTTGAAATTTGAAAATATCTTTGAAAAATTCTATCCAACTCATATTATATGGGTTTAGAAGCTAAATACACATCAAGGACCCGCTTTTTTTTAACGAAAAGATGATTTCGTTCGAATATTTATATTTTTCACTGTAACATGCCTCGTCTAATTCGTTTTTGTGATGGCATCAAAATCAAGTCTTTTATGTGCGCCTTGCCACCGGAATGGACTTTTTGCTTATAAAGGGTGATTTTTTTAGCAACCTTCTTTTTTGGCAACACTATTTTTGACTGCTTAGATGTCTTCGTGCAACATGTTACTGTTAAACATGTTTAGTTTGGGCTATAATTAAACCATGAATCGACTCATAAATGAATAACGCTTGCAGATTATTAAAATTCATAATCCTTTAAAAAAGTACATCGTGCACTTCTTTCATTTTATGGTCAGTTTAGGCGTCCTTCTGAGGCGGCTGTTCGGAATCATGCGATTAAATTTCTCATCAAATTTACATTATTGGACATTAAACCTTCAACACCCATACGTAAATTGTGGACAGAGGAAAATATCGTAACTTTATCCGTGAGTGTTGTTGATGACCGTATATTATCGATTCGGTGCCGTTCGCAGCAATTGGGCCCAATTTCACGGAAGAATTTGAGGTAAAACCTTTTACAATACAACTGGTGCAAGAATTAAAGCCACTGGACCTACAACAACGGATAACTTTTGGGGAATGGGCGCTGGCAAAGTTGGATGAAGATAATTTTTGCAAGAACTGCCCATGCATACCAAAAAATGCTCCGTTTGGCACAGATTATGGCATCATTAGACCGTACTTTTTCAAAAACGACGAACGTTACTATGAAAATAGAAAAGGTGGACTTGTCTGACATGTTGTTTCAATAAGACGATGCCACATACTACACAGCACGCAAAACAATGGCCCAATTGAGAGGCGAGTTCGGTGAACAATTTATTTCATGTTTTTGTAGGGCAATGTTAAGGCTAATGTCTATAGGGACAAGCCCGCAACGGTTGACGTACCTGAAGCAGATGTTGAAGAATTAATTCGTGAGATACCGGCCGATATGTTGGAGAGAGTATGCCATAATTGCACTCAGCGTATGAGCCATTTGAAATTTTACCTGAAATCATCATTAATCGATGAATTATATAGATCGTTCTATCGACTCAAATACAAATTTTGTGCATTTATAGAAATTTTATGTGTTGTTTTTTAAGCCAAATTCGATAGCTCTTAAAAAATCACCCTTCAGAAAGCAAGTTCTGAAATTTTTCCTCTTCCTCTGGTGGTTGAAATATGAAGCTTATGGATTAGGGAGCTGCAATTTACTACCTCAAGAAATGTAGGTACTTATTTCGAACTATTGCATTGTTAAAGTTTACGATTTACAACATCTAGCGCTGGGTTAGCAGAAGAAGCTTTTAATTCGAGCACAGTTAACGAAACTAAATAATTAAAATTGTTCACATTCAGAATGGTGTTGAAGTAAACTTTTTGTTAGTATTGATTATTTCTGTGTACTGATCTCCCTTGAGCAACTTGTTGTAAGGGAAAGAACTTAAGCATTTGAGGGACGTCTCACATGGGGGAGCGGGAAAAATCAAAACCTTTCTGCGAGGTCTAGGCGGTTAATCCCTGAAAAGTTTTAATAATTATTTAATAGAGAGCCCTCAAGATCGCATTAAAGTTTTTAATTTGATGAAACACAGGGAGCGAAGCCTTACGTCCATAAACGTTCGTCACCTAAAAATAAAGTTTTGAGATCACGATATACGCAAACTTTCTGCAATTCACAGTATTTAGAAATTTAACATTCGTAATCGTATAAATAGTGTTCGAACACTCGTACATAAAAAAAATTTCGATTTAAAGAAAAGTTTACTTTTTTTAAGTTTTTTTATGTTTTTTTTAATTAAAATAAACTTTCTAAACAAAAGAAGCTAATAGTAGAGTTCATGAACGAACAACAAGATTTGCTATCAACCGGCTAAGGGATGAACTCTCAATTTAGATGTGAAGATGGTAAAAAAGGTATATCAAAGAGACTTATCAATGTTTCTATGTCTTAGGCCTACACTGACTGGAAATATCAGCTTAAAAAACTTTCTTATAATAATATTTTCAAAAAACATGGAGCTACTCGTGCGGAAAATATGTTAAAGCTTAGTGAAGAGCTTTTAACATAGGAAGTAGGGCTAGAAGCAGCTGTTGGAGGTAACAAATCGGTACTCTTATTGAGTAACATAGAATTTCCAAATTCTGAGTGCCAGACTGAAATCTCAAGCGAAAATAAATTCAATAGCGATGTGCCCACCTGCAGTGAAATTGTCTTGGAGAAATCTATTCAAAAGCCAAAAAAGAGGGAGCAAACGGGATGCCAAAAGAACTGTTGTTGCTTGAAAAAAATATTATGACAGGTACAGACTTTGAGACAAATATGGATGCTTAGCTGGAAAGGTTGTTGGGAATCAAATGCAAGAGCAGAAACTATAAACTATAAAAAATTGTAGATTTTAACTTTTTAACTTTTTGACAATTACTGTGAATCAAGATCGTGCGATTTAACGTCCGCCTGCACTCGTACGTGACGATACAATTAGTTCACGCGATTGAGGTACGATTATTGAATTAACGATTCGAACTCAGAAAAATACCGGAGCTACCTGCATTAATACTACACCGCATCGATATTAAGAGATCTTTAGTTTTGAGTTCAAATTAGCTTTGATGGTTGTCTAAGTGAATTTTCTTTAAGTCTAGCTTAAAAAAAGCTAGAATTCCATTCTGAATTCCATCTATTATGTACCTTCGTTCAAGCCTTTATTGAAAAATCTTTATTTTATATAATAAAAGTCTACACAGCATCTTTAAATTTGTTTACATTCGTTAGATTTATTTTACTCTTTGGTAATTTTAACACGTTCTCCTTTTATACGTTTTATTTTCATTTCGATGTTCCAAATGTTCTAAATGATATAAATTGCTATTTTTGCTCAAAGATTTATTAACTTCATGTATTTTATTAATAGCGCTTTACAAAAAATTTGTTGTTTTTTAAGAATAATGCTAAAAGATTTAAATGAATCGTTTTCGGAACATTAGTAACAAAAATATCTGTAGTTCTTTAAGAAATTTGCTGAAGATTTCTCTAAAAGTTTTAATATAATTTCTCTCCGTTTTTATTTTATTGTAGGACCGACTTAAACAGAGATTCTACTGATATTAAGGATCAGCATTATTGCAGTATAAAGACCATTCCCAGTATGATAATCGGCAAGTGCCAATTTGTTTGTAGCACTTGGATTGTGCGTATCAACAGGATTGACCTTGTGGTTCGAGTGATTGTTATATCAAAGTATTCAGTCAATTGTTAAATTAGTTCTCTTGGGCCATAATGAATAATTTTAAATCTATAGTATTGTGTATTGAAATAGTCCCCTTGGGTACATTTTCTATGGATAAAATTAAATTAAACATAACAACAAATATAAGAAAGCTTGTAAAACAATTGATGGAAAACAAAATTGTCGAATTGAGGGCGATACCAATTCTAATGAGATCCACAAACGCCCAATGCATCCCAAAGAATTCACTGTTTGTGTGCGGACTTTAAACTGGCAGCGTCAACGATCCATATTTCTTTGAGAAATACTTTGATTGCCGTCAAAGGTGAGTATTATACTATATTGGGTGACACGAACACAAACGATAAGGGGTTTCAAAAGGACAGCGTCATGTGCAACACAGCTCATGCTACATTGGACAACAGTAAAGTGAGTAATTTTTATAATATTCTAAAATCTGTTTATAATATCCTGAACCTTTAGTGCATTAGTTTTAGTATATAGTTTTAGCATATTAGTCATAGAGAAGAAATTTCTTTAATTTCATTAAAAATTTCGTTTTTAAATGTTTCTTTTAAATTTGGTTAAATGAAATAAGAAAAGAAGGCAAGTTAACCTGTGATTTTAGTAAAAACTGGCAAATACATCTTGAACTAAAGAAGCAGACAGTTCTGTATCTAGATTTATTGTTTAAATCCTAGATGGATGGGAACTGATACAGAACATGCAACGTGACTAGTTGCTTGGTAATATCAACCACGTTCGTGCTCTAACACTTGGCATGAAGTATCCTATTACTTTAAAATGGCCTTGATACGTTTAGGACAACTTCTGATAGTTCACTAAACTGCTCCACCGAATCTTACAGTATACGGTTTCTCTAATGCTGGTGTTGTTTACAGCTTCAAGAAAACTACTTATACAACTGCCTTCAAGAGGCTGGTCTTAGATAAATCCCTACTAAAATGGCTGTAAAATATCTGAAAATAATTCACAAAGTTCCCGTCTTTCTTATACGAAATGAAGAAATGGTCTTAAAGGAGCCTATAATGAAGCTATTTTAATTATATTGTTTATATTTTAGTGTATGAGTTAACAATTTCATATATTATCTAATGCCAATGTCTTACCATCTAATCTGTAAAGTTTTGTACTTTTTAACGTAAGGAGCTTTGACTTTAATTTTTATAAACTTTTACTTTATTTTTTTATTACAAATCAAATTCAATATTGTCTGATTTCGTTGTACCGAGACACAAATAGAATTTTGGACAAATAGTAAAATGTGAAGAGCATTTTTTTTAATAAATACAATTGAAAGTTAATATTCAAGTTGTTGGACTCAATCACAACTTTCAAGGTTACGAATAAACACATAAAATTCCCAATTGTTTCCACATCCTTAGAACATTTAAAGCAATTAAGGGGTAAGTTTTATTTGAACCGATCATGGTAACCCGTCCTATTTTCACTGGAAGTATTTTCACAAGTCGTGGGGCAAGTTCGTTTGGAACAATTCATACAATTGACGTCTCTATTTAAATTGAAAAGTTGTTAGTCATATTAACTGGCCGATATCATTTAATTGGCTATAGTTTCACTATAGCAGTACGGTTCACGGTAGAGGCTTCTATTTGTAAGCAAATCTCTGTCGGACAATGAATAAAACAGGTAGTCCCCAGCTGCAACTTTGCCATGTTCTTTAGTTCCTTCTGCTAATATCTATTTTCTTCCTTGGCGTTAAAAAAATATTGAACGAAAGTTCTTCTAATCAACATATTTTAGAATTCGTTGTTATTGTTGTTTTCCATTTCGTAAAAACCAACCAAGACAATTCTGTAAAATAAAGGAAAACATTTTTTTGTGATCATAATTTCATATAATTTTTAATTTATTTTTAATTTCTCATATCATTGTTCTTATATCAAATTTTTTATATAATTATGCATGCAACACTTAATTTTGATTATAAATGTCACTTGTCAGCCATTGTTACATAGAAATAAATAAAAATAAAACTAAATATTTTAACTAATTTTGTATATCGTTTCCCTTACGATGCATTAGTTACAACAGCTTGAACGGAATTTTCATTAATTCAACAGGTCTAGAGTCAAATTTTTTACACGTTTTATTATCTATTGAACCTTCAATATAAAATGGATTTAAAATAAGCATTCAAATCGAAGCTCTAAATAGGTAAATCATTAGGCCCAGCTAATGCCAGACTAAAAATCTAATTTTTGCAGCTCAGGGTGCTTTTCTTAAAGTTTCTTGAGAGTATTCCTCCTTCTCAGCCGAGTGTGCCTTCTATTATTTAGAATGTTTTGGGCAAGTAGGTTTGGATGACCCATAATTTAAGGCCTCAGGTTTGATAAATGGAACCTACAGACTTTTATAAGTCTGCGAATTTCTTACGTACCAGGGAGGCGGCTGTAATGGTATTCATTTCATTTTGTCACCTTTGAATTTTCTCTATATCAGATG
The DNA here is from genome assembly GCA_963681545.1 of Germaria angustata. Lineage (NCBI taxonomy): Eukaryota > Metazoa > Arthropoda > Insecta > Diptera > Tachinidae > Germaria > Germaria angustata. The sequence goes on from OY813000.1 coordinate 68,335,555, forward strand.
TCAAGTTAGTAGCCCATAATTGAGTCCGATACCACAATATTGGTTTCAAATTTGAATTGTATAGTAGAAGTTGATAGTACAGGCTTTAAGTGGAGTTTCTTCCCGTAAGCCAATTCATTTGGAATAATTTTGCATCGGAGTTGCACTTTGCTTCTGCGCGGTATAATTTGATCCTTGATATAAATAAGTGGGCAAGTTTGACCGGTCAGTGTAAACGCAGTATGCACATATTTTTGCGCTTTAAATTTTATTTTACATTATTTTAACCATTTTTCTAGCTGCGATATATATTTCTGCAATATGCTGAAAGCCTCCTGTGGCTTTTATCATCAGCGAAGGTTGATTATCACAGATTGTTGACACATCAGAAGGATTTTTAAAATATAGTGTGACGAATGCAATAATGCCTAGCGGGAACTCCAGGGAGGTTACTCTCTATTGCGATGCGTATGCGATGCGTAAGAAAAATGATACATAATCGGATAATTAGTACCCTTTATTGATTGTAATTTGTAATTGTCAAAATCGTTCGTTAAAACCAAATATCTTGCGCTAACAAAACATCAAACGCATCGAACTAGCTGACGCATCGCAATAGAGAGTAATCCCCCAGGTTGTAATGGCTGTGGTGTCTTCAGAAAAGTGCTTCCTTAATGATTAACTTATGCCCAGTTAAATGGCTTTCTAATAGTCCATGAACATTTGAAGTTTATGGATTAATTCTTGATGCCATAAATTATCAAGAGCTTGGAGTAATGTTTATAAAATTTTTATTGTTTAAACCAACGGATTAAATAGAAATATATTTTTAATAATACTAAAAGAATGTATTTAGTTAAATTAGTTGATTTAAATGGACAAAAACCTACGAAAACCTACGAAATTCTACATCTAATATCTCAAAGCTGGAGTAATAGAAGCGAAAAATGCGATATTCGCCATATGAAGTGATTACTAATTATTTGTTATCCAGCAGAGCTATAAAAGAATGATTCTATTTTGAATGAAACAGCGAGTCATTCAAGTAATGAATTATAAATATAATATATAATAAAGTAATATATAATAAAAATTACAAAATAAATTATAATATTTTGAATGTGTTTATAATGAATTAACAATTTTTGAATAAATAAATTTTCAAAAAATAAAACAAAGAAATGTGGTTAAAATTTTAATTAATTCCTTGTAATATAATAGACAATTTCCGGAAAATATAAACTGAATTAGGATTGGATATAATTAGTTATACACCCAACAACCTTTAAAGTAAAAACAAAATTTTAATATTAAAAATTTATTTAATTTTTTTGTTACAAAAATTCTGAAAACGTTGATTGACAAAAAACCCAAATTTTTAATTTTTTTCATAATAAATTTTATAAAACAAAAATTTATAAAAAACAAAACATTTTAAGGAGTGTGCAATTTTGTCTCGTCGTTAAGGAATTTTTTTATTTTAATTCAATTTATATTTTTTGTAAAATTTTGACTTTCAAAAGTTTTTAATTCATAAAGAGAAGATGAAATTTCCTCTAATTGCAACTAGTTTGCATTCATGAATTATGAGGTTCTAGGAATACTACTGAGGCACCGAGAGCCCTCTTAACTTTTTGATGAAGATGAGCTGTTACTCTGTTCTGCCATTGAATTTATTAAATTTACTGACATGTTTTAGGTAAAAATATTTTCACAAAATACTTTCTGTGGTATATAAAAACAGTTTTCAAAGTTATTGGTTATTTAATAACAAAAAAGCTCTTGTTTGATATAAATTAAAAAAGTGCAATACATATACAATGAAAAACTAAAAACTTAATGACAGTTTTAATTCCAATTGTGAAAAGATATTAAATCAGTTTAACTTTCTTACATCCAAATCTTAAATGGACATCAAAAAACTTAATATAAAAATAAATAAATTAAAGCAATCAACAGGGACAATATGCTATAAATGTTAAACACATATAAAAATAAAATCTTTTAAGCATTTTGAATATATGGGCAAAAAAATACAAATACGCTTCATGTGTATAGACCATAACAATAAAGTTCGTTAAGAAATCTTCTTTCTCATCTGTTTTTTTAAGGACATATCTGTTCTACCATTATACCAAACTGAGCTGTCAATAAAATTTTACAACAAACATACGAATACCATCCACATTGCGAGTGAACAAAAAATACCAGTAGAAGAACGATGTACAAATTCTCACGCCCCATTTCAATAAAATTTTATGTGCCCAAAAAAAGCAACACCAGCGTAAATTTTTACGTTTTCACTTTTATTTCTTTCACTTTTATTCGGCACGTAAAAGTTTTTTTTCTCTTAAATTCAATTTAATTCGTTCCTTAAAGCAAGTTTGTGCTTTAATGCGTAGAGTTTCAAGGTCCAAACTGATGTTGTAAATCACCTTAATTGGTGGCATATTATAGAGAACATACTCGTATTTTTGTGAACAAAAATATTCCTTGGATATTTAAATGACATTAAATTCATTGTAACAACAATTTATAAAATTAAAATTAAAATATCAGTCATATTGTCCTAATTTTTTATTGTTTTGTTTTTGTTAAAAAATTTACTTTTAAAAACTTGTATGGCATTATGATTGTTATAAAAGTAAAACGAAAAAAAACACAAATCGTTACCATTAGTTGAAAAGGAACTCAGTCCACATTTTTGAAAATGCATTCTTTAATGCAGTACGATAGAATTAATTATAACCCCATCATTCACAGAAAAATATAACGACATTGTGTTTTTATTTGTCATTTCTTAATGATTTGTAGATTCCGACTATATTGAAACGTTTCAACAATAAAAATATTTTTTTTTCGTGTATGGAATATCAGCACATGGACCCGCTTTTATAGGGCGAAAAAATCCTATTTTTTAGGTTGATGCGAAACAAATAAGTTTTAACGCTATTCAAACATAATGGCTGAAAAGGACTAGTAACTTTATTCTCACTAATTAAACGCACACTTGTACAGAGCTTAGGCCACAATAAACAACAACTTTTTGCAAAACTTGTTGAGGGAATATCCTGAAGAATTTTAATAAATTCGGCTGAGAAAAATAAAAGGAAAGATTTTTACAGATTTGAAGAAGTGTACAGATTTTTACTTAAAATGTTGTCAACTTTACCTCCTAAGAAGTTGCAAATATATATTTTTGAAAGCAATTTAAATGTCAATCCTTTAAAACGACTGCAATTTTTCACTGGCACTAAGTACCTCAATTTGAACCATGCACTAGGAGACTAGAATACAAAAAAGAACATAAAATTTTTTGGGAAGATTTTTTCGTAGATTTATTTTAATTTATAGAGTTATTATTTTTCACAATAGGCCAATTGGGTGGAAAATTTTGTTTTGAAATTTAGTCTACTTGTAAAAAAGTTTTTACAACTAATCTGCATAAAAAAATCAAATTTATAAGCCTTGGAAAAGTTTCAGGAATAAAGCAGTTTTAAAATTTAAACGTATCCAAATCAAAATTAAATTCTGCTGCTACATATTGAGAAATATATGGCAAAATTTAAAAATCTTTGCTGTAGAAAATGCCATTAAAAGAATAAAAACCATAAAAACGGTCTACCTACGCTTAAGCATATTTTATACATTCAAATGCTACTTGATCCTACAACTTACGTGAGACAGTGTAAAGAACGAAAATCATTTAAATCACATAAAATTTAAACATTTGCACGTATTACTACTATGACAGTTACAAATCTTGCTCCTCTTTTGCATATAAAGACTGTCGCTTTCAATATGTCCAATATGTTGCAGCCACCTGGAAGGTATGGGATTTAAAAGAAAGAGCAAAAAATCTCCATATGTTTTCCTTTCAGCTTATTAAACACAGGGAAAATTTAGTCCATATAGAGTGTACGAGTGCAGCCTTATTTTGATGTTGCTATAAATTTTTATTATTTACTACCAATGGCTTACGAACAAGGTCGTTAAAACGTGCCGTTTGTCCATATGGTGTGTTTAATGTTGGGGGAATATTTAATGGCGAAAGTATGCACACAGACGCAAATGCACATACACATACACGTATAAAAGCGAATGTGCTTTTTGTATTTATATTGTGTCCGCAAACAATAAATGTATGAACAGTATTTGATGATACAAAAGGACACAAGATTTCTTAAATTTTTTTGGGAAAAATGGAAGCCTTGTAAACCGGACAATATATGTGAGGAATAAAATATCTAGTCCAAGGTTATCAACAATCCCTGCAAGACGGTTTTTATTACTTTAGGGCTTCAAAATAGTTTTATTATCTTGCAAAAGGCACTGGTGTCTATGATATCCTTTAAGCTCAAGTTTTACTGTTTATATCACTTTAATATTGTCATTCGCTTAAAATACAGTTTGAGTACAACAATGCAATGTTCGCTTTTTTTAAAATAAGTTTTACAAAGTGGCATTAAGTTTCACATTACGAGAGCATGTCAGAGATCTGTGTGCAATTGAAGGGCTTAGAAAAACAAGGGCTTTTAAAAATAAAACGAAACATTTGCACCAAATATTAAGTTGTCACAATATCGGCGAGAATTTCAACACATACTAGTATTTGATATTTTGCACTATTAGGCAAGAGACTATCGGTCAAAGTTCATTGATTTTGAACACAATTGTGTAAACAGTTATTACGGAATTATTCATTTAATTTTACAGACACCTATTGAGGATATTTTGGCAAAGTGTAAAAAAATATTTGCTGAAAGAAATCCTTAATAAGGAAATCGTATATTTTTTAAAGAATGGTTTAAATCCAAGTAGGTTAGGTTAGGTTAGGTTGACAGGAGGGGTGCGATAGCCCATGTCGTACGACATACACCTAAGCCAGTGAAGGCTTGTAGTGCGCTCCCTTGGGTTTTAACCATGACATATTGACCCAAAGGTCTAGAGAAACTCCGTGTCACTCACAAAGTTCCTTAATTTCCTCCAGCATATTCCCCGTAATCGGCTTATGTCCGGTAAGATGTCACCCCCAATATATCGGGACCTTATTTGTAAGAAGGCGGGGCATTGGCACGAATAGTGTTCCAATGTTTCGCTCTCCTCCCCACATGCTCTACATTCATCTCCTCCCGCTATTCCCATGCGTTTAAGATGTGCCAGTAGTTGAGAGTGCCCTGTGACAACTCCCATTATTCTTCTTAGTTCGGGCTTGCTAAGTTTAGTAGCTCCCTCGTTCTTCTCTCGTCTGGATCTCCCCATAGAATGCAAGTAACTTTTTAAATCATAAGTCAAAATAAATATATTATTAACTATAAATTAAATTATACAATTTAGTTCTTAATTTTCCTGGCAAAGGTTTGAGTAGATGACGCACATAACATTAAGGCGCATGGCAGTGCTCTAGGCTCTGTTTAGGCCTGTGTATGCAGTGTGTATATTATACGTAACCATTCTCTGTGTCACAAACTTGCTTCAATTAATTTTAAATAACAATACTTAAAGCAAAAGTATGCTCTATATATAGGTAATATTATAGGTCATGTCTGAAATTTATACCATAAAAGTTTCCCGAGATATGAGAGTGTATAAAGTGCATATTGTAGAACCTAAATATTTATTGACTCACCATTTAATATAATGGGGCACTTTCACTATACCTATAGGAAATAAATTTATCATATAGATTTTAGTCAGTTAGTAACTAGAAAAATGTGAAAATAGGAAGATTTTATCTAGGGGCAGCAGAGTGCACCTTATTTTTATGAAACCTAAAAATGGGAGCTTTTTTTAGTTGCTGAATGTTAGATATTATTTCCATTGACTAAATTTTGTGTGGATTTTGATTGTAACCCCCTTTGAGGAGGACTTTTTGTATGTGCAGACATGCACGATCTTATGAATTGTTAAAGTCGTGAAGTTCTGGTTTTCTTAATTTTTCCATAGTTCTTATGCAAATTCTTGCCCGCATAACATTTCCTTATGTGCAGATCGACCTATTAAACCAAAGATTTAAAGAAGCTCAACATTTTGCATCGAAAGTAAAGTTAAATAAAATTAACATTAAGTTACGATTTCAAATAAGCTTTTATTTCATTATAGTGCCAAGACCTTGCCATTTGGTACAAAATACGAAGCCACTTAAATGACCGCCATTAGATTGGTTGAAGCAGTCAAATTGAATTGATGGCAATGGTTCTTAATTGACACCTTAATTACGAGTACTAAGTGGTCACTTTTTCCGGATGCAATGGCTTTTCCACAATCATCTATGCAACAATTTTGCTTGTTGACGTAACCACCAAGGGTGGTTTTGAAACCATTAAATGTGTAAGAGAAGTTTTATACATAAAAAAATTAATTTCGAAAAAAGATCAGAGTCGTACAAAAACAGATGTAAGACTAAGTTTCTACGCACTAAATGGGGCAATTAGAAAAACTGATATCAAAATGGGGACCAAGTTATTGATAAGCAAAATACTATCTTATTGGATGTACCCACTCCCTTGTCTTCTATCCAATGTGCGCAGAGTAATCCACTCCTATTATATTGAGCATAATATAAGATTATTACAGTTTGATTTCCACAGAAGGTACCCTTATCCCTGATATGATCACATATTGGCTTAAAGAGTACCACTGCTAGAACATAGAATTTCATGTAAAAAAAAGAGTTTAAAATCGGTCTACCAATGGCGAAAAAATTGTTGAGCAATCAACGAAAACATATTATTGAAAATACATACGAATATACCTTCCTTTTTTACAGTCGGTTAAAAAATTATAAACTTATAAAAAAAAATTTTGTTTGAGTATAAGTTTCAACGGAATATGATGGAAAGATAAAAACAAGAAGTTTACTTTATCATTTATTTTAACAATTATTTAATCTACTAACCGTAATAAGTAAATTATGTGAATTACCTGTAGAAAGAAAACTGACACATACCATGTGACGTGGCCAGTTTTTTGGAAATGGTTGCCGTTTCGACCTCTAACAATTTGCACTTGACTCTACCATTGGTTAGATTTTGATATTAAACTAAACTCAGTTGAAAAAATCTGTCAAATATAAATTTACTTCTTCCTCTACCACTCAGTTTTACCTAAACGGGCTCAAATATTTAAACTGTAACATTTTTAATTTGTCTACAGTTTTTATTTTCATCTATTTCCTATTTTTATATGTATTTTTGTCTATTGATAATCAGGTCAATTACTATTTGATCCGCAAGTAATGAAGTGTCAAGTACGATGTCTTTTTACTAAATACAATAGAAAGTTAATTTTCTAAACTGTGCGTGTATGATTTCTAGGTCATATATACCCACACTTGTGAATGGATTTTTTTTTCACACGCACAATATATATATATATATATATATATATATATATATATATATATATATATATATATATATATATATATATATATATATATATGCGTGTGTTTACGGAAATGTTAATTAAAAACTATTAATGAAATAACACGTCAATTGAAATATTATTAAGGATTTATCACTTGTACATTTTTTATTCCTTTTTTATGCATCGGGGGCTCCAAATACAGCTATAATCAAATTAAATTAATTTAGATAAACTTAGTCTACTTTCTTCTTGTACGAGATCTGTTCCATAGAATAGGTGAATTTTTAATTTTATTTATTATTCATCAATTTTTATTTTATTCGCTTCAAAGTATTTCTCCTTAGACATAATACACTTGTGCCAAAGTTTTTTCAAATGCTTGTTGGTATGGCCTGAAGCTCCCTCAGCGATTCGCTGCAAAATTTTACCCTTTCATGGGTCTCTTGAATTTTGGGAATAGGAAAGATTTGCAGGGTACCATATTTGGTGAAGATGATGGCTGAGGCAAGATCACGGTATTCTTTTCGCCCAAAAATTATGAAGAAGCAATAACGAGTAGTGCTTCTCGCAAGCGGTACTCCTTATAAACCGTCCAACCTTGTGGCAAGAATTTATGATGCACTATACAATGGTATTCGAAGAAAACAGTGAGCAAAACCTTGACGGTCTCGGCTTTTCTGGGCTCTTTCTTTGGGACTATTGGACTAGATATCATAACCATATATATACAATTCGTTACTAATTATGATCCCTTTAAGCACATCTGGATGATTGTTAACGTATTTCAACATTTTCTGAGCGATTCCCATGCGACGGTTTTTTTTAATTTAGCAATTTTGGAACGAGCTTCGCTGTCACACGTTTCATGTCCAAATTTTGCAAGACAAATTGTGTGGCATGAGCCAACCGAAATGCCAACATCTTCTGCAACTTTTTAATAGTGATTCGGCGATTCTCCATAGCAATTTTTTAATTTTTTCAATATTTTCATCGGTTTTTGATGTAATGGAGATGCCAGGACGAGTGTCGTCATTCTTCGCGACATTCTTTGAAAGCTTGTTCCACTTGTAAACATTTTGCTGACTTAGAGTGTAATCATTATATGCCACTTTTAACATGTCCATTCTTTTTACAAAATTTGATGCAAATTCTTTGCTCCATTTTTTACACAGTAGAAAATTCCCGAACAAGCACAACACGTCTAACTCTTATGCCTCTCACAAACAAACTCAACTAAAAACATATGTTCGAGACAAGAATTCCAACAAAAATTTGCTAATCGAGTGCACGTAGCCCAATTTTTTTTTATTTTACCGTTTATATTGAACGGACCTCGTATTGCAATGTCTTTTATAACTAACAAATCATATTATTATTTATAGAACATGACTGCCGAGGGTAGATTCAATTTTCCTTGACTTTATTGTGGGTTCTTTTCCTGTCCATGAATGGCTCGTACGATATTGGCCTTAAAGGTGTGCAATGTTTCTTGATTTTTTGCATATCATTGGGCTTTAACTGCACCCCACAAGAGAAAATCAAAAGGAGTCAAATATTAACTCCGAAGATCTATTGTTTAATGAGGTGTGTGGTATGATATGCAATTCTGCTAAAGCAGAGTTCCATTCCATTTAAGGTCACACAAAGTCCCTAATCATGACTCTGTAGCACTCGGCGTTCACTGAATTGGCATTTCCAGCATTATTTCAAAAAAAAAAAATTAAAAAAAATAGACCAATTATGTCACCCATCCACAACATACAGCCCGTCTGCCGATAACGACTTAATTTGAGTTTGGGATCCGAAGGAATATATCGTTGCGCTTAGATTTTTTGTACTACAAGGAATATAATACTTTTTTGAATATATTTTTTAAAAAATAACATTGACTACAAATCTCTCAAATAAACGTTTGTTGTAATTTATGTGATTAAGAAGTTACAGAACTCCACTGTAATTTACTGGGGTATCCTTTCCGATCCGAACTTTTAAATATACGGATAAATATTTCGTTGTAAGTATACTTACGTACAAGTAAAGTTTTGTTTGCTGACACATTTTTAGATCATCAACAGTAGTGAAGTAGTTCGCTCTATTTTTACCGTTCGCGGAACCATCATGTCTTCACTGATATTTTTTTTCGAAAATCGTGATGCAAGTTTGTTCGGAAAAATTTTGATAATTTTTCCGCGGGGCAATAGGTTGTGTGAGATTAGCACGAAAAATTGCAAATCGCTGCGTCTGTCACATTCTTCAATGCTTTGTCCAGCGATCCGAGATATTATACTAGACAACATCTCGTTATTAAGGACATGATGTGTCAAATGCATAGAGAGCGTGGCGGACTGAACTTTCCATAAATTGCAATACAAGGTGCTGTATTGGCTTAAAGTGACTGTCTGTCTGTCGCGGCTGTCAATGGTATTGTGTCATGTTCTCTTATAAACACAATTGCCACGAATAAGATCTTGTGCGGAATCTGTTTCCTTTTCCTAAAACTGTGTCTAAGAAATTTAGCCAACCAGAATTTTTTCTTTTAATTAAATTTTTGTTTACTATTTTCACACTTAGTCTTTGTAGGAAATGGTTTATAAGAAATATGTGCACAAAGATCTTTTAAAATAATGGCAAATGATATACGCGGGCCTTTCAAGTTAAAAATTTCTTTAATATCCTCCACAGTTTGCGTATTTTATATCAATATCGTCATCTGTTAAAAACTCTTTTACAAATTTTAAAATATTGAATTTGTTTGTAAAAATATTAGTTTTCCTTTTCCGCTTATCATTTAGATTGGCTCTAGGACTTGCCTCGTATATTTTATATGAACCTTTAATTTAATCTATATATTCTGTTCAATTAAAATATTTTCCTTGAATTTTTAAAAAGGCCGTGCACTTGTACCTGTTTGACAATGTCATGAGCTTGACTCTTAGATGTGCCAGCAGAAGGAAAAAATAGTTCTATATTCTTCTAAACAGTTTTTCTTTCAATGCCGTTTGCAATTTTCCTTGGCAGTTTTTGTTTTTGCATTTTACGGAAATTGTTTTGCGTGATTTTCTTGCTGGCTAGTAGCCATGAATATTTGCCAACTCTAAAAATGAGTAAAAGCAAACAGTGAAATCTCTTGAAACGAATGTATTGCACATGAATGAAAAATAAAGAGAATTTTCATTTAGTAAAAATTTTCTAGAGAATTGAGTGCAAGGAAATAATTTTTTGTTTTGTGTGAATAATTGATGTTCCACTGTTCGATTTTGCGATTTTCATACTTAATTGACTTTGAGTTTTTCTTTGAAAAAAGTTTTCCCTTTACACGATAAGAGTAAACAACTGCATTAAAATGCAAAAGAAATTTCAATATTGAATTTAGTTTAAAGCCAGCAGCTGAAAGCATTAAAACGATGAATCTTTTAATAATTTTATTCATTTTGGCATCAGTTCAAATCATTAAAAGTGAAGTAAATTCAGAAAAAGTAACAACAGAAACAAAAACCAAAGTTACAGGTAAAACTGAAACTACTCCAAAGGCGGAGGACATACAGTCAGTTGCTGTCAAAGCAAAATCAATTACGACCGAAATAAAAGTAAGAAAATTCATCCTTAATATTAAATTATTATGATCGACTATTTTGTTTTAATTGAATTGTCATTGACATTTGCTTGCAGGCCTACGATGATGGTATTTTGAAGTGGAATATAAGTGAATTAAACAGAAGGTATCAAATTTAATTTGAATTAAGAGATTTTGTGCATGTGCAAGCAATTAATACACAAATTAAGAAAATTAGCATTATTAAGAGGATTTAAGTGATTTTACTAGAACTCATAAGGGATGGAATTCAAGGCAAATTTCAATTTGTGTAGGCAATTCAACAAGCTTAACGTAAAGATTAAGAAAGCTTTTATCGCTCTTTAGCTGCAGAATGTAGAATAAAACAGTCAGAATTAAACGCCATATCAGTATTTTTATTGTGTGAAAATTTTATGAAAATATCTTGTAAACTTAACTCTGGAAGAGAGAGTTTTACTCTATTTTATTACTAAATTATGATTGATTGGGAGGGCAACGTTTTGTTAATCATGTCTTTAATCGAAATTTATATGGAAGAGCTAAAACGAAATTTCAAACGTATTTCTTTCGTCAAAGCAATGAAGGATAATAGAGCCACTTTTTAATAACTTCTTCACATAATTTTAAAATTAAGCGAATCTTAAGGAATTTGTTTAAGGATGGAATTTTAAATCTGTCTAAGGAAGTGAAAATAATTGTGGCTTGATTTTCGCCTTCTTGAGTAATAAGTGAAGTTACAATTGCATATGTAGATCTAATCGAAAATATATATTATTGTGATTTCCACAAATTGGTAGTCCTTCAAAATCAGTTTTTTACGGTCTCATTAAGACTTCATTCAGGAATATTTAAGCGACTTTAGAGACAATTTGTAGGGGACACCAGTGCAAATGAAACTTTCAAAATACAATGGCAAAAAATTTCGATTTTGATTTTTTTATCCCATCCGATTTTTGCTAAGAATTAGTACATAGTATGTGTTTAATTTATCTACGAATTATATATTGCTTAAACTAGTGTGCTTTCACTTATGGTTCTAAAATAATAGTCCTCCGAATTGGACATATCGAGCATTGAACATTTCACAATTTCGGAACACGTCATCAGTTCCAAATACAATATGTTTCGCTGAAAAGAGCCAAGTTTTATGTTCTCAAAACTTATTAATACTGACCTTTTCTTCATTTTGCAAGTACCTCTAATAGGACAAAATATTCTATACTCCTAAGACCCCTGAGAAAGGATTTCCCGATGTTTTTTTTTAATTATTTATTTGCTGAAATTCAAATCTGTTTTCAATGGGTTTTTTTACTACTGAACAATTTTTTTTACACAAGCTTCTCTATTACGTGTTTATTTTTTAATAGAAAATGCAACATTGGATTGAGATTCTAAAAATATCTTTCTATCACTTTTTCGACATTGACGTTCTATGTTCAATATTTCAAAAAAATATGTATATTGAATGCAACAGTTTACGAGAATCTTAGGTTAGGTTAGGTTAAGTTGATTGGAGGGGTGTGATAAGCCCATGTCATACGACATACACTTAAGCCAGTGAAGGCTTGTTGTGCGCTCCATTTAATTATCAGACACAAACTGCCAAAGTTCTGCGGCAGGATTCGAACGTGGGACCTTCGCACTACGAGTCTAGTACACTACCTACTAGTCTACGAAGGTCAGTTTTACGAGAATCTTAATTGACAGTGAAAAAATATTCATAACTTTTAAACACATTGAAAGCCCAACATTGAAAGCAATTTTCTGTTAAAAAATATAAAAGTTGAGGGATCCGTTTTCAAGATATTTGAGAGCAAAGGATATTTTTTTGATTTATTAAAAGACAAAAGGTCCAACGCCTTCTAACAATATCAATTTAATTTAGAAGTTTCAACGCCTTCTAACATCATCAATTTAATTTGAATACGATAACGTGTTCCAAAGTTATGAGTTGAAAAAAGAAAAAATACTATGATGCAATTCCATCAGCTTTTAGCAAAAACGTTGTGCCTTATATACGGTCTTATGACCTTAATTTGTAACTATGTAAAATAATTTTTCGACATTATGTCTCTCAACTGATATGGGCTTTATTTAATAGAAGTTTGTATATGTATCGATTCCCGTGTGAGTTTTTGTTCATCCGTGTGTCTGCCCATGGCTGGTTTTTGGTTTTCTTGATGAAATAGTTTATTATCCTGAAAAAGTCTAATTCAATTTTAAAATAAAAATATTATATTTAAAATCATTCTATGAAAATTGTCAAAGAAAAACTACTTTAGGTAAAAAACACTTCATCGAAGTCATAAATTGTAAGACGGTATTATTGTTGTTTTGCGGCAGCATATAAATTTATTTGAATAATTCTTGGTGGATCCAAGTATTGGTGCAGATAATCCTTAAGATTTTCCATTTTAATTACAATTTCTTGATTTTTTTTCAAAGTCAAGTAGAAGTATTTATTAACAGCATGAAGTTATTTTTCTTCATGTTAATATAACGAAAAATCATTTGTAAAGAACTTAAATTGAATGGTGAATTTGTTTAAGAACTTAACAGTCATTTTTCAAGTAGTTCTTCGCAAGTTAATTTAATAAAAGTAGCAAAATCGTGATCACACCGGGAGTTTACCCTGCTTCACTACAGCCAAAGATGGACTTTTAGTCATACTAGACTTCAAGGTCATTCTACTGTTTGTATTATTAATAAATAAATAAAACATCTCGAATAATAAATAACTTTTCCTTATGAAAAATATAATTAAAAAAGTGTTATCCTTTGGAAAATTATTACTGCAATTCTCCAAATGAAAATAGTATAATTTTTTCAAGAGTTAATTTTTTGTTTGTTTAGACAGTCTCAACAAGAGCTCTTGTTCAGACAGCTATTCGAGGATATTTCTTCAATTAAGAAACATCTTATCAAAATTGCCAACCAAAATCCCACATGGACTGTGATACAACGCAGGCAAGATGGCTCTGTAGACTTCTTTCGTACTTGGGATGAGTACAAGGAGGGTTTTGGTAATCCTCAAGGAGAATTTTTCATCGGCCTTAATAGTCTACATGAAATGACATCTGAAGAGCCCCATGAACTACTCATCATACTGGGAGATTTTGATAATAATATTCGTTATGCCAAGTACGATGTATTTCAGGTGGGCAGTGAAGATGATAAATACGCTATTGAAGAACTAGGTGGATACAGCGGTGATGCTGGCGACTCTCTGAGTTATCATAGGACTAGAAAATTTTCGACAAAGGATCAAGATAATGATAACAATTCAACATCGAATTGTGCCGTGGACTATAAGGGAGCCTGGTGGTTTGATAATTGTTATTCGAGGTGAGTTAATTATTAAAGGAAACACTGAGAGATTTATTTTTATAGGATTATTGCTCATAATTGTCCTTTTAATTATTTTAGCCATTTAAATGGTCCTTATTATAAAGGTGCCCGATCCTGCAGAGGTGGCATCAACTGGTACCATTGGCATAACTATGTTTATTCTCTGAAATTTGTGGAAATGATGATAAGACCAGCTCCAACGACAGATGAATAATTTTTTTTGGTACATTTCAACAGTTTCTAAACGAAACTAAAATATATATTTTTGTTACGTTTTAATGAGTTCAACAATAAATTAAATGGTTTTCAAAGTTATGTGTGATAATACTGCGATTTTTAAAATTTTTCTAATTTATTTTTTTGTTTTTGCTGGTCTTTTTATTTGGTATGGGAAAAGTGTCTAAAACTATTTGCAAAGGACTGTTTTGAACAAACTTTATATAATATATTGCCTATATAAAGCACTTTTTCCCCTTCTTAAAAATAAAAATGGAATTTTATATTCGTTAATTTGTACAACCTCTTAAGAAAAACTAAGAGATCCTATGAAGTAGTTAACATTTTGAATTAGAGGAATGAATATATTTTCTTTTATAACTCCAAATATTTGTAGAGTTATTATCTAATCTAAATAGAACGAGTAACCGTACGTATGAGTGACGTCGAACTATTAAGTGAATATCACTCACACCTGTAAACTTTAATGATATTAAGGGAAATATACACAATGCGTATGGGCACTATTATGTATGTTAGAAGATCTAACTTTTAACAAACAATACAAGCTATTTACCAGATTTCAAATGTACATGTTAAATTGTTACAGGAACAGCACAGAATAGAAAACACAATAGATTATTTACTGAACTACAACAACTAAATATTCTTTTCATAAATAAAGAACAATAATAAATTTAATCTCGTGGCATATATGCCCAAAGCGGCAGATATTATGGCCAATTTAGCATATTATGTGGTAGAACTCCTTTAGTACCTAAACAATTAATTCAGCATGTGGCAGTTTCTCCAGCATTAAAAAATAAATGTTAAATGTTTTTTACGCGTTTTTTTACTTTTTTTCATATAAGAATTTTTTCATTAGTTGTTTGTAATATTTGTTGAAAAATATTTATTTGGAATTTTTTATGAGACTTTTTACGAAACCTTAAATAAAACAAGGTTGTGGTAATCACATACAAGAATTCAATTTAATTATGTATTCGTTATATACTATATACATATAAATTTTTTCACAAAATTACCAGAATATGTAGAAAGTAGAGCAGAATTTCATGAGTTCAATTTACAAAGCATTTAGGTGTAAAGTGTAAGGACGAAATTATTCACCCTTGATTAATACCTTTAAAAATTTTTCTATAAGAAATATGATTTTCTATATAAAGTTTTTCAAGCAAACGCAAACGATTCAACACGTCTTTCAGAGAAATGTTAATACAATTTAAAAATTATTGTCAACGATAACATTGACGTTCTATTTAATAATTTCAAAGACGGGAATTTCAGAACTTGTGGTCTGGGCCACATATATTGGAAAATTTATATTTTTATTGAAGTAAAAAATTTCAAAGAACTTGAAATTAGTAGTTACGAGAGGAATTAATTAATTAAAAGTAAAATTAGCAAAAAAACATCAATTCAAAATACACAAGGTACGAATAATATTTTTTAGACACCCAGACACTATAAAAGTTCTCCGATTCTTCTATGAACAGAACATATTTATATTGTCTTTAAAACAGAAGAGAAACTAAATACTTAAATATACGTGAACAATACATAAAATGGATAAATAAAGGCAACAGGTGCAGCGATGTACAATTTGAATCTGGAATAGTCTTATTATCGTTTTAAAAGCATTCCCTAAAGGTATAATACAAGTATGACAATGGTTTTTCCATATCTAAAAGTACTTCGATTCAGCACTTTAAGGTACAGTGGAGAATATGATAAAAACTAAAGGATGGCACATTATTGTTATATATATTTTTTGGCTAAGAAGTACCTGTCTTTTCTGGTAAAAATAGGCGGCTTCAGAACAAACTTCGGTAACGCACACCCTTTTTCCCCAAAACAACAGAAAAATTTAACGGAGCAAGTCAACCGAGTTAAAGACTTGATCAGTAACTTTTCAAGTATTATTATTATTATTTAATTAACAAACACAAACTGCGAAACTACCTGGTTGATCTGCAGAAACACCTGGAGTCTACAGCAGGAGTCGAACCTGCGACTTTTGGATGTCGGGCTACCAGTCCAGTAAAATAGCTATTAGTCTACGAAGGCAGAAGTGATACTCAGATGACGTTTCAGTGCCATTTTCATTACTTCTTTAAATTGTCCATTGGATGTTCATATTGGCATTTCATCTGCTCTCTTGGAATCGCTTTTAACACTTAAAAGCGTATTTTTTTTATCAGATTACGTTCATCGTATATCATTGTTAGCAATTCAAGTATTTTGGATCATTTTATGCTATTTCTTACAAAAAACTTTATGCACATTATATTTTAGGTTTTTAAGATTTCTCTTTATTTATGAACATTTTTCCTGTTTGTGATCTTTTATTTAAATTTAAATAGGCTACTTAGTTCAATCGTATTTTATAAGCCAATTTACATGTGATAGTTATCAAAGAACAAATTACACCAAAGACACATAAGTAAATCATTCTGACAAACACTAGCAGAACGGAACAACATGCTGTTTTCGAAAGCCGCTACACTTTCATCATCAGCGTTCTTGTGTTTCTGTTCTGCTAGTGTCTGTCAGAATGATTTACACATGTGTCTTTGGTGTAATTTGTTTTTTGATAACTATCACATGTAATTTGGCTTATAAAATACGATATGCACATTATTTTACTCAACAGTAGAAAACTACAAACTTTCTGATCGTTATTTTTTGATTTTATGACTAATTTGCATCCACATTTTTATTGGGAGTCTTTTTGTTTGCTCTGTGCTGCATTGTTTTTGTTGTACTAAACTCATAATTTAGATTTTACCCAGAAACCAAATTTGAGCCCTGAGAAAAATCCCGGATATTTTTAAATGAAGCATAACAGGAAATGAAAATTATTTGATTTTATAAAATCAAAACATGTCAAATTATTGTTTTGATATCCAATAAGAAAACACAAAAAACATTCTTATCTCTATTATACCGCTTATGTCCGCCTTAGGCAAAAATATTTATGTAAATATACAAAAACAAAATCAGATTAGAATATCAAATAAAAATCTTCAGTGCTTAAATTATTCACTTTAATATTTACAATTTAAATACTTACACACCGTATGCTCCTACATTTTTATTTAATTATTCAAATTTACACAAACATATTTATTCAAGCCTTAACAATTTGTGGATGTATTTGTGGATGTATTAACACACTCGTTCGTATATAAAAAGGGAAGAAGAAACAATATTTAGTCTTTAAATATTCAGGTAACACTTGCTGCATCTTGCCAGAGTGTCTGACTCTTGTGGAAATATTTCATTTATTTTATGTTTTTATAAACCTACACATGTTGTATAAATTTTCTTTGAGAAAAATAATATAAAAATCAAATACATACTCGTACATATACATGTGTACTTATGCTTGTGTTGAAATGATTGTGTGATGCAAAATGAGCTTGTCAGAAAAATTTACCTGAAATATATATACACACAGATGTGTAGAATATATGTACATTTCCTAAATCAAGTGGAGCTTACAAGAAACTAATGCCAATAGAGGAATATATTATTTTCTTAAAGTTTTTGCTGGACATGCTTTCATTTGATGCTCATACGAGTGTTTATGCGCCATACAATATTCCCCAAAGTCTAGTTGTCTGGTTACTATACGTGTGATTTATATCATTTTACTCTCCCATCTTTTAATGGGAAAGAATAGGTTAGTTTTTTAAATAAATCCGCAATTTTTAAGACGAAATTTTACAAGAACATGGCAAAGGAGCAATTGGGGAGACCATTTTCAAAAGTTAAAAAGTTTGTATTCCTTTGGTATGTCTGTGTAAGATTTTAATCGAATACGTCTGTACGCTTAGAAAAATCAGATTTGTTTGAATCTGCGCCTCTGTGGAGCGTATGATTTTTTTCCATGTATTTTTATTTATTTAAATTTAAATAGCAATAAGTATTGAAATCTCAACTCTAAGATGATTATTTATTTAAGTTTAGCCAAGGCCAAGGAAAAAATATAGTTTCTGCAGTTTTAAGGCTTTTCGTGTTCAGCTAAGAGCGAGAGTATCCTCCATCTGAACCGCATATGGAGTGTATGATAATTCAATAAACCATGAGTTAATGAAGACATATAATGACTACAGTGGTATACCTTCAGTTAGTTGTCCTGAATTCGCCTTGACTGAATTTATTTCACAAACAATAAAATTGGTACACATTTAAATGAACATTTGATATTCAGTCCCAGCCTTGCATCTTTATTTTGTTTCTAGTTATAGAATGTATGATATTCCTCATTTATTTTATTCACTCTCGGCGTATGTTTAACAGCATCGATGTGTTGGTAGAAAATCATTTTTCGATCACAACAGCCTCCACTGCGTTCATAGAAGCTTTAGTGATAAAATTTTTCTTAAGGCAAAATTCATCTTAATGCAATTTTTAATTTCACGATGTACCAGTTAATAAATATTTCAAATAATTGCTTATTAGTTTTTCTAGTTGTAATTATAATTTGCACATGTTCCGTCATATTGTTAATTTCTTTTCGTTTGTATAATCGAAGTACAATATAAGAAATATACCAATTGAAATGTTTAAAAGGGGAAGTCCAGGATTTGTGTTCAATTGGTATGATATAGTGTATGTATATAAAAGATCACTGTAATATAAAACCAACAACATTTTAACTAGATTCTAATCTGCAAAGAACTTTCAATTGTTGTAAAGAATTTTCATCCATATTATGATGCAAAAGACAGCTTTTAGCCTTTGACAGGATAGCAAGGGAATGATCTCATTATACAAAAAATACTTACACGGGCACTTGAAACTGATTGATTTTTCTGTTATTGAAATAAAAAATATTTTTTATATATTAACTAGCGGGCCCGTTGCCTGCTTCGCACGGCAAAACAAAATAAGAAAAGAAACACACTTGTTTTTAATAAAGTTGGTTTTGTTCCCAAAAACACACTCACTTCACATACGCACCGCACGCACATGCGTTATCGGATTTTAACCAAACTTCATATAAACCATACATGGGCCACTGCCTACGTAGTGTATAAGTTTAGTTGAAATCGCTCGACGCGTTTATGATTAGTTCGTCGACGTACATATACGAACTTATTTTTATATATATAGATTACACCTTTTTGGAGTGACTCCTACATGACGCAGTATAATAAAAGGTTATTATGCTAAGCTTTTCATTAATATTTGCACACCAAAAATAATCTAAAAATAATAGTTTAAAAAATTTCAGAGCCAGATCATCCATAAATTTAGAAGACCGGCGCTGCCAAAAATATAATATGCCGGTTCCTGAAATTACAAGAAGTTCACAGTCTCTTTTATTTAATTTCAAAATTATAAAACGATCATTTCAAAAAGATCGCTTTAAAAGTTGAGGAAGTGCCTTCGACAGATTTCAAAGTTCGTTCGTCTATGGCAAGTGAAGGTAGCGCAACTTTTTTTACTCACATTTTTTTTGCATATGCTGAAAAATGTTACAGAGAATATTTTTAGTCTTAAGCAGAAGTTGATGAGCAAAAAGTGGATCCACTGATGATATTATACGACTGAGCTTAATATTAAACAATTCCAAATTACTAAAAGAGATCCATTATATTCCGGAAGCTCTAAGAGACAGAGGCATTCGGATTGAGTAGATCGATACATATAAAAATATTTATTCCAGGAAATAAGAGTATCTAATAATAGTGTAAAGATAATTTCGGGACTACAACATTGTACTTATGATTTGCCAGAGACTTGGAAGAGGGTAGAAATGCAGTCAATGAAAGGCAGTTAGTACTCTGCTAGTAAATTGAATCAAGGATAATGTTGCCCCTAAAATATAATTAAAGAAAGACACATACTAAAATCAAGTAAAAATCTTCCTTAAAACTTCGAACAAACATTTGCTTAATTTAAGCAAAATTACAAAAACTAGAAATAATTTACTTTATCTAATAAAAACTAGAGTCAAAAATAGTCCATGATTTTCTGAAGTAAACTATTTACATTTAACAAAATATATCAGAGGCGATAAAGAAAAATTTTTAAATCTTAATTTGTAGTTTCAGAGCAGACCATTTTTAAATTTTTTAGCTCATTTTTAGGAAATATTAGCATTTTAAAGGACGTTTATTATAAACGTTCTGTAAATCTAAAATTAGGAATAAATTATTCTATATTTTACATGCCCATTATACGCAATTTCGTGGGTTGTTGTGCCAAAGAAAATTGTATATCAAAAACGACAAGTAGAAATTCATTGCACTGTAACTTTCCAAAAAATGGGGCGAAAAAATAGGGTAAAATTTTGCTGGGAATTACTTCTGAAGTTGCTGTCTGAAGTGGCAGTCTTCAATTTCAGATAATACTTTCCTCCTCCACTCTTCCCCTAGTTTAGTAAATCTTTTCTAGATTTAGAAAACACATTTTCTAAAAGGAATAGTTTATGACATAAACCGTAAATATGTGTTCGTTTCAAGGAAAGTTTAACTTAAAAATGTTTCATATAAACCAATTCACTTTAAAATGAATAATTTCATTAAAAAACACAGTTTTATCCTTCCTCGTCGTATTGTGAACTTAAATAATTAAAACGTTATTACCGTGACGTATTCGGCCTGCAATGAAAAAGCAGTTCACTTGGAAATATAAAATAAAAATATAAACAAGGGATATTCATGAACTACAGGCAAAGAAAAATTATTCAGCTCCGGAAAGAAATCCTTGTATTAGAGATTTGAAAGAAATTTATTAACTAGAGTTTAGTAAAATTTGTCATAGTAGAGTATATTTAAAAACTTGCAAAAACTTAAAATAAAAATTAGTTATTAAAAAAAATTCCAGGAATTCAGTAAATAATTTTCTTGGGAATAAAATTTTTTTTTTCGATATTCACTAAATTGGTTTTACTCAGTCTGAGTAGGAGCGGCTTCTGCGTCATACAACTCAAATAAATCACATTTTCTAAATTTTTAATCGATACTAGGAATATTTTATGTGGATCCAACGATAAGCTGACATTATATGTAAAAGGGAAAATACTAGAAATCGGACCAGGACTCAGGTGACAGACTTTAATTCAGTTCTCTTCTTCTAGTGTACTTAAATTAGTCTTATCATCTCGTATTGGTAGACTTCTTTTTTATTTCACGTACGAGCCGCTCAGAAGGACTTTATATAGTGTAAACATTTGGTCATTATTCAACAAGGTTTTGAAGTTTCACATATTGATCTTCAAAGAAATTTTCTGTGTTTCAAGTTGACTACTTGTAAAACTTTAGCTCTAATTTTTAGATTCCTACAAAATATATAAAAAGATTGATAAAAATAATATAATATATTTTTCATTACGAAACCCTCACATGGTGTTAAAGGTGAAATGTAATCTAGATTAAATACAATCACAAATAATATACTAAAGTTTGGGTGCAAGTTTTGATTTAAAAAGCAGAGTGCTTATAGCCTTACAGACTAAAAAAATGTCGGCATATGAAGAGCTAAAGCCACAACAAACTTTTGATTTTTCTATGCATTTTGCAAAAGCTCTAATTGTTTCTAACGATTAGTTGGGAAGAATATCCCAAAGAATGAATTTCCATATTAAGTATTTAAGACTAAAAAAAATTTTAAATATAACTTGTAATATTAGATAGTTTCACTCAAATATTTACACATTTGCATGTGTAAAATATATGTGCAAATGCGTAACTCAAATGTGTCATAGTAGTCAACATAAAAACGAATAAATAATTGAAAAAAATAAAATAGAAATGGCAGAAATTTCCTGGCTTAGAAAGACCAACACACACATACACACAAGTGCTCCTTGATTTTATTTTTTTAGGATTTAGTCCTGGTGAAAACGGGCCCACAAACATCGAACTAAAAAATGTCAGGTATTTGTGCAGGTATGATTATGTTTGTTCATGACACTGTACTTATTTAAATATTTTTATTGACATTTGCATCCATCTTGTCAATTCTGCAAACTCAGATTTCAATTATAACGCAGTATTGCACATATTTTTTCTTGCGGATAGGAAATGAAATGATTTTTTTTTCGTTGTAAGTCTGTGTGATTTTTGTTCGTTTCCTGTTATACATACGAGTACTTTGCTGGTTATAGACTATGTTATTTATTTTGATTTATTCAATTGGTTGCTTTCATATGCTTTGATTCATATTTATATTGAAGATTTATTAACGTGGTTCTAAAACATATTTTTTGAATAAAATAATAAACATTTGAATAATTTTCTTTAGTTTATCATATATCAATGTCCGAATAATCCGATTTTTCACATGGCCCAACAAGTAGATTTTTCGTATCTGTTCTGGTTTTTCGTATCAAAACGGCAGCTGAACTAATTCTTAGAATTTTATTTTCTTGGTTGATATTCGAAGTTTAGGCATGTCTTTCCACATATAAATAATTTGTGTGAGAAATTTATTTTCAGTTAATTGCACAGTTATACAAAACAAGAATCGCTGGTGCTGTCAAAAACGTGAAAAACTTGTTTCATTTCTCTGGTTGTTTGTATGGAAACATTTTTACGTTTTTCTATAAACGGAAATCAAAGCTCGGAAATCATATCAATCTTTCATAGAGCGAAAATTGACCTTTAAACTCGTATGTGAAATGTGCTCATAAACGTATTATGATTTTTGTCTCAATTGGGCGGTAGTACCATGTGCACATAATATTTATGTATTTTTATGTTTTTTTTTTTTTTTAATTTAAACACGTATACTTTTATAGGGAAAAAGCTTTTTTACAAGAGAATGAAAAAATTAATAAACAATTAATGTTTCTTAATGTTTTTAATGCAGTTTTTTTTTACTAAATACAGTTTTTGTTTATAAAACTTTGTTACATATCATCATCATCATCTCGGCGTGAGCTTTAGCTTGTTTGATAATTATTTTCCATTCTTCTCTATATGCAGCCTTTTACTGCCGGTTTCGAATATCCATTATCCCGTAATTGTCTTTAACACAGTCCTTCCATATATTTTGCAGGCATCCTAATCGTCTAGTGCTTCTGATATCAAAAATTGACAAAAATTTTTGCGCGCACAATGACCTGCATAACACAGACGTTGAGCCTTTTTGAATTTGACTACGTGCTCTCCTTCGAATAGTTCGAGCAGTTCGTCATTCGCTGTTATTATCGCTGACTAGACCAGATATCTTGCAGAGAATTTTATGCTCAAAGATTCTTAGACGCTGTTGTTCATTTGCTGTCATGGGCCACCTTTCTACATCCATATGTGGCGGTAGGTCTGATAATAGTTTCGAATATATTAAGTTTGCATGTCTCCGATATCAGCTTAGATAAAAACATTTTCTTTTGCCCGAAGTACGCCCTATTGGCTGTCGATAGTCTATCACTGATCCGCGCTTGCATAATATTGTCTTTTTTTCTAATTTTATTATGTAAAAAAAAAATTAGTATTCAAAGTTGTAAAAAATTTACTCCTCTAATATTTACTTGTTTGAACTCGGTTTGCATTTGTGTTGCAATAAATATTTGTTTGTGTGCATTTCTATATCAATATCTCGTTTTGTTGATTTGTTTTGGATTGGCTCTTATGCAACACAATAAATTGAACTTTCTAACGCTGTTCACATTAGCAGAGATGACATAATGTATGTATAACAAAACTCCCTTGAATACCGAAAGAAAAAAATAAATTTAAAAAATATTCCTCAGGCCATACAAAAGAATCAATATTCATATTGATGGTATTGGGAAGAGAAATTTCCACAGTTTCCTCCTGTTAAAAGAAATGGTCATTTGATAAAAAAAGTATGTTATTGGCTTTAAATGCCCGTGTGAACTTTCAATTTGGAATGTATTTTTATTAAAGTCATGTCTTTGCAAAAAAGTACAACAAAATCTGTGTATGTATGTCATCTATGGCAATTAAATGATTCCAGGGGAAAGTATTAAATTTATTTAAAATATTATAATTTTGAACAGAAGGTTCCCAGTTTAACAAATTTCTAATTTCAGCAAAAGGAAGTAGACTTTAGTTAGTTTTTAATAGTGGACTCAGCTAGATCTCCAAGTTGAAAGATCTCTCAAGAATTTTACTTTTGTGATATTTTATTTATTTAAGAATTAATTTATTTTTTAATGAATTATTGATAAGATGAATTATTGACAGAAGAAAAATCACCACTAAAATGTACTAACTGATTATATTATGGAAATTTTGACAAGAATACCTATTGAGGGAGGATATATAATTTTCTTAAAGCTAAATTCGTTCTACTTAAATAAAAGTCTTCACAAACTGGCTTTTTAAAATAGAGATTAGACCAACTTACCCAGGTAATCATATGAAATTTCAATGGTTTTTCTAACACTGCCATTAAATTGCTATCTTCATATCTATGCGATAGAAGCCAATTGGTGAATTCTGGTTCAAACAAATCCAACAAATGTTTAATAACAAGAGGTGTTCCGCAAGGTTCGATTCTTGGTACACTGTTTACATTCCATTTACTCAAATGATTTGCCCTCCAAACTTACCTATTGTGGTGTACAGATGTATGCAGATGACGTACAACTCTTTACTAGGTCTAAGCCGTCAGAAATCACTGGATGCATCGCTAAATTAAATTATAATCTTAATAATGTTTTCAAAAGGGCATCAATTAATGGTCTTTATTTGAATGCAAAGAAATCGAAGGCGATTATTAGCAGTAAGTCTAACTTTGTGCAACTTACCGTACCACAAATACTTATTGGTGGATTTGCCATTGAGCTTGTAGAATATGCCAAGAATCTTGGTGTTATTTTCAAAATTTACTCAACTTTGAATGACACAGTATTTTACTCCAATTAATATGCGCATGCTACTAGCCAAAACATATATTCTTCGGACTCTATTGTATAGCTGTGAACCATTTCTAATTGTGATGTAATAAACAGTAATAAACTGAAAATTGGTTACAACGATGTTGCCGAGAAATAGCAGTATATCTCAGTTTTCTCATCAGATCTTTGATATATCCTTTGGAAACCTGTTAGAGTGCCGTACACTAATATTTCTACACAAAATTATATACACCAGACAACCTAGTTATCTTTATAACAGGATAAAATTTTCTAGATCAAATACAGGCTATAGAATTAACCCAATCAGATATCATAGACAAATATCTGAAAGACATTTCTATGTAAATGTCATTCGTCTCTGGTTTGAACTTCCACCTAATTTTCAAAGATTAAATAACGTAAAGCACTTCAGTTCTGCGATATTTACGTATATGGGTTAATTGAAAATATTAAACGTATATACATAATTGTTATAATTGCTCTTTTTTTATGTTTTATTCGATATTTAATATCATTGGTTATTGTTAATTTATTTTAATTTGATATGCTATAAACACATTCGAGACAGCGGGCTACACGTACACCGACTACAAATGTCGTTTTCTACAAATGTAACCATGTAGTCAGCTACTTAATTATTTTGAAAGCGGCAGCTACATGGTAAACAGTTGTTGGAACAATTCATTTATATATATTTCAGTGGTGCATATTAGCGCTTTTAATTTTTAAAAGTTCTTGTTCAAGGTAGTTTTCTTTTCCTTACATCTTTAATAAATGTTACTAATTAATTTTTATGTTAAAAAGGGCTATTAACTGTGATTTTTTTTAATCTTCAACAATGTTGGTATTTTTGGCTCGTCAATATGATATATAACAATAAAAGAAATTATAAATTATAAAAAATTGTAAAATCTTGATGTTTTTAATATTTTAATAAAACAGACGATTCCCTGAGTAAAGTGAACAAAAAATTCACGAATCGTCAGAAAAATATGAAAAAAATAACTTTTGAAATTTGTTGTCATAAAAACACATCAGGCCTAATTAGCTGAAAAAACAAGGAACTAACGCAAATCAAATCTAAATTGGCCAAGAAAGAAAAAGTACACAGTAAAACAAATTAATTTATTTATTTAAAAATTTTTGATGCATATATATTATAACATATAAATTTTTGGAATTTTCTTTTTTATTTTGCAATAAAACATATTTCAAATCGGTAATTTGCTTTACATATTTTATAATACTGTCAACACTGTTTTTATTTTGTAGCCAACAAAAATAGAAATTAGTTTAATTTGACTACAACGACAAAAGCAGCACAGACAACAACCTGCCGTGCCGTCTTCAAAATAATCATTTTCATATACACACATGTATTTTATTTTTGACAGGTTGTAGTCGGTAGCCTGCTGTCTCGAATGTGTTTAATGCATTAGTTTTATTATTAATTTTATATTTTTTGTTTTCTTTTTTTAATTTTTAATTTTTGATAAGATAAAGCATGTAAAATTGCATATTGCCATTATCTTCCCAGTACTGCTAAATAAGCCCACATTTTATTGTACTGAATTTATCTTAAATAGATAAATGAAATGAAATGGAACAATGGAAAGTGCTTGCAAAACTATGTACCATCTACTAATGACTGACAATAGCGACCTTGGCTTAAAATGTAATCTAATGATCGAATGTACGATGACAAGGGCGACAAATTTCATTTTCAAAATTAAAAATATGCACCATAGAAGTCAAAATATGCACCAAAATAATGAAAATATACGGAAATAAATAAAAATATGCAAAAAAAAAACAATTAATTTAAACCAGATTTATTAAAACATAATAAAATAGCATAACACAACAAAAAATAAAATTCAGTTCGTTGAAATTGTATCTGCACAATCAAATAAAAAATTAAAATATAAAAATAAAACCAGTCCATAGAATCTGTACATTTAAACGAGTAGTATTAACATAAATTTTTGTTTGTATAAATAAATAAATTTTTTTTAATTTCCAAATGTAAAGTGTCTGTTCGGGTGCAGAAAGTTTATGTACATCGAAAATGTTCGCTCCACATCGACGGAAGTTATTGGAGCATACTTGAATGAAGATAACTCATTTGGGGAGTAATTTTCTAAAGAAATAGGTACATCTAAATTTAGTTTGAACGTTTTGGCAATTTTCTTAATTTGGTCGAATCCTTTATATTTCTGTAGTAGATTTTGAAATTTTTGTTTTATCATTTCTGCAATATCACCTTCCACATCAAAAATTTTGGTAACAGCATCGTCAATCAAATTAATCTGCTCATTCAAAGATCCGAATCCCTCTAATTTTATTATGGATTCGCCAAGGAAACTGTAGTTTGAATTAAGTGGAAACTATAGACGTCTATGGCAAGATGTATGTAGACTATATATATCTTGGGCTATGGCGCTTGGTTTTTACAGCGGCGGCTGTAAAAATGCGAATTCGTTGTGTTTAACAAGGGGGCTTTATAAATTTTCACCGGCACTGACACATCAGCTGGTATAATGAATAACATTTAAATATGTACATATGTATGTATGTATGTACATAGTATGCACGTTGTATCCTGTATCAAATGACGGTTATATCAGAAATGATATCAGTGCAAGTTTGAGAGAATGGAGCATATTTTTAATATTGTGATAGGTGTGAAAAACTTGGAAAATATGCAAATAAATATGCACTTATTACAAAAATATGCACAGAACTTAGTTTTTTGTTAAAATATGCAAAAACAAATTGATGCCATTTTACAGGAAATCTTATGAAACGCAAAGAAAATTGTTCAGAATAGGTTTTAAAGTGTCGACAATAAATATGCATTTGCATTGAAACTGTCGCCCTAATGATGACCAATATAGGAATTTTCTGAGCGAGACAGTGTTTGCGTATGATTTTTGGCAATTGAAAAACCCTTAAATATCTACGAGTATTATAAGGCGAAAAATAAATCATGGAATCCATTGTACTATATTTAATTTCGCTACTATCAAAATTGCTTATCATCTAGCGGCAATGCTTGAAGAAATCCTGAACTCCAACTAAATATCCCACTGTGCTTAAAAGATACTGAGTGGGGCTTCGATATCCCGTCATATTAAGTAATTGGACGTATGTGGTAACGATAGGAGGGAAGCAGCTTAAATGAATTTTATCTATAATATAGTCAAGGGAATAATAATAACTATAATTAGAAATACTGGAGGAACTAAACTGACTGTGTATACAGTTTTTTATCGTAGCTTGCATGAATACCTATTTTAGGACGTAAATGATGTCACTGTCGGTCTTTGCCTAATCTTCTTTTGGACAACCCGATGGAGGCTTAGTAATTACGGATTTTTGAGACCTCTGGATTGTAGACGTAGTGTGGTGCCATCTAGTTTCTAAAAGTATTATTACAGCGATTCAGTTTTGAATATTCTAGAAGTTTTTTTAAGCTGTTCGCTACGTTCGTTTGGTATTGTTATTAGTTGAGGTGATCTATATTGCGTTCTTAACAACATGTTCTCCGTTTAATGAGCACTGAGGTATTTTTCAGTCAATGGTTGTCATCCTACAAATCTTCCATTTCAGTAATTGAAATTTCAAATATTATTAAATAAATGTTGCTCCACCAAATAACATGGCACGTACCTCCAAGTCATAGTGAAGTTGTATGTGATTAATACCTGCTGGCGATTTTTTCTGTTCTCGTAACATTTGAGAAAAATATTTATTGAAAATTATCTCTATTATATAAAATCAAATATTAATATTTTTCTGTGCCCATTGCGGACTTGGGATCGTAAATCATATAAAAGAAATTGGAAACTGGATGATGGAAAAAAACATATAATAACATATGTACATAGAATATAAATTTTATGTAATGAAAAGTTGTTAAAAATGAAATAAAAAACAAAATTTAAAAAAATCTTTTACACACCTGCAAACTCCAGGGAGAAACAATTTAAGAAAAGTGAGCATGAAAACTAAACGACAATGAACAGTGTAAATCGATGGTTATAATGTTGTAGAATTAAAGCAAGTAAAAGCAAATAATAAAAAAAAAATCTTGCCAGAAATAACAATAATACCAGTAGAAGATTTTCTTCTCCTCCATATAGAAACTTAAGCCGAAGCAATCACCCGCATTCACATTGATTCTTCACTAGGATTATTTTTTTTTAATTCTGAAAGATTTTTATTTTATACATTTTTGCTTCCACCGTTATTTTGCTTTCAAAGATTTCGCTTAAATTTTATTTTATTTCCGAAATTGTATTGTATTTCTTTTATTCAGCAACAAATTGTAATCCTTGTGCACCATTTTGCAGGTGCTTATGGTTGCAGTTAAAGGTTGTTGAAAGAAATTTATTTAACATTTGCCACTTCTAACTGTTCACTTGTTTTCATTGTTCCGCCAATGTTGTTCTTGTATTCGTTGTTATTTTGCTGCATTATTTTGCAACGTGTTGTTCATTGGGGAATTTTTTTAAGTTTTCTTCACTAGTTCCCTGGTAATATTGAGTGTTTATATTTCTGTTTCTATTTCGGGCTGCATTGCAGCATCAGCTGCAAGTAATGTTCATACTAACCATGTTATTCATATCGGTATCGGTGAGAATGTTTCCATTTGTTTTCAATATTTTTACATCTGCGGCAGATGACTGCCATTTCAGTGGCATATATATATATATATATATATATATATATATATATATATATATATATATATATATATATATATATATATATATATATATATATATATATATATATATATATATATATATATACATACATACATACATATATATATATATATATATATATATATATATATATATATATATATACATGTTTATATATTGAAGATGTCCATGTGAAGAGTGTGAAAAATATTTTCCTTTTTTTCACATTTTCTTATTTTAGGATTGAAGTGTGTAGATTTTTTGTGTATATTTTTTATTCCTCAAACGAATTTTTTAATTTGTGGAACTTATTTTTAAAGGTATGAATGGCTCTTTTGGAGAAAATGTGAAATATTTTTGATTGTGAAATGACTAATTTCAAATTCTAAATAGAAATTCTAGTAGAATGGATTTCAAATTATATATATTACTATTAGTATTTATTTGATGTTATTGTTTATGAATTAAGAAACACAAGCTGCAAATCTTCTCTGTTTATCGGTATCAGCACCCGGAGTCTGAGGCAGAAGTCGAACCCGGGACCTTGGGATTACCAGTCTAGCACACTAGCTGCTAGTCTATGAAGGCAATCTGAAATTGAAAGAGACGTTTTAGATAATATGAAAGCTTTAGCAATATATTATTGGTCAGAGGTTAGATTAAGTAGTGTTTACGGGCTAATTTGGTGCAAAACCAATATGATCCCTGGGTACAGAAATTGATGAAGGTAAAGATAGATATGACGTTAAGAAGAGTAATAAAAAGAAATTAAAAGTGATCCAAAGGAGGAGATAATGATAGAGAAATAATTTAAGTTTGTGGTCACTTTATATTATTTTCGGCTCCTCATAAAGGAGGTAATTTTATCAACCTGTTTACCAAATGTTAAATAAAGGCTTAGACACGTACTGACAAGTAGGAATAGATGATATTCATGTTGTGCAGGAGAGAGACAGAGAAGATTGTTTTTGACTCGGGACCTACATTTAAATAAAATTTATACTTTAAATGAAGTGAATTTGTACATACTTTAGTATGAAATTACTGGATTTAGAAAGAAGCGGTGTTTCCCCTCTTCAGGGAGCCATTCTTACCCTTCGCTGTGTCACCATAAGGTGTCTCTTTCTTTATCATGTTGTTTTATTTTAAAAATTGAGGACTATAAAGACAGATTTTAAGTAGATGGATAAATTAATTCGTTTATTTTAATCATTAAAGGAAACAATACTCTGACTTCAACAATCTCATTCAAGATCTCGACATCTACTTTGTATTATTGATGGAATGTTATAGAGCGAAAACGAATCTACCAAAAATAATGAAAAGCTGCGTTTTCTGGAGTAGACAGCGGGTACGTGAGTATGATCACATAAACTCATATTTATGAAATACTCATGAAAAAGTAAATTGATTTCATGAAATCATATCCTTATTGCTTATATATTATTTCTGATGAAAGCAATATTTTTTAGTAAAATTGAATTTTATATTGATTCGTCTCGACTTCCGTTTACAGAAAAAAGTAAAAACTAAGTTTAATTTTAAAAACCATTTATTTAGTTCGAGAAATGTTTTAACTTCAAACTGGAACAATAACACATAGACTTTAAACACAAGGTCTACCTCAAAATGACATGTTGGTCTGCACAGTGTACCTTCCACATGCCTATTAATACTGCTGAACTGGTTGCCAGTAGACTAACTAATCAAAAACTTGACATGGTTATATCAGTAGGACTGCATGGAACGAATGGCTGACAACTTATAGAGCCATATAAGCATTGTTGGAAAATTTTAATTACATTCATTGTCTAAATCATTACTTGTCTCTAATTCTCTTTAGGTTTCAACTTATCTACATCAAAAAAATCGAGTTTTGAAAAAAAACATTAAAAATGTCTATCCTGGATTCTTCAAGAGGGAGATCAGAATTGGAGCGGAGATCTTATTTGAAGAATTAAAGTTAAATGATCGGTCATGTTCTAGACAAGTGCACTAGAAGTAGATATATTTTCCACTAAAAAAGCGGCAGATAGAATTGTACTAGAGGATATTTAATAGAAAAAACAAAGTTCTCCCCAACAGCAAACCTTGCATCAGGTTATTTACGGCAATAATATATATATATATATATATATATATATATATATATAATACGTTATTGGAAGGTATAACATTCAAACATCATCCTCCTATGAAACCATAGATATGACATCAACAAGCGACTTCATGATATAGTAGCTGATAGAGGCAAAGTCCTTCTGGAATCGAAGGGTTACGTCTTCTATAATTTTTTTATCGGGCTGTAAACGATCTCACTTGTAATACTTCCAGCTTTGCTGCACATTACACCAGAAATGTTTTTTTTAAGAAAATGAATCTGAGGCACATCGTTGTAACGTTTATGAGCTACTGAAGATTTTGAACTGTACTAAACTGTACTGTTGTGAATTCTTGAGGTGTTTAACTTTTTTATCACGTAAAGTGGACAGTTTTAAGCCTGACTGGATCATGGATACAAAGTATTTATAATTTCTACTCTTTTGCATTTAAATATCTTTTTAAGTACAATTCCTTGTTATTATTATTTCTACAAACTGTATGAACATGAGCTGCTCCATTAAATATGCAGCATTAAATGAAGCAAAAGATTATCCAAGACCATATATTCCATTTCAGGCCATTACAACTCTGTACAACTTTTCGATGCTTGAATAAGAGTTACAAGCACTATTTTAGACATAATGGGCCAATGATGCTACCAATGCAAAATCCACACTAAACTGTCACTGTCTGTGGTTGCTTTAGCTTCTCGGTAATAACATGTGGGTTTTTCCATCTTCAGATGCTGGATGGTTTTTTGCTGACAACGTCGCCGAGAAGAAAACGCGCCTCGTAAGAATAATGATTTCCGGTATGATACTGACTGACAGTCAATATTTAATACAGAAAATATAAATCGGTGTCAAAATGCAACATGACTTCAAAAGATAATTATACTTAAACTAACCAAATAAGCTTGCATTTCATAGGCATTAACCAAATCATCAGTATGCTTTAACCAAATCGTTTTTTAAAAATATTAAAAACCATATATTTGTGCAATGATTCCGATAAAAAAAAATAATTCAATACAAAGAACCAATCGAATAAATCGATTACAAAATTAAAGCGACTATAGGTTAGTTTAAAGCCTGGTATAATCCATTCCAAGTTTATATTTTATTCCCAGGAAAGATTGAAATACCTTCTCAATTAATTTTTTTAATATGTTCATAAATGGTGGTTGTTTCATAATAATTATTTCGTCACTTTGATCATCAGATTTCCACTTAAATTTCTGTGAAACTGAACTGGCACCTACAGTTTTAAATAAAATCTTTTTTAAAATCAGTCCATAGATGAGGGAAGGAGAAATTCCCTACCCATCTATCGAAAAAAAACATGGGTCCAAACCGTTTGAAACAAAAAAAAAACATTACAAACCGTTTCGTCTATCATTCATTAATGTACAATTATTTAAAAAAATACATGAATTGATAAACTCCTTTATTTTCAAAGTCCTTTTTAACGGATTAAGATTAATAGAATTCTTATTGAATATTTGTGGGTTCTTGCATAAGAATATGAGTGTGAGGTGGCAAAAATTTACTAATAAAATGCCGTCATGTACAAAGATAAGCACACAATAAATATAAAAAAAATAAAAAAAAACTTAATCCGAAGAGTGTTTCAAATAAAGAATTTAACCAAATCATTAATTATTTAAATATATTATTTTTTTTAATGTAGGGGAAGAATATAAAATAAGAAGAACAAAAATATCCATCAAAAATATAATAGAATTAATTACAAAACAATGTTTACAATAGTTGACTCAAAAAATTTCATGCCATTTTCTATTAACGAAACCCCGAAATTGGATTTCTTACAGAGACGTCATACTTGTGATCGATTGCTTATTGAAATTAAGGTATGGCCTTCGTGTACCTTTTGATAAACTGATAAGCTCACAAATAAATTAAACAAAAGAAAAGTGCTTAAAAATGAAGCAACTTGCAGCTTTAATTATAAACCTGCATAAGTGCATGTTGAAAGGAGTTGTTTTGAAATGTTCTACCTAAAGAATTAAGTAATAACGAAATAATACGTTTTGTAGATGTTTGCATTTGGCAAAATCCTCTGCCATCGTCCATGGCGTAAAAGTAATTTTTAATTAAAAACTGCCACTGTCTACTTCAAGGATCCTTCGATTTTCTGCTTTTGATTTACCGAATTTACTTAAAACTGAGCACCAGCTCATGCATGTGATACATTGAGGCCACTACCAAATGGTTTTCAAGTACTTTTAATATAAATCAATCTTTTTCAGTTAACTTTCATTGATGCGAGCTTTTTTTCATTGTGTGATTTGTACTACAACAAGAAAAGTTGCAAATAAAAGATAAACAAAGAAAGAATAGAGCATTTTTTGCATGGCTCCTTTTACAAGCTCAAAAAATGTGTAATCAAGGCAAACAAAATATACAGGCAGCTGACAAATACGCAAACAATACAAGTTGTTAGAAGAGGAGCGAAAGGAAGGAAAATAAAAACAAAATCTTTAAAACGGAAAACGATGGATTCTCTTATGCGTGCCGATGTATGAGTAAATGATTTTGTGTACAAATTTTGCTTGTAATGCGTTCAGTGTGCGGTACTCGTATGTATATAGACATCCTGCATACAATATATTGAAATAAGGAATAAAAGTGAAAGCAGGAAAATATTTTCTAAGCGTATAAAAAATTGGAAGCAATACACAAATGGTAAAAAAACATTCATGCCAACAATAGGAAAAACATCAATGCAAACGGAGCAGCTAAAACACAACAAACGAATATTTTTTTTTTCGAAGAAAAAACGACAAGTTACTGGCATCAAATCAAAATCTGCCATCTAAAACAAAAAAAGCAGTCAAGGGAAAGAAAAACGTTTATTTTTTATCGCAAGTTCTCTAAATATTGACATGTAGAGTATGCATTTATAAATGCGTACTTTGTAGCCAAATATTTTTACAGTTTGTTCCACAATTAGTAGCAAGTCTTAAAGCGGCATGCATGAACGTGACAACCAATACAAAGCAGTTCATGTGTTTGATATTTGAAAATATTGTAAGTTTACCTTTAAAATACTACGAGATCATATTGATAAAAATTAATAAAATAATTCAAGAGAGATATAGAAACTTTTAAGCAATATTAATTATCTAAACTACAGTCTTATATAAGAGTGTGATTTAAAAGTCCGACATTTTAAAGCGAAATTTTGTTACATTTTGCCAAAACTTGTCATCATAACAGTTTCTTTCTCTACCAATTTATTATTATTATCGAATTTTATTACGATTTACGGTATTCAAGCCAAATTTATAAAAACTTTAAAATCAGCAATCCTTTCGTCTACTGAAATGAAATTTACAACTGCAAATAATTATATAATACTGTTGCGTATGTGCAATATTTATATTTATAAAAAATATTACACATACTAACACCCACTGCTGGACACTTGCGCATAGACTTACGACCAACTGATAATGCTGTAATTATAAGCGATAAAAATATTGCTAAATCAGTAGCTTTTGAAACTCTTGGCATGAATATCCAGTGTGATATTTTGCATGATGCGAAAAAAGCAGACAAGTGCCTAGGTTCCTTAAGACTGTGTAAGAGATCCTTTATTCTATCTGATATCCTCACTATTTATATCAATTTCAACGGAGAGAAAATAAAATATAATTTCCCCGCATGGTCCCATACTTCAAAATCTATTTTGAAGTTACTTCCACGAGTATAGTACAGGTCTCACAGGAGCATCGTGG
Organism: Germaria angustata; assembly: GCA_963681545.1. Taxonomy (NCBI): domain Eukaryota; kingdom Metazoa; phylum Arthropoda; class Insecta; order Diptera; family Tachinidae; genus Germaria; species Germaria angustata. The sequence goes on from OY813000.1 coordinate 68,371,479, forward strand.
TACCAATTGGAAACATCCTCTGGTGACTAAGTGTTGCTGTTGGATGACGAAAAGACTGCGCTTCTCTCCTGAAACTACACTATCAATAAAACGAAAGGGCTACGGGCATGGTTGTAATAAATACCAAACGGATGTGGATTGTTCAGGGCCCAGAATTGGCGGAACTGAGCCAATCTCGGCCAACCAAAGACTTCTCTGATATTACGGGAACTAGTACACCTCAAGACCTGTTTTAGACTTATTACACCGCGTGAGAATTTTTTTGCAGAAAAATAGAGATATGTTCATTAGTCTAATTAAAAAAAATAGTCACACTGAATACGAGTTCTTGGTTTTTTTCTTCCTCATCTTTTGTCCTCTTTAGAGGTCTTTACATTTCTTAAGAATGGTAGTCTATATCAATGGACAAGATATGATGTAATGAAAAACTGAATATTTTGTGTTACTAAATTTGATTTTAGATGGATTTATAAATAATTTGAGTGAAAAGAAGTTGCAAATCACCTGAACAAAAACTTTTAAAATCTTCTTGGGAACAAATTTTCTTACGTTTCCTTCCACGTTTTTATTTGGTAACAAATATAAAAATTTATATAAATAAATACTTAATATGGAAATTCATTATTTGGGATATTCTCCCCAAATAATCGTTAGAAACAATTAGACCTTTTGCAAAATGCATTGTTTGTTGTGGCTTTAGCCTACTATGATTATGTATATATTTGTTGTAATTCATATGCAATATTGAAATTCTCATATTGTACTTGATTTATGTGGCATAAACATCCGAGGTTGAATGTTTTCAAACTGCTTAAACTTCACTGACGATTTGGTTTTAGCAACCAATGAAATGTCGGCATATGAAGAGCTAAAGCCACAACAAACTTTTGAATTTATATAAATAATTAATACATTGTGTAATACACAAACATTTTACGAGTTTATCCTTAGTGGGTCCAAATATATAATTCTTCATACACAATTCTTCAAAAAAAAAAAAAAAAAAAAAAAAAAAACAATCATAACTTATGAAAGAAATGAGTGATATATTCAAAAAATTTCGAGGTTTCATAGAGGTCAATTTAGGCTTTAATATAAAAATTTTAAAAGAATTTTTGGTGAAAATTTTCAAGGATATAGAAGGATATATTTTTAAAATGACAATGTATTCAGAGAAACTGAAAGAAATATTTTAGGAAATATTTAGTTAATATTTAAGAAAAAAAGCTTAAATGACCATTCTTTAAAAAGGACAAAAGGTGAGTGAATGAAAACCACAGCACCTGGTTGGACTATATTTGTCTCTATGTTGCATGTGTAGTGGCTATCCTACCTAAAAAAATCTGTTGCATAGTGTTATTGGTATGGTTCATTCGGGAATCATGTAGTGGCTTAAATCAAATTCGCAAGGAGAAGTTTGTAGGTTATGGGAGCTTAATTGCTAGTAAATAGCTTTCGAGCGTTGTGGCATCAACAAAAAGACTTCTAAGTGATTTTACTATGCCATAGAAGGCTCTGGCTACAAGCTGTTGATATTTGATCCTTCCAGCTTCTTATCAAGGTGCCTGTGTATGGATTGTGGAAGTATTAGGTGCGTAAGGTACCAACAGCATTCTGAGCTTAGGAGTTAAAAGTACGCATATATAAAGTGAATATCCTTAATAATAAGATTTATTTGCCTTTCCTTTACTTTGCTTTCTTCAGTGCGATTATATATAAAGAAACAAACTACTTGAGTCGGCATTCATGATCTGGCCAACAATAAAAAACACACATTCATAGACACTGCTTATATACATACATATATAATATATGCACACATATACGTATATAATATTTTATTTTTACCAGCTTACGATAGATTTTGTAAGTAGATGAAGGGATAATTATGAACTCCTAGTGTTTTACATGAATCATCTTCGATACTGAAAATATATTCTAGTTTATTATTTTAACAACATACGAGGACATATGACTTTAAAGTAATCCAATTTACTTTAATTTTAATTTAATAGAAAACTTTAAAAATGAACTACAATCACTAAATGTAAAACAACTTTTTTTTTGGCAAAAATAGTAGCATAAAACCTTAATACGGAGAAAGAAAATTGATTTAAAAACAGCTCCCGGTTGGATTAAACTTGGTGCAAAGTGCAGTACTTTGACGGATTTATTGAGATCCTTTTTTCAATGGGAACATGCATTTATTTTTAAACTACTGGCACACAATTTACATAAAAGACAAGTTAAAATAGTAAAATACTTTATATAATTCACACATTACAAAAATTTTGTTAGAAGTTTAGTTTTACATAAATAATTCAATCCAGGGCAAGTATTTTCAATCTGCTGATGAATTTGAAAAGCCTCCAGTGGATGAAGTTTAAGATTTATTGAATTTAAGTTTAACGATTTGTCTGCTTCACTGAAGGAAAGTAACTGAAGGCATTAGACTTAAATTTACACAGAAACAAAATGCAGCAGCAATTTTTGTTGCACTTTCCTTGCAATGCCACTGCTTGATATGGCATGTATTTTGAAGGTGTCATTATCCCAGATGTGGAATTATTTATTTAGTTTTGTTCTCAGCAATATCAGGGGTTAAGACCGCATCTTACTCAAAGTATTGCTTTGATTCTTTTATTTTTAACTCTTGATTAAATAGAAAATTGTATTTAAAGAGAAGCTTACGTATTGTTAAGAAAATATTGTGGATAATTTTAAAATTAAAATGCATTAACAAATCGATTTCGTTAATACATCCAGATTATATAATTATTGCAACTGCTCAATTAAGACTTTTCCGTTGTCATTTAAATCAGCTTCATCTTAAATATTTGATGATTTTTTTCTATTTTTTTGCAGAGTAAGGTGGAAAAAATGCGTTACGCATCTAACGAGAATTGTCATTGGTCGTCGTATACCGAACTCCAGCTAAGAAAGTTTACCACCTAAAAACCACCCTTCCATCTCTTGGGATATGTTTACCACCTCGGTACCACTCTCGCATTACTTCAAGGTGGATCCCTTCTCTTCTGTTCTGTGAACATAACTCTTTGTGTTGCCTGCGTCCAGGAACCCACACTTTTTGTTACCCTTTTGGGTCTCTATATTGGTCTTCTTACATTTCTAAGTGATTAAAATAACTTTTACTCACTTACTGCATTTGAACTTAGGATTTTCTCTTAAAGAAAAATGTGTTGTCTGTAATGAATGACAACTCAATTCAATTCAATTAAGAAGCAGTAGAATATTAATAATTGTACGTTTTAAGATAAAGGGTCATTCATAATACGCGTTCTAATTGTAAATTTAAATAATACAAAGTGTGTGTAAAGTGTTATTGAAATACTCTTATTAATTTTGAATGACTATTAATTCCATTATGTATAGAATATAATATTGTGCAAATACACTCATATGACGTGACTTTGCTGGATGGCACGCATCTAAAATTTTAAATTTTTCATGACTATGGTATTCAAAGCAGACTGAATTCGACCGATGAAAGAAATCTTTTATTGGATTTGTTTTGTGTGGCATAAATTATTGAGAATTAATGATTGGAAAGTGCTTAAAATTCAGTGACGATTTGGTTTAGTGACCAATAAAATGTGGGCATATGCACATTTAAAATCACAAGAAATAACACATTTTTGAAAACGCTAATTATTTAACATCTCAAAATAAATTAAAATATTAAAATAATAATCATTACGAACTTTCCATTGTGAATTTTACTCCCACTAATTATTCTTAAATTCTGTTTCTAATTTTAACCGGCGTACATAATATTCTTACCATTATAATGTTGAACAGAGAGCCGGTATATTCCTTCTAAATATTTAATTTAAAACATCCTAGTCTTCGTTTTTTCCATTTACAAAACTTTAAATGTTAATGAGAGATCAAACATGCTTTAATTTTTTTAATAGACTATAGCAACACCTGGTGTACTTCACTACCCCCTCATCATAAAATAGACATTAATATCATTGACTATTAACTGACTCTCAGTTGAAATGAAAAATGTGCGTAGGATGTATGCACACAATGAAAGTATGAGCATCGCTGAGTTGCAAGGTTTTTTTTTTTCAAAAAGATCTCCATGATAAATACCCCCAGGAATGTATTTTTCACGTCATAAATGCAATACCGCTTTGCAACTGCAGTACCGCTTTGCAACAGAAAATCTATACAAACCAAATAATGATCTTTTAGAATGTGAATATTGTATACGACCCTTATTTAATTTCAAGCACAGCTCTGCATTTACGAACGTATCCTTTATCTTCAAGATTTCATAAAATGTTTATACTCAGTTTCATAATTCTTCAGATATCGCATAATTTACTATAACTTTGCAAGGACGATTACACACTCCCTCTTTTCACACCATCAGGTTTTTTTTGAGAACATTTTTTTTTATTTTTTAAGAAAAGTAACACCCAAACAATGAATGCCTCTCACTAAGGTGTTACTTTTTTATGAGAGGGTTAGATTAGAGAAGACAGGTGAAAATAAGAAGACAGGGAAGGAGCTTAAATTCTTTTTGCAACTCTACTATTCCCCGTTTTTTATAGGAGAGTTGCAGTGCCTCTAGTGTTAAGTCGACACATTAAGTTTCTTAAGCTGTATGTGTAGCCATTTCGTTAATTATTTTACTTCGCCTACGATTCTGCTCACCTTACCGATGAAGGAGGTTGCCATGATGTAGTACATTACCGTAGAAAAGTTCCAATCGCTGACGGTATTGACCAGTGCTATCCCTTCATCAATTAAACAGTCCAACAACAATTAATACAATGCCACACTAACGCAAATCAGAGAAACTCATGATGTTGATGACTTTTTCTGAATAGGAATCGAACCCAGGTTCTCAGTTATAAATTGCTTTGTAGTCAACGCGTTACTACTTCAGCCAACAGCATCATGTTTTTTTCTTTTCAGAATAACTTACATTCAAATTTAGAAAATATTTTTGCTGTAGTTCTTCAAATTAAATTAATTAAACTTTACTTTGCATGGAGTATGCCCATCTTCCTCATCCCACACCGATCAGGCCTTCGCACCAAAACAAACTTTCTCTACTGAAGCTAATCTTATAGTCCTCCTGATATAGGAACAGTAACAATTATTTTTCACAGAGGTAATTTTTTCCCTTTATCGTTGGAAACTTATATTAGTTTTTTTTCTAATTTAGCGACCAATATTAATACCGATGTTTCCAAAAATTTTTCATTGCGGTTTGTCTTCTCATAAGGAAGGATTAAGAAATTCACAAACACAAATTAACTTTTATCCTCTTAAAAGAATATTTACTTTAATATCGCAAGTATATTTTATATCTTGTCCTAATAGATTTTAACACAAACACGAAAAGGACATTAATTGTATTATTTTTATGAAAGAAATCTTATATCTTAAGTGCCAAATGAACTTTTTAAAAACATTCCCTACAAGTGAACGAGTAGGCATATGAGCAGAAGTATAAATTAAAAAATGCAAATGGAATAATAACTCCCAGTTACCATTTCGTAGTGTTATTGATCATATTCAAGTCTTCTATAATTTATCTGCTCGATCAAAAACAATCATTTATGTGATATTTTTTGTTGGGGGAAAATGAAACCCACCAAAAAGTTGTTTATGTTTCGTTTTTTTTATAATTTTCGAGTAATTCTAGAGTCCTTTTTAATTTTTTAAGTCAAAATTTCAAATTAAATTTACCACTAATTTTTATAATCTTATTAATTATGATATACAAATATTTTTAAATTTACGCAGTTTTCCTAAGGATACATCAAGGGATAAATAATTTAATTTCTTTTTTATATACGCAATACGTTAAGGAATTATATATCGTTTAGTCAATTAAAATGGGCTTGAACCAGCAACCTTCTGTTGAATAGTCTGAAACTCTACCCACTTAATTATTGAGCAATGAAATTATTTATTTAAAACATTTCTGAAACAGCCATATTTCGATTGATTAATAAATAATTGCACACATTATGTACATCATGTTTTTAAACAAGTCACTCTTAATCATATATGAAAATCACATTCGACTCCTTTTTTAATCTGACAAGTCCACGAAAGCAGTAAAAAAACTCATTTAAGTGATGTTTAACGAAATCAGTTTTGATATGCTGACGTGGATGAAAAATTTTAATAATTATCAACAACAACAAAAGGTGAACGCAAGAGGCAGCCCTATTGTAAGTACAGACACTCATTTAAAATAAGTTTTACATACAGAGTTTTGTTATAGACACACGCATATGTGCACATAGATACACGCTGCTTTGTACCGTTAATATAGAACGCATAATATATGAAATACATAATTAAAATGTATGTGAGGGGGCGTGAGTGACTACGTCTTTGTAATAGTATGTGTAAATCCCTCGGTAAAGGAAACAATTAAGAACTCAAACCATTTTCGTAATACAAGTATATTTGGTATGTTTGAAAGCGATTTTGTGCAAATAAATATCTCATTTAAGAGCAAACAACGATAAAGATACAGAACCGAAAGTGTAAGAGAAGTGAACTAAGAACAAAAAAAAATAAGAATATTAAGGCAAGTACATATTTTTTAACAAATACATGGACAGTTCTTAATAACACACATCGATATTGCTTTTAAAACACATTTGCTTCTGGTATTCATTCTTCTTACAAAAGCTTTGTTAAATAGTTAGTGTTCCTTAACGAATGGTAATAAGGCAATAACACCGGCAGGATAACGGAGTATCCTTGCTTTTTGTTTGCTTTTGTTTAGAGTATGAGGACACGTACTCGTGTTAACTCACAAATAAAAAGAAACCAAACAAGAAGGTTCGAAGCAAAGAATAAAATGCTCTGTAATATTTTAAGTAATTTTCTTTTGAAAAACTGTATTATTTTAATGTGGCGTCTTTATATAGACAATATTATAGCAAGGACGTGTCAAAAGGTCCGTGACTTTTTGAATGAAATACAGATTTTCGGCAATGATTATTTTACCAAAGGGATCAAAATCGCATCCATATTGCGTTTGGAGAACGCCAAGCATAACTGCGAAGTTGCCACACGATTGCGTTTGTATTCGATTGTGAGCAAATGTTGCATCCATCTTTCTAATATCAAACAGAACATTCACAGTTGAAAGCACAGAGCCGTGTGATATGCATATAGCTTTCACAATCTCTTGCACTTTCAATCTGTGATCGGTCAACACCATGCCTTGGTTTGGGTGGTGGTTGCTTTCTGCAGAAATAGTGCTTAATTAGCACACGAAATTTACTTTCCTCCATTTTTTTCCTCAAATCACGCGGAAGTCTGCTGTCAATTGCTGTCAAATACAAACTAACTGTGACGCAACTTGTTCAAATTTTGACAGGAGTTAAATGTGAGAAGACGAAGGCAAGAGTAGTGTTGACCTTTCATTTAAGACGCAAAAATTAAAAGAGTCACAGAATTATAGACCCACCCTCATATATACTTATACCAAATTTTTTTTCCATTTGCCATCCTTTTTTTGAAATGTAAAACATATTTGACAAGCAAATTTAACTTATTGTGTTTGCAATAATTGTCGTCGAAAATGTGTTAGAAATTATTGCTGTAATTAAGTATTGGTTTCTTCGAAAAAGGACCATCTTTATTGGAGAGATATATATTTTGATGTTTGTTTGCTGCAATACTTATTAACGTGTAGCAGCCACCTAAAAAGTGGCAAAAAAAGATACATTAATATGATGATGATTTGGCCACTATCGAATATAAAACTGTACCGTTCTGCTATCGAAATTGGCTTTACCTTATAATTTGGAAAAAAATTATCTGAATGGACAAAAATACAGTTATCGAACTCGAGCCAGAATAAATAATTTTAATTGAAAATTTACTTATTAATCAAACTTCTGCCCTTCATTGTAGTTTGTAAACTTATAGTGTTTTGGCCAAGCACTTTAAATTTAATATAAGTTAATTAAAGTTTATGTATGTCGTTGTTATTTCTAAAGGAAAATATTGCCATTACAGGATATCAATTAAAACCTAGTTAGTTGATCTTATATTTGACATTAATATGTATTTAGTTTTTCAATCGTAAATAAAATTGTGCAGTTTTCAAGTGATATACGACATATAAACATGAATATGTTACAAGGATATCCTTACATCATTTATAATTTATGATATTGGAAAAAATTTTTATCTTTATAAGATGAAGATGATGGATGCAAAAATGTTATTAGTATGAAATATTAATAATAACACCATGATTAATTCAGTTAAAAAACCTTCACAAAAGAAATATGTAAACGGGAATTAAAGAAAACAAAACCTTTTATTAAAAAAGTAGCTAACAACTTTAAAAAGGATAGCATATAGTTCTGAAATAAATTTGTCGGAAAATTATCATGTTTTCGTTACACATAAAACAGTTAATAGTTTATTAAAGTAATATTTTAGTCAAGAAATTTGAAAAAAATGTTTTAGTCTTAAGATTGTATGTATGTCACGCATTCTACGCTTCCACGGCTCAAAAACTTCTGTCAAAAAAGCTAAAGTAGAGTGCTTTTAAGGTTCTTAATAAAGTTTGTAACGCGTTAAACTTTTCACGCGTTGTATATAAAAAGTTGGTTAATCAACTGATATGTTACATGTACGCACTGCAACTAAAATCATTTGAACATAATGAAACAGCTCAATAAAATTTTATATCGAACTTAATTTGTTAAATTTTTATGAAGAATTTTTGACACAATCGTGGAAATATCTCCGAAACTATTCAACAAATTTAAAAGCTTAAAAGATATTCATTTCGAAGATAATATTTGTGTCACATTTTGGATTCCTTATTTGGTTGAAGCCAAAATGTTGCTGTTTTTTCTTTGGACAAAACCCTATGTCATGACAGATTTGAATTTAACGCTTCGAATTAAATATGAAACAACCCTCCCTTGCTCCAGTCCAATATACGACCTGATCTTGTAAACGCGTGTAATTAAGATTTTTTTTCAATGATTCTTATTTTATACGACGTTTGTTTATCCGAATTTGACTGCATAAATTGTCACAATTGACCTACAATACAATATTATCGATCCATATCCATATGATTTTACTGCCCAATTCATAAATAAATCATGATAATAAAAATTACTCATACGTTCTTGGTTTGCTTTAGTATTCCTCCTAAAAGTGTGCTAAGAAATCAGTTCGCATTATGTTGCATGTACATTTGATCTCTAGAATCATTAGCTGGAATCTAATTATTTTGGAAGGTTTTTTTTCTTTGTTGAAAGACAATTTATTTGAAGATTTTATTTCGATGACCGAGACAGACACACGTCATTTCAATAGAACTCTATATTATGATAAAAAAGAATATGGATGAGGAAGTTGCCGATTTTTTATATATTATTTAAAGAGCAGCCATATATTATAAAGGTTTTTGTTAACTTGAGTATCTAAGGCCTAGAAAATATTTTAGTTATTTCTTGTAGGTCCAATCTATTTCAGTCTATAAATAACTTTTAAGATTGCCCTTGTTACTAATCATTTGAAAGAGTTTTCTGCTTATTCATTGAGCTTTACGCGTATGAACACGTTAAGTTATTAATTTCTTAATATTTTTATTAAAGCTTTAAAAACAATATTTTCGCTCGTATAGCAGTAAATTATATTTTTATATCCTTTAGCCTGAGGGTATTTGGTTACAAGTAAAATTTTGTATCAGCAAACAACATCGAAAATATTTACACAGACAATAAACGATAAAGTATCAATAACTAAGATATTAAATTCGGAAAAGATGTTAACAGCCCTTGGATATGTGCGAGTTTGTCTTATGTAAGAGTTCTTAATGTTTTTTTTTTATTATAAACATGTATTAGGACTTTATATATAATTTCCGTAGTAATTTAATCCGCGACTAGAAAATAAAAATGGTATGAGTTTTTTGTTATGCTTTTAACTTATTAATTTCCATTATTTACATTCGTATTATAGTCTCATCAGAGGCTCATTATCATTAGGAAACTCTGCAAAGCTTAAAGGCCGGTGTGTCTAGACAGATATTCTAGAAAAATACACATTTTCTGAAGAAAAAAAATATGCAGCTTTCTTATATTATTGCCTAATTATGTTTGTCCGCCTGTCATAGGTACACCACAAACTCTAAAAGGCAGAAACCTAGAAGTTTCAGAATATGTGGGCAGTTTTATATCGACAAAAAGGATGCGCCAAACTATGCAGCTTTGGTATTTGTGTGTTCTAATACCAATTGTCATATATAATTACTATATAAAGTTACTAAATAAACTTACTAGTGTTGATCAATGTACTAATAATTATTCTAAAGAATATGTAGTTTAGATTATCCCTCTACTAGGCACCTATATGGATCATTGATAAATCCCAGTTTCAAACCCTGAAAGTGGCAGCAATTCATTTGGGATCATACAGCAATTCCTATAAGACTGTTTTAACTTTAAATATGTATGTACAAATACAAAAACTCACTAAACGTTTCTTAGCCTGATATTACTCAGACAACTTACGTTTCTCGTCGAATACGATAAACTTGCTGCTACATGTCGCTACAGACCTCAAAAGAAAGCGCTTCAAAGGTTTCACTTATCCCTTTTCGTTTTTTTTTTTCTATGACTTTGGTTCATTTGTATATCTTTATTCACACAGAAAAACAAAACTCTTTGTAAATTTAAGTTTTTTCCTCCTTACTTTTAATAAAACAAGTATTCAAAAATTTTAGTATTATTAACACTTAAGCCATGCATGAATTCCTTAAACAGGAACGAAAAGTTTCAGTTATTTTTTGCGGATGTTGGCTTCATTCTGCCAACAGTTTAAACTTTATTGTGGATGAGATAGTCAAGATTGTTGTTTATGAAGATGCGATAAATTGAGAAGCAAAAAAAAAAAACACAAAAAATAAAATTAAAATATATACAAAGAATAGAATGAAAATTTAAATTTTTTGCTAAAAATTTTCAAATGAATAATTAAATAAGCCAAGATCAGTCCGCATGGCATTAACGAAATAATCAGTCCCTTCTTTTGCGTTAAATTTATCCTAATCTTCTTAAGGTAAGGATTCAAGTACAGTACGTATGAGCATCTTTCAAAAATATTACTCATACGTACACGATTATACGAATAGTTCTGCAAATAATATTTAATATTTTATTTTAATAATTCTGGATCAAATTTCTTCTTTAGATTTTTACTGCAATGCTTTAAACTATTAGCGCCACTGTCAATAAGGTGCTTGTCGATTATTTATTTATCGTATCATTTAGTAAATACTATTTGTGAATGTTTAAAATTATGTACTCTTGTTACCTCTGTCTGCAAGCCAAATAGCATCGGAGTTTGAAAAAAGAAATACTTTAAAATTTAATTTAATATATTGGAAAAATGATTCCATTATTAGTCAAAGTTCATTTTCATACTAAGGGGTCTGCGATATACAAAATATTTATTTCCTTATATACATACATTAATGAATAATTTTTCGTGTAATATATGAAATTCATGAATAAGAATGTAAAAATTAAAAAGTGTAACATGGAAACACTGACACTTTTTACTCTGCAATTATATATTTTGTGTGTGTAGCAGCATTTGTGCTTGAAAATGACTAGTTTGTTATCAGTATGTGTTTGTTTATTGTCTTTGGTGCTTAAAATATAAGTCAGTGGCATTTTTTTATGCAAAATAATATAGTGGGAATGTTTTTCGAATATTAAATAAATAGTGTTAATAAGAGAAATATAATGTCCCTAATGTATTACCTTTTAATATGAGAAATAATGTGCTTATTTCCATATTTAAAACAAGTCTGCCATTAATAATTACAATATTAGTCCTACATAGAATATAAGTTATATGCTTGTATATATGTAAACCACATAACTCTAATCGAACTTTTCCATGACACCTCTTGTTCCCTTAATTTTTATATGGATGTTGCAAATAATTGAAAGCTGGATTTTAGGGCATTTTCAGAATAAGGATTGCTGCATTAGGTATATTGCAATAAAAATATGTCTTTCGTTAATCATAAATTAGCTCACTATTAAAGAGGTAATTTGAAGAGCGATATCTATCATACAAAGTAATACCTAATTATTGTAAATGTGGCTAATTAAAATAGTAAAATACTCTGCATTAAAAGTACGCAGTTTTTAAAAGAAGTGTGCTGTATAAGAGTACTGGGAGTACTACATCCCACCTAAGTTTTACTATAATTTCTTACTTTAATAATGGGAGTATTTTATTTAAATGTAACTCACACGTGGTCACATAGTGACAGATATGTGCTTGCTGCAGGCGGAGAAAAACAACCTCAAAGGAGCTCAAAATAAAACTATTAATAACAAATTTAATCAAATTAAATTTAGTTGGCACAAAACATAAGTCTGAAAATAAAGCCAAGTTTAATTTTGACTGTTGAAAGAGTTTATATCAAAATGAGGACCAAGTTGCTGATGGCAAAAGCATCATCTCTTTTCGATGTAATCTGCCTAACAATTCATTTTTAATTATATTTTCATATAACATTTAAAGAAATGTAAATAAGATAATAATTTGAAAAATAAATTAATTGATCAACGGAAATAAAATTACAAATGAAATTCAAAAACCAATGCATTTAAGAAAATGCTTTTAAGGTTGCAATATTGCATGACAATTCAGTCAAATTCATTTCCGATATTTTATATTATCATTCTCTTTTTTCAATTGACCAAAGGGCAAACTTTTCTAAAATTCTACTAAATCCTTTTTCGTTTTTTTATGGAACCGTTTCAGTTATAACTTAAAATGTTTTACACTCTATATAAATTTTTAGTTTTAGCGACGTGTCTTCGCAGAAGTTGAAGCAAATAAATACAGTAAAAGTTCTAATAACCGGACGTTCATTGTCGCGTTGCAGGAGTTTTTAGTTTGTTTTTAAAATTATATTATGCAAATTATCAAAATAGTGAACAGCCAGTTACCGTGATTGAAAAAATGCATAGTTGATGGTTTAAACTTGAATTAATTTAACTTTTGCTACTGATTTTCATAATGGCAGTGTAAGTTTTTGTGTAGGATGCTGCGAAGGCATTTATTGTAAAATGCTTCAAACAGGCAATTTGTTTCAATGCTCCATCATACAATGTTATTGCATCAGCTATTTCTACATCAAAAGATCTTTATTTCGGTATTTTAATCATGTCATCCTCTCTTCAGACAAATCATTCGACTTTTAAAAATTCATCCAAGACATTTAATAGACCAAACACTTATTGTGAATTTGAATACTTTGCCAGTGAAATATCATCTTCGGCATCAAAGTCCAGAACACTATAATTATTTCCTGCTAACCCATTATTGCGAAGGCTGCAACTATATCTCAAGAGGCTCTGATATCTGGGATCACAGTGAGTAAAAAGAGGAACTAAGGACTAATCGAAATTTTGCATTACTTCGTCAACTGATTACTTTTTACAACTTTCGGCTAAAACGGATTCCAACCGGCATTACTGACACCTTCCTTAATGCGCCTAGCATTTTACCAATTTTTTTTAATCTACAATAGATGTGCCACATTATGTGAATGCTAAATGCATTCAGTTCATTCATTTCAGTAGAACTAATTATTTGCTTGGTTGGACAAAATTTTGGCCGGTTATGGAAACTGTCGTTTATGAAAGCTTTCACTATATTCAGTTCCCTTTATATACATATAGAATTTATGTCATATTAATTTTATACTGCTTTCTCAGTATATCCTTTTTTATGTTAACTGATGTTAATCAAACATGTTGTTTATAACAAATATGCGAAATAAAACAAAACACTTTCTAATCAATTTTTGCTGTTCGAACAAAAAACTATAATTTATAGTAAATCACGGCAATTTGTTGTTTTTATTTAGAGAAAAGAGTTTCATGCTCTTAAGTGAAAGTCTATGGTTATTATATATTTTTGGCAGATTTCTTGAATGAATTTTCGTTTACACTTTTCCTTCAAAACTTTAAGCCACTTGGCACTTTAACGCTTGAGTTCTGGTTGCTCATGGTAAAAATATTTTAATTAAATTTAAAAGAATTGCGTATGTATGTATATATAGAAGGAAAGGATACAATGTCCATTGCTTGTAGATTTATCCTTGAACATACCTCAGTTTTTATATAGGAAACACTGTCTGTGGGTGTATGTGTGTGCATGTTTATATAAAAGAGCCGTACTTGTACAGGTATGTGTGTGAGTATATTCCGTAAGTAAAGTTCTGCAACCACAATGTCAACTATCAATTTAATTATATGCTCAAGTAAAGATAAATTGCTGTAGTTGTGACACGTGTGCACACCACAAAATATAAATTTTAATAAAAACCTTGTTCAACTTGCAAAAAGTAACACTTTTGCTTTGAAGTTTTTACTCTTCTATAACTGTCACCTTAAGATCGTAATAGGAGGAATAAATCACCGCTCCCGAGAATGTATACTGCACTACTAAGGATGGAAGTGAGACTATTAAGTTTAATGCTTTTTTTTATTATCATGCCACCCTTCAAATGAAATGAACTTATTTTTAAGGTTGTAAAGTTCTTCGCAAAGACAATTAGCAATCAGGCAATTGATACCTACAACGTAAAGTATCACTTCTTTGTGAAAGAGACACGAGTAGACAGGGTGCAGGTGGAAACAATCAGAGAGAAAGAGGAAGAGAGTGAGAGAGATTACACTTTTACGCAGCTTTGCTCTTGCCCGTTTTTTGAATATTCAATGTTGCAATGTTGCAGCAAATTTGGTTTTCTTAAACTGAATGTGTTGTTGTAGCCATTTGGTTAACTGTTTTATTTAAATATCGGTACTGAGATCTTAACACTTTGGGTGAATCAGTTTTGTCACTAAAATTTAACAAAACAGTTTTAATAGGCCCAGAAAAACTGGTTCGTTGTGCCAATGGAATTTTTTGCCAAAAGAACATTATCGGCTAGATATACATACCATCATAATATGCGATCGAATTATTTGTCATATACTTTTTTCTATTAAATCTTCAATATAAATTGAACTACGATTCAGTATTAAAATTTTACATCTAAAGTTATCAATTGCATAAATCCAACCAGTGCCAACCGAAAAAATCGGTTTCTATATTGAAACCACACATATCGTATTTGGCTAAGCTTCTCGATTTATATACATGTGTTTTATACTCAGCCAATCTGTTGGCTTAGATAGCAGCCCCATCATCAACATAGGATACAGTGGGCTAATCAACTGCTTATCAGAAAATCACCGATCAACGAAACAAAAAATAATATGAATTTAAGGCCATATTAATTTCTTCATAATTGTTTTACAATAATTTGTTTTTTGGCATACGAGCAATCAGTTAATAGGCCAACTGCGTTATCAAAACAGAATGGTAAGTGAATTCTCCTAGGTTGTATCTAAAGCCTTGGATATATTTTTCTAAAATAATTTCCAACTTTTCTATGTATTAGCGTGAACTTTTTTTATCTAAGCATATGAAATTGAATATTTTATCCAATAATAAATTTGATTGATTATATTTTCTTAGTTGATTTTACTTTCTTGAAATATTTAAAAAATAAATGCAAATTTTACTTTCGTGTTCCACAAGTGTACTAAAATATTAATTTTACTTACAGATATTTTGTCTGATGGACACACTCTCTCGCAAACAATTGTGGCATTATTGATATCAGCATGGAATCTTAAATAAGTTATATAATATCAAGCTATATTTAATTAGTTAAATATAGAAAGTATGATGCCTGTCCATTGCAATTGAATTTTTATATATATCAGTTTTATTTTTAAAGGCTGATATTTCTTTATATTTTATTATTTATTTAGTAGATTATAGTTATATATATATATATATATATATATATATATATATATATATATATATATATATATATATATATATATATATATATATATATATATATATATATATATATATATATATATATATATATATATATATATACTTTCCGACATTGTGGAAGGAATCATTTATTATTCCACTATTTAAATCTGGATGCAAAAATAATATTGAAAACTACAGAGCAATTGCTAAGCTTAGCACATTACCAAAATTATTTGAGAAAATAATTACTGATCATCTTTGCCATCAAGTTTCATCAATTCTATCTCCGATCCAGCACGGTTTTAAAAGAGGTTGTTCAACTATGACAAATCTCCTGCACTTAACCACGTTAGTAAATAGAGGATTTATTCAACAAAAACAAACTGATGTTATTTACACTGACTTTAGCAAAGCTTTTGACAAGATCAACCACAGGCTTCTTATAAAAAAACTTGACGTGATGGGATTTACTAAAAATAGCTTAAAATGGATTTTTTCGTATTTGACTAATAGAAAACAAAAAGTTCTTTTCAAGAAGCGACTATCTAAACCAATGGATGTTATATCTGGCGTACCACAAGGAAGTCATCTTGGACCATTGTTGTTTTCTCTGTTTATTAATGACCTGCCAAACACTATAAAATATTCTAATATTCTTATGTACGCTGACGACGTTAAAATATTTTTAACTTTTAATCAACATGACGATCATTATCTGTTACAACAAGACCTTGATGCTTTTAATGCTTGGTGCAATGCTAACCTTATGCAATTAAATTATAAAAAATGTAACTACATGTGTTTCTTTCGTAGATCTCACATTAATGTGGACTATGTTTTAAACGGTCACATGCTGAACAAAGTGGATGCCATCTTAGATCTTGGAATTTTACTTGATCCCAAATTGAATTTTATTCAACATATTTCGCAAATAAAGCTCGTGCTGTTTTAGGATTTATAAAACGTTGGGCTAGAGAATTTGATGACCCGTATATAACTAAGCAACTTTATACTTCTCTGGTAAGACCCATCCTGGAATATGGCTCAATTATTTGGGACCCTTCGTATAATGTTCATAACAATACTATAGAATCTGTACAAAAACAGTTCTTATTGTTTTGTCTGCGTCCACTGGGGTGGAATATGCTGAATCTCCCGCCATACACTAGTAGATTGGCATTAATCAAGTTACCAACTCTTAAAAGTCGTAGAAAAATGTTAAATGTCATGTTTGTACTTAATGTAATAAATGGTAATGTTTGTTCTGACTTTCTTATAAGTAACATATCCTTTAATGTTCCATCACACCTTACTCGTAATTTTTATCCACTGTCTATTCAAGTATTCAGGACTAATTATGCTAATTTTGATCCTTTTAATAGAATTTGTGCTGACTATAATAAATTTTATCAACACATTGATTTTTCTCTAAATGGCAATATTGTAAAACGTAATATTATTTTGTTTCTAAATACTTAATCTATGTTTTATGTATTATGCATTTTTTCTCATAGTCTGTAAGGATTACGTATCCATAGACTTTGTATATGTAAATATATGTAAATAAATATATATATATATATATATATATATATATATATATATATATATATATATATATATATATATAGATATATGGTATTTTATGTTTTGACATCTTAAAAAATCCCTGCAACTACTTTCATTATCACTAATATTAGAACGATTTACACGTGTATATAATAAAAAATGCGATTATATTTTAGAACTTTTATAATGGTTGAAAATTTATTACACTAATGAAGTTTATTTTCTTTGTTAACAACACTTTTTAAAAATTCAATCAATCTTTTGCAAAACAATTTTTTTTCGCAAATTCGCTCATACAGAAATACTTAAACATTTCTCTTGTGGCTTAACACTCGAAGAAAAGTGATAGTAAAAAACTTGAAAACACTCTTATCTATGATTTCTTTACTTGTTGTTCACTACATTTCCATTACAGGGTATTCTATATTTTTTATAATTTGTTTATTTTTATCGATTTTGAGTTGCCCTTTCATGAAGCTTTTCATTGAATCAATGACGAATGTTCCATGGCATTTATGAAAAAGTCTCATTATTGAAATAAATGGCAAAAGAATTAAGTAAAATTAACGTAACAAATTCTTGCCACTGGTAAGTTCTAGTTCATAAATTTATTTAACTTGTTTTATTAAAATATTGCCTTGTTGTCCAAAGAAGCTTAAGAATTATAGAAAGAAAATAGTCTTTAACCAAATCACTATTTAGGTATTTATTTTTGGAAAATTTACTATTATTAGCAGGAAAATATTACTAAAATACTCAAAAACAATTTTTAAAAATTTGTTAGAAAGTAAATTCGTTTAAATAATAAAAGGATTTTAATTGATAAAATGAACTATGAAAAACTTGTGGAGAGTAGAGATTGTATTAACGACAAGTTTCATCAATTTAATGTCGAATATTTTCTACAGTTCGTTACAAAGTCACGATTTGACATTTTTACAATTTTATTAATAAGTGACAGAAACACATTTTATTATTCCATGTCAGATACTGCAGACAAAATTTAAAAAAAGTTTTATTGGAAGAAGAATCCATAAATTTTCTAACGATACAATTATCATTTGGATTTAATGATTCATTCTAAAATTTTACAGCCCTCTATGTTAAAAATGTTTCTCAAAAATGTCCGACATGCCCAACTTTAAGAAGAATAGAGCGATCGGACTAATTTATGCATCAAATGATGCGCAGACAGAAAAATAATATGTGTAATTATTTTTAAAGAAATCGGAGGTACTCAAAATCCAGGCCGGTTAAAAAAATGTGGAATCCGTCTATATTATTTTATTTTACAAAAATTAATATCTCTATTGTTGCTCTCATTTCAACTTATTCTGGTCATCTAAGATTCGATACAACTTCCATACGATCAAATTCTTTTTTCGTATTGTAAAACACAAACACTGCAATATAAAAATTTTAGTTTGATTAAAATATTATTCAAGCTCAAAGCCGTATTGTTATTAAAAGGTCAAAAATATAGAGATATTAATAAAAAAAATTTGGTGTTTAAGTTGAGGAAAATTTTTACTAAAAGGATATGGGTACAGAATTATTTTTATTAACACGAAAGTGAAGGCAAAATATAGATCTGCTACGTATATGCAGGAAAATTCGTGTTTGTTATCGTCCTCTAGCAAAGTAAAAAAATATCTGAAACATAATAGAATTTTTTTTTATATTTTCTGGTAAATGTTGCTTTTTGAGAAACAAATTTGTTCAGGTTTCTTCATTGACGTTTCCCAGGACTTCATATCTTTGATAAATCATGAAGCAAAAAATAAATTAATAAAATGAAGCGAAAGGTATCCGCAAGCACTCTCTGCATGTGGATAGAATACTTTACTGATCGCAAAATTTGTTATCAGAGAAGATAACTTTTTAAGCACATCGCGGCCAATAGAAGCAGGATTTCTTCAAAGGAGTATATTAGGTCCAATCTTGTATTTTATATATTCTTCTGAAATGCCAATAAGCAATACATTTCATTCTCTGACGATACAGCTTTATTGAGCATCCATAAAAGGGCGCAAGATGACGCCCTCAAATTTTAGAAATACATTTTAATATTGGAAAAATGGCTCAAGACATGAAGAATGCAAGTAAAAGAAAAAAAGTGTGTTCATGTCACTTTTACATTGAGAATGCAATGAAGTCAAATACCTTAATATTCATACTAGAAATCGCATATATAGGCTGTTGAATCTAACTGGCTTATGGGGAGAAATTCAACACTAAGCCTAGATTGCAAATTCCTTTTATATGACGCGATCCTAAAACGAACACGGAGCTATGGAATTAAGTTGTGGCACACCGACTCAGCATCTGATATAGAAAAAATTCAAAGGCACCAAAATAAAATCTTTTATATGATTACAAGCGCTCACTGGTACGTTAAATAATTGCGCATTCATCAAGAGCTAGACGTTCCATTAGCTAAAACAGGGGTTTCAAAACACTTGGCAGCATAAACTGAAGTATCATCTAAGACCACTAAGAGATCACTCGGCTGCGAACGAGGTAAACTTCTGCTTTTAGCCGAACACAAGATATGCACAGAAGATTTTTTTCGTGTGGACTTAATAATAAATAAATAAATAAATAAAGACTTGTTTGTGCAATTGAAAATTAAGATTTAATAAATTAGAAATATAATATTCAATACAAGAATAAATCTTGCAAATATGAACACATTTTTCACTATTTCCACATATTCCATGCGTTCCACTAAGAAGTACTCAGAAGTAAAAATCAGTTGATGTGACACGGACACCACCGATATTAAGATTATGTGATTTAATTTGATTTTTCACTAAAAATCTAAAATTCTAACATTAAATTCTAGAACTAACACGCGTCGACGCTAAGCAATCGGACAATACGATTTTGACAGGTCGTTAAGAAGTGAAGTTAGCTGCAGAAGACAAAAAAGTAAATTAATTAAATTGTCAAGTATTGTTTATGTTTAAAATTTAAGTTGTTTTATTATTTTTTTTTTGTTCAATAAGTGAATTAATAAGTGGCAGAGTTTAGTTCAATTATTTTCAATATATTTTAAAGTCCTGTTTGCTTTGTTAATAAAGCGTTGTCGCTCTTAATAAGGTGAGCCATGTTACTATATGCCGTAAATCTTTCTTGTTAAAGTTGTCTGTTTGTACAGATTGAAAAAATATATTTACATTAGAGTTTCGCAGGATTTGTAGAAGTAAATATATTTTAGTCAACATCTTTTCAATTTGACTTCCTAGCAAGCTGAAAAATATGTACACTATAGGATTTGTGGAAGCTATGGAAATGACATTCCTTGAAACCTTGATAACTCAACCATAAGTTTAGTCAGTTGAGTTGTAAAAAATTCTGAACTCCAATTTTTCTTCTTTTTAACTTAACTCCTCTAGAGGCTTGAGTGCTCCTTATTATTAAGTTTACCTCTAATAAATCACGTAAATTTTTTTTCTCTTGGCATGAACAAGAAATTCAACATTCTTTAAAAAGCTTGACTATTATATTAACTAAATTATTATAAAAAAGCTCAAAAAATATAGAGATATTATTAAAAACGTTATACATTTTTTAATAAAATGAACACATCCTTCAGTTCAGTGGATGGGTATCAAACAAGAGTATTTGTTGTAAAACTAGGCCTGTGTTAAAGTCACTAAAAGTGATCGTTTGAGTGGCCTTAAAAATCGATTAATAATTTATTTTTGCCAAGACTATCCTTTAGGTGTACATAGAAATGGCGTGTAGTACATACAATTTATTTTCGACTGTATTAAAACCATTAGAAGCGTGTTATGAATTTCTAAGGGAAAGTAAGAGGCAATAATATCCACGTGTTTTTTCTTTGTAATGGATACCCTACTGGAGATTCGGAGAATTTCTTAACTTAGATCTTTTATAAAATTGATATTTCAAAGCATTTGGAATTTTTATACAAGGATCCTAGTAAGGAACGGCGTCTTAATTTTTTTCCTATAAATATTTTGTATAAAAAGCTTATAATATTTTTCCAAAAAATTATTTTTGTTTGTTTTAATATTCCTTTGAAATTTTTCGAAGTTAAGCTGGTTGCAACACTATCAATTCTATCCAATCGATCCTCATACAGGAAAGGAGTATTGAGTCGTGAAAATCATATTAAAACTAAAAAATATACTATAAGTTTTTTTTCAATAATTTACATCGTTTGGAAGCTCCATAGGAAACGATTTTACAAAAGTCTCTACGACCGAATATAGCGCTTTCACTCGTTTTCTTTTTTTCTGCCAACATTGAAAAATTTTCTTTGATGACGTGTTTTTGTAAAAAAGGTAAACTTGGTATGATAAAAATATTTATTTTTCCTACTATTTTTGTGCTTTTATGTGGGAGTATTTATACATCCACGTATATGGCACATGTACTCATGCATATTTTAACAGAAAAATGTATTTACAAATTCATTTTCGTCTTTTCTTAAAAAATCTACGTTATTTCATAATTTATTTCTCTGTATTCCCATATTTATAGTGTTTGTAATATACACATCTACAGTGACTAGCAAATATGGCTTAGTACTTACAATATGTGATATGAAAAGTCAATGAAATGCAAAAAATATAAGAAAACCAATTAAATTTTTCACTTAAACTCTTAATAAAAAAGAAGTGGATGAGAATAAAATGAAATTTAAGAATATCAAAAATTTAACTCATGCTTTGAAAAATTCTATGAAAGGAAACAATTTATCTTTATTGAGTTTTCTTTATTATTAGCCATAATATCGAACTCCTATATCATAAATTAAGTTGCTATAATTAAAATCCTAACTTCGTGTTTATAATTGACAAATGTAAATTACAGTGAACTGAGGATAGAGCGAACAATTGGCAATATCATCGAATTTCTCTTCTTATGAACACCTAATTTTTGCGTCAGTCACCCAAAGAATGAATAATGATATTCTCTATAGAGTGAACTTGTATTTTTTTTTTTAATAGAAACTTGGAATAACAAAAATTTTTATACACTTTTTTAAAATACCCAGTTAAATTTTTATTTAAAATTCACAAATTTTTTATTCTTTTTTTATTTTAAGACAGCAAATTGTAACAATAAAAAATGTAAAAACCATTGCCCATAAAACAAAATCATTTTCCTCTATTGGAATAAGTTTGATTCCTATTTCTATAGAAGACGATTTAGAATGAAACTAGTTCCTCTTCCCTACAAGGGAAGAATGGTGCGTAAACCCAGGATGGCTAAGAGATGGATCGCAAATGTGGTACACGGACGTTTCCAAAACGTTCCAAGGAGTTGGGGCGGGAATAGTGGGCCCTAAAGCACACAGGTCTATAACATTGAGCAGGGATGCGACAATTTTCCAGGCGGAACTTTATGCGATACTGGAAACTGTGGGGATTCTAACCGAGAGAGGACACAGGGGAATACAGGTTAAGATATTCTCGGACAGCCAATCGGTTCTTAAGGCGCTGAGCGGCTGTACGTACATGTCCAGATTATTACTGGAATGCCACAGCAGGCTCAATGACCTGGCGACTCATAATCAGATTACTCTGATATGAGTACCAGGGCATCAGGGGCATGCCGGGAATGAGATGGCGGACATCTGCGCTAGAAAAGGGGATGAGGGGAACTTCATTGGACCCACCCCCTCTTTTGGGTTCCACAAAAGTCTCCTTAAGGGGGAGATTTCGAAATTGACATCGTCCAGGATTGCACAACATTGGAATGACATCAATGGATTATGTCACTCCAAGAAATTCACACGCTTTAATATTGGTAGGGCGGATCTGGCTCTAAGACTGAACAGGAAATGCCTACGGACACTGGTAGGGGCGCTCACAGGCCACTACACCTGCAAAGCCCACCTATACAGAATGGGCTTATCTGACACGGACATCTGCAGATTTTGCGGTGACGAGGAGGAGTCGATGGAACACTTGATAGCAAATTGTGGGGCATTGTGCCACAGAAGACACAGAACTCTACATGCATATATGCTGAGTAAAGAGGATCTACTAATGCTCCCATTGAATGAGCTGATCCTATTTGCGAACGTATTGGACTGTTAGGGACAGTTTTACTTAACTTTTTTTTATCTATACAAAAAGTAAAAAAAGCTTTGTATGAATGTTTAATAAATGTTTTATTTAATTTTATTAGAAAAGCGTGAACTTTGTGAACAGAGTGAAGAGAGTGAACTGTCCTTCGCTGATTTAGTTCACTCTATCCCGAGTGCACTGTACTTTAGCTGAGTAAATTTAAGCATTTGCATTATAAAAATATAGATTGATAATTATTTTGCCATTAGAAATTACGGTCCAGGTCACAGTGGAACAAAAAAATTTATTAGTGTCTATTATATATTACTGATTCGACAAGAGAAATAGACTCATGCTGCAAATCAATTTTGAAATTTTAAAAATTTTAATTCATAGGACCGGAGCAAAATTCGTTATTTTCTCTTTTGATTGCAAGTCCTTTTTTGTTTATTATTTATTTTTGTATTCAAGAAATAGATCATTCAATATGTGCAGGAGATTATTAATCGACAAAACACGACATTGGAAAATGTATGGTTTTAAAATAAAAGGATGCTTACAATAACACTAAATCGATTCTAGCAGCCTTCATTTTCTACTAATGCCAATTATTTCCTTTTTTCTGGATGAAATTCTTATCTGTCCGAAGCTGCTGCTTTTAAAATTATTAAATACTTACAAGACATGGGCTATCACACCCCTCCAATCAACCTACAAGAACTTTGATTTTTATTCCATTTATCGCATCAGATTTAATTTGATCGGCGTAACTGTAGGATTTTTAAATAAATACGAAGCGATTTGTTTAACAGTGCAACGGGTTACAACTGATATTTTAAGGTTCCAGAAAGCGTGCCATGTTTTACGGTTTCGGTTCACATGGATAATTCGAATAACTGGGACTTTCACTTTTCACTGTTTATACGTCATAGACTTAACAACTGTTGATATATAACCTGACGTATACGAGAAAATGGGATATAACTCTCAAGTTATCTGAAATTATCCTATGGAAGATTCAAAAGAAATGTGATTATTATTAAGTATTTTTGCAAAATGCATAGAAAAATTAAAAGTTTGTTGTGGCTTTAGCTATGCATTTTGCAAAAAGCTCTAATTGTTTCTAACGATTAGTTGGGGAGAATATCATAAAATACCATATCGCAAACACACTCTTCCGACCCATAGCTCTTCCCGCATATCTTCGGGTTTTAACCACAGCCACCACGTGATCCTCTAAGGTACCCTCACCAATAACCAGGGGCTGCTGGTTCCCGTGGTACCAGATAGGATCTCTGGTCAGCCTTGTGTTAAAAACACCTCCGATTTTAGGTCCCGAGCAAACCTGAGGTATCGGTAGCACCTCACCCAGACAAGCATAGGCAAAGCTACTTCCTTAATTACTTATATGCACGCCCGTTGCCCTGTTCTTTCAGGGATTGGGTAGTAACATATTAAGTTCTATAGGTATCTGGCCAAAGGTCAAGGTCTGGAAAGATCATGTTACCCACCCGGACGAGCGAGCGAACCCACTTTTACCTTTAATTTACTTGCATGCGCGCCCGTCGCCCTGTTAATTCAGCGACTGGGTAGCAACATACAAGTTTTTAGGGGTTATCAGCAAAAAGGCCTAGGTCCGGAAACCTGATAACCCTATATCCCAGCAAGCACGACATCAAACCACTAAGACAGGATGTATAATTCGTCCCCCCTGGGGAGAGGGTTTAGGGGCAAAGAGCACTATATTAAAAAATTTTGTATAGTAAAAAATATGATGACACCAATAAATGGATTTGCAATCGAAGGATGCTATTGTAATGCAAATTTCCAAAAAGGGAGAGATTAACAACCAAGAAAATTACCGTGCTGAGCACTTTCCAAATAAATGGAAAATATGATAAACTTCTATTTTCTGAGTTATTCAGAGTCAAACAGCTTATTCAGCGACGGTCAATATTGTTTCCTTGGGGACCGTTCTACATGTAACCTGCTAGTACTTGCAGAAATAGTATCAATTCATTCACCAGTTTTGTAGCGATCTCTGAGTAAAGTTATGTGAATAGCGTCGTTTTCAATGCTCTTAAGACTCATGCCCGTCTCCTTCCGCGCAAACGTATGACCAAATAGGCTGCTCCATTCATTGCTATTCAAGTGGTTCGGTGCTTTAAGGTGGTGTAAGATATATTTCACTTCTTCTGACCTCCCTACTATTTACACCATTTTTAATCCCCCGATGATAAAATACATCTCTCATGTATGGGCCGGTGCTGCAAAGTTTATTTTGTAGTTGCACGAACGCATACTGGAGAGGGCGAAGAAGTATAGGCGGTGATAGTAGTATAGCCAACTGCTTTTACTCACTGTAACATCTACAACCTTTAATAAAATATATTTTAATGAAATCAGAAAATTTGCACCTTTGCATCTTATTTGCGGACAATAAGTTCTTCTACGCATTTATTCTCTGGTTGAACTGCTCGTATATGAAATATACTCCAAGTGGAGGCCTTTACTGTCACTTCAAGTTTGGGAAATTTCTAAATCAAATATCTGCAAGCTCTACTACCTCTATCTTTCTCCCATTACCTATTTTGCTAGTACGGGCATAATGCCTTGCATAAGTAGGGGTCTTCCCTTGAGTGCTGGAGCAATTCAAAATAATAAATAAGGATTTTTTACGCTCGCCACTGTATATTTTTATTTGTATTTCAATGTTGTTATTTTTATTGATGTTTTAATGTTGAATATTGGGTGGGTAATGACTTATGGCAGGCGAATTGACGCTGCGACGCAACATAATGTGTTGCTGAAGATGATTTTTTTATATTCAAAGTCAAGAATGAAGAGAAAAAAACCTTATGATTTATTGCACAAGTTTATGATGTGTGGAATATATTATTTTTGTGGTGTTATAAAATGCTTGCAAAGCTCATTTGTTTAAATAAAAATAGGAACTACCATTATTAATATTATAACAAAGAAATATTTAATGTGAAAAAGTTTGCCTAGATTTTGTAAATTGTAAACATTATTTGCGTAGATGATTGATTAGGAATTGGGGGCCTTAGGCTTTAAATTACAAAAAAAAATTTCTTAAAGTTTTTGGGTTGAGTAAAATTTTTAAAATAAAATATGGTTTGTGAAAATTGGAAAGAAGATCTTCCTTCTATAGATCCCAATATTTTGGACAGTAAAATGAAGATAAAATTCCTATATACGTAATGAAAAATTGGTGAGAAAATTTAAAATCTTTTAAACATTTAATTTGTCTCGATATTTCTTTAAAATTTTTTTTAATTCATTTCCATTCATTCATTCATTAAAGTAGACATCGCATGAAAAAATTTTGCATAACCAGAATTTATAGACTTTAATTATTAACATCTTTGTATAATTATGAGCATTGAGTGCTGCTCCACAATCAAGAAAAGTTGCTGTTTCCGCTTCCGTAATGGCTTCAAAATTCATATGTTTTCTTTTGTTCATTTTGGCAAAAAATATTCATTTTGCTGAAAAGGACTGAGTAGTCAGAGAAGTAATGTGGTAATGGAAAATTTTTTATTTCTTTTACTGGCTTTTTTCCTTCTTTTAATACTCGTATTACTCATTTTTGTAATTTTTTTGTTAGCTGTAGCGTGAATGTGAAATGGTAATATATATAATGGGCCGGGTTGCTATTTACCTTCATCAACATCATCATCATTTTCATCATCATCATTGTCATATCCAGCCAGCCTCGTGGATTTTGGTAAAACATAAAATTTTACACGGCTCTCCTGTTTTCATTATTTTAAATATTTTTTTTCTTTTTTAATTTGTTTATAGAATTGTAAAATTAAAAAACAAGTGAAATAAAAAATATGAATATAAGAAATTTATATATTTTTTTTCACTTATTCCTTATATTTTGTGGCTTTTTTTATGTGGTTATTTTTGTTTTGCCACAAAGTTTTTGCATTTGTTCTTGCAGTTGTAGGTAATTTTGACTGACTGGTTGCAAGTTTGCTGCCTGGCTGGATGGCTGGCTGGATGGCTGGCTGGATGGAGTGGTTGGTTGGCTGGTTTGTTTGAGCCTTATTTCACCTTTTTTTTATTCACGCTCTAATGATTTACCAAAAGCAAATTCGTTATATTTGCACCGGGATCCTTTTTTTTGTTTTTTGCTTTGCCTTCATACTTTTTTTTTAATTTGCGAAATTAATAAAGAGTCATTATTGAAATTAACTCGTGCGTTTGGCAGTTACTTTTGTGGAATGAAATTAATGTGCTTACAAAAATAATTAAAATTTTCTTAATTGAGGCAATACTATGAGGAAATTTTTAGTTTCATGTGATAAATAATTGCTCAGATGCAGTTCAAGGTGATAATGTTTAACCAATTTATGCCAAATTCTTTAAGTTTTGCCAAGAAATATTGAAAAACTATATTTATTTAGGAATAAGTTTCTTTATATGTGATCATTCTGTGATTTATGTGAGGAAATTTGTAAACAATTTTATTAAAAACAGCTTTAACGAAACAATGTTTAAATTTCAATCGTAGTCCGAACTTTAAGAAAGTATCAGTTTTGGGCATAGAGAGAAATTTTAAAAGCCGTTTGCAAATGAAGTTGTTTTTTATATTTAGCGGGCTTAGTATAGACTCTAAACTAGAAAACTATCCTTCTTATTATGATTGTCGTTGCCGACGTCTCGTCAAGTTGACAGTAAAAAAATATGGAAGTCATGTGCTTGTTATAGACAATAATTTCTAGTATTGACGGCCACTTGCCATTTTATAGGGCCTAGAATTATTTATATCCTAACAATGATTCCCCTAATTGCCAATATATTGATGTTAACTTGGTATGACGTCGGCGACAACAGTCCTAGTGAGAGGGTGCGTTTTTTACCGACACAATGCACTTCAGCATTATTTTTTCATTTCATGATTGTCATTTAATCGAAAACACTAGTTTGAATAGTTTGTTCCATCAAGGCAGTTCAAATTATAATGATATTAACTCAGAAGTTTAAGTTGTGATTGAATGATACTGCAGCCTGCCGAGTAAAAGTCTAGTTCAGTAGTTTAAGCTCTTGTACGAGAGAATCCACCAGAAACTGCAATTATTGTTGCAGTCTATCACCACTTACGTACGTGCAGTTTGTTTTATATAAATATAAAATATGAATTTTTGTGCCATGAAACACTTTAGGTTTCGTTGGGCGTTATGGTGTTTTCATTTTCAAAGAGAAAAAATTAATAAGGTTTTATTTAGTGATTATTGTTTTATAAGGAAGGAGCAAACACTCCTATAAGGAAGTTTTTAGCGACTTTGAAAAAAGATCAGGCTCCAATTCAGTTGTATTTTTTAAATATATTTTTTTAATGTTTATCACGCATAATCCTGTAACTTGTTAACCAATTTTCAAAATTCTTCTGTACTGTTTGAATTAAAATTTTCTGTGTATTATGAAGTCAAGATATTTAAGTTGATCAAGTTGTCCTATTATTTGATTATTAATTACGAATTCTGATTCACTGTTCATGTTCTTTATTTGTGTATCCTTCCGAAAAAAATAATGGATTATATGCATAAAAAACTATGCCACACGTTTGCAGCACGATTGCCATATGCTTCATATATTGGGTGTTTTTTATTGAGGTATAGAATTTTAAGTTGGCATCACTTTTTTAACTGGCGGCCATTTTGTCAGCTGTCAAGTGATTAATATTTAGTTTGGTTTGCCATTTCATCATGAACAGGTTGACAAAAGAACAACGCTTGCAAATCGTGCAAATTTATTTCGAAAGTAATGGTTCAGTTCGCGAAGTTTACCGCAAGCTCCGTCCATTTTATGGTCGACATAATCGTCCATCAGAGCAATTAATTCGGTTAACCATGGATCGTTTTCGCACTACGTTTACTCTATGTGATAATACGCATCCGCAGAGACGTCGAACAGTGCGCACCGAAGAAACAATTGCCGCTGTAGAGCAAAGTGTTGAAGAGGACCCGAATGAATCGATTCGCCACCGTGCACAGCAATTGGAGCTTTGTCCATCAACTTTATGGAAGATTTTGCGCAAAGATCTTGGCTTGCGACCTTACAAGATCCAGCTTGTGCAAGAATTAAAGCCGCGAGACCATGCAATGCGTCGTGATTTTGGTGTATGGGCCGAAAATGAGATTGATCTCGATGCTGATTTTCATCGCAAAATTTTGTTCAGTGATGAGGCTCATTTTTGGTTGAATGGCTACGTCAACAAGCAAAATTGCCGCATTTGGAGTGAAGAGAATCCACATGAGACCCTTCAGACGCCATTACATCCACAAAAACTGACTGTTTGCTGTGCTCTATGGGCTGGTGGAGTCATTGGGCCATACTTCTTCCGAAATAATGCTGGAGAGTCAGTTACCGTTAATGGAGACCGGTATAGAGCCATGATAACCGACTATTTTGTTCCCGAATTGGATGGCATGAATGTGGATGAGTTGTGGTTCCAACAAGACGGCGCTACATGCCACACAGCGCACGTCACAATCGATTTATTGAAGGAAACATTCGATGAGCGAATAATTTCGCGGAATGGACCTGTCAGTTGGCCACCAAGATCGTGTGATTTGACACCATTGGATTATTTTCTTTGGAGATATGTGAAGTCGCTCGTCTACGCCAACAAACCAGAAACGTTAGGGGACTTGGAAGCCAACATTCGTGGCGTTATTGCCAACATACGGCCCCATATGCTCGAAAAAGTGGTTGAAAATTGGACCTGTAGAATTGGCTTTATTCGAGCCAGCCGCGGCGGCCACATGCTCGAAATCATATTTAAACGTTAATGGCATAAAATTATCCTTCCAATAAAGCCAAATTGATGGACATTAAAAAGATTTTCTTGTGTTTTATTTCAATTCGAAGTTCTATACCTCTAAAAAAACACCCTGTATATATAAATAAAAGCAGTAGTTCTGATCTCGATTCCTGTGGCACTCTGTGTCCATTATCAAAGTTAATAATGTGAATCCGGAATACATTATTAACTTTTGCCACTTATTTTCAATCTAATATATATAATTTAAACCATTTTAAACAAAGATTTCTAATTAAGATATTCCTGTCAGTATGTACTTGAGTAAGAATAAGATTGTCACAATTTCGATTTCTGCCATATACTTTGAATATTTCTGCTTTCTGTATTCTTTATTCTTTTGTTACTAACTTTCATTCAAACTTCAAATTCCGAAATTTTTGTGATAATAATTTCATTTTTATTTTCAAATTTGTCTGTTGCAGATTTATCTTTTCATAATATTGGTTGCATCGAGATAGTTCAAAGGGAGATGGTAAAATATCTGGGTCTCGTCTTGGATATGAAACTCACCTGATAACCGCACCTCGAATCAGTACTGGGAAAGGCCACGAGGAGCCATTGGACAGCGAGACAATTACTTGGTAAATCCTGGGGTCTGAGCTCCAAAATGACCTTCTGGATATATGTATATCCAGATGGTCAGACCAACAATACTGTATGGGGCTCTGGTATGGTGGAGGAAGACTGAGCAACGGACAATTATATCGAAACTATGCAGGTTACAAGGATTTGCATGCCTATGCGTCACAGAGGCCATGAAATCAACCCCAACCTTAGGTATGGAAGCTCTTCTGAACCTTGCACCGCTTAATTGGGTTATACAAGAGGAGGCAGCTATAAGGGCAATCTCTATCTACGGGAAGGAGAACCTTAACGCGGGCAACCTTACTGATCATCTGGCTATTCTCAGGGGAATCTGGGATATACTTCATATGTCTCAGGCGGGCGGCCATATGGACCCGGTATACTGTTTCGATAGGAAATACAGGGTTGTCTTCCGTACAAGGGAAGAATGGTGCGAAAACACAGGATGGCTAAGAGATGGATTGCAAATGTGGTACACGGACGGTACAAAAACGCTCCAAGGAGTTGTGGCTGGAATAGTGGGGCCTAGAGCACACAGGTCTATAACATTGAGCAGGGATATGACAATTTTCCAGGCGGAACTTTACGCGATACTGGAAACTGTGGGGATCCTATCCGAGGGAGGACACAGGGGAATACAGGTTAAGATATTCTCGGATAGCCAATCGGTTCTTAAGGCGCTGAACGACTGTACGTTCAGGTCCAGATTATTACTGGAATGCCACAGCAGGCTTAATGACCTGGCGACTCAAAATTAGATTACTGCGATATGTGCGGACATCTGTGTGAGAAGAGGGGCTGAGGAGAACTTCATTGGAGCCACCCCCTCTTTTGGGTTCAACAAAAGTCTCCTTAATGGAGAAGATTTCGAAATGGACATCGTCCAGGATTGCACAACATTGGAATGACATCAATGGATATTTGTAAACTTTTCAACCCACTATTTGACATTTCTTGAGAAGAAAATACTTCAACCGAATGTCTGTTTTGAAAAATATATTTGATGAACGACATCGTATTTTCTCAAGCTTGGATTATATTTATATCCAGCAGCAGTAATAACAGAATGCTCAAGGATTGGGTAGGAAGGGGGGTTATACGGTTCTTACGTTGACGTGTTTTTTTAAGCGATTGGAAATGTTTTTAGTTGTTTTGACACTGCAATGTACGATTCAAAATTTATGGGTATTACCCATTTGCTCTAACGGCTCTGTATTTCTCTTGTGTGATTTTTTGCGCCGCCCTAATCACAAACGAATGTGAAAAAATTATTAATACCTCAAAATAATTATAATTTTTATTTCAGTGATTGGTTACGTACATTATGGAGGGCTTATGTTTAAAAGTATTTCGGAATCGGCTTATAATATATAGTCGTATAATGCAAAGAGTTTATTCTGCAACAATTTTTTTCCTTCGACCCTAATTCATCTGAATTCCTTGTGATCCCCCGTATTGAACACGAAACGAAAAATTGCATGTGATTATTCATTTTATGTTTTATAAAATATTTTATTTACTTTCAGGTGATTGAGTACATTTTGCTTCAATTCTTAATTTTGCCCTTTTAAGTGATTTTCTTCTGAAATACTGTTTGTATGTAGAATACATTCATTATATTTTTTCTAGTTTCTTATCCTTTCCTACCAAAATATGTCCGGCATTCGATAAAAAGAAGCAATCTTTGTTACCCAAAATATGTTGAAAAAAAACTCTAATTGCATCTGTCGTTCTTTTAAACTCAATTGCTGTTGTTGTTCTTTTTTCCCCTCTTTCCATGCAGTTTTAGTTGTTGCATTTTTAATTTTCTTCTTTTGTTATAAATTCGTTATACTTGATTGTGATTTTTTTCTCTGCCAGCCGAGGAACCCAACAAAACAGAAATCTCAAGGAGATTTTTTTACTTGTTTTCTTATCGGCATCATTATCCTTAAGAGGTCGCCTGACTCCTAGTCATGGTATGCAAATGCAGAAAAAAGTGCATGATCAAAGGTGGTTGTGTTATGTTCACATGAGAATTCATGAGCTTGATTTTTTTTAAGAGTGCATAATAATTTCTTCTCTCATAGACTGGGGACGCAAAATGTTAGTGTTTGCCCTCCACTAGAAAGTAATGTGAATAATTAAAAACTTGAATATAAATAGATAGTAAACGAAAATATTCTATAATATTAATATTTTTTAAACTAAACCTGACCATATTATAATCTAAGAGAGACATATTATGATAGAATACTTTGCTTTGGGGTATAATTGAATATATGTAAATATACTTATGTGAAACAATATGAGATATACTTTTGAATATTTTTAGAAATGACTGTAAAATTAGAATATTTAACCCCCATTTGTTCCCAAGCCCATTTAGTACTTTCTTAAGAATTAAGCTGAAATCGAAGAGATTCAGAGCGCGCACAGTGTCCCATATCGATATATTTTTATTCAACATGATTTTGGCCAAGAAACCATTTACAAATATTTATAAAAAATTTACTTTTAGAAAACACTTTTAAGCAGGATAGAATTTTGATATTCCTCCGCTTAATATGGAAGAAAGGTTCTTCATAAAATTGGGCAACTGGAAAAATTAATTTTTATATAGAAAAGCCGAGTGAAACAAAAATGACTATAAATAAACCTTTTTTATTAATTTATTCGTATCAATTGGAATCCGTTCCCAAATGTTCGCGTGAAGCTAAAACTAGTCATTTGCTAAACATTTTCTCAAATTTTATTTCTAATTTCAGATGCATATGAGAGTTATTTTTAATATACAATGTGCAACAGTTTACTTCACGATCCAAGTAAATTTTCACCCAAAAATTTCAACTTTTATAGCAACTTTTTTTATATAAGTTAATGGTATTATATGACAAAATAGCTAAAATATTTTGAAAACTTATAAGTTTTTATTATCGAAATTGAGTGATTTTTTAGCCCTTAACAGAGTGGCAGGATACCCGTGTACTTCAAAACATTTGTTGCAATTAATACATAAATTTCATACAAAGATCTTGGCTTCTTACCAATTTTGTATTAATTTCAAACATGCAATTTAAAAGCACAATTACACAACAATTGAAGTCAGTACACAGTTAATGAATTGCGAAATTATTACCTTATTCCATCATGAATTTAAACCAATTCCCAATGCGGTAATTAAAACCCCAGTGTTCCACATTTGATACGTATTCTAATTAAACTTTTCGCCAAGAATATTCTCTATTAATGATTTGGAAAATTATTTTTCAACTTCAAATAGATTTCAAAACCGTATTTATATTTATTATGTTACACTCGTGTTACTCTTTCATATGTGCTTTTTTGTCCTCCCCACAGCCTGTTCTTGTAAAGTAAAAAATTGGGGTATTCATGTAGATCTGGACGTTCTATTGGTAACAAATATGGCTTCAAGATACGTGACATCAAATACTAAGAAATTTGAGTACCGATCAAACCCTTTTTTTTTTGCATGCTTATATTTACAGGGTGTTTTTTTTAGAGGTATAGAACTTTTTTTTAATCTTTTTAATGTCCATCAATTTGGCTTTATTGGAAGGATAATTTTATGCCATTAACGTTTAAATATGATTTCGGGCATGTGGCCGCCGCGGCTGGCTCGAATAAAGCCAATTCTACAGGTCCAATTTTCAACCACTTTTTCGAGCATATGGGGCCGTATGTTGGCAATAACGCCACGAATATTGGTTTCCAAGTCCCCTAACGTTTCTGGTTTGTTGGCGTAGACGAGCGACTTCACATATCCCCAAAGAAAATAATCCAATGGTGTCAAATCACACGATCTTGGTGGCCAATTGACAGGTCCATTCGGCGAAATTATGCGCTCATCGAATGTTTCCTTCAATAAATCGATTGTGACGTGCGCTGTGTGGCATGTAGCGCCGTCTTGTTGGAACCACAACTCATCCACATTCATGCCATCCAATTCGGGAACAAAATAGTCGGTTATCATGGCTCTATACCGGTCTCCGGTGG
Organism: Germaria angustata; assembly: GCA_963681545.1. NCBI lineage: Eukaryota > Metazoa > Arthropoda > Insecta > Diptera > Tachinidae > Germaria > Germaria angustata. The sequence goes on from OY813000.1 coordinate 68,406,447, forward strand.
CGAATCGATTCATTCGGGTCCTCTTCAACACTTTGCTCTACAGCGGCAATTGTTTCTTCGGTGCGCACTGTTCGACGTCTCTGCGGATGCGTATTATCACATAGAGTAAACGTAGTGCGAAAACGATCCATGGTTAACCGAATTAATTGCTCTGATGGACGATTATGTCGACCATAAAATGGACGGAGCTTGCGGTAAACTTCGCGAACTGAACCATTATTTTCGAAATAAATTTGCACGATTTGCAAGCGTTGTTCTTTTGTCAACCTGTTCATGATGAAATGGCAAACCAAACTAAATATTAATCACTTGACAGCTGACAAAATGGCCGCCAGTTAAAAAAGTGATGTCAACTTAAAGTTCTATACCTCAATAAAAAACACCCAATATTTATTGTATCTTCACATCTGAACTAACAATAAGTATTCAAATCTTAAATATATAAATAATTATTAGGCCCAACCAGTGTCAGACATAAACTTAGTGATAATAATTAATAATACATTAGAATCGTATTTAGCATAAATATATTTTTAAAAAGTTTCATCTGGAGTGTTGCGTACTAAAGACGTAGTATCCCTCTTTTTTAGGCGGATGTGTCCAGGAAAGTTCAAGATGTTACGAGCAAGGGGATTAGGATGGGACTCTAGTTTCGTTAAATATTTGCCTGCATATTTTGCAATTTCAGCGGTCACAAGTGGCATATTTAAATCATGATGTAAAATTGAATTTTTCATGTACCAAGGAGCCGATGTTATTAACCTTAAAATTTTGTTTTGCATACGTTGTATTCGCTCTACATTGGAAGCTGAAGCAGTGCCCCATAGTTGAATTCCGTAACACCATATGGGTTTCAAAAGCGACTTGTATATTAAAAGTTTACAATCTAGGCTGAGGGTAGAATTTCTACCAATCAGCCAGTGTATCTGGGTTAATTTAAGCTTCATTTGTGTTAGCTTGGAGTCAATGTGGTGTTTCCATGTAAGCCGTCGGTCAAGATGTATACCAAGGTATTTCACCTGTGAGTGTTGAGGAACAACTCGATTGTTGATTCGAATGGGGGAACAAGTGTCTCTTCGTAGGGTAAATGTGACATGAACGCACTTTTGTTCATTTACTTTTATTCTCCATAAGTTCAACCACAGCTCCAACAGGTTAATATGTTCCTGAAGATATCGGGATGCCTCGTGAGGGTTTTCATGCATACTAAGGCAGGCTGTATCATCGGCAAAAGTAGAAGTGAGGATATTACTGCTCAAGGGCATATCACAGGTATAAATCAAATACAAAACTGGCCCCAGTATACTCCCCTGAGGCACCCCAGATGAAATGGTTTCGGGCACACTCATGAAGTCTCCTTCCACGACAGTGAACTTCCGGGCAAGAATATAACTTTCCAAAAGATTTACAATGTTTATTGGTAGATATGTCTTCAATTTTAGAATTAGGCCTTCATGCCACACTTTATCAAATGCCTGAGAGACATCAATAAAGAGGGAAGAACAATACTTTCTTTCTTCAAATGTTCTTCTTATGAAATGAACCAATCTATGAGTTTGTTCAATGGTGCTATGCTGACTTCTAAAACCAAATTGATGGTCCGGTATGCATCCATTATCAGCTAGAATTGGGGACAATTTTGTCATGAGAAGTTTTTCAAAGAGCTTTGAAATTGTTGACAGCAAACTTATTGGCCTATATGACTCAGCCTTAGTAAGATCTTTACCCGCCTTTGGAATCATTTTGACCATGGCAAGTTTCCAGCTGTGTGGATAATACTCCAGTCGTAAAATGCCATTGAAAATAAATAACAGGATTCTAATAGCAATACGAGGCAACTGCATCAGCATCTTGTTACTAATTCCATCAATACCCGGGGCCTTCTTTGGATTGGTTTCAGCAATTAGTTTTTGTACATCAAGCATCTTAAACTTTATGGGTCGAGGGGGTAGAGCAACTACGCTCGGCAAATCAACAGCACCAGTACATGTGTTTGGGGTAAATACGTTTTTTAAATAACCTGCTAATATGTTACCTTTTTCAGTATTAGTTCTTGCCCAACCTCCGGTAGAAGTGCGCAGGGGTGGTTTAGACTCAACAGGTGTTTTAAGTTTTTTAGCAGCGCGCCACAAGGAGTAATTAGATGCTGCTGTGACATCGAGACCTTCCAGATAGTTCTTAAGAGAAGCAGATTTTTCAAATGCAAGCAACTCTTGGAGTCGTTTAGTGCATTCTCTAAGTCTGATTTTATGTTGGGGCGATCTGTGCTGTTGCCATTCCCTTCTAGCTCTTCTTTTTTTACATACGAGACGTTCAATACCCGCAGAATAAATTCTATTAAACCCAGTCTGCGGATGGGAGGTAGTGGCATGTTTAGCAGCCTGATTAATATTCTCGGTAAGATTGGCAATGTTAAGTTCAATATCATCGGGAGTTCTAAGCCTGATGTTTTCCGTACAATGACTACTGAGATATTTTTTGAACCCCAGCCAGTTAACACGATTTATCATCTTCACATATGGGTGAGGTAAGTCACTTCTTATTGGGCTACAAATTGTAACGATCGTGGGAGAGTGATCGGAGGAGAGATCATGTGAAGCTTTAACATGAATTAAATCCCTAGGGATATTTTTCATGACCCCAAAATCTATAACATCCGGAATTTTTTGTAAGTCAGTAGGCCAGTAAGTGGGCTCCCCGCTAGAAATGACATCCAAACCCATTTTTGAAATTGTGTTGAACAATGCTCGACCTCTAGGTGTAATAAGACGCGATCCCCAGAACGTATGTTTTGCATTGTAGTCTCCAGCTGCTACGAAACAAGGGCCAAGAGTTTTGTAAAAATCCTCGTATTGATCCTCACTGATTGAAAATCTGGGAGGGGAGTAAACTGATGATATCACAAGATTTGAACAAAAATTTTCGATGCAAATATTTGTTGCTTGTAGATGGTCTTCACAAGTGTTCTCAAGAATATAGTGCTTGAGTCTTGACTTTATTAGAATTGCCGATCCTCCGCATGGTCTTCCTCTCGGGTCCTTTGTATCATATAAGGTGTAGCCACTCATTTTAAAAAGGCTTCTCGAAGTCAAATGAGTCTCAGATACCAACATTATATCAATATTCTTCACCGTGAGGAAGTGCTCTAGTTCATTTTTATGTTGGCGAATGCCGTTTGCGTTCCAGAAACATAACTTTAACGTGTTCATGGCTTGTTAACTAATGCTAGAAGCAGAGTGTTCTGCATTCGCAGCATTTCTTGCATCATGCTAGTCATATTTGTTGTAAAGTTGTTTATAGTTTGCACCAAATTATCAATAGTACTTTCGAGGCGACTAAAATTAAAGCTTGCGTTTGCATTCGTTGAATTATTTGGTGGTGACACTTTTTGCATGGGAACAGAGTTGATCTTCACAGCGTCAGCATACGATACTTGAGTAGTGATTGGTTGGGCCATTACAGGATAAGTGGTGGAGAAAGTATTTCCTGTTTGCGCTGGGACTACTTTAGGCTTTTGACTCATAGCCTTTTTAACGAAAGAGTATACAGGACATCCCCTGTAGTTAGCAGTGTGATTACCTCCACAATTGCTGCACTTTTTTTCTTTTTGATCTTTCGACTTATTACAAATAGCAGTATCATGCAATTCACCGCACACAACACAAACAGTAGGCAATTTGCAGTAACTTTTCGTATGGCCATATTCTTGACAGTTATGGCACTGTACGGGTCCTGAACGCTTGTGTGGTTCTTCTACTGTGATTTTCCGGTATAAGAGATATTTTAAGTTATAAATAGGATGTGTCTCATTTTTTTTCAATTTAATATCATTAGGCTCCAGTTCAACGCGAAATAAAGGTTGGGGGATCTTTTCCCTGTTTATTATGTTGGATACATTTTTTACCTTGAATCCTTGGAGGGTGAGAGCATCTTTAATTTCAGCAGGGACAACGTAAGAATCTATGCCCTTTAGCGCTCTTAAGCTGGAACGTGTAAAAACTTGTATTATTTTTCTCAAATTCAGTGACCATTTTGCGGAAGTCTTTTTCATCGTATATTTGAACTTTTGTCTCATCAATGTTACCACGTTTTATTGGAACAATGTGAAATGCCTTTTCACCGATGGCCGAGATTAATTTTGTAATAAGTCTGTTCGAATTCTATTCCCTCAAATATATTGGTGGTGGTTTAGAGGTTTTTTTCGAGGACACTTCGGGTTTGTCGTTGTCTTCTTGCAATATTTTAAAACGGTTTTGTCGGTTAGCTAATGCGGCGTCGTTATCCCTGGATATCTTCGGAACAGATGAGATTTTAGATGAATTTGGGCTTCGCCCGCGCTTAACTACTGTTATATATCTGTCCATTCCGACAGGCACTTTAGGTTTCTGAAAATTATCGTCTATAGTGATAACTGGGTTAAGTGATGAACACGAGCCCGGAGCGGATAATGGCGCTGATTTAAATAAAGATGTACTAGGCAGCGGTAATGTTATAGAATCACTACTTGGCATCGGAGTAAGCGAATTTGATCGCTCACGTAAGATTGGCTTTGCCGTTAGAAAAAGACTATCATCAATTTTTTTATTTTTATTGTTCGCATTAAGAGCTTCAGAACTCACAGTAAAATAGGCATTTCTGCCGTTAGAACTCACTTCACAATTTTTTGTTTTTGAGGTACTCATGCAGAGTATTCCTCAGTCACTTTGTTTGTGTTTTTTTTTTTTTTTGTTGTTTCAGATGATATGAAAAATATTATTAGTGCAAATAAAGCAAATTTCACAAAATGAGTACTTATTACAAATCAGTACTTATTACGAATATTTTTTTTTGTAATTTTTGTTTGTTTAGTATGTAAGAAAAAACTCCGCTAATACGTCCGTTCACTACGAAGGTTCAACAAGACCAACCCTAATTCTAATTATAGAGGTCAAACTTGGCTGAGAACGAGGGACAATTTCGCTCTTAGTCCAATACGAGAAACTTGAAGATGATCATTGCAAAAGCTGCAGAAAGATTTTTTAATTTAAATAAAAATCAATTCAAAAATTTGTTCTTTAAAATTTCCATTCCACAGTCAAGAACGTTGGATATTATAAAAGTTATGAGTCCTCATTTATATTGTAAAGTAACCTTTCAGCTAGAGTTTTCTTTTATGATCTTGATACTTTCTAGTCCGGCGCTTTCTTTTTTTTATTTTCCTTAAAATGTGTATATTTTAAGTATATATTTATTAATTTCATCGACCTTATGGTATGTATGTTGTTGGTTTTTATGACCTAGAGCCTGAATAAAAATAAATATAAATGTGTATATTTTTATTTAAAGGCTCAATAAAATAAACCGAACTAATACCACAAAAACCTACTGTCTAATATTTCAATCATCTTTACTTAAGAGCTGCATTTTCTTTGGAGTGGCATTTTTAATTGTACATCTATTCTAAATACAACATCAAATACTAGATGGTTTACAGAGCAACTAAAATATTAATGCTGCTAATCCCATTACAATAGTTGTGCATATTGCAGCCAGAATGGCTACAACAATGCCAATATGCGGCAACAACACCGATGACAACTATTAAGTTGAATACAAGTTTAAGATAAAAAAACAAAACAAAATAAAACTAAACCAAAAAATTTTCTTTCTGTCCATATTTTTTTCCTGCAACAACTTTAAAATTGTACAACTCGTACTTGTAAATTGTTTGCTTCATGCTTGCAACCGCATGTTGTCGATCTTAATAACATCCGTTTGAGCCACAAGGCTTGTTGTTGCCTGCTGCTGTCGTTGTAGTTATTGCACTGTATAGCTGCATTGAATGATGTCTGCAATAAGCAAACGTGCAGTTGTTGCTACTGCCACAACTACTACTTGCAGCTTATTTAAATTTTTTATTTAAATTTTTCTTTTACCCTTTTTTTCGGAATAAAAACATAAAACAAAAAATGTTTTAAACATTTTTAGCCGCAACCGCACAGGCGGCAGGATAAACTTGAGCACAAAAAGATAAGAAAGCAAATGAACTAAATATCAGAAATGGCAGCTTGAAAATATCCCCATTATCATTTTTATCAGCTGTGGCATTACCAGCAGTTGAAACTTGTTCGTGTTGCTCTTTGCCACCAAAAAATGAAACAGAAACTTGCACATCATCTCTTAACGTTTGTGAGATGACTAGAGATAATAGAAGCACACACACACACACACACACTTATATACAAGTACGAGTATGAAACATAAATTCATTCAACTATTCATTCACTTATTCCTGTTTAGACATTCATCTATTCAACCATCATCTTCAATCTTTTGCAGTACATACGTCTGGCTGTCGGACTCTCTGCTGGCTTTTACCCATTCTGTTCTGTCTTTATAGTTTTTTTACCCTTTAATACTAACTTAATTTCAAAAACTAATGCCGCCAACATTTTTTAACTGTTGCTGTTGTTAGTACTGCTGCTAATGTTGCTAGAGCTGCTGATGATGATGAAAACTTTAAGGTTTTTTTGAGCTCTTCTTCTTTTAATTTTCATGTTTCTTTTGAATTTCCTTTCATGTTGCCAATAACCAAAACCTCATTTGTGCCAAAACATATTTCTGATATTGAGCAAAAAGATTTTTGGTTTTTGTTTAAATGAAGTTTTTATAGAGACAACATGTTGAAGCACTTTTGCCTTTTTTATTTCTATATCTTTCAGTTGTCTTCAGTAAACAGAGTGATCAAAGAAGGTTGTGAAGAAACTTTGGATTTTTAATCATGTTTATTATTCTTAATTTTTTCATTTGACAGTGGAGCGGGAACAACATTACGCGACTTGATATTAATGAAGTTTTCGTTTCTAAATAAATATTTTTTCATAAAAAATTTGAAAAATTTTGTTTCCTTAAAATATTATGTAATTTTTTTTACAAGTTTGGGATTGTTAAAGAACTTTACATTCCAATTTTTTTTTTAAAGTAGCAAAAAAAAAAAATATAGAAACTCAAACTCCGTAATTATTTTCATCTAAAATTACCAGCAAATGTAATGTTTCAATGAGTGATATAATTTAGTGTTTGACTGAAGGTATCAGTGTACCTTCAGTTTAACTCAATGTGCCCACTATGTTTATGTGGACCCATGTACCCAAAGGCTTTATACAAATAATCGCGTACATTATAAATGTGTTCCAAAAAAGTGCATATTGAAGGACAGACTTGATCCTTTTGTTTTTATTTTAGGTTTTTTTTTTGATATACATTTATGTTGCAACGAAAATTTATTTCCCTTTTAGGCAAGAGAGTAGAATTATAAACTGGTAGATAGTGTAGTAGACCCATAATCAAAGGCTCGCAGAATTTTTTCCTGCCCTAGATCATGGGTATTTTTGCCTTCTGCCTTCGTTAGATCAAAGTGAGCGAAAGATGTTGATGTTGAGCATTACCTTATTTTAATTACGGACATTAGTAGATAAAATCTATCAAAGTATTTTGGAATTAGTATCCTCCATCATGGTAATAAGTTTCAGTGAGAATTATCTCCAATATTAGCAAATGTAAATTATTTCCAAAAGTGTTTTATGCCACACCAGGTACAAAATACAGTCCGCAGTTATTCAAAGGGAGCCATTTCGTCATAATCAAAATTTGCACGTATAAAAAAATTAATAAAGAAATATTAGCATCAATCTAGATGTCTCTAACCTTCGACCAGCAAAATTATGCTCAAATCAGAGACAGTTTTCTATAAATCATTTATATACGCGAACGATTTATAATGTTTATGGTCCGCCAGGAAAACTTTTTCAACGCCTCAAACTTTACTTCTAGTATCTTCTGGAAGACTTTTCTGTTTGCCATACCTAAATGTAAACTAACCGTTAGCATTTAATGGTTGACCCAATTACTATTTAATGTCTTGCTATCAACCTTATAAGGGTGTGGTAACAAAAGTGTGCAGACACATACGAGTACATATATTCCTTATAATGATACATTCTTTTCTTCCACTGTAGGGATAAATTATTTGCCAAATTTTTTTGTTTAGTGTTTTTCCATTTCATATTTGCAACTAAAATGCTGTAATTATGGCTTTAATTTACGTAAAATTGATATGCTTCTAAACTATATCACATGTTTTGTATAGTTGAAGAGATACAGTGGGACGGCATAGGGATTATTCGTCCATTGGAATGAAAATTATTATTCATTAATATTTTTCTGTTGCTTAAGCAAGCTGATCAGTGGACTATCAACAATGTTTAAAAAAACTTCTATACCACTTGTATTCGCTAACAATTACTGATAAATTTTATACGAATAAAGGACATTTAAACGTTTTTATTAAGACAACAGGAGATTTATTTCTCTTTCACAAATTCCCACTATAATTTTGAAACAAATTTCAGGTCTGATATAAACTCTAGCGAAGGGATACGAGCTACCCTCTTCGATGGACGGTTTCTCATTGCGCAAGATAACACGTTACAAGAAGAAGATTTTCAAGGAGCTACACACTTGCAAGTCGGTATTCTCAGAACAGGCACATAATTTGGCGGTATGAAATATGTTACGGCATTTATCGAATTTCACATTTTTTGCTAATAATTTCATATTATACTAGATAATACCGTGCACACCATTCCTCTTAGTATTCCCCCAGGGGGCGCGGTCAATTCATCCTGTCTTGGTGGCTTGGTGTTGAACCTCCTGGGGTATAGGGTTATCAGGTTTCCGGACCTAGGCCTTTTTGCTGATAACCCCTAAAAACTTGTATGTTGCTACCCAATCCCTGAAACAACAGGGCAACGGGCGCGCATGCAAGTAAATTAAAGGTGAAAGCGGGTTCGCTCGCTCGTCCGGTAAGTGGGTAATCTGGTTTTTCCAGACCTTGACCTTTGGCCAATTACCCCTTGAACTTATATGTCACTACCCTATCCCTGGACATAACAGGGCAACGGGCGTGCATATATTTATTTTAAGGAAGTAGCTCTGCCTATGCTTGTCTGGGTAGAGGTGCTACCGATACCTCAGGTTTGCAGGGACCTAAAATCGGAGGTGTTATTAACACGCGGCTGACCAGAGTCCTATCTGGTGCCACGGGAACCAGTAGCCCCTAGGACGTGTCCTAGACTGGTTATTGGTGAGGCCCCTTCGGGGATCACGTGGTGGCTGTGGTTAAAACCCAAAGATACGCGGGAAGAGTTATGGGTCAGATGTAGTGTGTCTGTAAGAGGTGCTAGTGACTGATTATATATGCTCTCTTCAGGCCGTATATCTCTAGGTCTTGTTGCTATTCGACAAAGCTACTCTGATGTTTTGCGGTGGGCGAAGCCTCAGGTAAGATGGGGGCACTATTTTGCTGCCGGGCCATCGGGGTAGTAGGAGGTTAGATAGCTCCAACACTTCAGCAAAGTGTCTGTACATGGTTCTGCAGCCTGTACAGAATTTGCTACCAAGTTGTCCCTCGTAGGCGCACATGTTGTTGTCTCACCCAGCATGTGCCTCTGGGAGGGGTGACGGGACGGTGGTGAACGGCTTTATTCACCCAGTGCGAAGAGCACCGTCAGGTAAGGCCTTCGGGCAGGTACTGACGTAAAATCTTTGACATATTCCTCTTAGTATATAATACATGAATTGCCTCGCCCTCCCCCATTTTCACTGGTTCCTACTATCAGCAAAATGTAGTGTATTTCTTGTTCTACATTCTGATATTTCTGTGCTTAAGCTTTCGTCAACATGGGTTGATTCATTTAAAAAAAGTATAGATTTTCTTGCTCCGTTTTCTGCTCAACCCGCGCCTTAATTAACGGGTTCTTGTTTTGTAAAACGAAAGAATTTTTTATGTTTAAAATTTAATTTAAATAGCCTGGGTAATAGAGCAGAATAAATTGCCCATCTTATCCCCTTCGTGTTCCAATTTAGTAAGGCAATATAATATATTTTTACTTTAAGATTAAAACTGGCTTCTATTTTGAGAGAAGCGTTGGTGATACTTTTGATTACTATAATTTGCGTTTTATGGGAGGGTTCAATAAAAGTTCAGGATATCCAGTGACGTTGCTCTTAAAGACTTTTGGAGAATTTTATAGATTAAAAGAAAAATCCCGCACATTTTAGGGCATAACATTGTGTTCATCCAATCATACAAATGGTAAAATTATTTTATCAAAATGGCTGCTCTGTTCGGGCAACATTATCTCATTGGACATTTTACATAAGCAATGAAGTCCCATACTGTGGACCTCAAAGCTATCATAGTCTATGCCGTCGGAATAATTCCGCTTAATTTATGCGGTAGAGTCATAAAAAATTTAAATTGTTATCGTACACCCAATTCGTATTATTTAAATTTAAAATATCACTTAATGAATGGTATTTTAGGAACACATTCAATATACTTGCTATGCAACCTTAACTGTGATAAGCTAATTAAATTCTTAACAAATTTCATTAGGAATTATTCAATTTATTTTCAACTTATGTAAATCATTATTACTTAATTAGACTTCCGAACTTAGATGCAGACGTATTACTGTCAAAACAACCATACAATTGTTCATAATCTGTTGCACGATGCAGAAGAAAAGCATATTAATTACATCATCAATACGATTATATATTTTGAACAGTAAAGGGATCATAAGACATGCCTGTGATACACCACAGCAGGTCCTAGCGTATTCTAACTCGGTGTCCTTTACATTCACATACTGATATCTTTCATATATGTAGATATGATAGGATCTACATGGCGCTTACAAGGAACCTGAGTTGATCATTCAATTTTCTTAGGTGCAATAAGTGATTGACAGAGTCAAATGTATTACTAAAGACTAAGAGTTCCATAATAATAATTTTCCAGAATTCGCCAATTAGATCCAATACTGTATATGGACCGATCGAAACCGTGATTGGCAAGCAGATTATAAAGTATTTGATAACAGCATGTCAAATTTCTTACTGCAGACCAAGAGTGCACTTATTGGGCACAAAAGGAAAAAATTTTGCAAGATTTTTTTCTTGAGATAATATCAGTGATCAAAATCGTAGTATAGATGTGTGTTAGAGCCTTATTACAAATGGTAAGATAAGACGTAAGTATCTGATACACAGTCTATATGCAACTAATTGATTGGGAAACAACAACTCTGACATAGGAGGAGGAGTCATAGGAGAGTGCGTCGGTGAAACTAATCGAGTTGTATTATTAGCAGGTATATCCCAAATGGTCCCGGCTTTCTAAAAATTTTTGCTTTGTCGGCATTCAATAAAGTGCTAGGACTTTCTCCTCTGAGGTATGTCCAAGTCCGTCAACATTCTTAAACATTTTATATATAAAAATTCCAAAATCTAGTACTTTTTTTATTTTCAATGATTTCAAATTCACTTATTTCCTTAAATATTTATTAGGACTAATTTCATTAACTTCTAGGTCCCATTTTAAAAGTGGACTAAACTTATTTATTTTTATTTGATTAATTTATTTTTACGTTCAAGTCTTTTACAACAATATTTAATATTATAAAATGTGATATTTTTTTGAGCTTTTGGATTTGATAAGAGAAAACACATAAAATTTAGAAATATGTATAAAGTCTTTATTTGATTCAATTGAATGATCTATATAATTTAATGAATTAAGATGATTTCATGTATATACATAAAATGGTTCACACGCTGGGTCCAATTTCGGCACACTTTCTCCAATATAACGGCCGGTATCACATGAATAAATTCTTCAATATTGACTTCAAAAGCGTCAAAAGTTGCGGTCTTTTCATTACAAACATAAACCTTAACATAGCCCCAAGAAATTGTCTAAAGGCGTTAAATCGCAAGATCCCGTCGTCAAATTGACCGGCCCCAAATGTGAAAGAAACTTACATTTCAATTGAGCCATTATTTCGCGTGCTATGTTCCATGTGGCACCATCTTGTTAAAATCACATCTCATCCAAGTCCAACTCCTCTATTTTATACAAGATAAAATTGTGATCATCGCGGTCTAATGATGCCACCGGCCCCTAAGCCACACCAAATAGTGCATTTTTCGGTATGCATGGGCATTTCTTGCAATGCTTCTAGCTGTTCTTCACTCCAAATATGGCAATTTGACGTATCCATTCAACCAGAAGTGGGCTTCGTCGCTCATGCACTACGTCATTTCTTAACCCAGCATGAATTTTCACAATAAAATTCAGTCATCTGAAAAAGTTGTTCGTTTGTAAGTCGATTAATTGTTAAATTATAGAATAAACTGAACATGTTTAACAGCAACTTGTTAGACGAAAACAGCTGAGCTGCTAAAAACAGTTTTGCTAAAAAGAAAGTTGCTAAAATTCACCCATTATTTAGAGCACAGGAAAGCAGTATCCAAAAGTTGAGAAGTCATATGTAGATATAAATACATATTTTAACAAAATTAAGTATAATTTGTTTATATAATGGTATTTATGATTCCCTATTGTAAAAAATAATTAAATAAGGGAGATATTCCAGAGAAGCGAAGGTGGGGCGAATTGCAATCTTTTTCCAACTAACTGATCTGGAAAACCTGATTTTATCAATAAGATATTGAGGCATTCCTAAATAAATAACTTTATGTAAAACAAAAGCACTCGTATATTTAGAATATTGTTGAACGAAATTCCATATGGTTTTAAGGAAAATAGAGATTATATCTTTCCAATTCGTATACATATATAACAATATTGTTGCATTCAACGTTTGGCTTTCCTTTGTTAATGAGTCACAACTTGCAAAGCTGTCATCGGTAGATTAAACCAGGAACAAGATACGATTTTCCAAAAAGTTGTCTTATACTGACAACCAAAGACACCTCAGCTTTGTGTAAGTTTGACCTACGAGTAAGTTAACATGGTTTGTCCAAGTTTTTTGGCTGCATTTATGGAAGCGATTTTTTCTCATTTTAATAAAACATCAACATTGGCAATACGATTGATTGTTGTCTTACGAATAATGATACGCTTTATTCATTGAAACTTTTTATTCCGTATGAATAAATAAATTTGACATTTTCACTTTCTTACTTCACTGTTCACTAACACATCATTGAAATTTAACCACATTCCGTTCGGTCTAAACGTAAAACATTTGTACTAGATATCAACGTGTTGCTACATTAAGTTGACACTTGCATCTTGTATTACTGTCCCTGATATAAGATGACATGCGATTAATAAATATAATTTTCGTTGGAATGTCACAAGGCACGTACAAGCCAAGAAGTTATTTCTATTTAATAAATACTAATTTTTGTTTAATGACAGCAAAGTCTTTACGTAAACTGAATGTGGAGAGGGGAATAGAAATATTAATATAAATTCTTGTGGGATACCAAGATATTTGACATATTACAAACGTAATTGCAATTATAAAATATGTATGGGTTAAGATGTGTAACTAAAAATAATAAAAAAAATTATTTTGGAAAATTTTGTACCTTGGTTTACTTTGTTAATAATGGACGATAATATATGGCTGTATATAATAATAGCAAATAAAAATGGAATGAATTTGCAAAAGTTTTCAAATACATAAAATCACCCCCATTTTTTGGAATACAAATTTTTTTGGAATTACTTCATTTTATGAAAATTTATTATTTATTTAATCGGAGAAAATTTTTTGTACTTTATTTCATTTTATTTGAGATTTGTTTTTATACAAACAAAAAATGTGTTCAAACCCGACGTTGCTTTCCAAGTTTTATATGTGTTTCAGGACTTCTATTGTATGGTCGAAATCGACTTCGCTTTCTCACGAATTTTTGGATTGCTTGAAATAATACTTCGCGCCTGGCTGAAGCCTGTCAATAAACTATTACTTTAGAAAGCAAAGCCGAGATATATAGTCCTTGTGCCCGCCCGAAGGCCGGTAATAAAGAAATACTTTAGAAGGCAAAGCCGGGAAACTATTAAATTAAAGAAATTGAAATAAGTCTCTCTGCACTTCCGGCCCTAGACAGGGCTCAATAATTTCAAAGGATAGCTTAATAAAGCACTTTTACAATTTCCATTTGCAGTAGACTCGGAGCAGAGGGAACTCAGGAACGAAAATTCTTTCATGGAGAACTCTGCATATATAAGGAACCTGTGTCAAAAAACGGAGTTTTTGTCTAATTTTGCACATAATAAACTAAAATAAGTACAAAAATTAATAAGATCCGATCTTGATCTAAAATAAGGACAAGTTCACTTCTGTGTATTTTATACAGCGATTGTGAACTTGAACGACAATGAGTTGGTGCTTTCAATAATTGAAAAATTTTTAATACATAAAACGAAATATTAAAAATTTTTAAACAAAATTCAACATTGAGAAAAGTTTGGTGAGGGGAACACTCTAGATTAAGGGAGTAGCTCTTGTTCGAGTTAGTCCCTTGATTTCGATTTTTTCATTGGGACTTATATTTTTTTGCCAGATTTGGAAAAAATTAAATTTTCTTTGGGATAAAATTTTATTTTCTTAAGCCTCATTCAAATTTTTGAGGCCCTAATTCTTTGGCAGTTACATCATTAGAATTGATCTTAATGGGAGTTACTTCATAAGCTGCACTTTTTCTAACAAAATATCAAATTTGATATGCCGTGTAACCCACAAATTAAGTTTAGCATCCTTTTTGTTTAAAATAGAATGCTTCCTTTTAACTTTTAACCTTCTACTGTTACAACTTAAACAATTTAAATATATTTCTCGCCCATCACGGCACTCCCAACAGTTGGGTGATGAATGAGCCAGGCCTGGCATGATACTTGAAAAATGAAAACTTGAAAAAAATAATTCAAATCAGCAACATCATCATCCCCTTCTTTAGCTAGTGATTCCCATCAAAACAAGTAGTCGTTGTGGTAACAAAAAGCAACTTGGCTTTAATTTTTTTTCGTGTCGTTGCCGTTGCGTGTTTTTTGTTTTAAATTCAATTTCTGTATACTTTTTCAGTTTTGTTCAGAGCCAAGTACGACAACTCGTTAAAACGTAAACTTTGTAACCTTTATGCGCCCAGAGGCCAAGTAGACAGTGTATTCTTAATTGCATGAGCTTAGTTGTATATGCTTCTATATATGCACATGTGTGGCAAGTTCCATGGCTGTAATTGTGCAACACACATGCAAACAATAAGGCAACTACTAGATACTAGAAACACTTTGTTTCCAACACCTTATCGGTATACGTATACTACGGAATATGAGTGTTTGAGTACGTATGACACCTTCCACTTAAAGGAAGTGTCAGTATATAATGAAAAAAATTTCTGTGGAATGGTAGATATGTATATGTATAAAAATAAGTCTATATAAAACTGCAAGCACAAGCTACTCGCAATCATTTTTAGAAACTAGTTTTTTCTCTCATGCTCATGCAAGAAGTACAAACACTGCAAGACAACTTGACCTTCAACCATAAGGTCACAAACAATCAATTACAATTTTGCAACCTAAAAACCTGATACAAATTTATGTGTAGGAGTATAACAGGTTTGATATGGTTAATGGAACGTACTAAACTACGTTAAGGTTGGCCTGGACATGTTCAACTCAACCACTCTCAATGTGAAGGACAATGACCCATGTACGTAAATGCACACAACCAGTACGTCGAACGAATTCGTCGTATGCAATAAATAGGGCTTATTTCTATTTTTTACGCTGACAAACGATCAATTAATTCGAGCAGAGTGAACGCTTGTTATTTCGCGTTTGTTATTAAATTCTTTATATAAAATTTTTCTGCATTTTTATACTACTTATTGTATTTAATTATACAAGTTTAAGGTCTTTACTAAATTTTTTAATTATTTGTTATTATCCCCAATATTTCAGTACATTTCAGGCATCTTCTTCAGGGAAAATAAATTATTTAATTGGTTGCAAAAAAAATATTTTTCAAAAACATAATGTATAAACAAAAGTCAATAGTTTTCAAAATGAAGAAATTAGGGATAAAATATTGGAATCAAAATAAATATTCACAAACCTTAACAAGGACCTTCGGCTGGGGCAATTGAATATAATAAATATTTTTCAAATCATTTGTATTATATTAAAAATTTTTTATTAATTTCAAAAAATCTCAAGTTCAAATGATATTAAAAGCTTCCTTTCATCTAAATTGTGATTCAGCCGACGATTTCGCTAATAGATCGTTATCGAGGAATTCGTCATGCTGTACCAATTTCGTGGTTCATCCCAGTTATGTTTGCGGCCTTAAGGACATTTTTAAAATTTAATTTATATAAATAGTAATACTTCTAAAGAGCATGGAGGCCAATAGTTGTACCTTACAGACAATACTGTCGTGTACAAAAAGGGTTACCTTTTCAATTTGTTCCTCAATGAAAGCAGTTGCCGCATAGAGCAAAAGTTTGTGGTGGCTTTATAATTTTTTTCTTTCAACCAGATCAAATATAAAATCAATATGGCAATATTGATAATCTTCCAATTTAAATATTATATCCGTTTTCTAAATGTTGTATCATTATATGCATGTTTATTATTACAACTAAAATTTTTTGTGGACACCAAATGACAAATTCTAGGTTGAGAAGGAATAAATTCTAGGTCCATATTGGATTGAAAGAGGTTAATTAACGACTGCAAAGTAAATAGCAGGAACCATATCTATTGGGTGTCTGCCATCCACGGCGTAATCGGAAATGATCGAGTGAATAGCCTGACACTTAAGACCAAAGCCCGAGAAAAAAAATAGATTGGCGTCTTGCCACATTATTAAAATTTATTAGCACATCTGTACACGATGAGAAATGCGAAGAATGACGAGTGCAGAACATCTCAGGAGTACTTCTTCTGTTACTGAGCTGATTTTGTGTAGGAAAAATCTACCAATTCTTTGCGGATACTTGGCGTGGAGCTTAAATAGGGTATTAAATTTCTCCGTGAGAGAGCGCACAACAGGCATTTACCTCTTTTATAATGTATATGTCTGATGACATGAGATAAATCAGTGCTTTTGTAAAATGTTTTGTTTGTTGGGGCTTTAGCTGTTCATATGCCGACATTTCGTTGGTGGGTAAACCAAATCGTCGGTGAACTTTAAGCAGCTTGAAAACACAACCTCGTATGTTTATGCCAAAACAAACAAACACAAAATGAGAATTCTATATTGTATATGATTAGTACAAAATAAGTGCATAATCACAAACGATCATAATTTACATGAGTCTATTTTATTTTTCTTGCAACATGTACTTATATAATTAAACGCTCGTTAGTCGCTAATAATTATTAAAAGTTCAAAGTATAAAAACATGTGTAATTGTGACATAAAAAATAAATAAAATAAAATGAAAAAACACTTCTCTTTGGTAAGCTATAACTACCGTCTTACATAATTTTCGAGTTTTATAAGATTCTCTTGGCTTTAATCTCTACAAAAAATAAATAAATTAAAATACTCACACTTACTTTTACATGAAACAAAATGAATTCATTTACTCATACATACACACATTGTAGAGACTGGTGAGTTACACGAGTGCGTTCAAATAGGCTTCCGTATCACTCGTATTTTCTGCAACTCGTGTCGTGCTGCGACATTAATCATACAGAATAAATAAATCGGGAATACACAACAACAAAAATAATGTACAAATCGTATTTAGTATTAATGTGCGACCCTTGCGTTGAGAACAGGTAAACAAGAGGGAGTATAGAATCGTTTCGATTTGAATAAGTTGATGCAATGAAATTTAAATAGAAGATTCCAGTGCTCTCATTTATCATGGTCACGTTATTTTTAAATTTATTATAACATTTTGCACATACATATTTAAATTTTTTTCTAAAGTTAGGAATAATACCATGACTTATTTATAACAAAAAGAAATAATAAGAATGAATAATGCACAAAATATTCACTTTTCTTTCCAATTATGATTTATTTAAATTTATTTATTTAATTATTATTTCAGATTATAATTCATATAAATTAATACTTTGTAAATCAATAAAATGACGAGCGAATCACCGCTGCCGATTGCTTATTTAAAGATTATTTTGTAGGCTTGGCATATGTTTGTTGCTGCTTCTACGCGAGTTGCTTTATATTTTTACAGCCGTGTTGACGAATTTTAATATCGTGCAATACTGTATATTCATGCAGATATCTAGTATATACTCCTAAAGGTGGGAGCAGAATATGTTTCATTTTCATTAAACTAAATATGTTTGCAAAAAGAAATTTTTCTTTCGTCTTGCTATCAGAAATCTTTTAGCTGGAAATTTTATTTGTTTTCATTCTTTGCACTCAATTGTTTTAATTTAAATAAATAAGTTCAAATTATTTAGGAACTAGCTGACCCGGGCAAACGTTGTTTTGCCTTCAAATTTTATTTTCACTGTAAGTCTGGTTTCGTTGCAAAGTCATGGTGGATTGATATTTCGAAGAAGAATGAAAGGTGCACTAAATCGACATAGCAGTTATTGTTCAAATACCGGTATCGGACTAATTAACGCCAATACACGATGATTAAGGACCCAACGCCTTCAGCGAAACACAGCATAGGCTTATCGCGCTAATCTCTATCGGGCAAAATACAAAATACTAAATATTGGGCCACCTGTCGTACGAACTTCAAACTACACAGAAACACTCCTCACGCCCCATAGAGCATGTATATAAAGTTTGGTCGAAATCAGTCCAGTAGTTTTTGAGTTTAGCGATCACGAACATACACGTAATTTTTATATATGTAGAGATTAAAACTTATTTTTAAAATTAAATATATGTTTATTTCAAAATTCTTAAGAGTTTTATTCTATATTATTTTTCTAACAAAGTTATAGGGATGTTACTCAGGATATTGAAAGAAGATTGGAGTAGCCATTTGAAATATTTTTTCATGGAATAAATCAACATTTATCTACCGATTTTCCAGACAAATAGTTTATTTAATGGCTTTTTATAAATTTGTAATAAATGATATTATAAAAAATTATTAAAATTATTTGATATATTCTATTAGTCAAAATCTCCAGGAATTGTAGCTTAAGAGTCTTTATGCAGGTGATGAAATGTGATAGTTGAAGGTTTACTGATGATTTGGTATTACCCATTAATCAACGAAGTACAGGAATATAAACAACTGCAACAAAATCTTTTTAAAATTAATTGGTTTAATATGCCGAATAGTTTTTAAAAGATTAATTCCTATAAATTTGTTTTAGTATAATTTTTCACATTAAGTATTTTCCGAAATAATTTCATCCGACACTCATTATTAATGTAATGTAATCTGCAATTGTCCCTATAAAATAATTTAATTTACTAATTGAAGTAAATTAATTGTAATGAACAAAATTTATATAAATAAAATTATTTATATAAATGAAGTTATTTTTTTTAGTTAAATTATTTAAATTAATTTATTTTCAATGAAAATTATTCACATAATGCTATTTCATAACCTCGGTACACGGTCTATTGAGGAGCTGCCCTTGACACCAGCCAAATGGAAGAAAATTATTATATTTTGCTCACAAAAATATCGCTCCGTTAATGCAACATGACTAAATCTCAAAAGAAGTCGAGCTTGGCAAAGTGTTATATAAGTTTTTAAAGTGTTTCGTCGATATGGACACACTTTTTGTTAAAACTATGGCTTACCTTTAGATATAACTCCTGTTTTTTGCGTAACATACCAAGATTGATTCTTGAGATGTATTCTAAAGAATACAAATATTTTTTTCATTATTTAAAGACGATTAAGGTAAAAAACTTGGTCTAATCGTTCGCAAGTTTTATTAAAATGTATTGAACAACTATTTGTAAATGTATAATTTCATTAACAAATTTAGAAAACATTATTCAGGAAAATATAAATTATGGTTTTTTTTGGGGTAACGTATAAAAATTGTTTATCTTAATTATTCGTCTTTGGTTTTTTTTTAATTTTCTACGTATGAAAAGTTTCCTGCCTCCCATATCCAATTAGAACAATTTTCCTTTGTAGCATATATCCTCTGTTCATCCGGAATTTAAATTCAACTTTTTTGTATTTTTTTTTCTTTATATGGTATATGAATGTACGTGAGTTTGGTGATTGTCAAAAAATATACACATATACCAGAAAAAGGCCCATTGTGCCCTCCCCCACAACATGAAGGTAGTTCCCGAATTCTCTTCAATCAGTACCACTGTAAAGTGTCATCAAATTGGAAAATTTTGTCTCAAAAATGAGGAGATGACAGAGGAAATTTTCCACCGTCTCTGCGCCGACACTTTTTGCAGATGTGCTCGTAATTTGGAGGGTTTCGTCAATACGCCAATCAAGTTCATTAATTCGGACTTCCGTAGCTTCAACAACTCCTTCTTTTTATCCTCATCTAGATCGCATCGTAGAACCTTGTTCAGCTTACCTACAGTTCAGTGTCTAGCAGGGAAGTTTCACCCAACTTTGCAATTTTGTCCTCGCAGCCTCAAAGAGCATCGCATTGACCAAGGTCAATGACTGCAATGCTCTAGTGCTCTAGCAGCTAGTGTACCCATTTTCGAATATTATTTATTACGTGTGACGAAAACTGATTGTTATTACGTTGCTACTCCGCAAATGGAAGAGACTGATCAGTAATGAACTAAAATGGGCTTAACCGTGGATATTGTTTTACTAAATGAAAAAAAACGCGTCATACAATCAATACTGCATCAAATAACATCACGTTCATTAGATGTATATAAAATTTTCTCAAACATATTTTTATTTTCATCAAAACCATGAGAAATATTATAGAAGTTTTATTACGAGTATTTCATCAACAATACGAGTACATAGCCTATCAATATAAATCACTATCAATTAAAATAAATTATTATTAATTATTAATCTCTAGTGCATTTTGTTTACATTTAATTCATGATTTTTGATCTCACAAGAACTTTTTGGGAAAAGAATACAGAATGGTCTTTTTCGAATTAGATGCATAATAATTTGGTGACTAAAATGTTATATCGTCTCAATAGGCAAATAAAATATTTTCAGATTTTCCTCAAACGCATCTGCAGTGCAACCGTAACTTTAGAATAATAAGAAGCAAACACAATTACATATTTTTTATTTTAAATATATTCATGTGCAGACTAAAATAGGTAAATATATAATATATAAATATAAATTTTTACAATTTCTCTTTGATAAATATTTTTTAGCTCTCTTGCAAAAACGATGCTTCAACAGAAATTTTGTTGCAACAAATTTTTAGTTTCTTATAAATATTATTGCAAGAAACATTATATTAAATATTTTAGTAGTAATGATCATATAACGGTGTAAAATCATGCATTCAAACTCTCGAGGCAATAATATTATTGTCTCAATTATAAGTATGTTGCAGAAGTGACACAAAATTTTCACAATAATAACACAGTACAACACATGATTTCGGGACTTAGTTCTGATAATTGTTTATGAAAGTAGCACCAAAAAGAAGAACTTCTGCATCATTCGTTTGGTCAAGGTACATCAAATAATAATTGAATATTTATTTTGAAGTCACTAAGTATCGTATAGGGGAATTTGTCACGTTTTAGGCCCTTTTGTTTGTCATAACTCAAGAATCACTAGTCCGAATAAGCTGAAACAAATTTAAAGTAATTAAGAATTACAATTCCTTTAATCTGTTCATACAACACTTTGCTACATAAGCAACAGTTTCTCAGTTATAAATAAATGTATGAGGAAAAAAATATTTTTTGCCTAAAAAATTTAAATTTTTTTTTTAAATTATAAAAAATCCAAAACGGTAAAAAAGTGTCGAGTTCTATTACTTTCACGTCAAGTCACATAACCTATGAACAAAATGAAAAATAAATCATGAAAATTGATGAACGCGTTTCGCTTTTATGCACAATTAAGTGAAGGTATGAATTTGGAAAAAACATTGATGACTTTCTTATTGATTCTCTATTTTGCATGAAAATAAACATTCCGATTCATATTACAGCTTTTCTTACACAAAAAATATGAGATTTTTATATGTTATCTATGCATGGAAACAACATTTAGAACATTTTCAATTATTGCCACTATCCATCCTCGTTGAAGTTGACGCCATGGGTTCTGATGTACTTATTTTCTTCGTAAGTTGTTCATATTCATGTTCTGAGTCTGCATCATCATCCGAGATAGACATAATATTCAAGGGCATGTTTTGTTCAGTGTATCCACAAATTTCAGTGTCATCTTCATCTTCGCTGCTTTCATCTTCAAACTGCATAATATTATAACTCCACCAACAAACCTCCGCATTATAATATATCGATCATGTTTTTTCTTTCTGTGTACTTTAAGACAGTTTGTAAAATTTACATGCAATAAGTTTGAAATCCACAACAACAAAACAATCTGCATTATTACAAAATGTCTGTCCATTATTTGACTGAATTGTTTGTTTACCGGAGGTTCTGTGTGTATGAATTTGCAAAATATTATTAAAGAGAGAGAAGGGAGAAATTCACCTTAAATTATCTATGAATCTAACATTATTTGTGGTTCTTCGGCTTTGTTGGTGTGCAGTTAGTTTAAGTTTTTTGACGGGTCGCTGCAGGTTAATTTTCCAAACAATATAAATAAAGTATAAACAGGCACTAGTTAGTGCTTCGTAGGCTGGAAGGCCTTTTGTCCAACTGGCTGCTAGTTCAACTGAACAAACAGACGGACGGATGGTATGAGTGTGGCAAGTAAGCGTGTTGTTGCAAATGTTTTACTTATATAACGAGTGTGCGTTTTGTTGCATTCGTTTTATGTATTTGTTTTATTATGACAATGACGATGCCAATAACCATGTCTATGGTGGCCTCTTAAGTTTCCACTTTTAAGGTCATATTGTGTGTCGAAATGTATTTTCGTTTAGTTTCTATTCAAGTTTGTGGAGGTCTCGAGTTAACAGCATGTAGTCCAAACATTTAAACAACGGAATTAATTGAAAAAGTTGTAGGATTAAAATTATTTTTTTGGTTTCTCTATTACTTTCATCTTTCTTGCTACTACTGCATTTAAGTGTCCCAGAGAGATTTGTCAAAGTTGCTAAAGTTATAATTGTCTGCGAGTGTCAAGTTTTCGTTTAAAGTCCATCGGTTGTAGTACGTAAGAAAACAAATAGTTTTAAAACTATTCAGTGGGCAGATTCCTTGGAAAGCCAAGTTTTCAATCCATGGAAAAATAAAGTTATATGTCAAACTGTTGCATAGGATTATATATGTGTTTGTGAAAGAGTTTTGCACCTTAAATGAATATTATTTAAAGATGAAAGTACATGGTGATGAAAGAGGAAACACTTGGCACGTAAAAATAAATGTGATTAATTTTGTCTTATAAATCATTTGAAGGATCCAAAACGGCGAACCTTAATATTAAGCTGGTATTAAGGATATATTATCGAAAAATTACTTTTTGGCATCCTATTGCGTGCTCCTGCTTTTTATGCCATTTATGTCCTTTTTTTCGAGAAATTGGTTTGTGGCTTTAATAAAAATAAATATAGGAATGGGACCAAAAAGTTGCGTATGTGCACGGCATCAGCATAGTTTGACACTGCATCAAATGGAAGGATGCATCTAGTCTTCTTTCTTTTTGACAGAAAACAAAATACGGTGCTTAGGAGTAAGAAGCCATGCTTTATAATATAAAGGTCAAAGAAATCATAATAATAAAACTTTCTTAAATTAAATAATATTTAGTTTAAATTAAATTAATTAAAAAATTCACGTTAGGAACTAAATTACTTAACAATTAAAGAACATAGTGGCTATTCCGTAGCTACAGTTGTTATCGTACAGCAAAATCTGTAGTGGGTAAGCGTGGGAGACACAGGGAAGCTACTTCTAATGTTGACCCCATCGAATGTGAAAATGTCCTATCATCATCTGGGTACCAACTGAAAACTCACATCGGTAGTTAGAAGTCAGGACTCTTTCGATTTTCGCACCTCAGCCTCTTGATCATAACCTGTAAAACGTGTATGTTACTACCCAATCCTTGAAACAGCAAGCAAGGGGCATGCTTATAAGAAATTTCATAAAGTTATGCTTCCTGGGATGTGGAGCTAGGAATACCTGAAGATACAAACGGCCTAAGAATTGGAAAATTGAGTTTCACTAAACAAATTTAAGGGATCTAAATTTATGACCACCCAGATACCTATCTGGTGCCACGGACACCAACAGCCCTTGGGATTGGCTTCGACTGATTTATGGTGAGGCTCCTCCGAAGATCTCATGGCTGCTGTGGTTGAAACCCACGTCGCGGGTAGAAATTTTCCAGAAAAAGGTGAGATAGTTTGGTCAGTGCTGGCGGCATGCTTTCAAGATCTCCTGCTATCAAAATATAAATCTTTAAAAATAAAAATATTGAAAAAGCTTTAAAAGAATTTAAAAATGGGAGTAATTGCATAACGAAATACCTTCCAATATGATTGAAAATATTGAAAGTTATTTCATTATATATTTTATCAATTTATTTTTTCGTTGAATAACTTACGAGTACTTGTAAACTGTTGTTAATTGAAGCGTTTACAAACATAAATTTTCCCGTTTAACAAAACTCTTAAAAATTTTCGAAATATCAAAAAGTTTTAATGGTTTAAAATGTATTATTTATATACGATGCATTTATTGTAAAAGCTTTTATTTAAAAGGTTTCTTTGTCAAAATTTGAAATATGCTGAATATAAACAAGAAACTAAAATATGGTTGCAGAGCAATTTGTTAAGAGCAGTGTTTTATTTGTGTTGCAAAAGTTGCTCTTTTTGGGAATTTAATTAAAAAATGTTATAAAGTTACAAAAGCAACACTGCACAGTGGGGTCGATCTAAAATTTATCGTTGTTTAATATACAAATTTGAAGCTAGTAAATGGAATATAGGTGATTATTCAGACACATAAAAGTATTTAATGTTCCAATTTACTAAAGGAAAAAATAGTCATTAGTCTCAACAAATATCCGATAGCCAAATTGAAGACATCTGAGCAAAATCAGTGTGATTATCTATCATGATGTGTGTTCGCCCACTCCAGGCCAACGAGTTTCGCAGATTCCTACAAAAAGAAGGTTGTAGTCATGTACTTTTTTACAAAGCTATGCTAGGCGTGATGATTCTAAAAGCGTTCGTACATTCCAGGATCCAAATCGTGTCCTTGTTTTCATGCTATATGTCGTCATCGATAGATCGGATAATTCATTTATGTTGTTTGAGTTTCGTTAATCATTATATTTCGGATGAGCAAATGATTAGTCTACTGCATCCTAGTCTGATGATGGTGCTGTCATCTAGGCCAATAGACTGGCTGAGTGTAAAATACATTTTATATAGCAAACCGCTTAGTATAAGAACAGACATCCGCTTGTAATTGATAAGGATCACTCTGGATTCACCAAGTTGAACCAATCAGAAGTTTTACCTTATCATTACACCCCTGAAACCCTGAGGCCCTATGCTTCTTATGGGATCGATGGGAACATATATATCTATCATTATAGCAACCCAAATTATGTGTGAATTTGTTTATATGCCGCCATCCCTGGATGATAGTTGGACATAAAAGTTGAAATTTTTCTACATGATCGCATGAACTTCATGGGGATGCCTCTTGCTAAAAGTGATATTGTTGATCAACGGGTGCACTGTTTGGATAGCTAGTGCACCAAGACATTGGATATATGGTACAATTGACAC
Source organism: Germaria angustata (assembly GCA_963681545.1). NCBI lineage: Eukaryota > Metazoa > Arthropoda > Insecta > Diptera > Tachinidae > Germaria > Germaria angustata. The sequence goes on from OY813000.1 coordinate 68,432,137, forward strand.
AAATATGTTTAGCAAAATATCCGTGGCCTTAATACAAAAATAACGTCTCTTTACAGCGACAGCTTTGATTTAACTTACTTACTTGCTCTAGAACAATCCAAACAATGCAATATATATGTGGAACTTCGAGACTTTGACCTTCCTAATATATTTTGAAATAAACCTTTGGAGCTTAATTATTTAATTCCGACCGTCTTAAACAAATTTATCCAATCCTTGATTGGGTGTAGACTCTTCCAAGTTGACCATGTAAACAATGATTGTGGGAGACTTCTGGAGCTTACTTTACTTAATCAGCCGATGGATACCTTCGTATGTAACTCACTTTTAATTACGTTTCATAAAGATTGCCACCATCCTCCAATCGGTCAGCACTACCATCAAATAGTAACAAATATAAACTCAACTAAGTCTTTTGCTTTTCGAGTAAATATTACACGAAAATTAATTATTTATTTTCTTATGTCAATTGGAATACTATAATTTCTGGTAATAATTTTGATGATATTGTTTCTAAGTTTTACTCAGTATTATGCCACTTCATCTTGGAAACAGTTCCCAAAATAATCAGTCGTGATAATAAAGGTCCACCATGGAAAAATAATTTTTTTAACCAACGATAAAAATAACAAAAACTAATTTTACAAAAAATATAAAACATCCGGCTCTTCAGCTGAGGTTAGAAATTACCCTAAATCGTCTTACGAATTTATCAACTCCAAACGTCGACCTTGTGACTATCCCAAGTGTATGACATTTGGTCCCCGTAGTGCTAATGGTGATACCTCGATTCGTAATATGTTTGCGGAGTTCTTTGCCACAACATATTAAAAAAATGCATACGATCACAGTGATCCGTATCCCTATAATATATCGGATCCATCGGGTATACATTTTTCTTTTATCAACAATGAAACCGTTTTATCGAACTTAATATCATTAAAATCTTCTTCTAATGCTGGTCCTACTGGAATAGCGAGTTGCCTTCTCAAAAATTGTGCTGAGTAATTTTTAAGACTCGTAAACACTCTAATGATCATCATATACTGCAGTCGAATATTGACAAATTTTCTCTGTGGTGTACAACTATGGATTTTAATATTAAAAAAATGGGATTAAAAAATTCGATTCCATCTATTATTTTAATGATACAGTGCCGGAAAAAGTTTACGAAATTGATGATCTTGTTAGTTTGTTAGATCAAAGGCTTAAATTTCGTGATCACATTGCGTTAAATGTTAACAAAGCCAATGGCGTTCTTGGATTTATGAAACGATGGTATAAATAATTTTTCGACATACATATCGCCACACAATTATATATTTCTTGAGTTCGCGCTATTCTTGAATATTGATCCTTGCTATAACATTCATATAAACGGCATTGAATCAGTGAAAAGGCGCTTTTTATATTTCGCTTAAGAGGCCTTGGATGGTGTAGCACGTATGAACTACCATCATATGTTAACAGGCTTGGGCTGAGTATCTCATTTCTACTTGTAATAAGTCGTGGTGTGTATATGCCAGCAAGGACTCCTTTTACCGCATAAATGAAAATTTCAATAAATGTTAACATAATATAAATATCTGTGAGAGCAATGAGGTTATAAAAAGAAAAAATATTTTACATTTAATTACTAAATTTCATTCTTTGTATTATGTCTTTAGTCTGCAAGGATTTATATTTATATAAATAATTAAATAAATAAATAATTCCACCGGCTCCAAAAACCATAAGGGGGAGAGATTTAAAGTGGACTCAAAAGATTGCTCATTACAAACGGCTGACAGATTTCTGCAAAGTCTTCCAAGAATAGATCCTTGTTATCAAAGAAGTGGTGTGTTAGTTGACACTAAATGTACTGTCGACCACTGCCGTTAGCACTTCTGTGGCTTTGAAACTTGTACGAAAGAAATGGCCCTGAAGTACTCGCTATAGAAAAAGACAGCCTTCGAGGGTTCTAGGGAAAATGTCTTTGTTCCACCATAAATAGATTGCGTGAGCTTGTCAATGCACATTTGCAGACACAAAATCAGCTGCAACGCTAAGAAGGAAACCAATTCAAGAAAATTAATGTGTAATCGCTAGGCATATTGATACTTGCTTCCGTGACAACAAAACACTTCCACAGAAACGCACAGAGGTTAAGAGTTGAATACAACGATTTTTTTCGCGGCATTCACGATAAAATATAAACTTATATTCCATGAAGGGTAAAGTCCTAAGAACGGAGGCTGGCTACATAGGATATCAAGCAGGTATAAATAAAAAAAAATTGCGCTGTGAGCCCATAAATAAATTTAAAAATTTCTTTTTGTGAAAGTTAATATATGACGCTCTTTGTATAATCAGGAAACTAGTATCATTATAATGAAACTAATATAATGACAAATTCATATTAGGAGGTTCAACTGCTCATCATATTGGACCGTGTGGATCCCGCTTAGATATTTTTTTTTTTTTTTTGGAAAAAGGTAAAATTCATTGCTACATTCCCAGAAGGTGGCCCCATCTGTGATATGTCGGGCTCACCTTCTAGGCATAATAAAAAACCTCCTCTCTCCGGGAAATTATTTCCATCTTGGGACCATATTAGCACTACCTCGAAGATATTGAAGAATTTTCAGACATGTAAGGATCTGTAAAATTCTGTAGGCTTTGATAACAATTATTTTTACTTTAAATTCAAAGGAAAGGTTTATTTATTTGGTAGTTTATTTGGTAATTTATTTAATAATTAATTTATTCACTTAATCTAAATACAATAACAAATGAAGATATTCACCCGCGATGACACCCAGAGTCCTTGGTTGGAATCGATCCTTAGGTCGAATATATTCACAGAAAAGCTCTCTATCTAAAAAAAGAAAAATAATTTAAAAATAGCGAACAATAAAATAGATTTGGGTATATGGCACATGTGCTGGTGTGAAGTGTTTGAAATTCGACTTAGTCCAAAACATGACAACAAGCCTGTTTATAAGACAATTGCCGCTATTGATAAAAATTACTAACAAAAATTTCCCTAAGGTGTCTTTTTCAAACTGTATTATGACTTAAGATTTATATTTTACAATAGTATCTTTGAAAAAAGCAAAAGAAAACATACATTTAATATTTTTTATACTTTAAAACACAAGCACTTTCACATGAGCAGCTTAAGCATTTACAGTCTCTTTTTTCCTTTTTATTGTCTATTGTTTGCAAGTAGATTAGTTTGTTAGATATAAGACCGCACCTGGTTTCTTAAGAATTTGTTACTAATTTCACAAAAAGAAAAAAAAAATAAACAAAATAAAGGAAACAAATACTATAAATAAGAAGAAAATGCTAAAGATTTGAAAGTATTGATTGTATAAAACAACAGCAACAGCGACAAAATAGTTTGGCTTAAAGTTAAGAATCTTTTGGCTGGTTGTGGATTTTCTTTTACTTGACAAGGAAGTGTGGAAAGAAGTCTATAAAAAATAAATGTCCCTGAGGATAAAATCTTTTCTTTTTGCCATTTAAAAAAAATTAGATAAAAATTTACAAAAATGGAAAAAATCCCTTAAGCGTTATCTCCGCGGATTAACGTATTATTTTATTTTTAAAATAATTATAAGCGATTATTTGTTATTCAAAATCTTGTTAAAGGAAAGAAATAAAATCAATTTTTGAAGTCTTAGTAAAATAGTCCCCTCATCATAAAGTGGAATAAACATTTATAAATCAAGGTACATATTAATGTGGTTTTTTCGAAGAAAACAACATCATATGTTCTTTCAATATCGTATGTCTCTGGATAAAAATTTATAGTCTTTTTGAAGGAGGGTAACCTTCACTCGCTCAGCTTTTTCGGCTGACGAACCATTTTATCGTCTAAGTAACTCCACAAAATTTGATGTCTTAGTTTTGTAGTTTCGAAAACGTAGGATAATTAATAACTTCTTGATATGAGGTGAACCCTTCATTGGCAGATATATAATAATTCTGGGAGCATGTAAAAATTATACATATAATAATTATAAGAGTTCCCAACTTTTTCACCCTCCTATACACTAATGTTTTTGCTTGAAAACACATCTTTTTTATAGTCCTTCTACTATAGCTTTTTAGATACAGAGTATTTAGAAATTACTTAGTATTCAGTGCCCCTTCCTTTTTTCCCCTTAAAAACTAAATCAAGACATTCGGTTCTTTCGCTTAATTTTGAGCATTTAAATGATCTATAGCAATTCCCTTTTAAGGGTGTTATATTCACAATCATTATATTTGTATACGTTCTAGTTTTTCGACCATTCTAAAAATTGACCTTAAGCTTAAAAATAAATTAAGTTTATTAGTGATTATATTTGAGAATATACAGGAACAGACCAGTTGTCCCAAGCCATACTTGTCAGAAGTATTTTTTGAATGTTTTGCCATTTTGCTCCATGACCTTTATAATCCTCTGTACCACCTTTTACCTCACTACAACTTTAGCTTAAACTTTATTCATGAGCACTGCCACTTATCCACAAATGCATTCTCCCACAAAGCTCAATCAAACATACACGTATTATCACTGAAATATACTTTTTCACTTGGACATAGAAGTGAATCGTATAGCTTTCCACGATGCATCCTTGCCAGAGACTTATTATTAAAAACCAAAAATGTTGAATATATGTATATATGGCATGAATAACTAGACGACCATATAATTATGTACGAGAAAAATCACCTAGTAGAGAATCACCAAGTAAATTTCGCAATTTTGAACAGTTCAAGCACTTTATTTATTTTTATATACCAAAAGAGAAGTAACACTCCGACAATTGGTGAAAATGAGAAATCTTAATTCTTTATGCAAATTTGCTATTGCGCGTTTTAATAATTTTAATATAAATGCTGCAGCGCCTTTGGTGTTAAGTAGACGCATTTCTTTTTCTTTGAAAGTAGTCATTTTATTAATTCTGCTTGCATTGTCGACAAAGAAAAGCGAAGTCATGTAGAACAGTATCAATCATTACCGCTACTGACCGGTGACCAGTGCCAGTTGGAGACAATATCTTACTAAGCACCTGCCTTTTCGTATTCCTAGAAATAAATAAATATCAATATGTGTTTCGTTGATAACCACTCTTCGTCTCATCCCCAGTATGGGAAAAATATTATGAAAAAGATAATAGAGAACACTTGTTATGTTGCTGTCCTGCATTAGCAACAATACAAAATGTCACCATGGCTTCTCTCGAATTTGAAAATATCTCCGATGTTGCAAAAAAGAAAACAAACAATTATCTTCTTACTAAATTGTTCGTTAGTTAAACAGATTGTTCCTGGCATCACAATAGATCTACGATTTCAAGTTCATCTGATGGGATTCCGACTGCCACACTGATCTACGAGTATATTGGCATAAGGATGACAATTTTAATACATTAATGTTCGCACCAGCCACTAGTTCTGCTACAGACTTCCAGCTTTTATTCAACAATTTTCTTAGATTTTACTTTAAAACAACTTTTTGCGGTCGCCACACTGTTAGGTAGTACTACTTTCAATCAAACTCCGGAAACTTTATGATCCTTCCAGCCTGAAATATCAGATGTCCAAGCTTTCATTTCTTTCTTCCCGTTTTGCTACGTTTTTCTTATTCACCAATTTTAATTCTTAAAATTATACCAACAACATGCTTAAACAGATTTCTCTCAACAATGTACAACTGCTTATTTGTTTTTCCACTACGTGAGTGCTTAATAGTTCTGAATAAGAAAAAATTATAATTGTGGTTCATCTAAGCGATTAAAAAGTTTAACAGCTTCTCGACATATTCTTTATTGACCAAACCTTCAAACGTTTTTATATGTGTACAACCAATGGAAATATCTTAGTTGTGGTAATCTTCCACTCCTTTGTACATGTTCTTTGAAAAAGTTCAATGTCCTGCTGGCTTCGAACTTGTTGTATTGTTAAAGACATTACAACCAGCTGTCCTTCAGATAATCATAATAACGAATACAACATTCACTCTTTGAATAAAAAGATATTCAGATTAATATCTATTTTTATATACCATCAGATTTTTTCTAAGAATCTGCACATTTTAATCAAGAAATACTTTTTATTATTATTATCATCATACTCGTGCTCTTTGTATGTTTAAAAGAATTCCTTTATTATAAAAGTAGAAATTTTGTAAAAGGAATGCCATAAAACACTCATTGATAAAATCGTTTTTGTAATTTTATTTCTTTTCGTTAAATTTCTTCTTAAGCTCACTTTTCCGTAATAAAACACACACGTAGCCACGACCAAAAAGATGATGTGAGGGAATACTGTCATTTAAACTTTTAACAATTTTCAAGTGCAAGATTCTCAAAATTATTAAAACAAACTCATGTCGTAAAGCACACATGAATAAACTTTTATCTCGTTCATGAATACGTGTGTGTTCTTTAAGTGATGTCCTAGAATTTATATTTATACATATAAAAAGTACGAGTATGTATTACATGTCATCTTTAAAAGAAGCTGATGGTCATGAAGAGTGAAAAGACAAAAAGAAATACTAAAACTTTTGAACTTGAAGTTTATCAGTTACACTTCATCAATAAGGGTTTTTGTGGCAGAACAGAACAAAAGGCAAGGGATTTTAAGCAGAAACGAAATACATGCATATGTATATGTAGTCCCTACTCTGGATTATGTTTTTGTACGAGCTCGATATAAAGGGTCTTTCATTAAGAGCTTCATACCCTTAACTTTTAATAAAATAAAGAGACTCGTGCGTATAAGTCAGGCAGAATTTTAGAGATGGCACGGGTTATATTATCTTTGACGTCTCGGTATCTAATTCACATCACCACTAATCTCTTAAATCGTTCGTATAAAATGTCTAATGTGGCATGAGCGAGTGGCGCCATTATGTTGAAACCATATGTCATATGTGCACCAATTTGGTAATCATCAACTTATAACGCTTGCCGTTATTGGTATTGGCTTAGCCAACGGTGGACCTATGACGTTTCCACCCCGAAATTCACACCAAACAATAACTTATTCCGGATGCAATGGACGATTCTCTTTCTCATTTGGTTTTGTACCGTCCCCAATGCGGCAATTTTGTTTGCTGACATACCCATTCATCAAAAATTGTGAACGATTATGGCGACCGTAGAATGGGCGAACGTTACCTTATAAAATAATTACATCATTTGCACGGGTTGTTGAGTACTAAGTACATCCATGATAATGAATTAAAATAAAGGACATCAAATTTGACAGATACAGCTTCAACAATATGGTCCCTCGAAAATCTCAACTTACAAAAGTCCCTATTGGTGAGCTCTTTACATAAGCGTATATATACATACGCATGTATGTATATATTTTTACTTTTCCCAGTCAGATTTCATGATTTATATCTTAAATTGTCCCTTGTGAGCAATTTTCAAATATGATTAATGATACTTTTCCTTTCATGCTAAAAAGGTCACGGTCAACTTTAAAATATTATTAAATCAAAATACCCTTTTGTCATGCACAGTAGAATTCTGGTGAGCACGCATCGTTTTACTGGAAGTAAATATTTTATTGAAATCAATTACTCTTAGCCATTACTTATTTTTAATAATATCGAATCAGTTTAGCACTTCACTTTAATGAAAATCAAAAAAAAAAAAATGTCCATCTCTATTCCATGGACCAAATTCGAAAATGCTGAATTCGCTTAACCAAAGTCCTTTCTATGTACTACTGTATTTTTCATTTTCAGTGAAGTGTACCGACTTTGTTCAACCCATAATTAAATATATACGACACAATTTTATTACATGTAACGCATCATATAAACAATTTGTGGCAGATACTTTTTTACTAAAAATCTTAATAATAATTCCTTTGGCATGGCTTAAAGGACTTAAAAAAAGTATTTTGTTATTGCAGATTATGGCTTTGAAGCTTAAGAGCGATATATCGGTTGACTGTTACTTCTGATCTTTGAACCTGGAGCAAAAAACATCGATCAAACAATAATTTTATAGGAAAGAAAAATAGCATTAGAATATTTCGTTTTGAAACTTCAACCACACTTTTTTTTAAAGAACTTTCGTTTTATTAAATAACTATAGTAATTTATTACACCTTGAACTTAATGTTCACCGATTTGAAAGATTTCAAGCAAATTTTTTACTAATCTGTATTGAAATTTACATACGTACACTTGAATTCAGATAAGCAGTAGTATTTTTAAGAAAAAATCGCTTAATTGGAAAAAAATTCTATGAAATTATTATCGAAAAGTAATTGTTCACACTCTACTTTAATCACAGTATTTTTATTGTCATAATTATGTAGGGCATATATTAATACAATACAACGATAATGATACTTTTAAATCAAGTTTGCTTATGGCTGCTTGGTGATATAAAAATTAAGAACTTTCCACGCGATTCAATCACTTAAAGCCCTTAAAATAATTTTTAATCAGTTTAACTAATGATAGTCCAGAGACCCAAGTTCGAGCGTAATTATATAGTACAAGTTTTCTTGCCAATCACGCTCAGCAATCGCTACTTTGAAGAGCGATCAGGAGTGTTTGCTTGGTGCATTGTATTTTTTTTTTTGAAACGTTTATGAATGCCAAGATAATTAACGATTTTAATTAAACATATAGTTTGCACTATGACTCTATAATCTCTTTATATATGGATCTGCTATTTAATTAAAATTACTGTTGAATTTTGCTTTACCACAACGAAAAATCATTTGACGATTTTTAATTAACAGGATTTTATTTTTCTCATTCCGGATCGGTCGATTCGAAATTTTTTTACCGATAATTGCATGTCTCTGTATTCAGCTAAAAATTTTCAATTATACTAATCGTAACTCTAGGTGAAATGAAATTTTTAAAATTAAGGGTATCGGGTAGATAGATCTTTAACTTTAGTTTGTAGAATTACTTAAAAATTGTCAATGAGTTATAAAAATAATTGCATGAACTTTGAGCTTTAAAAAGGAACCTTGCATATTGTTTCACTAGTTGAATTGAAATTTCTAAGGAAAATTTACTGTTTAGTTGTAAAAATATGAAATATTTTACTAATAATATTAAGAAAATTTTGACTTTCAGGATGTATGAGAGGCAGGCATTTCTTAACACAAAGTACATCATTTGCCAGAAGACTTGCTCTTATTCTAGCTCTAGCTGAAACTCCACTTTTAAAGTCAAGGACATGTGACAGTTTGGAACATAATTCAGGGGATTTAAATGAAATTTAGAAGAAAACTTAAGAGTGAGTCTCTGGAATCGGCAAAGAATTTTCATCGTATTTCAATCAAGATTGTAACTGAAATTTTATATTGTATATAAAGAATATATGAAGCTCTGCGGAGTCATATCAATCATTGTACAACAGTTTTCGTTCATTTGCCAGAGATGACATTTATCGGCAATAACTGCAACTAATCACTAATTTTTTTCGATTCACTGTATGAGGAAAGAGAAATAGAAATATTTCTTTTTATTAAAAGTCAATTTCCAACTCTTACCGCAATAACATTTTAGGTTTTAATTCATTATAATAATTAGGAATGAGACTACGCATCTATTTATAGTAATAAAATTGCTGATGACAATATATAATTGTGTTCTTAGATGAGAGATCTTAACATTTACATGTAATTTCATGCAACAACCATTTTATTTACGAAAATATTTGGTTGTGTTTTCTAAGGCCATTGCCAAGTAATGAGCGGGAAAGCGATGCACAGTTGGTCGGGAAATGGCTTCTTATCCAGTGTTATATGTGAGCTATTAGTTGTCAAAATACTATTGCCTAAAATAAAGAAAAGAAATTTTTTTAGATCAAAGGCGAGTGGCGTAGCCGCTTTAATAGTTGCGCAAAAGCAATGACAAAATAATGAATTGGTTACCATTTTCTCATTTAATATTAATGATGTAGATATATAAAAAATTGGTTGTCAACAAGTTATGGAGCGACACACACTGCAAAAATAATCTTTTTATGAAAATATGGCTTTTTTATCTATATATATAAAATAGGATGTGTGTATGTATGTATGTAACGTAATGGCTCCAAAACGGCTGGGCCGATTTTGATGAAATTGTCAGGGAACCTTCAGAATTTTGATTTTCGGTCTGTGGGCGGGGCGGTGTGGCAAAATCAAATTTTCATATTACACCACGAATGACATATACATACATATATTTTTTTGTGCTTTTTTATTTTATTTTATTTTATTTTATTTATTTTTTTTTTTAAAGCCGTTGTCATGTTCTTCAAAACGAGATATCACACTCTTAAATCGGTTATGTAGTTCCGAAGATATTTAAAAAAAATATGTTAATAATGATTCAATATCAAAATTATAAAACTTTCGAAATGTTGCATTAAAAAATCCGAGTTTTCGGTTTATTTGTAAATTTTTACATCATTCGATAACACAAGATATTCCGCGCTTACTAAGGTGCAACATTGTACAATAAGTTAAAGATCTATACATATAAAACAGGATATACATATGTAACGTATGGACTCCAAAACTTTATGATAGGTATTCAATGGATTTTTATTTAAAGGCCGTAAATTTCGTTAAATGCTCTATTTAAGTGGTGTGGTAATATAACACTAATGTGCTTAGGGCCAGCACCGCGGACCGGGTCAGCTAGTTTGTAATAAAATTATGAAGTGATCTATGAGCCACAGTATTATCTTTGCGTCACTAGTGATTTTATATGCCACAATTTACTTGTAGATTATATATCTCATTAGTAGTCCCAGCCGCTCATTACATTGTCACTCGATTAGTATTTCATAAGCTTTAATTTTTCCCCTCTCCGTAGGTAATTCCGCGGCCAAGGTTTCCAGGACAATAAACAACAATAAAAGAATCCATAATAATATTTTTTACAATATTGGATCCCCTGTTGGTTTTAAATAGCAAAGTGGCCATATGCAAAATTATATGAATAAAAATGGGAAATTTAATATTCCATCTACATATAATTTGGATTCAATATTTTATACATGAAAAAATAATAAAAGGTATCTTTGAACTTAATTCCTAATTAGGCGCTTGGCTTCTATAACAAAACAAAAGTAATAATTTTACTCATGCAACTCTCTCCAGTTTCACTCCTCAATACACCCACTCCATACTTTTTAATACCATAACAACCAATAAAATAAGCCAATTTTAAAAGCCATTAGTTGCGTGTCTTTGTATTTTGTTACATTGTAAAGCTAATTGCTGTTATAAATTTGAACAATATCCATTTTGAGCGGACTTAAATTAATTATATTCACTGGCAATTATGGTCTCCTTAGGCTCACAACTTTTTGTCCTGTGCTGGCTTTTCGTTTGGCAAAATTAATAATGACATTAATGCAATCTTGTTAGTTTAAGTTAGTCAGACTTTTGCAAATACAATTATTTAATGCACAAAAGAATTAAAAAAATACTTAATTTAAATCAGTATCAATTTGAAAAATAATAAATTTGATTAATTTTCACACCTACTTTAACACAATATATTTTTGTTTAAATGGCTGTAAAGGGAAATGTACAGTCATTTGCATAAATGTTATTTATAAAAAAATTAATTTATTATCTTCATTTATTTATTATGAAACAAATAAACTATTCAACAACAAGACAATTGGCAGTTAAGAAAAATTTCTCAGGGATAAATATATTCACCCTTGTTATATAAATGGTGCTGTCGACGGCGCAATATGGTAATTGCATAGCCGATGGCATTATTGATAGATAATGATTTCTAGAGTCTGCCATGTAAAATTTCAAAAGGCGAATTGCTGGTGAAATTGTACAGAAATGACCCTGCTTATGTTGGTGTTATTTGAAAAAATTCTTTCGAACATAAATTTTCAACTGTTACCATTAATGATGTCATGAAAAATTTAATAACAAACGTCAATTACGGAACTGGAAACAAACAGTTGTTTAGAGGACTGCTCACAGCTTCAAATACATGAAAGAAGATCAGCTAATTCCAGGCAAAATATATAATATGTCCTCAAACATTTTAGCTGCACTCATTGCCTAAAATTAATTGACATGATTGTAACTTAGTGCAGTGCAAATTGATCTTAATCATATTACAGAGTTCGTTGAAGGCATTATTTTGTATAAAATGAATTTAAAATCCCTTTTGTTTGACTGACTATTAAGAACAGATCTGCAAAAATTGTATAGAAAATTGCCCGCTTTATTCAATTCTCACAACTTTTTAAGAATACGTCTTTGTTGTTTCCTAGATGAAAAATATTCATCTTTTCCGTTATAACTTTCTTCAATATGTTCATTTTTTCCTTTAGAATCCGATATAAAAATATATCAAATTGAATTTGAACTGTAAATTATATTCATGAACGGGTATATTTGCATATGTGCAACTTCGACTTGTGCGATGCCACTTTTGCAGTCAATGGCAATTAAGCTTCGAAGTGCTGTCGGGGACTACTCAGTGTTAGAACGACTTAGGGGTGGTATCGTCGGTGAAAACAACGTATATAGTAGGATTTGTTAGTTAGAAAAAATGATGAAATTTAATCAAATATTGACTTTTCAAAAAATTTTTGTTTTCCTATTTGCATCATGTTTTTTGGTCTGCCGACAGTCGTTCCTTCTGCAATAAGCAAAGCAATGGATCCTTGAATAAAGAAGAGAGAAGGCTGCTTATTGTTGCATAAGGAAGTTTCATTTGCCAAATCGAATAACTCTACTTTGAGGTCTTTCTTAAAAGTTGATCTAGGAACACCGCTTCTCGTATTAGTTCGTGTTATTTTACATAGATGAATAGCAATGTCGTTCATTTGAAATGTTAATAGAACAAATCTTTTAAAAGCAATAAATAATAATATGAATAATACAAATATAATTTACTTGCAGTTTTAATCATATGGAGATAATCCATTTGGCAGTTAAACCCCACCCATATTTCACCAAATCCTAAATCTTACCTTCCAGTAGGAAAAACAAGTTTCATTGTTCAATTTTACATTATAAATTTGCTGTATAATTATACTCTCTCTTTTAGTAATAAAAAAAGAAATTATTTTTATCCGTGTACTCGGAATACAATCAATATTTATTATGAAAATTTGTGGTTTCTTCTTGCAGTGTAAATAAATTTAACAGCGAATTAAAGAACACGATACTAAAAACCACAAAACTGAATTATTGTGTCAGAGCATATTGACATAAATTTAATTTAATTTTAAATGTTTTTTTTGTTTAATTAAATTTTTGAATTTTGTTTGGGTAAATAATCATGATGCTCCATATACTAACATTCGCGTGAGATATTTTATTATTGTTGTTCACATTTCTGCAGGTAGTATTTACGAATTTTATATTGTATTTAAGTAAAATATGTATAGTTGTTTATACTCATCATTTTGTAATTATTTGTGAAATAAAGTTTATTACTTTTTCCCACCTGAAGCTGATTTAAATTATTCTGAATGGGAATATTTCGTACGTACGTATTCATACACTCACAAAAGGAAAGTTTGTTTGAGTCTGCTTAGAGTGTTGGTGGCAACGGAATTGATTCATATCGGTCTTAATGCTTCAATAGGCTTCTTTTCTTTTTACAATAGTTCGAAATGTCCTTTAAAAAGTTGGACAAAAAGAGGAGGGAAAACTTGTAACATAAAGTTATGAAAAACTTCTGGTTTTGGGAAAAAAATCTCCCAAGGATTTGAATGCCTTTCATATACCCTTAACAAAATTTTGAAGTAAGATAGACAAGCAACAAAGAATAAAAGAAAACTGTCAAAAACTGTCTAAAGTCTAGGTAATCATTTACGTATGTAAGTTACTAAAATCGCAACATTGGCTTGTGTGCCAACATGTATCCTTTTGCGAAAGAATATGCCTTTGCCTAAGCAGCAAAGAAATACAAAAATTTACCAAAAGTCCCAAATATGATTTATAACTCATTTACAAATCATGTTACCAATTTTTCGCTTTCAAAAGTAAAGTTAAATAAAACTTAAATATTCCTATGATTTTCCTAAAATGTTTATTTTCTTATAATGCACAATATACAACGTCACTTAAAAGACCGCCTCTAAGTTGGTGGATTGTTCTGAGGAAGCTATCGACGAATTTTTGGTATATTTCGGGCAGTATCTCGGCGATAACTTTACGAATACTGGTTTCCAAATACTGTAACGTTAGAGAACTATCCGCTTAGGCGCGATCTTTGACTTAGCAATAAAAAAAGGTGTAACGACGTCAAATCACACGGTCTTAGTGGCCAATTATTGTCGTCACAACATGAAATTGTGCGTTCTAGAAACTTTCCATGCAATAAGCCCGGAACTGGTCGTGTTGTGTAGCTCGTGGCACTATGTTTTCGAAACCACAATACGCTTAGTTCGTAATCTTCAATTGAAGGCTAAAAAAAGTCGATTGTCATGTGGATATAGTGCTCTGAATTGACGGTAACGGTTCTACCAGTGTCATTTTCGTACAAATACTGGCCAATGACAAGTCCAGACCATAAAGCGCACCCAAACAGTCACTTTTTCCGGCTGAAATGGCTTTTCCACAGTTCATGTAGATGGGGGTGCAGGTTCAAATGCAACATACGCCATAATGATAAGATGGGCTCAATTGCAGAGAACGTCGTGCATTAGACAAATTCGGATTATCCTTCAAATTTTCACTAACAGAATGGATATTTCCGTCAGTGCACACATTGCAATGATGCAAAGGTCTAATCACATCTGTAATGGTTTCAGTTTCTTCAAATTGCTTTATAATCTTGCAAATTCTTTACAAGAATATTTATATTTTGTATGTCTCCTCTTTTAAAAAGAAAGTTTCACTAAAGGACCTTTTCCTACTACTCTTAATATTCTTTCAAATACCTGTTGATAACTTTTGAATATTTTTTTTTTATCGCGTAGTTTTATTTTAAAAAATTGCAGAACTAGAAATAAGAAAAAACAAATGAGACAAAGTACCCCTGCTTAAAATGTGGGGTTTTTTTTATAGCATATTCATTAAGAGAAGGCCTTCCAAAAAGGTCATGAAAATGTTGACATTGGGACATAAAAGTAGTACGAACTTGAATCACATCCAATAAATTTAACATGGGATGGACTTTTTTCGACTCCTATTTACCCACTTGCAAGTTTTCTTCATAATAATGGAAAAAGTAATCATCTCATAATTTTATATTAAATTAAGGTTTTTATTTTCCACTAACAAATAGCTTTGCATCTGCACTGGAAATATTTTCAAATCAATTTTGAGAAATTTTAGAAATAAATCATTTTTAAATACAAATTTTGTTAATTAAATCCCAGTGGAATAAAAAATGCACTAAAGAATCCTTTGGAAGCAATAAAAATTTCATTCTTTGAGAACAATTATCATTTTTTCCACTGGAATAGAAACCAATATTAAAAAATTAAAAAAATTTAAAAATTTATTAGCAAATTTTTTCATATGAGACAAACCCAAGTATTCTACATGGCGTGAATTTGGAATCTCCTTATTTTTTAAAAGGAATGAGCACATCTATGTGCGCATTATATAATGCATATAACGGTTTGATATATTTAGCTCACGACCCCGCAGTTGAAGCCTTCAAAATATAGACATATCGGACACTTTTTTTTGGAGAATTTAATGACATTCAACATGTATCATTCCTTTATGTATTTCAGGGGCAAACCTCCTTATTACAAGGACCCTAATACGAATTAATATCTCGTATTTCCAAATATCCTGAAAAGGATCTCTCAAATCTTTGGTATCTTTAAAGGTTAAAGTTGCAAATTAGGCTTCTAATGGGTTAAAAAGTTATGTCTGTGTCTTACACCAAATTAACATTTTTTGATATGAAGACTTTTTATTTATTTTTAATTATTTCTTTAATGTTTTTGCACATATAACTTTATTATTTTTGAACAGATTTAAAATTGTTTCGTTCGAAAGGTTTTATTTACAGGTTAGTCCCATATGTTTTTTGAAAATCAGAAGGGCGATTCGGCCTTCGCTCTCGCAGAAATATTGATTATCGTATATAGGCCAATTTTGAAAATGTTTTTTTTTAATTGTATGCCTGTCAGACTATCTCGTATAATTTTAAGTGGAAATCGTATCGACAAAATATTTGTCGCTTGATTCCGCCATTAATGGACAGATTTTGTTTCTGGGGAGTAAAATATAAACCAGAAATGGATGATATCGGATTTTAAATTCACCCATAGCTGGGCGTATCGATTAGCCCTTCGTAGTGGTGTCGGTTTACACACGGCAACTTTTGTCGCTCAACTTTTAATTCAGCTGTGAGGAAGATAGAGAAAGTAGTACATACATATATTCTCTATCTATCTCACAACTGAATTAAAAGTTCCCCGGCAAAAGTTTCCGTGTATGAACCAGGTGTATTGAAGTTGGTTTTTGCCAGAGTTATCTAATGCTTTATTTTTAGATTTCAAATGCAATATGCGACTTAGACTCCCATAAAAAATATGTTTTCTAGCATTTTTGCAACATCGGATCCTATCGAACTCGATCACTAAATGTTGAATATTGCATTTAATTTAAAGGGACAACCCTATACTAACAAGCATTTATTTACTAATAATGGGTTATAATTAATCACTCTATTGCCACAACAATTTGAAAATGTTGTGTAGATATATAAAGAGATCTAATTTGACAGATGCTGCTAAAACAACACGATTTCCATTGCTTGTCATCTGCGAACAACAAACACGGGGCAACACTGGTATACGGTCACCGCACTGCGCTGCAGTCTTCAATCAATTAATAGAAATATTTTATCCTAAATGTGATTTAATGTTGTTGTTAAATGTTGTTTAGGGCCATTTTATATTTTAATGTTGAGTAACAAGACGTCCTTAATCTATATACGTGCACATATATGTTAGGTTAGGTTAGGTTAGGTTGGTTGAAGGGGTGTGATAGCCCATGTCATACGACATACACTTAAGCCAGTGAAGGCTTGTTGTGCGCTCCCTTTAATTATCAGACACAAACTGCCATAGTTCTGCGGCAGGATTCGAACCTGGGACCTTCGCACTACGAGTCTAGTACACTACCTACTAGTCTACGAAGGTCAGTGCACATATATGTAGTTTAAGAAAAACTGTCAAGTATACGAAAGAATATTCCATCACTTTTTGGAATTGTTCTTTATATTAAGATAATTTATTCAATCATTGTTTTCTACATAAGTGTGGTGATGTTGAACAAATCTTCTTCTTAACAATCTTGACAATTTTATTTAGTTTTTTCCCTTATAGAATCCAATGAATTTCTTAAGACCTATATAAAAGAGTACAAGAAAAATATGCTTTAGGAAAGGTAAAATTTGACATATACTTTTATTAAGCTACCAAGGGATGTAGTAAAACAAAGTTCTATAAAAGAGGCAATCGGCAGATATCAAATAGTTTTTGTGGCTAAAGCCAAACTTTTAGGACAAGTGTACAACTTCAGCAGCATTAACGCATCCTTAAAAAGAGCTTTGAAAATGCTTAATGCAGTTAAAATGCGTGCGTATATTAGTGTTTTAATAATGTTTTGCATAAAAAAGTTTCTTAAAAACATCTGAAATCAATCAATGTATTCATGAATTTTAGCAAAACAATTTCAAGTTTTTTTCGAGTGCATTTCATTTGAGATTTTGTAATCAATATTTTATTTGTTTTATTGGACCGAAATGAAAATAATGTAGATGTTAATTTACCATAAAATCGCAGCCAAACTTCCATAGCTGTCTAATTGCAAATGATAACAAATAATAACACTTGTTTTATTTGCCTTTCGCAGTCTCCAAGTGTACAATAACCGTTTCCACTGAACATCCGCATGCTGGCAGGCACTGACGTAATTAAGCGGACATTTTGCATTTTCCCCAAAACGTGATTTTTATAAACAGTGAAATATATTATTTAAATTGCATTATTTAATTAAAATTAATGAGAGAAATAATTTTAATGGATTTTTATAAGAGCGGCCAAGGATACTTTTGACTAAATTGTAGGCAAAATAAAAAATTTTAAATTATTTTATAAAGTAAATATTTATTTTCATTTGAGTGAAGAAGGACACACGTACTGAAATACAACGTTCACATCTGCACATCCTTTTTTATAAATTTAATGAAATAAATATATTTCCGAGTTCAAGGCCCTTTACTTATGTAAAAAAAATTAAACATATTTTCATTACTAATAAATAAAAAATACTACGAATATTCTGAATGTGTAATTTTATATGTTTGGATGTTTGTTACTCGCT
This sequence comes from Germaria angustata, assembly GCA_963681545.1. Lineage (NCBI taxonomy): Eukaryota > Metazoa > Arthropoda > Insecta > Diptera > Tachinidae > Germaria > Germaria angustata. Next base: position 68,450,443 of record OY813000.1, read on the forward strand.
CATGCGTAAGCCGCTGAATGGATTTGAATGAAATTAGGTACCCATATAGTTCCTCGATGCATATAAGAGCTTCTGTTTCCAATAAGGACATAATTTAATCCATTTTAGAATTATACCATGTTGTGCAACCTTTTAGGTGTTCTGCTGTGTTTTGTTTTTCAACTCAATTTATTTAATTAATTTTTTGTTCTCATATAATTTTCGTCAACTATATTTATGTCAAAAATTTTTTATTCTTCTGTCAAAATCCCTACTAGCCGCCAGGAGTAGTAAAATTATTTGCACTTAAGGTATTACACACTAGACTAATTTGCTACCGCTTTATGCAAATTAATTTAATGGATTCCTTTTTAGGCGGAATTAAAGACCTTTTTATTTTATTTTTGAATATTTATTTTAATTAAAAGTGAGTTTCTAAGATAATGTTTCAATTCCGCTTTCAAATTTAATATTTTAGTTTTTTCGAAACTATTTAAATAGTTCGCCAAATTATAAATTTTCCATTAAAATTAAAATTCGGTCTTAATAATTTTTATTTTAACAGTTTTAATTTTTATCAAAATGTTTATGTTGAGTTTATCCTTTTCCAAATATTTAAATTGTGTGCTTTTAAAAAGTCCTGCATTGATTTTGTGTTGTTTATTGTAATTTGAATTTAAAATAAGTTTTATTTAATGTTTTTAACATTTTAATATTAACATATTACTAAACGTATTTATTACGTTTATTTATTTATTAAAAATTTTTAAATATATTTTTTAAATTTTTAACTTTTAAATTTCTACTATATAGAAATTTTACCACAAGAAGAAATGTTCAAAAATCCTTTTTAATTTACAAGGATACTTTTTTTATTTTACATTCTTCCAGAATACAATATTTTATTTCAAGAAAACAATTTAGGCGAATTCGTGTTACCCAAAATCAAACTTAACAATGAATTCATATTTCTTTTTGCGAATGAGTTAAACTTACAAATTAAAATATAAATAAATATATAAATTTGAGTTTTTACTCTAAAGATCATATTTCTACTGTTGTTTTTCACATTTTTAAGCAATTTCTAAGCAAAATATTAATAAAAAAATGGACTCGGTAACAAATTAAATAAAAATTCCATACAGTTTTAAAAAAAAATTATTCAACAAGTTTACAGTTTTGTTAACTTGCAAAACAAAAAACGAAAACAAATTTTTAACAATAATTTGTTTCCTTTTTTTTCTTAACTTTGTTGCAACATAAATTTAATTTCCTATAAAATTGTTGCATAAATCATATTTAACATTATAATAGTAATAATATTATTATGGTAGAAATCATATTCTAAAATGTTCTAGACTAATTATTTTTCAATTCGATTTCTCTTTTAATATTTAAGTATAATTATTGTCCGAATTATGAACTGCTGGAATGAATTATATTTTTCCTTGCATGTGTCTGGAGCTTTTTTACTTGGTTACATCAAAATCTTATAAACATTCCCTGTAATCTGAGTGCCCTGATTAAGACATCCCGCTTTTGACCATCAAAGATATTTTTCGTTATGCTTCACTAATTTCAGAACAATTTTGTTACCAAATAAAAAATTATTTACTAAACAAACGAGATATCAGTATTTCATGTTGTTTTTATTGCTTATCTGGCTGGTATAAGACGAAAACTCTCGTCTATTTAGCAACACACAGCAACGGACACAATTTGGACGTACATTATTTTTTAGTCTAGATTAATTGGTTAATATTTGTAATGTTTCTTTTATTAAGAATGAATTAAACAAGAGTCAATATTTCTAAAATTAATAAAGTAAAATTTAATTTAAATTTCAACCAGAACACAAAAACGTTGTTTTTGGAGCCGCTACGCACCCTCTACAGTGCTGATGTATATTTTATGCTCGCGGCCACTTTTCAGGTGGCTTGTTTTAATGTAAATAAATTTTCTAAAACAAAATAAGCATATGCCACTATGTTATCTCGTATGGATTATAACTCAATTCGATTTAGTTTACTACTTTATTTTTAGGAATTTCTACCTTAAAACTTTATCAATTTTTGAAATAGGGAAGGTTTTAAAATCATTGAGATTTTTCTATTTTTTAAATATAAAAACAATAAAAGAATGCGTTTTTCATTGGCCTTTTTTTGTTAATAAATATTGCATAAAAGTTCTAGTTTTAATGAAATGCAGGCACTAGGACAGCTTAACCCACAACGAATTACAATTTTTAAATAGTAAAAATTAAAATTGCTATTGAATACTATGAATTGTTCATTTTAGTCCTTTAATTTTGCGTTCTTGTTTTATAACAAATTGACTATTTTTTTGATGAACAGCAAAAATAAAAATCTGTTATTCATTTTAAACACCCACATTTATATATTTATTATATCTTTTTATATCATCTTTATATATATATATATATCAATTCATAATACATAATATATGAAAAAAAAACAAAAATGGACGTTCATATTTTATTGACAAAAATATGGTATTTTGTATAAGTGCGGTTCGCATTTACAACCGCGTATTGTAATTTTTTTACATTTTAATTTTTATTTACATCATTTGCATTGCTTTAAGTGTGAAAACTTAAATTTTAATAGTAAATTGAATCTAATTAAAAATTGATTATGTAAAATGGAATTGTAACTTGACAGGACTTGCTGTTGCCCAGTCATTAAATGTAATGCCCGGATACAATATTCCTATTGCACATATTTTCTATTAGTCACTATTTTTTGTACTCAGGATATTTATACAGAAAATTATAAGCCTACGATATTTTAGAAATTAATTTAATTAATTGATTAATTAATTAATTTACTTCCATGGGAAGTCCCACTGCCATCTTTTATGAAAAAATTAAACTAAAACTTTCTCGTATGTGGTAAAATTAAAGAATTTTAGGAAGTTACAGTTTTTGTTCAAACGAATATAAAATATTTTATTATACCCTGAGTATACAAAAAACAAGTCATTCTCGGGAAACATTTTCATTGGAAAGGAAATGTTTTGATTGAAAGTCTAAAAAATTTCTACGATGCTGTAAAAATATGTTATTAATTGAGAATATAATTATATATTTCATTAAATCCATTGATAACAAATATTTGTAAGTTCTCTCTCTTAAGGAAATTTTTTTTTAATTGTTTGTGTTCTTCCAGTTGAAAATTCTACTTATTTTTAGTAGGCAACCTATAAGTCTAACCTAAAGACATCGTATGACGTATGAAGCAGCTTTCGTGACCAGACGCTTACAAGCGATGGAAATAACGAACTGCTACACGCAGATATATATGATGGAATACCTGAATAGAGGGCTAAGACTAAATGTGAAATATTGATATCGGTAAAAAACTCCCGGATCTATCACATCCTGGAGAGGGCACAAATGGTGATATGCTGCTACAAGAGTGAATCTATGCCAGCGGGGACTAGAGACCGAAAATTATTTCCTTCAGCCTAACCAAAAGGCGGTCTTAAGGACAAAAGTCAGTGCGATTACAGAGCGCGTGAGATTGCTCTGTGTGAGCAGACAGATATATGGATATGGCCACTTACCTTTTGGCCGCGAAGCTCTCAATACTGAGCTAACTCATTGCGTGTACCACTACAACTATATATGGTCTTCACATTGCACACAGGTGGCAATTTTTGGACATGACAGTCACAGACTATGCACAACCCCTTGCTATGAAAATGGAGTTGTCTGAGCTTCGTCGCTTTAAGGCAGTGGCTTCTGTTGCTTAGCAATTACACCTAGGTATTTAACTACTCATAGCATGCGGTCCCGGAAGCCAGCCACTAGTGCTAACCTTATTCCTCTACATTTAACGATGTGATTCCCGACAAATTCTAATCAATAGCCAGTCTAGGACAAGCCTAGCGGCTAGTGGTTTCCGTGACATTAGGTAGGTTCTGGATCAGCCATGAAGTGAAACACACCAATACTACCAGACCAGACCAGCTTTCATAATCAACTTTTACATTTAGATTCTCATATGCGAAGTCGTTTCCCTGTTCTTTCAGGGCTTGGCATGTAACATGAGGGTGATTTTGCGGAAAAAATTGTAAAACTGTCTTCATGGCACGGGGTTCCCACAAGTGCCAGGGTTTCGTTTTTTGTGGGAGCTTACAACGTTCTTTTTACTGTCCCATAAGTATGTTCTTTGATGTGAGATGAATCATCGCTTCTCTTTAACGTAACGTAACCTAATTTTCTTCCAGCAGTACAAGTTGGCGCAAAAGTAATGCCATTGTTTGAATTTGCTGCCATTTTTGCAAATGGAGCCAAATGTCACTGTGCTTTAACTCTTTAGCACTTATCATGTTGATATCTAGAGAACTAGTTACTAACAAGCCATGGATCGATACACACCTCAAGAGCGTGGAATTTATCTTAAAATAGCGTCGTCGTTTTCAGTGTAGTTTTTTTCTATGCGTTCGAACGTTTGAATGAGCGCCTCGTACAAACTGGGTTCACTGCACTACCAAAAATGACGCTGCAGTTGCCGATGATGTCAAAAACAACCCATAAACATCAATGAAACAATGAGGCAAAAGTTCTCTGCAACGAGTTTCGGCGAAAGATTTGCAAATTATCTCCTACAAACTGCTCTAATTGCTGCCAGCTGTCCGTCGTGCAAGGATAACTTACCGTCATACCCTGTTAAACTTGATACAATAATAGGATGATTTCGTTTCAAAAATCATAATGAGCGACAAAGTCCATTTCCATTTAAGTGGTTATGTATGTTGATAAATAAATTTAGCATTTCTGGGCATCCACATGAAATGCACGAAGAGCATCATCGCAACCATAGAGAGTAAGCGTTGCAGCCAGATGCTAAACGAGTTCTTTTTTGCCGTGAGCGGCTGAATTGGGTTTCAATCATTATTGGTTTTAACAGGATGGAACAACCGCTCACACAAACTCGGGCAACTATGGAAATTTAAAAACACGAATTCCCATGTAGATTGATCTTCCGCCTTGGAGATATGAACTGCCCTTCCAAATCAGTAGATGTAACAGCACCAGACGTCTTCCTTTGCGGATAGAACAACAAACTTCGATTATTTAAAATTTTGAAAGGAATAATTAACAGCAAAATTTCCAATTCGGAGCCAAAATTTATAAGAAAATTATCCAGTTCAAATTTATGACATTAAGTTGTAATTTAATATTTTTAAATTCTAGCGACAACAAAAAACATTTTACATATATTTTTTTACATACTGAAGACCGCTTCTATATCGGTGAGTGAGCATTACAAAAGAATTCATCGCCAAATATCAATTATACGAGTATGTCAAAAATGAGGGAATTGATTCGAATTTATATTACTTCCGCATCATAATCAGCATTCTCATGACTTTTTTGAAGCTGTTTTTTACGGAATTAAATAAATTAACACAAAGTATTTAATCTTATAAGGCTGATCTCATATTTTAACGAATCCTGACGTGAACGCTTTTAACAAAAAATGCTTAGAACCTTAAAAATACTTACATACTGCTCACACATATATTTTTTTACAGCCCGATACCAAATGTATGAGTACAAATTATCGTATATTTCTTCACTATGGAAAAAATTATCTTATGAGTTATGCGGTTATTCATTACAACCGCAGTTACACGTTTGCATATGTGTTTATGTGTTCCAGTTTATTATAACATTGCCGTTATTCATTTACGTACACATATTTATATACCTTAAGCTTTTTATAGTTTTAAGCATTTTTTTCTCAACTTAATATACATACGAGTATATAGTTTTTGATACACAGAAAAAAAATTTAAGTCAAACACAAAGTTATGGGAATCCAATATTTTTTAATTTAATTTAGGTCATACAAAAATATATGAGAATTTAAATGCAACAATGTGTTTGAATAAAACTCTGATTTCTTCGATAAATATATTTTATCATTCAATAAAATTTTTTACTAATTTTTTAAAGAAAATTTCACAATGTTGCAAAATTATTTTGCAATAATTTTTACCGTGTATATGTTTCATTTCAGTAGAACACAAAGTGTTGCAAATTGCTAATAAAGAACTACTTCATCTTCTGAAACATAATGTTTCCTTGTAAGTACTATGGGAGAGCACTATTGAGTATTAAGACATTTTTTTATACAAGTACATGTAGATATTACTACACAGAACGAAAAATAATAATAAAATAAATACTTCTTTAAAATTTATATTTTTTCACATTGCTTGATTTGCTTTTAAAATTTAGTATAAAGAAATTAACTAATGAAACAAATATATATTGAAAAAAAAATAGAATTTTTTCAATCAAATTATTACAAATGACTTTATAGGACGAAAATTATATAATAAGATATTTGTGGTTCTGGACAAATACATATTGAAATGTCTTCTCAAAACACGATGATTGTCTATTCGATGCCTTAAAATTAAAAATGAAGTAAGTTTCAAGTCATTTTGTAATAAGTCTTTGATCCGCCTTTTAGTTTCGGAGATACAGAAACTTTTGGTGAGAAAAGTAAACATTTTAAGCAAAATTTCAAAATATTTGTTTTCAAAATATTCATGAAAATCAAAATCGATAGAAGTAGTGATTTTTGTTTCAAATGCATTTTGCAAAAACTCTAATTATTTTAACAATAAGTTGGGGAGAATATCCGGAATAACAAATTTCAATATTAAGTATGCATCCATATATTTTGACTTTATTTAGGGATGATACCTTATCTGACACAAGTTACTGAATCTTCGACAATTGCATTTCCACAAATTCGGAATAAATGACTTTTTCTTCATGTTATGTAGCATTTCGTTTAAGGATACAACATTGCATTAAATCGGTTACACAGTGCACGGAGACGGAGTTAATTTAAATAAGACATCTTCTAATTATTAAAATTTATTAATAGACGTACCAAAAACTACTAAGAGCCCTGCAGACCTGTGTATTATAAAAGGCAAGGACATGTATACTTTAAGCTCGTTGATCACAATAATTGTTGTTTGTTTTTGAGCTGCCTCCAGTAACAACGATTGGTTTTGAAAGAATCGAACCGGAAATCCTAGGACTGATAACGTATTGAAGCAATTGATTATTTACCTTATAATAAAAAATATTTATCGATTTCAGATGACAGGATGTAACATTTTAAGACAAATATTTTTGCAATTTGCTTTGTTTTGCATCAATTGCAAATTTTGACGATATGAATCCATATTGTTATCGCAGTTAAAGAGGTGGAAGCCGCTTAGATAAAGTTTTCGGGCCTCTTATCAAGCATCTTGAATTTTAATTACTTCCGCATATTTATGCAACTTAATTCCAGTTTTGAATAATACTCTTTTTACCCATTTATAATTAAAACAATTAGTTTCCTTGAAGGAAGTAAGTCCCAGTGCAACATATCTCATCGGAAAGATTTAAAGTGTGTGTCAAATTTGTTTAGAGGTGACATATTGATTTGGATGACAACAACACAATCGTTGGACTAGAAATTTAACGAGGTTGCGATAAGGCCTTCAGAAAGAAATTGCATTTTGTAAGTTATCATGACTGTTGTTCGCAAAGATTTTTCTTTGATAGAAATTCTTATATGGATGATATCCTCATGTATTTATGGACAGCGAACAAAAGGAAAATGATTTGTTAAGAAAAAACACTAAAAATGGTACATTGCCGAAACGAGGTTGTCTACAAACTAAACTGGAGATAATATCCCATTTATTGAATTGGCATCAAAATGATCCGAGATTACACTACTTCTCGATGACTTTCTTTGGAATTTCATAAGTTTTGCGGGAGTTTTCTTCTACTGCGATCATCTAAAAAAAGGTCCTGAAACTAAGTACGAGATTCATATTCGAAATAGTTTCGAGTTGAACTCGCTTATTCTTGAAAAGAAACATATTTTTGTTTTAACCGTTTGAGATGAATCGGATGGACTTATTACACATTGAATCTTTTCAAGCTAAAAATAAAAATGTGTTTGTGATAATTAATTGTAAAAATTATTTTATTATTTAGTTTGGGCTTTAGGCTAGTCTATACATTATCTTTGAATTACAGTGGAATGTGGTTATGACGAACTCTGCGTGAACGCACAATTTTGTGCAGCAAAAGAGGAGCCAAATATTTTCTCCAATAAACTAAAGAAACAGTATATAAGTATAGATTATATATATTTCTTATATTAGTTATATTAAATATTGTTACAAAAAAGGTTTTGAGAAACAAAGATTCAACGGAGCATTAAACTGTATAAAAGATCAATCCAGTATCCCAAAATACAAGCACCAAGGTCTTCAGTTGTACCAAATAAGCAACAAGCGCAACAATGAAACCCACTCAAACCATGAATTAACAATAAAGGTGGAGGTACATAACACGAGTTACATGCGTCAGCGCGTTGTAGACTTCTGGCAAAAAAGTTGAACTAGAGTATTTTCAAATAACAAGGTACATAAAAAAGGCGGCAATGCGTCTAACGCAAAAATTTCGATTGATTGAGTATGAACAACTATGAAGCGTGTTGTGTAACTTCTCACGTTTAATACGTAAAAAATTTACAACGCATTTAACACGCGCATGCGTCAACGCGTGTTATGTACCTCCACCTTAACTCTGTAGTGTTACACATACAAACCTCGTACAGTTCTAAGGTGAGCCACAGTAATGTAGTAATACAAATGTAGTAATACAAAGAAAAATTTCTGTTCCTGTTGAATTTTTGTGATTGTTGCTTTAACGCTACTAAATTATAAAGCCAATATACTATAGTTTTCAGTCTTGTATAAAAGTGCAAAATTGCAATTTTGCAATTGCTATAATGCAAGGCCATTTGCACAAGACTGTGAATTGGGCTGGAATTGAAAAGTAAAAAAGCTATAAGTGTTTTAAGAGCATACTATATATTAAATGTGTCGTACATACTCTATTATGTACATCTTTTAAAAAATATATGAACAAACAATTACGATTTGATATCGCTGCACAATGGAATATAAAAAATATATATATTTTCTGCGTAAATGTAATAAATCAAATATATTTGATTTATTAAAAGTTGCAAATAAAAAACTGAATTTTTTCTTCTTGTGATAATAAATCCAAAAGTTAAAAAATATATGCACCAACAAAAGTTGCTGCAACACAGTACAAATACATGTACGAATAAATTTTCACGCAGGAGAAATTTTAAGGGGTTTATTAAATGATACAAAAATTTTATAAAAAAAGATGCAGTTGCAAGTGCTTTTATAGAATGTCTAGTTTGTTTGCCTTCCGATTGGTGTGGTTGGTTTGATTCGCCTTTCTCAATGAGTTACTTTAGAAAAGTTGTAAAATTATTTATTATTATTTTTTAATTTAACCAAAATACAGCTGATAGACGAAAAGCACCAAGAGGTAATCGTGGTAATGAAATATTAAGATTGTTGCCATACGTTTTTTTATGGGAACATGTCATTTCACTTGTGTATACTGATACACTACAGTAAAGTGATACAAGGGTTGAACGTGATGTATGTAATATTAGAGTTATTGGCAAAATACGTTCGCAATGGCTGGTAAAAATTGGATATCCAGACTGAACCATTTACTTCTTTCTTAAAGTTCCAATAAAGAAATCGTAATGAAGGAGAAGATCAAAATGTGTGCATTCAAAGTTCTTGGTTCTCAATATTCTCTGTATTGAATTTTAATTGTTTGAATTTTATTTAAAAAAATATTTAAAAAATCAAGTTTTATAATTTGCTTAAAAAATAAGAATTGTTTTTAATCTGAATTGAGTTTGTTTATAAATTTGTCAATTCAGATTAATAATTTTTGTCAAAAAAGAAATAAGCAGAACCCAATTACACTAGCAGGACGGAATAGTATTGCCTTCGGTAGTTGCGACACTATCATGTGTTAGTTTTTGTTACCACTTTTGAAATGGCTTCTAGTATTTGGGAGTAGAATCTATGACACTAGTGTATGCAAAATAATACCAGAAATGATCTTTTTTTTTTGATTTTTGGTCGGTCAATTTGTTGATATTTTTATCAACCCATGAAGAGGCCTTTAGTTGCCATCAAATTCATAAAGTCATAAATATTCAAAAAACGTTGGAGCTCATTTTTTTTAAAATAACTCTCAGGGGTCTAGTTAAATATTTTATTTATTAACTAAATAATTTATATGGTATTTGTTAATAATACTAATATTTCTATTTAATACAGCACATTTATATCTCAATAAATCAATATTTTTAACTTAATGGAGCAAAAGTGTTCCTCAATAAGACTTTATTGAATTAAGGAATCCATATAAAGGGTATCTCAAAGAGAAATAATTTACTTAAATGGTTTATAAGTGGTTTATCATTTTAACATCATTTTCTTTTATTTTTCAGATTGTGTTCAAAAGACTTCGGAAATTGAAAATGGGAAAAACACTTTGAACAAAAACACGAACTGAACAACAACGCAAACAATGAAGCTGTTGAACAACATTTTTGATGAGCACATAACACATAAACTGCTCCCGATTTTTTCGAGGTGTATATACGTGAATATGCCACAAAACATAACTTATCTAAACGACAATATTCGAGAAGAAATTCGAGCGGTAGCTCCTGGAAAGCGTATTATAAAATGTGCAACTAAGCAAAGCTAAGATTGGGCCGCCCTAACGCTACGTTATTTTCCAAGTCTATATTCCCCAAATGGATTTGACGTTAAAATAAAAAAATTATAGATTATTCCCTCTTCGTTTCTTTTGGGTCACTTTGTAGCATTAAAAATATTTAATTTATTGTGATTTGAAATAATTGTATCGTTTTTATATCCTGACTATCTAGATTTTATTTCCTGAATATCACATCTTTATTATCTAGAAGGACAAATTGCAATTATGTTCGATTCCTAAAAACGTTTAGCTTGCAGTTTCAACATCGTTTTCTCTTTATTTAAAATTATTAATTACAATTTAGTAGATCGGCCATATCAGCTAAAATATAATTACGCCCCATTCCAATAGTCGTAACTATGCCATAGCCATGCCCTTTTGTCATAATGTGTTTGTTGAATATTTGAAGAATTCATGGCATATTTACCAGCATTATTTAAAATTTATGATGTTTTATTAAACTGTCCAATACAGGCAGAAACATCATAAATATCCTGAGTCATTTTGTGTCAAACGCGCAAACAAAAATATTACAAAATAAAGCAAAAGCTCTTGCCCAAAAATGTTTTCGAATAAATCTTTTTTTACGCCAATCAAAGTACGACATAATTTGCATAACAATAAGTCTTTTTCATTGATTATAGTTGAATCAAAGGAACAAAATAAAATATTAAAAAAGCTTTCTGTTTACACAATGAATTGAAAATTTAAAGTAGTTTAAGAAGGCATTCCCTGGGCAAAATTCGAAAATAAAAATTTGGAAACAACTACTTAAAATGATGGCCACAGCGATTGGTATTTTTGGGTGCCATGATTTGATGATTCGCTGATTGTGATTCCTTAAATTTATTTTGTGGTGCACTTCTGCAAAACAAGACGTGATAATTACACCGATAATGACCCACAACATATTCGTGTTTTTTATGTGTTCCTTTTTTTAAATTGTCATTTTTGAATTGTCAGCAAAATAAATGTACAGTTTCACTCGATATTTAAAAAAAAACCCAAAAAAAAAAATTCTGATACACAAATTGAACAAACAATGTTTTTAATTAAAAATTCCAATCAGATAAAAATGAAGTAATTTTACTTTAAATGTTTTGTATTTTTGTTCAAGCACCCCCCCGGAATATGACAACGATATAACTTGTAAGCAAATTAAATTTGTTGTGTAAAGGGGTTTCCATTAAGGATATGTCGATACTCGAATGTGGTATGATAGAAATTCAACTCTATTTTGTTTTAAATACCACTGCATCACAGGCCTTCATAACGTCAATCGATTGCTGTATTGATATAGACTTGCCGAGGTAAAATCGGCTTTGAATATCTAAAAGGGGACTACAGAATAATGGAAAATAAACTTTATAAAACATGCCATAAAATCACTAATGCTGAATATCCAAGTGGAATGAGCTGCACGCCCCGAAGGCGCTATCCTGTTGAAACCACATATCATCGGTATCAATATCAAGCATTTAAGGCCATAAACCATGGTAATCTTCAACAAATAGTGCTCGCCGTTGACGGTGATGGCCGGGTCATTGCCGTTTTCAGAGAGATATGGCCAGCCAAAATTCACACCAAACATGTGTACATACCGATTCATAAAGAAATAGAAGATAAGATAATATGCTGGGTATTAACTGTAAAAGTTTGGAAGCTCATAATGGAAGATCCACTACTTAGGATCCAACATACAAAATATCTTCGAGCAAAAACACTCTGAATTACTAAAAACAAATTGAAATAAAATGCAAATTCATATTCTTTTTTTTTCTTTGGTTTGTTACTAAATTTGAAACGCAGTCACTAAAATAGTGTACTATCTCTTGTTCTATCAGAATCAACTTCAGTATCATACGCTGTTTGAATTATATAAGCGATTAAATGTCTACAATCTGCTTTTTACATTTTTTCATTTTCTAATCCACTTAAGAAACATAAAAAACTACTATCTATTTTATTGATCAAACCTTACAGGTTCGTGCATTAAAAAATATACAAAAATTTTTATTGTCATCATTATTAATTCTAATTCCTGGTTATTCAATGAAGTCCTTGTCAAATTGGAATAATTTTAAATAAAAAAAAAATAAAAAAATTTGAGGACACAAACCCAAAACACAAAACATTAAATAAAAGGCGGTCATACTCTTCCTCATACCGGCACTAACTTTTTAATTCATTCCAAAGAACAATATCCAAAAAATTTATGCTTCTCTGAAGCTCGTATACAAATTGCTTCGTCAGGTAAAGGCAGATATATTTTTGTATATATTTTGTATAAACAATAAATTTTGAAATGATTTAATTGATGTTGCAACTTTGAAAAGAGTAAAAATGATGTACTAATTCGCACTTACAAATGATATTTGTGTGACACAATTTGTATGCATCATGCTGCCAGTGCAATTTAAACTTTTATTTTTCATTATGTTTTATATTCTCTGTTTTAGTTTGGGGATGTATAATACATTGTATGTCATTTCATTAAACCCTTTTCCTTGTTGCATTAACACATAGTACAAATGAGATTTTGTAATGCAAAGTACACCTATACCTCGCCTTGTACAGAATATAGGTTCTTCATAAAATCATGCAACAAGAAACAGTTAATTTGTATATAAAAAACAACCACAAATAAAATATTCTCAGTCGGAATCAATTGGAGTCCATTTCCATATTTTCCATGGCAATGTTTCTCCCATCTGGCATTCCAGCTACTACACTTTTCCTAATTGAGTCTTCGTATTTTTAATTCTTCTTAGCGTAGCACCATTCATAGAAACAAAATTTAGAAACAACTTCTATTCTTTCCCTTTTACCTAGACGGTCCAATATTTAAATTTTTGTTTCTAATGATATTTCATTGCTCTTCATCTCGGCTTTGTTGATTTTATCTTACGCCATGGCAGAATTAACATTTTGAATAACTCAAGGATGTTACTAGGCATACCTCTTATTAACTCACTTAGAATAATTTTACACCACCAATTAATTTTGAAAAATAATTCGGAACTTTGAACAAAAAAGAGTTTGAAATGTGTGCGTAAGTAATAATGAAGTGAGTTCCGCTGTTTTAAATCGACTTATTCATAGAAACATCAAATATCGTTTTGAGCATTGAAGGGGAAAATAAAATTTTTTAAGTTTAGCAAAACACAAAACAGGCAATTTTCTAAACTTTTTTTATTTTGGTTCGCAGAAAAGTGTAAGATCGAACATGTGTTAAACGAGTACTGTGCTAAATAAGGGATAGATGTGTAAGAAAGTAGCAAAATACATTAAGTTTTGTAAACGATATTGAAATGCTAACTTTTCTCCTTTGTTTTGATACAAAAAGAAAATTTTAAATAAATTTAGCCAAAAAAAACTTTATAAGAGGTTAATAGTATCCACAAGTTGTGAAAATTTGGATCTTTTTCAATGATATAGGCTTGTTATTTGTTCTCTTCTTGGGATCCAGTTCATTAGATCTAGGGTCATCTATAAGAGGTAGTACTTAAAATCCTATTCACCCCACAGAATATTTACACAATGATTAATTTTTGTTGGCACATTTTAAATGAAATCTATTTGCATGGATCATAATCGAGTTGTCATTTTAGTGCCTTTGTCCTGTAACTTATGCGAAATGAGAATACTATTATCAGCCTGTAGTAGCCAATGTGAGTATGAGAAAACAGTAATTTGTTGGCCAATTATAATTGGTTTTATTTGAATATTATACAAAAAAAAATAAAGTTACAAACCTCATTTGAAATTTTTTTGCGACATAAGAACTATTTACAAGTATCAATTAAACCAGCCATATGGAACAGTACTGTCTTCAACGATCAATACACCGTCATCATCAGTATTCAAGTGTCTGATTTATAACACCTTTTATGTCACTTCTAGTATTTGGGAGTATCATCTATTTAACACATATCCTTGGAAGTATGAAGAGAATATTCCTTGTAATTTAAATAACAAATGTGGGCCAATACGAAATTGCACGTATTTGATGTTTTGTTGGTATATTTGTCCTCTGAACTTGAAATTGGGAATTTTATTTCATCATCGCAGTGCAGTATAGACCACTTTAGCCCTTTTCTTCAAGAAATAGTAAATTTATCAATATTCGCCATTAAAGAATTATGCCGACTTATCCGCACAGTGGCTGAAAATCGTTTTTCATTGGCCAAAAGTCAAATTTTTTTTGTCACCGATTTTTTAAATTTTTACGCCATTTTGGAGCTAATATATCCATATTAAGGTAGCCAAAAAATTAGGTTAAACTATTGATAATTGTGGGCGTGGCATGCTGTCAAACTCAACTGTTTTTTGTTATTTCAGTAAAAGGTGTTTTTTATCAGTTTTTTGTCAAAAATAAATGCCCGCTACTCGCAAGCTATCATCGATAATGGCCTGCGGTCTTTTTTATAATATTGGTAGGGTTATAGTCTTTAGTTGTTGTAAGTGGTTACCACTCTAGCGTTTAATATTAGAGGTGTTATGAAATATTTATAGTGGAATAGAACTTCTAGGGAACAAAAGGGAACAAGAAACGTATACCACCCGAAGAAAGGCGAAGGTGTCTTCTTTTACCCCATATATACTTTTGCACCCGCCACGACCCGCCAGTAGAACACTTTTTTAATTTTAATGAAATTACTCCAAAAAAATCAAATTACTCTAATATAAACAGCCCTATAATTACTCGTATACAATGGTGTATTAAATTTTCACTTTTTTGCCTGAAGGTTTATGTTTTTTACTTTAGACTACCTAAAACTAAAATAATTAAATATAATACCTGCGAAAGGGTTTTATGGCTTTGTTTTGATCAGCAAAAAATCAGTAATAAAAATATCACAATAGGTTCTACAGTAAACATATGATCTCTTTCTAATATAACTGTTAGGGTCAGCCAAAGTCATAAACAATTTTATAATAATAATCGCGACATTAAACGACTAAAGATAAAAAGAACCCCATATTGGCGAGATACTAATTAGTTTTACCTGATATTAAGGTCTGGATAACACGTGCAGTTTTGTTCAATTTAAGTACTACCTGCTATGAAATTGAAGATCAATGTGTGAATAACATGTATCTAAAAATATATAAAACTACGGATTCGGTAAGGGATTACACAATAATAAGTTAATCCTTTACGTGTACGTACGTATATTTGCAAGTGATAAATCATAACAGACTCAAATAAAAATATTCAGAAAAATATGGAGAGCTTCGGTTATAAAGAACTGGCCGAACAGTATTTTAGAAATAAAAACCAGGAAGATGTTCTTACTTACGTTAAAATAAAATTAAACTTAAATTCGTGTAGCACCGAAATACAAGAACAATTATCTAATTTTATATAAGTACTAAAAAAACGCTACAAAGAAGTTAGCTACTGTAAACAAAAGTTTTATATAAAAAGTGGAAAGTGGTTAGAAGTGGTCGCTGAAGAAACAGCAAAGCAAGATAAGGTTGGAAAACCACGCAAATCATTGGACAACTGCAGCGATAAATCTAAGAGGCGGAAACTTAAAGATGTTAACGATGCAATTGGTTGTACAAATATAAAAGAATCTTTCCTACATCAATTACGATCACAGAACCAATTAACAAAAGTGGATATCATTGAAAAAGTTATTAAAGCTAGTCCAGTGAGAACAAAACGAATTCTTAAAAATATACCAACTCCGAGCGATGCAAAACAGTGCACAAATGAGGAGGCATTAGGCTTATTTCTGGATTTGAAATTAACAAAACAGCAATATATTAAGCTCAGATTGCGTGCGATTGAAAAGGGCTCAAATATCTATCCAGCATATCATCACATAACTGCTGCTAAAATGGACTGTTTGCCATCAAAGGATACTATTACAATCACGCCAATTTCGGCAGAGGTACAACTACAATCTCTACTTGATCACACAGCCGAACGCTTGCTACAATCAATACCACGAAATGCGTTAAAGAAATACGGAAACACAAAGCTAATTCTTTTTTGCAAATGGGGATGTGATGGTTGTTCGGGACAAAACCAATACAAAAAAGTTGTATGTGAAAATATTTCGGACTCGGATATGTTCATGGTATCAATTGCACCATTGCGATTGAAAAAGATTTTGGAAGATTCAGAGCCTTCGACTAGTGCAACGCAAACAATGGATATTTGGAAAAATGAGACACCATCTTCTACGAAATACTGCAGGCCAATCAAATTTTAAACTCAAAAAAGAACCTCGTGATGCCATTAACAAAGAAATTAGTGATATCAAGGCCCAAAGTGCAACACTACAGCCATTACAATTACAGTTAGATGGGTAGCAAATTGAAGTAAGCTACCAATTAGTCCTTACAATGATAGATGGAAAAGTAGGTCAGGCTTTGACTAACACGAAGGCTGCATCCAGCTGCATTATATGCCAAGTAGCATCAACCCAATTAAATCAAGTTCCGACAAAATCATTAGATAATACCGATGCATATGAATTTAGATTATCACCACTACATGCAAGAATACGACTTATGGAACATATACTAAAAATCAATTATGATTTATATTTCGGGTCTTCAGGATCCATAAGAAACAATAAAACCAACAAAGAGTTAAGAAGTTGAAAAAAGAAATATGTTCAAGATGAATATAGCAAAATTGGATTGATTATAGATCAGCCAAAACAAGGGTCAGGCAATACAAATGATGGCAATACCGCACGAAGATTCTTTTCAGATCCAGAAACAGCATCTGAAAGAACAGGAGTGGATTTAAACCTTGTTTCCAGTTAATTTTAAAATTTTTTTTGAGTGTAAAAATTTTTTTGAGTGTAAAAAATTTTTTTCAGTGTAAAAAATTTTTTTGAGTGTAACATTAAAAAAATTCCATTATCACAAAAAATAATTATAATTATTATTAAGATCAAAATATAAAATTTTTTAATATGCAAATAAAAAAAATAAACCCATATTTCACTCCAAAAGTTAAAAAAAATCAAAAGTTCAACTTTGACCTAGAAGTCCTTAAGAATTACTCAATCAATTTCAATGTAATTAAAACTGAGTCAAGCTGAATTAAATATCTATCCATTAAAAAAAGAATTACTTCAATATTTTGATCGGTTCAAAAGTTACAGAATTTTGGCCAATGAAAAACGTTTTTCAGCCACTGTGATCCGGACATCGAGGTGGAGAAACCTAAGACAATGCACTTTTACTCACTCTGCTCTATGATTCCATTCCTCAGGTGTTGTAAAGGATTAACTAGAATTAAAATATCTCCAGTTCAGTACTAAAAATCAAGTGTTGGCTTGGTTAAATTCACATCAGAGTGAATTTTGCCGGTTAAAAAATGCCAAAGTTAATTTTGAAAAATATGATGAATAATATGAACTAAAAAAACTTATGTAAAATAATATTTGGTTGAATCTAAAACTTTTTACTATTTTCCAAATAAAATACGAAAATTTCTTAAGTTTGGTGAAGTAGAACAAAACATTTACAAACAATTAAAGTTCATTATGAGGACTCGTTAAAGCAAAATTATAATTTATGAATCTTTTGGTAAATATATATATATATATATATATATATATATATATATATATATATATATATATATATATATATATATATATATATATATATATATATTTTACAACATACAATTTTTATTTTGTTTAAATTGAGAGTTTTTTGCTCTTGTTTCGTGCAATTTTCATAATAGAAAAAATAGAAACAATACAAAGTCCAAAGTTTTTAGAGGTAAAAAATATCAAGTGTCCTTTTTAAAAACATTTGTTTGTTATTTTTTTAATTCTTGAGCTTTAGCTTTGCGATGCTGTTTTTGGAGGCATTCATCCAATAGCAGCAACTTGGAAACACGTTGCAAACGTTTTAGTTACAAAGTCAATTTCTAACGTTTATCAACAGGCCAGAGATCCTCCACGCGTACCCTCTCTCTTGTGTCCCAGTATCACCTTCCAATAGTGCATTTTTCCAACTTCCTAGGAAGTCAAGTCGAAAAAATATAGTTGCAAATTTAAATCACTTTTACCACTTTGTTGAAATCGAATTTTATGTAAAAACAAAATAAATTTTTATTGGTCGCCAATCTTCAGAACTATTCAGTAGAATATTGTTTGAAAACAATTCAAACTCATATACAAAAACCAAAAAATATTATTATTAAATATTTAAATAATTATTTCGGAGAATATCTTTAAAAATGAATTTATTAAATAAAAAATACTTTTTCTCTAAATCTACTTGAAACATTATTTTTTCAGTCAATAAGTGGTAAAAAAAATTTTACATAAAGACAACAAATTATGAATACTGGCAAATTTCTACGCCTTCCAGATGTGAAATTTATTTACAGTGGTAAATAAATAATCGTAATTTAATGTAAAATAATTAATTCCAAAAAATACATAAAAATTCTACTGTCGTCAAAATAAAAGATGACAGCTTTAAATTCGGTGAATATGAATTAACTAAGAGAAAATCCTGCAATAAACAGCATATGTTAAATGAATTGAAAATTTTCGTTACTGCCGGAACCTAATCTCGGCATTTTCATTACTGTTTCTAAAGCTCCTTCCAAAATCAAAAGGTCTAGCATTTTCCAAAAATAATACGACGCATTCGTTGCACTGGCGCAGGATACAGCCAAGATCACTTGTAAGATACAGACGTGCATATTGCGAAATGAAGAGGACATTGCAAGACGTATGATGAACGAAGTAATACAGGCAGATAAAAGGTCGGACTGAATGCCAATGTGATATGACGTGTTATATCATATTGGCATGTTTGCTTGGTATCTTGCAGTCTCTCTGTAGGTCATATGATTGTACTTTATGGCACTTATTGGATTTAGTCCGTCCTTTGGTCTGCCTGTATTACTTCGTTTATCATACGTCTTGCAATGTCTTCTTACAAATGATCCTGCCTGTATCCTGCGCCAGTACAATGTAAGCATTGAATTATTTTTGGAAAATGCTAGACCTTTTGATCTAGAAATATAAATAAAACAATATTAAAGTTACATAATATATTTGGAGTTAAGCACATAGAAAATAAAAAATTTATGAGTTTGCGTTTTTCCTCAGATTTTTATGGTCTATTGTAAAAACTCAAAACTTTGTCTTGACTTCCTCCAACGAAAGTATATTCCCAACATTTCTTTGCGTTCGCATACATATGACAGCTTTCGTTGAATCCTTTTTTAAGTTTTTGCAAAGGGGAAGGACGCTACTGAATGCAAGTACTGTCGTTACGTTTTGTTCTCCCATTCGTAAATATTCACACACATACACACCAATAATAAAATATTCCAAGTTCTCAGGAGAAAAAGACAAAAATTCAGTAAACAAATAAATCAATACACCGCAGTTAAATGCAAATACTTCATTTAATTAATCAAAGTCATGTCCTTTTCAGTAAATAATACCCATTCTATAAGGACTCTTTAATAATATATCTTATGCTAATTAAGTGTTTTTATGTCGCATAGTTTCTCAATTTTTATCTAACAAAGAAATTCAATAAATAATCATTCAAGTAATTTATTATAATTTTGAAAAACTGAAACCTTTGCAACATATTTCGTCAATTTTGTTCTTGAACCCCCTCACAAGAATTGTATTGAAGTGTTATTCAAGTTGATTTTTCTTTAAAAATATTTTTTCTATTCAAGCAAATATTTTCTTATGCCCTCATCTTCATCTTTATTGACATCTTCAAACTTGAAATGGAGCCTTTCACACTGGAGTAAAAAAAATGGTTTCAATGCGATGAATTTGCAAATTTATTTGCTTGTGTGTGTACAAGTGCATTCATAATTATTCATTTTATATAAAGTACTTATTTACTTAAAATTCTTTATTGTGGTTAATAGCCGTATATCTTTTTTAAATTTAAAATACAAAATTAAACATGATTCATAATATATAAAAGAGATAAAACAAAAATAAAATTTTCTTTACAAATTTCTAAAGTATTCAGTTTGTTCAATTGGTGACAAAAGGAGAAACCTTTTGTCGATATATTTGAATGCAAAATGGTTGCAAGCCGTTCGTAAATAATAAGCAGCACAAATTTTTCTACTGCTAGTAAAAGCATTTTACCAAATATCAAAAGAAATTATTATTTGCCGAAAACCACACTTAATTTTAGTTGAAATTTTACTGAGTTTTTGGATTTAATTTTAAATAATCAATATTGAAATTTGTTCGGGTGGTAACCAAGAAAACAGAATAGAATGAAATCGGATATAAAAACATTCCAAGCCTACACTGATTATGCAATTTGCATTACGTACGATAGGAAATTCTCATATTGTATATAAACATATGGGGTTGAATGCCACAACAACAAATTTGAAAAGTTAAATTTAAAAAAAAAAAAATTTGAACGCCTTTTAAACATGATGGCTGAAATGTACTGATGAACTGGTTGAAGCCAGTGAAATGCAGACATTTTCACAGCATAGATAAACACCAATTATTTTTTTTTAAATTTTTGGTATCTTTTTATTATGATCACAGACTCACAGACTCTCTTAAATTCTAGTACATGAACTTTTATAATATTTTTTGGGAGAGGAATGAAAAAAATACTATATTAGTTCTTTTAATCCTTTAAACGGTGAAAAATTTACACCATAATTTCTGGGAAAATTTACTATATCGCCATTTCTGTATTTACGAAGTCTGTTTAATAGAAAATATAAATTTAGAAATTTATCGGACTACGTGCATTCGATAAGCTATTTTTTATATTGGAACACTTGTCTCGAACATACGTTCCTAGTTGAGTTTGTTTGTGAGAGGCATAAGATGCCTGTTCGGCGATTTTCCGCTGTGGGAAAAATGGATCAAAGAATTTGCATCAAACTTCGCGTAAAAATGGAACTAAGTGCTCAAAAGCAATTGAAACGTTGAGAGTGGCATATGATGAGTTAGAAAAATCTTTACAAGTAGTAAACGTTTTTCAAAGAAGGTCCAGACGATGTGAATGATAACGCAACGAATGATAATAAAATGTTGAGAATGTGAGGAAAATTGTCGAATCATTATTAAAAAAGTTGCAGAGGATGTCCAAAAATGCGTTGGCTCATGCCATATAAATTATTAATCGTATGGCAGCAAAGTCCGTTCCAAAAAACCGTCAACTGGGAATAGCTCGGGAAATGTTCAATGAATTACTTTAACGATAACTGACCTTCGTAGACTAGTAGGTAGTGTACTAGACTCGTAGTGCGAAGGTCCCAGGATCGAATCCTGTCGCAGAACTCTGGCAGTTTGAAAGGGAGCGCACAACAAGCCTTCACTGGCTTAAGTGTATGTCGTATGACATGGGCTATCACACCCCTCCTATCAACCTAACCTAACCTAACCTACTTTAACGATGAGCCAGATTTGCTTAAAAAGATCATAACTTATGACGAAGCATGGATATATGGTTATGATATCGAATCCAACGTCCAGTCGTCCCAATAAAAGAGCCAAAGGGAGCCAAGACCAAAAAAGAACGCCAAGTTCTATCAAATGCCAAGATTTTGTTCCCTGTTTTCTTCCATTACCGTGGCATAGTGTAGTGATAAAAAAGTGTTATCTTGAAGGAGTATTATCTTGAAGTTATGCGCAACTTGCAAAAACGTATTCAGCAGATTTGACCGTGTGCGACTTTTTTCTGCTCACACAACTAAAGAGACCCATGAAATTACGGTGTTTTGTATATAAAAACAGAATCGCTGATAGAATTCAATGTAAGGATTTGAAAAAAAATCCTGGCACAAGTGTATTATATGTAAGGGAATACCTTGAAGGGAACAAAATAGAAATTTATGAATAAATCAACATATTTGGAGAAAAATTAAAGTTCACCTTTTCTATTGAACAGATTTCGTATATCTCTCTAAGAAATAATTATAAAAGACACTTGATTGCAAAAAATATAACAAATTGAACATATTACTTACGCAAGTATAAATTTCAAGGCATATTTTCTTAAAACGCAAGACTGGAATCAAAACACCCAGACTCCTTTTTTAGGCCTTAATATAATATATTTTTAGCAAAAACGTTTTCGTTCCTGCCAATAAATACAGAAAGAATACTGAAAAGATCCATTTTTGGGTTTTTTCAGAATTTTTTTTGGGAATAATCAAGATTCCATGGACAACAACTGAAGGAGCGATTTGACTCATATACTTTTTTGTTAAATTATCAAAATACTTTAAGCTTTTCCTATCTGTGTTTTTTGTTCAAGAATTTTTCGATATAAAAAATTATTGAAATCAGTTCACAGCTAAAAGTTCTGAAAGATTTTTTACGCATCGACTTGTCCAGTTTGCCGCCACTCTTCCTTGTAACGAGACTGTCACAGAACACTAAAAAATATTCTAAAACAATCCACATACAATTTGGTCGAATAGTCGCCTTTTCTGACGAGGCAAATTTTTATCTCGATGATTATGTCGATATACAAAATTGCTGTATTTGAGAATCGGAAAATCTGCATTTTCTGACTTTTTATAATATTTTTTAAGTTTTCGGAATTTTGCAATTATGAATAGAAATCAAAACTAATTTTTAAGCCAAATGTACTTAATTGCAACACAAATTTCGTTTTTGAAACAATCATATTCACTGCACGTATATAATAAAATTATGTATTAAAATGCCCAAAATAAAAATATGTGTGTTCAAGCTTTGTTTAAAAAAGAACAATTTCATTGTCTGCTAGAATGAACATAAAATGATTGAAGTGATCATTATTAAAAATATTGTTTGCATGTTCTTAACAAGTGAAGAAATTGCGGACTTCTTACTAGTTTTTTGCCCCTACGCTTTTATGCAGCATACATAATTTGACAATTACATAATTCAATAATAGTTATTGATTATATCAACCATAGTTTAGTTTCTATTTGCCAGTTTGATGACATTAATCAAATGTATAAAATTTTGATTTTCTTCAAGTGTTTTTTGCAGGAAGAAAAAATTAAAAACAGAAATAAAAACAGACCCTACAAATTGTGAGCCTATGAGCATGAATTAATTGAAAATTATTATAATTTAATCATTAAATTAGTTGTGCTGTACAAAGCAGACTTTTTCAATAGTGGCCCTACATATAAATATACAAAAGAAAAAAATAATGTCACTCTGTCAGGCGTATGTTCGCTTGGAGCACCATTGAATGTAAGAAATAAAAATCCAATTTATTTTACGAATAATAGCTGAGAGCAGCCCTCTAGACAATTCGATGACTGCAACAATGATTTTCTCAAAGCCAAAGTGCACTGATCCATAACTGTCAAACTCTTTGGCCATAAATTATATTAAATCATGTGGTCTGGAATCAAAATGTTACAAAGTACTACAGTACTGAGACAGAAGTTTTACATTTTATTTTATAATTTATTTGGGCAAGATTTTATGTATTCATTGGCTTGTAATTGCGTTCCATCATCAATGAATGTAGCCTTAAGTGTCAAGTGTGTTAAAGGGTATTTTATGTTTAAATGTTTTATGAATTCATTTTAATTTGTTTTTACTTTTAGAAAATTTATATATAGTTTTCATATGCTTTACATCAAAATACCATATCCTTTAACAACCCCCTTTACAACCATTTAATTTCCTTGTTGGAGTTGTTGATATGACCGATAAAGTGCGTGTAATATTTAAACAGGAATTAAATACCAGAACTGCAACAGAGTGTTTAAAAAATCAGATCTTTGTAATGAAACCAGGAATTTTTTAATTAAAATTGACAAGTTTGGATACATTTTTATATGGAATTTGAAAGCTCTTGCTTGGTGTTTCGTTTCTTCCTGCTTTATTTTACTTTAATGCCGTCTGACAGGCAACATTATGAATGATGTAGAAAAATTACATGAAGTAAGATTAAATTTATCGCTGTCATCTTATTTTTCCTCATTCTGAAAGGATTCTTAAGCAAGTCTTGTCATATTTATCTGCTGCCTGCATATACGTAGACTCTAAATTAGCATTTTACTTATGAAACTTAATGTATATCGAATGCACAATGACGGTTCTTTTGAAAGACCATTTAAGTGGTATTTACCGAAATCATAATTTGCTTAGAGATGGCAGCCAACTAGAATGTTAAGGAACAGTGGGCAAAGCGATGGAAATATTTGCTTTTAAAATGAATACCACAAGCTTAACGATCTTTGAATGCATATTATTGAGAAGTCCTGAAAAGGTAAAGGAGGCCAATATTAATGAAAGTACATGGTATGATGACAATCTTAAGACTTGGTGTACTTACTTCTTTCGCCAACACACATTCTCAGTACTTTAACGCTTAAGAGGCAAGTAGTCCTTGCGTTAACTGCTCAAAATAAGAGAAAGGGCTTGTATTCCTCCTCACTATTGTGTAGCACTACTATTCACTTGAGGACGAGTTTGACAACTTTTTTGAATGTGCGGAACATCAGTTTTAGTAACAATTTCCTTGCCACCAACATCCAGTCCATCATTGGCACCCTAATGTCTTAAATGTTACTAGACATATAGAACTCAAAAACTCACCTAAACAAACTGACCTAAACAGTCAGAATCAGACTCTAATACATCCCTTAGATAGCGACAAGGTATTGGAAATCAATATTCTGAAAAAAAAATAAAAAATGTTCAGATTGCAGGTGATGTATTAATGATTCATTTTGTTGAGATTTTTAGTTGATCTCTGCGATGAGAGTTCAAATACCATTAGACTACATTAGAAGCCAAATCTACCCATTTGGACAGATTTGTAAATGTGTCAGTTAAATTGAAAAATAAGAAAATTGCTTCATCAGTCATATTTTCAGTTATGAATGACGTTGTTATATTTAGCCAAACTAATTCTAATACATCTGTTTTTTCTATTTGTCATATTTCACCACATTGTATTATCGCTTATGGACTCGCTTACCAGATGAAATACTGTAGGAGAGTAATCATACTACTCGTGAAGTCGAGTCCACTAAGAAAAAATATATTTATTTGACAAGTTTTTAATTGACACAGATAACAAAATTCATAGTACCGAGTTAAAGTCATCAGTTGAATCAAAGTCTTGTATGAGTACGTTCAGCTTAATTACCAGTGTCCAGATAATTAAAATGTTATACATGGAAAATAATGAATTAGAAATATGTTTTTAATAACACTAAATACAAGAAACAACTGATAAGCATTTCTCAAACTCAATATTATAGTTTTGGCAACTGCATCTTCGCTGATACCAGTTCTAGGTTTCTTCATGAAGATTTTATATTATTGGTGTCATTTTCCATACTCAGTACATGCAGGTTAATAAAAAATATTTTTACTATAGTGGCCAGATCTATGAGTATAGGACATTATGTGGAAAGAATATAAGCAATTAATGCCTTGAACGTATCTAATTCAAAATAAATTAGAGGAACTATCTAACGTTATCGAGCTGTTGTAGCATGTAGGATGAATGTATATGAACCGGGTCAGTCTTAGGTAAATAAGACTTGCAATACCGTATGCATATTCTGTTGCAAGAGTTGGCTGCATTGCAAGCATGGAATTTTCATTTATATAATTTAAGGGACCTAGTTCATTTATTTAGTTCAATAGATTCTCTTATTTTTTTTTATTTTTTTTGGATAAGCTACCGGCTAAAACTGACTAGAGATTAAAAAGGAAGACAAAAATCTATAGTTATCACACATAGAATATGGAGGAATTTTCGGTTATCAAACTTAAAATTTTCATTTGCGTTGATATCGAAATTCATCCTGACAAATCTAACACCATTCTACCAAATCTAATCTACGCTTATTTAGCCGATTTCATATGTGGGAAAAAGATAGCTGTCCGACGCTTTATTGTCGCCTTAAAAACCGCTACAAGGAATTACTCTTATGTTTTTGTGGTGCCAAAAAGATTTCAATTAAAGTTGTTTATATCAAACACACATTCAAAACTTCACTAGAAGTCAAATAAAGATTTTTTTAGTCTCAATATTTAACGAGTTGAAAAATGCACTAATCGGTGCTTTGGGAACAATAAAATCTTCTGCTGCAAAAGAGCAGTGGATTACTATCGACTACACCATGTACCGTTACTACTGTGTTCCAAGCTCCAATAAATGGCACAAATATTTACAACTAAATTACGGCCATAACTGACTGACTTTATTTTATTACTTACATTTGTTTGAAAAAGCCTTAATTAATGAAACACCGACTGCATACGTGTGTATTTAATTAGAAGCCATTTATCTCAACCATCTCGGCACGCCTCAATATCATTTCACTATACCATCGCACACAACTTTGACCAGAAATGTATGGCATGTGCACAAGTTCTCACTGGTCTTCCCAAAAATGGCTTAATTTCGATTAAACTGGGGCAAGCACACACATACCCATACAGTCAGCGTAAGAGTATTTGTCTTGTTCAATTGTATTTTTAGTTCTAAAGACCATTATATAACTTTTAGCTCTTACAAATAAGCCCAGTTAAGTGAGCTTATTTTCTTATAGGTATGTGTGCTTCATTTAGCTAAAATATTCAAATATTCAGGAAAGGAACAAATCTTAAACACACACGACTTGACTATGGGCAGGCATTACGGACATGCTCAAAGACCTGTAACCTCACTTAGATGTTACACTTAAACAATGGTCAAGTGTTTGTATATCAATGTGTACATATAAGCTTTATATAGAGTCCTTTTTTTGCAAAAAGTAACAAAAAAGAAAATGCAAATTAAACCTTTTGCTATACTCGTACAAGAGATACAAACGCTGGGGAGCCAAACATTTAAGCGAAGTCTACGAGGTCCAAACAAAAAGTTATTAAAAAGGAAATAGCATATACATAGAAGCCAAAATGTCCATCTTTATGTTTTTTCTTTTTGGATTTTGCGCACAAAAAGTTGCACATAATCCATCTGTCTGCCCATTCTTATGTCCATGCGTCTGCATGTACATATGTATACCACATGTGTCCATTTATCGCAGTCTTCCATCTTTCTAAGCTAATTTAAGCGATAAGTAGTTGTTATTGCTAAACGGACACACGTTATCTTTCGTTAGTGGGTTAAACTCGCACTTTTACGATCTTATTTTCATTGGATTTGGCTTAATTCTCGTATTTCCAGCTAAAATTAAATTTTTAAAAGGTTTGTGCAATCCAAACTCGTATAATGGCTTAAAAGTACAAATTCTATGGAATTTACAGCTCTTTGGGCGTTGATGGCGAATGGCTTGTGTATGTGTGTATTAATGGGAATATTTACATATTTGTGGTGTTGTTTGCTTGACCCAAAATAGAATGAAAAGACAAAAGTGGGTAAATGAAACATTTGGCAAAGAAAACAAATGTTAAATGTTCACTACAAACCCAAAAAGGCCAAAAGGGGCATTGAGCTACGAAATACTCCTATTTAAATCTGAGCTCGCAGTGGTTGTAAACTGTGTCTACTCAAAGGACGTATTGATGTGACTTGTATATATATATATTTTTTTTAAGTGAATAGTGTTAAAAATATAACGCTGAAAGATTTGTTTTTATTTATGTACCTCCTCTGGATCAACCACTTTAAAAAATATTTGGAAAAAGTTTTGTAAGGATATTAATTGGAAAAGTTATTTTTTATTTCTTTAAAAATCATAACATTTTGTGGGTAAACTATTTCGCTAAAACAATTTTGAAGGGACATAACTTGGTGTAAATTTCTTTGAGTTTAAATGGAGTATCAAAATGATAGAAATGATCGATTTTGGGCCTTTAGGAATCCCGAAATAGTGTAAATTTTCCAAAAAATTTCATTAATTTTAAACATAATAATAACAAATAAAATCATTTAAAATAATTTCTTTATATGTTGTGGACTATTAAGCCGTCTTCTATATGCCCGAATGTTGTTTGTAGCAATTCCAACTCGTCAATAGAAATCAAAAGTTGTGTCTGAAAGTTTATTACCGTCGAATGCTTGAATAAAAACTATCAAATGCAGGCATGTCGGACGATAACTCGAATAATTATGATTAATTTTATAAACAACTGATGTAGCACGCAAACCTTTTGCCAGATTTTAATATATTTCGTTTAATTTAGTGTATGTTGGAGGTATTCATTTCACCGAATAGTAAAAAATTTTCTAGGCCTTACAAACGTAATTTTCTATTTTAGCAGATCTCTGAAAATAAAATTTTTAAATTTGTGGATGTATGGAACACACAAAAGTTAAATTTATATATGTGCTTAACATAACGATTCATAGAAATTCAACAGTTTATAATTAAAAAAATATGACTGACAGAGTATAGGAAATTTTCGTATTAAATATCAGATATTGATGAGATGTGTGGCAGCATCGAAAACGTAATCATATCTACCCATCTAAACACCAACAAATAAACAATGTTATTATCTAGAAATTGTAATTCTTGCAGAATTTTTTTTTTGACGGGCGAGGTAGGGTTGAAAATGCTTTCGCACTTACAGTGACCGTCGTCAACTGCGTTGTGTGGTGTTATCCACTAGAAAACTCCCTCCTCCGTTTCTGGTGCGATGCCTTTCCGGCGTTGTTTTCTACATTATTTCGGGAAGGCCCAGAAAGTTCGTCCTCCTAAGAAGGACTTTTCTCGAAACACCCATGTCTGGGTCCGTCAGTTTTATGCTGCTTGTTCACTTTTGCTGAGTCTCCGTTGATGGGGACTCATTTTGCCCTGCATCTTGCACCATGGCTGTAATTAATCCTTTAAAAGTGGGAAAGAAGGGAAGATACTCGTTTGTCCTTGCAGCAATTGGAAGTTAAGTTATGGCTGATTTCTTGTTATAATTGCAGCTGAGACTTAATATTTCGTTAAAGCTAAAAATATTTCCGTAGTAGAGAATTGGTTGTCATGTCCGTAATACTTATATAAAAGATATCCTAAGCTTTTAGGAATAAAAGGATTGGGAGAGTTGAGCAAATGCTAGAACCGACGAAAATAAAAAGTTGTAAATTTTTGCGGCATTTCGACCATTATTTTGGATGAAATTTAATTTTTTAGATTACATTGCGGGGCAATTATGCAGGGACATGTCACCTATCAGTGAGTGGTATGATATTGGCTGTCAAAAAATATTTAGAAATATTGTTAAGTTTTTCCTGCATCTGGTCATAACTTTAGCTGAAATGTTATTTTTAAATTAGGGATTTTAGACATGTCTTTACACCGATCCATGTGATATTTAATTGAGAGTCATTCTATCTAAGTCTAAAAATAGTAAAATACTTTCATTGAATTTTGAAAACAAGCTTATCTTAAATTAATTTTTAAAATTGAGAAAGTTCATTTTCTTCAATCTTCAAATAATTGTTGTCACCCTTTATATGCAGCACCATGTGGCCAAATCTTATTGGTATGAGATAAATCCAATAATTTATCGAAAGCACATGAAAACTGAGAACTGGGTGGGTAAAAAATAGTGACTGGAGTCCAATATACAATGGGATTAAATGAAATTCAATAGCAGTTCAAAAATATTCAAAACGGAGGAATTAAATAGTTTTAAAATAGTTTTCTTGCAGTTTGAAAAAATAATGACTTGAATTCTTGGGAACTTTATTCCCGATGAAAACATCATCAATAAAAATGTTTAAGCCGTAATTAAATCATTAACAAGGACTTACAATATTTTAAAGTAGCAATGCAAGAGGTGCACATAAAAAAAACTGATTTTTATTTCGGGGAATAGCAGAAGTTTTGTTAACTGCTCTGGGAAAGTATACAAAACTATAACGAGTATTTTACGCACATCAGGCTTCATGATAACGAATTCCCCACGCAACACACCATCAAAGACTTTGTTTTTTATGCTGAACTGTCTCCGCCAGATTTTATGATCAAACAGTTGGTAATGAACTCAGTGTTAAGAAAAAATACCCTCGGAGGACTCTAAGTGTAGGCCATTCGTCAATACTGGACTCCAAACCTGCATTATAAATTACACTACTGCTCATCCACTCATAAAAGATTCGCAGCAGAAGTCTATTGTTTTTCTACCGCGAAGGAAGGGAGGGCCCTATATATTCTCATTTTGTTGAGGAAGAAAAATGGGCTCCAGACCATTGCAACATGCTGTAGTCCGAGAGCTCAAAAATCAGGAGATCAGACCATTGCGTAAGGTACCAGAAATTATTTTGGCCAAGTATTTAATAACGCTACAATAACTGATCTTTCACACGACATTCATTCTGCATATCTGTGTGAGATTACGAGTCATTACTACCTGGAGCTTTTCTGAGTACCACACCACCGCGAACAGGTTAACCAAGGACGGGTCTCACATAGTAGCTGTATGTTGCTTATACTGAAATCCATCTGTCCAAAGTATGACAGTCCTATATCAGAGTTCGACCCGCTACGTTTCAAGGTAACGGTATTAACTGGACACTAAATTATATGTACTTAAACTGAATCTTTCCTTTAGCGACTTCTGCATAAATTGCCTGAACGGTGAGGAGAAGCAGGTAGAGAAACACTTCCTCTATCGGGCAAAAGGTAGGCACTCTTTGGCAGCTAATAGCGGGCAAATGTCTCCACTTTCTTAGTACCTCTTTGTCTATTGGTGAGTCTGTTTTAGCTTCATCGAAATGTAGGCATACTACAGTAAACAATTTGGCCCGCAACAAATAACATGATTTTCAAAATTTAGCATCACTATTGTTTTAATTTTATACCCTAGAGTCCTCTTAATAATCCTTACAAATTTCAAAATTAAATTCCCTTTAAATTTCTCTATGGTATACTAAGCTCATTTATGTACTTCAGCTCCTAGTATAATAACTATTCATGTACAATTTTGTTACAACTTCAATATGAAACAAATGCCACAATATTCATTATGGAAATATTTCACAAAAGGACTCTTTGTTTAAATTATATTCTTGTTAGTATTTGTGTAAAGTACTTGTATGAATGGTTAAATTTTAATACACATTTCTGTAATCAATAGTCTACAAATAAGTTTGAAAAATATGTTTGTACTTAAATGATTGTGGCACAGGATATATGAAATTTATAAGCATGCAGAGACTGTTGAAGAGCTTTGGATGGCTTAATTAAAAAGTAGCTATTTTTCTTTTATTTAAGGGAAAGCATAATAGATGGAATATTTTGCTCTAAATTTCATAAATTCCATCTAATCTATAAAATTTTATATAGCAAATCAATAATTTTAAAATCAAAATTGTATTTCTATCACATCGGATTCTTGCTTGGCTTTTGAACCAATTATTGTAGACAGAGAGAGCTTTTATCAAATGACTGATACTGTCTATATATGAAGCTTAAGCTGAAGATCTCTCCTTTTTTAATTGTAATAATCGATTTTTGGGTACTCATCGAGTACTTTTTTTCTCCATTACCCTTCTTGGAAGCATTTGGCTTCCACAAAGGATCTTCATCTTACACGAGTTGTTGCAGTTATTTTTGCTTCGTATCAGTTTCGTTAATCGGTTGTTGATTCCAGCTAATGATGATTGGTCTGCTGTAGCAGGTCTAGGATAATGAGGCTGCCATCCTTCGTTGCCTAGAAACGACGACCTCTGTGTATTTGGTGTAGTGGTGAGGAACCTTTCTAATCTTTGATTCCTACCTTTCGAGTACTTTCTTCAGGATATTTTTTTTATATAAATTTAAAATATTAAAATTAGAAAAGTATTGAAAATTTTTTGTCATGTTTGAAATTATAACACATAATCAAATATGCAAAAAATAATATGAATAACATAGTAGAAAAACACACATACATATGTACACTAAGGCAGTCTTACATACTCATTAATAAACAAATACATACACATGCAAACATACATTCACATGTATATACATATATGTATAACATATATACACATATACACACACACACACACACACACACACACACACACACACACACACACACACACATATATATATATATATATATATATATATATATATATTCATATATATAAACATTCACATATACAAACATATCTACACTAACGCACATGCATATCATTAGGAATAACCCGTTAATACACATACATACGCGTATGTATGTTCATATAAAATTAAATTATAATTCATGTTATTTTAGCATGAAAAATTACATACTTGTATGATAAAATCTAACATTTCTTTTTTATTAAATGTCTATAAGTATGTGCGTGTGTATATTTAAGATTTGAATACTTATTGTTAGTTCAGTTATTTGAAGATACAATAAATAAATTTTAGCATGAAAAAAAATAAGTATGTGCAACATTATCTGTATTTGAAATTAGTTGTATTTGATGGTGGAAGTTTAATAATTTGTAACATTTCTAAAATGAGTGTCCTTTTGTAAATTGTTTCTGTGTTTAGTGCTGTAGTATTTTCAAAGTTGGAATGGTGTTTCAATTCCACTGTACCATTATACGAGTACATTATCCATGTGTACCATTATCTCTATTTCTTTGATCTGTTTTAGGTCCTGCAGGCCTGTTTCAATTTATTTTTAGTTGTTGCTACAAATACCTTATCACAATCCTCACTACTACTGCCCTTAAACGGTCCTATACAATTTATTAATAATATCATTTTTCCTACTGAAGAATCTGATTATCTTAATTGTAAGGGGAGCTAAAGGAAACGCTACAGCAGCTATTGATTAGCAGGATTATGATATAACGATAAATAATATAGTTTGAGATAATACAAAATATAACATCTGTAGAAGGGATCCGACAAATATATTGCAAAGTATGCTGTGGGACAAGTCAATGTAAAGGAAAACATCGATTGTGGTATCGAGTTCTGGGCTTCAGTGACAAAGCTTCCAGGTTTTTTCTTTACAATCATTCAGTGGGGAAAAATAAGTAAAAATCAAATAAATAAATAAAAGCGGATTCGCTCTTGGTTATTAACAATCCGTCTAGACCTTATATATCTAGCAATTCTAGAATATTTGCTGCAGTTTCTCAGACCATACAAAACAGCACTAATAACAAGTCTTGTGTAAGTTTATAATATCAATCAGCGATGAAAAAGTTAACATAAGATTATCATGAAAATATACGGACTTATTTGATATTCCACTTTGAAGTTAAAATGTTCCATAGTTTTACTAGCGATTTAAAATTAGTATGTTACATTAATAGTTTAGATTTCATTCTTGTTCTGGTTTCATTAATAGGTTTATATTTAAGACGTACGGCTTATTAGAACATAGCGTCCGATCCTGGTGTTGGGGCTGCCAACATCGCCACCAGGCGTGCAATATTATGTAGGTATTTAGCCATACAAGACATTAGGGTTATGCCGCCCAAGGTCGGTCGTCAGAGCCTCGTTAGCGTGACAGGGTCACCAAGTCTTTCAGACAGTGGGTGAGGTTGACATTAAGAAAGGAGTGGCTATATGGACAAATTTATAAATTTGCTTGCGCTTCACTTTTCCATTAGGCCCCCAACATCCAACAACCAACTCTGGATGGAGGCAAACCCGCAGCCTATTACAACGGAAATAAATAAGCGGAAATGGAGTTGGATAGGTCACACCCTCCGTAAACCAGATGATGATATTGCCAAAAAATGCCTAGATTGGAACCCACAGGGAAGCAGACGAGTCGGGAGACCAGCGCATACCTGGAAGCGGCAACTGACAACAGAACTGTCGAGAGTGCGTATGAAATGGAACGAAGTCAAGCACCGTGCCGAAGATCGAGACTATTGGAACCACCTTGTTATGGCCCTATGCTCCCTCCGGGAGTGAAAGGAACTTATATATATATATATATATATATATATATATATATATATATATATATATATATATATATATATATATATATATATATATATATATATATATATATATATATATATATATATATATATATATATATATATATATATATATATATATATATATATATATATATATATATATATATATATATATATATATATATATATATATATATATATATATATATATATATATATATATATATATATTAATAAGTTTAGCAACTGACCTTCGTAGACTAGTAGGTAGTGTACTAGACTCGTAGTGCGAAGGTCCCAGGTTCGAATCCTGCCGCAGAACTCTGGCAGTTTGAAAGGGAGCGCACAACAAGCCTTCACTGGCTTAAGTGTATGTCGTATGACATGGGCTATCACACCCCTCCAATCAACCTAACCTAACCTAACCTAATAAGTTTAGCATGTGTAAATGCATGTCTGCGTTTGGAATTGGTGGAATCGTAAGTCATGATTTCGATTTATTTACAGCAAATCTTTTACTTTAAGACCTTATATTTTTCTTGTATTACTTTTTATAATATAATTGATATATATTTTGTAAGGGATTAACTTTAAATATGTCTGTATAAACAAATAACATATTTATAGCAATAAAAGGACTACTTATTAATATTTTCAACTTTTCATATAAATTTAATACGACTATACACTCTTGGCAGTTGAGCAAAATGAAAGGATATTATAAATTTTTATTCTTACAAGCGGTTTGACTTATTATGGCACATTTACTTTTTTCTTTTCATATTAATTTTCAGTTTTAGTTTATATTCAAGTATGTTTTTTTACATTTTAGTGGTAAAGCGGTTGATGCTGTCAAAATGTATATATTTTAAGGTAATAGTTTATAGTCTTAAGCATTCTTTGCTCCTTCTAGTTAAACAAAGACGAATTTAATTGTAAAAAGCCCCAATAAAAATTAATTAACTAACAGCACACGATGCAACACCCATTAATCATAGCTCTTCTCTAATCAAAATAATTACATATTCCATCCCTGATATCAATATCAAGACAATTGAGTCTGTTGTTTGTCAAAGTGAAAATGCCAGCGGTAGTTCTGAACTGATTCTCTGAGGTTACTAATCTAGTGTTTGGGTTTTTATTTAATTTTTGTCCATGTAGCTCAAACTGCGTCAATATCATGTACTCCAGCAAAAAAACTATTTTCCAATTTTCTCTCGCTCCGTAGAAAAATCTGTAGCACATACATACATATTCTAAGCTAATAAAAGGCCATGAAACATTAGGTGCGACTGGCGGAGTGCTGATATTGTGGAAAAATAAACTTAATATTTGGAGCGTTCGTTAGTGCATCAGAAGAGCAAACTTTCTTGCACTGTGTGACTTTTATATATGACCTGTAAATAATACATCTCCAGACACCATCAGACTCGCTGTTTCTCTTGAAAACCTTTAAATTTACTGATGCAGCCCAGTACCGTGCTTGCAAACTTACCCGTTGCCTTCGTGCTGTCTACTGAGGAGGTCGAAGGAAGAAAACAGAGTATGGATCCAGATGGTCAACATGAATGGATCTAGATGGAAAACACACAAGTGCGGCCTTTTAAAAGAGACCATGCAACTTTCCACAAATTTTAATTACAGTATGAAGAATACTGTGTAGTAGAGATGGCAAATGATTTTGGTACTATTGGAGTTGTTGCACGACTGAGATAACTCTTAATTAGATCCACCTACTTTTTTAAGCAATGGTTACTGTGGAACTGATGTAAAATTCTGTATTACAACAAATAAAATTAAAAGTAATGGAGTATTTCAAATTAAAATTATTTCCCAAAACTATTATTGTAAGTTTAAAGGGCGACATTTTCAAATTGAAAATATAAAAGGATTCTGTACACGTAAACAATGGAAAAACCAATTGTAATAATAATAGATGTAGATGTCCTTTATATTGGTTAGTAGAGGTAAAAATTAAAAACGGAGTTGTTCCTTTGGCGAGTTCAAACTGAATGGCTTTTTATATATGTATTTAATTATTTGTGGTTATCTCAAGAGAAGCGTTCTGTTCAAAAAATGAAAAGGTAATTCCCCGAACAAACATATTTTTCTTTTTCCTTAGACAATGTTGTAAAAACATTTTCTAGATTTTTCTAACAGATATCTATGTAGGGGAACGTACGCCACAATACATTTATAGGAAATGTCTGCATTTCATTGCCGCTAGCAAAATCATCAGTACTCCTTAGTAGAATAATGTCTAAAGTAAATGTTTTGGATAATATCAGAAATAACGAATCTAGTAAATATTATACACAAAACCTTTATTGTGGTGGAGGCCAAAGAATTTAGGAGCTGGTTTTTTGAAGGACTCATTACCATATCAAAATTTAATGTTTTTATATGGCAGCTGCTTTAACGAATTCAGTAAGTGAATATATTTTTTATTACATACATACATACATTTATCCCTTCGCCGTCTAATTTTGAAGTAAAAATTTTATGTAAAATATTTGCCTTCTGGTCACATCTTTATGTTTTAATTGAAATTAATTGCCATTGAGCGAAAAATGCCACAAATAAATATCAGTTTATGGCACAATTTGCTCAAATATATTGACCTCTTGAACGTGCAAGTTTAATAATATTTAAATGGTTTTGAATAATAACTTAAATTTAAAACTTTTATTACCATTATTAGCATTAATCAAAATGTCAATATAAATTTATATCGGTAAAGTTGTGGACCATTTAAAACTCTCATTGACAATTGTACGGACACGCAAGTGATTGAATACAGCATATTGTTCTTTGGCACACGTTTTCCTCATCAAAGTAAATGTCAATATTATCAGTAAATAATATCAACAGCAGAATCATCAACAAGAGCAACACAAGTTGCAACGATAGCAGGCGTCGTCATAATCATCATCGGTTTCTGCAAAAAAACCATAAAACGTCACATGCGGACAAGCCCAGAAAATGAATTGACAGGTTATCAAAAGTTAAAAAATTTAAACACTAAAATAACGCGATTTCTTTTATAAAAATAAAAAAAATTTGTTTAAGTTTTTTCTGCAATCATAAAAGTTTGTATTTAATTGATCAGAATCACAAAGCAGAGGAAGGAAGAAATAATGATGAAAAAATCAAATCTTCATCAGATCACTTTCAATTTCAGAGTTTGCAAGGGGAAAATGTAATATTTCAACAAATAAATCCAAAACTAGATCAACAACGAGACGAGAGAAAAAACTCCTCCCAACCAACTTTAGAAAAATCCAATCATAGTTTAACACACTGTTTCACAATTCAGTTGATCTTGGTTTCTACAGTAACTCAAATGAGAAGGCTGCCCAATTTTGTCAAATGCAGTTTTAAGATTAAGGCTCTTGAGGCAACTTAAAAAGCCTTACACCGTCAACCTCAAGATTGTAGTTGTTGTTAAAGCACTTCTGAAAGCGGAATTGGTGGCTTTGTGTCTCGCCCATCTCTGAGAGGGAAGCTGCTGGCTTTGCTTTTTCTCACCTCTGAGATCGGAACCGCTGGCGTGGCTTTCTTCCATCTTTTTGGACAGTCCTAGCGTTACAGTTTTGGTCCTTAATTTTTTATATTTGTACTTGAAGTATTTGTTGTTTCTTTACATTCCGAATGTACGGGAATAATAAATGTCTTAAGGTTTACAACGATATCATAAGATATTGGTATTTAATTGGTGTTCATGAATCTCATTCACGAACACTAGGATTGATTTAATCTCCGCTGACCTACCCCAACAGTAGTCAAGTTCAAGGACTATCAGCGATTAAGGATTGAATTTCTATCATAATTTCTGTCAAAAAGTTATTTCAAAACATTGCATTGTATTGTTCAGACTTTTGATTTGAGCGACAAAACTTTTGTTGTTTTTGATTGACACTTTATGGATTTTTAATTAAATATTTAAATTTTATTTGAACCCGCAAGAAAAAATACACATAATAATTCTGGGTGGTTTCTGTCATTTTTCATAAACGCATTTTACAAATTTAAATTAGACGATGGAATGAGGCACTGAACACATGCAAATATGTATGTATGTATGTACATACACATGTATAGTATATACATTGGCACAATTTAATAAAAATTAATCTATCTTCTATATATGTATAAAATAGGATGTGCGTATGTATGTATGTATGTATGTATGTATGTATGTATGTATGTATGTATGTATGTATGTATGTATGTAACGTAATGGCTCCAAAACGGCTGGACCGATTTTGACGAAATTTTCAGGGAACCTTCAGAATACTCGGGCGGATGCCACTGTGAAGTCCGATTTATTTATTTTCGGTCTGTGGGCGGAGGGGCGTGGCAAAATCCAATAATTCATAAAATAAGAACAGCTTGGCCGATTTCTGTAAAACTTTTTGTCGATTGTTCGTATTTTCGAGGAGAAGGTTTTTATGGAAGAAAATCCCTCCGGAAAAGTCGGAAAATTAGAAAAATCGAAAATCGAGTATTTGTATGAAATTTTGTTTGAAATTATTCCTTAATGGCTTTTCAAATAAAAAAAATAGAAAGTTTGTCTGAAGGCTTAAAATTGGGGCGAGGCGAAGTTCGCCTGGTCCGCAAGTAATTAATAAAAATTAAAGAAACCTATATCATGTTGAAAAACTTAAAATTTTACTATAAATCCGAAAATAGTAATTTAGCGTTTCAATTATGTACATACACTTAAAAAAAAACTAAAAAAAAACATAACCTGAAAACTTCTTTCTCTAACCCTAAAAATATTTACAATATTTTCACTTCAACAATATGTATTTTTTACGATTAGACTCCAATTCCCTTGAAACTGATTCAAACCAACAAGGTTTCTATTGCTATGTACTATTGTAGGGCGACTATCATCAGATTTCAGATCTTCGTTTGGTTTTCTCCAAACGTATGACTAATCGTCTGAACAAAAATCACGAAAAAATATTACGTTCGCAAATAAAACGACGCTCGAGGACGAAAGTCATGCCGCAGATCTAAGATCTTATTATCTTCGTCTTATTACCTTAACGAAAAAGAAATCATTGTTAATGTTTTAGGTTTTTAAAAAGTTCGTGTGCCTAAATTAAAAACTAAATGTTATATTTATTTTTTTAAATGTGTAGTAAAATTTTGTGTTTTGATGTCCGGTTATTGAGTGAGCCACTGTACATCTACATCTACATATGCATGTATGTACATATATGCACAATGCATATGCACTAAAATAAATGTCATACTCATTTCTATTATTGAATATTTTCGGAAGAAAGTCCAAGAGAACGAAAATAAAGATAAAGGCAGGAGAATGAATTTTGATTCATTCTTAATGAACTTGAAATCAATAATACAGGCCAGCGGTGAAAAAGTCTCTTCAAGAACTTTACCTTATGGTGTGCTGATACAAAAAATAATATTTAGGAAGTAATTCAATATTATGAATTAAATTTTACATTTAGTTAACAAGTTTCTTGGCACCTGCAGCAGTAGACATCTCAGTTTGTAATTCATGTAATAATATGTTATTTATTTTGAAGTTCTTTGGAATATATAGGCCATATTTGAGCTTTACACACTGTCATTGTTAGAGTCAGCTATATTCACCCTTCTTGCTCCTATTTATTTATTGGCCGCAGAATAGTTCCTGTATATTTTAAACAGTTTCACTATTATATTAAATAATAATTTGTTTGAGAGATACTATTGTCCCTGGTCTTATCTGGTCCAATTTAAGACCACACGTCTGGATCATAAAATTTTAAATAAAAACGTATTTTGGAAATCGGCCCTCAAATGACGAAAAAGTTGTACACCACAAAATTATGTACTTTTAAATATATAACCTCGTCCTTTTTCCAAAAACGATTTATAAATCGATCATGTCAAACGAATTTCTCACAACTTAATATTTAATAAAAGTTTAAAAAATTTGGTTATTTGTTGTGGTTGTGTTTTTATAAGTCTGTTTTTTTCTAACTAGTAGCAACTCATTAGCACATTTCAATCATAATGCAAGTACATGACATTAATTTCAAATGAAACTATATCAAGCGTAAAAAAAATAACTTTTAATTACCGCCCAACTTTGTGAGTGCAAAATGATCGCGGTAAGATTTCTATAGTGAAATATTTTGATTTTTTAATAGAATTTGGCAAAAAATCTATCGCGCTTACTTTCTAATGCTAACAAATCGCCGCTTTATTTTTAATAGTTTTCGTGAAGAGTTCTGTTCTGTTTTATATGAATAACGCATTTTTATATTAAAGTTAAAATTATATTAAATCATCTAATGAAAATTTCATCAGAAAATACCAATTAGTTATTAGAAGAGTTAGAATGTCTCTTAATATGTGAACATGTTGCACACTTTCAGTCTGGCAACGCTGCAAACATATTGTCCGAATTATATTGAGCGTTTTTATTGCCGACATCCGTACGAAGTTCCATCTCTTACAACTCGGAAACCGTTCGGTATTTTTGTTTGAAAATTTCTGTAAATAAAAAATCACAATCTCCGCTTTAACATTATTTCGCTAATTTTACATTAAACAAAACAAATCGGAGCATGCAAAATATTTTAAGAAGCAGTATTTTTTCCCTTCGGAATGCATTCGTGACAAAAAATTTTTCTGGTAACCATAAACCATTTTTAATTCTAATAGACAAATTTCATGCCATTATCTTAAAAAACAATTGAATTTTTAAGCGAAACATAAGAACTTCCGTCAGCCTTAAAAATACTTAATAAAATCTTATCCCTAAAAGTATGCTGTAGAAATATACAAACAAATCTTTACATTCATGTGCATATGTATGTGTCTTAAGTTTTTGGCTGTAGTTTTCCATGAATTTTTCAAGACATTAGCCAGAGATCTTTGTCATATCCACGGATTGTCCTCATCCTTTGGTGTGATTTTTACATGAGAGCAAGAGAACAGAATTAAAGTTGAATAGAAAGTAAAATAACAATTAAATTTTTTTTTATTAATTTTGCTTACACATTTGCCAAGAATAACTTCCAAAATGTCCTATAAAACTCAAAGGAGCGAATACTTGAAAGGATTCTCAAAGAATTATTTATATTGTTGAATATTAATTCAAGATATAATATAGTATCTTATTCGGATCCGACATGCCAATACAGGTACGCAAAATCT
The DNA here is from genome assembly GCA_963681545.1 of Germaria angustata. Taxonomy (NCBI): domain Eukaryota; kingdom Metazoa; phylum Arthropoda; class Insecta; order Diptera; family Tachinidae; genus Germaria; species Germaria angustata. The sequence continues at coordinate 68,492,096 of OY813000.1, forward strand.
AATAAAATCTGATCATTTCAGTTTCCCTTTTAGTAAGGACTCTTTAAAAAGATCTATTTATTACTAGAAAATATTGAACTATTGAAAGTGCATGAAATTCAGCGGACTAATATAGTTCATAATAGATGACAATTTTCGATTAACAGTTTTCGACTGGATCTCTTCAATTTAATCCTTGACCGGATTAGCATGGACCATAAGTAAAATGCAGATTTAAAATTTATGTTCATAAATCATACAATTTTGTTTATTTACTAAAAACTTAAAATTTTTTTGTTCCCTTAATCAATCTAAAAAAGCTACACAGAGCTACAAAAAATAATATAATATTTATAATTCAATTTATTGTTCATTTTAACAAAATTGTTATTTTTAATTTTTATTTTAAATGTTTAACAAGTGGACATAAATTTAAAATGAAAACGTTTGGTGAACGTTTTTAATCGTTTCTTATTCTTCGTTTCGTTAAATACTTTAAAACTAAACAAAAAATATGTATTTATAATTTAATTTAGTTTAACATTAATTTAACACTTCTTCAGAAATATTTTAGCCGTTTGTTATGAAAGTGGGATAAGTCGCTACTAGGGTGAAAGCCAAGCAAGATTTGGATTCTGATGTGTTAACGTTGTTGTTTTTTTATTATAAGGCAAATATTTGAAAGTCTAATCATATACTATATATTAAAAGTAACAATAAAAAATTTTATTTTTAAAATATTAGGCAATATAAAATATATGTATATATTTTCATTATATTCCTTCTGTCTCGTTAATAACAATTTACTAAAGGCCCTTGGAGCCAGTTTTCATTCTAAATTTATTTTATAGATAAAGAACTTTACTTCAAAATAATTAAAAAAAGAGCAAATACATGGAATAACATTGTATTAATCAATACATATGTCGTATTATTTTTACTGAAAGGACTTAGCCCACTTTACATACAACTGGCTCGTTTATTAAAAGTTAGTAATACAGTATTTGTATGTTTAATATTTAATAGTTCCTTGTTACAATTAAAACAAAAACTTATGTTTTTATTAAAAAAGCATAATTAGTATATGATAAGACTACTCGTATAAATAGGCCTTATTTCTTTAAACAATTTTCGTCAACAATTAGACGAAATAAAAACTCGTTGCATGTGCAAAAAAAAATAATAAAAAAATTGTATGTTGAAAAACTTCATTTTGAAATTCTTTCATACAAAATTTGTTTTTATGCGTTTTATGTTTCAATATCACTGAATGCAACTAAAATATGATAAAAAAAAATTTGCCTGTCTTACATACACTTTTCCCTTTAAACACTTAAAAATATATATCACATAAATAATAGTTAAATATTTAAAGTATAAATTTTGTTTCTTCTATATGTTCTAGTTTTTTTACCGTTTTTATTTTAATTAATAAACTTAATTTAATTATTTAAGCTGAATAACTGTTTTAATTTTTTTAATCGATATTTCGATACTCAGCGGGTAACTGAAGATGGTACTCGATGAGTACCGAAATATCGATTAAAAAATTTAAAAATAAAAAATAAAAAAAAGACCTTAAGCTTAAAAAATAAATTAAGTTTTTTTCTATTTGGATTTATTTAATAATTTGATTTATAAATATGTATCATATAAGTTTGTGTTAAATAATTGTAAAGGATAATAAAGGGATTTCCAAAGAGAAACCAGCGTTTTCCGCGTTTTAAAGTTAAAAAAAAAATTATGTATTAAACTTTTTGAAATGTAATAAAAAGTTGTGTTTTAAGAGCCACGAAAACTCTGTGATTTGAATTTCTTTGGAAAGAAGACTTTTGTAAGAATAATAGTCTATATTTTGAAATTTATAATAATTTTTAGGTTGGCTGAACTCATTCTCTTAAGAAAGTTACCTTTTTCCAATGCGGAACAACTTTCACCAACAAAAATTACAAGTACTTTCGTAAGAGGCACGAAGATGAATATTTAAATAAATTCTTATTTCAAAATGTCTTCTATTCCAATTTTAAAGAAACTCTTCTAAGGAGCTCAAGAGCAAAGTTATGAAGCTATAAGATAAAGGAGCTTTAAATCCTTAAAAAAACCCCAACTATGGGAGAACTAAAGTCTTCGTTTAGCCTACTAGGCATTCCTCTGGGTTAAGTAGCGATCAAGGTTTTGACCTAAGGAAATAGAAAGTGACTTCTCGTAAAGTCCCAGGGCCTAGATTGGACTGTGTTGTGCTAAAATTACTTTAGGGACGATTCTGATATAAAGCAAAATTAATAAGATCACAAAAATTTAGCTTCAGGGATTGATGAGAGAAGATACGATCTCGAAGGGCTGTGAAGTAAGTTAAAGAGCGAGGACTGAGGAGACTTTCAGGTTGTATGCTTTAAAAAGTGCATCTACTTTAAGAAAAGTAAGCCATATTGTATACCTAGAAGGCAGGATGCTCTTGTGTTCCAAAAAAATAAATAAAATTCTTTTTTTTTAATTAATGCTTGGAAATCTTTTATTATCCATGGTTTTCTTTTATATTATTTATTGTCCAAGTAAATGTTATAGGGCTCCCACTTTCTTAGTGCAGATATAAAAATTCTCGAACTTTTATTGCAAAATAATTCATCATATTAAGCCTTACCATTAAATTTTAACGTAAAAGACTCAGTGTTTTTTTAAAAAAACCAATCAACATTGCCATTCTCTGCTTTAAGTCAGTATTCTATAAAATGTCGCCACTGTTTTTGCATCCTTGAAATGAAAGTCCTTTGCCAAAATATTACTTTAGTTTATGTAACACAAATATACAACGAATCTATTCGGTTAAAAAAAAAACACTTGGGATATCTGTGTGTTGAAGTTCAACTTATTTTATATCTGCCTAAAAACAGTGGACCCTCAATAATACTCACTAAGACGTTTATTGTTACTGAGGGTTGACTTTTTAGTTTTTGGGAGTTTCAACAAGAATTTAATAATGCTGGTGGGCATTTTCATTTAATAAGTTCATTTAAAGCTAATAAAAAAATTAACTAAAATTTAGGAAAATATTGAATACTTTTTTGTAATAAATTCATTTCATAATTTAATTGTTATTATAATTGTTTTTAAAATGAAAATTTTAAATGTTGTTTTTTTGAGATCCTCAGCTAAAAAAGACTGGTCTAAATATGCGTTTTATATATATGTGTGTGTGTGTGTGCGTGTGTGAGTGTGTGAAATAAATAAAGATCTTAATGGGTTCTTTATATGGTTCTACGCATAATATATACACCTTAGTTTACTTAGGCTATTTATAGCATTTTCATTTAGCTGCTTTCTTAACCGACTACAACTTAAACATAATCATTCATTTTCTTAATATTGGAGGACATTCTATTGAAGTTGTCATCGAAGTTAGACACTGGCCTGTAGGATCTTTGCTTGGCTTTAAGGTGTATATTCCAGGCAGCTAAAATGACCACTATGACGGAAAGGCAGCCTATAATGGTGTATAGAAGATTGTTGTGTTGACTGTAGCGCATTAATTCGACAACTTGAGGATAAATTTGATAAGTTGCTGGTGGATCTTGGCGGCTGCAGGGTTCAGGAGTGCTGTTCGTGGTAGTTTCATTTTTACAAGATAAACTAATGTTGGCTGGCGGTGTATTGGTAAAAGAGTTGTCTAATTTTTTAGCAGGTGCTGCGGTTGTAGGCTCAGCAATTGTTACTTTTGTTGTAGTAGATGTAGTAGTGCTTGTGCTAGTGCTGGTGTTGTCGGCTTTTCCAATTTCATTAATGGGTTTTAATTCTATATCCGGCTCCACTTGGTCTTCAGTTTCTGTGTAATCCTCGTTGTTATCGTAATGATGTCCCGATTCTATTTCATTGCTGTCATGTTCCTGTGGCTCAACTTCTTCATCATATTCCTTGTCAGAATTGGGCATATCAAATCCTTTAGGCCAGCACACAGGACAACAGCTATCTTTCAATTGCACTTGCCGATTTTTAGGACAATTTAAGCCCTTGCAAAAAGTAATCATACAATTGATTTCACCATTTATACACTCGCAGTCGTAGCAGCCGTTACGCCAACTTTGACCATGTTCATAGAATGTATTCGAACTTTCGGAATGGCACATGGCTGGTTTCTTTATTCCCTCATCACAGCTCTGATGGCATAAACTGTGCCCTCCATAACATTTGCAACGCTGACAATTGGTCAACCAAGTATTTTCGGTATTGTGTACCTCTGTACAATTGGGTTCTTTCTGACACTCATATTTGCCACAACAATAGCCGGGCATATCAGTGGAGTCAGGTATGAGTTCTACTACTACTTCACCTTCTTTGTGGCAGTCGGGTATGTGACAGAGTTTACAAATGCATTTTTTATTTAAGCAGCACTGAGAGAAAATCTCTTCGGTAATTTCCGTAATGTTGTGCAGGGTTTTAAGCACCTCTTCATCATTATCGACAGCTATCAATGGCTCTGCTATTAACTCGCGAATGCTGCTGTCTGCAGGACATGATAATTCAGATAAAGGAGGACATCTAACGTTGTCGCAGGGATGCGGTATGGGAGGAGAATCTATAACGGCAGGGAAAAATATATTATTATAAATATTTTTTTGTCATCAATATTGTAATAAAATTTTTAATTGAAATAGAATGAAGTATGCGACACGTATTACGTATCAATATTAGATCATAATTTTTCTTTTCTTCTTGAATGAATGCTAGTGTAGTCACACTTCATCTCAAGCCGCAAATACTTCCAATACATAGTTCTTTTTGGTTTAAATAGATCATCTCTATAAAGAAAGCTACACAACAAACCTGATCATCCCTAAATTTTACAAACGTTTCACTGATGATCAGCAAAATATTTGTAAATGGTACGGGGGAAAGTTCACCCCACATACAAAGTATTTATAATTATTCTGTATATTAAAAAGTACAGTAGTAAGACTACAAATTTTATTTATGTATATATTTGTTATATTTATATATTTGTTGGTAAAGAATAAATAACAATGGTAAGACTGTTGTAAGTTAGTGAGGTGTAATTTGAGCTCTTCATTACAAAAAAAAAAAAAAAAAAGTTTTCACAAAATTGTGATACGATGAATCAAAAACAATTCTCGTATTACATTTACAGTGAAGGTTTGTATGAATAGCTGAAATATACATCAACTGACACGACAGAAGTGGACCAAACACAAGGACGCTGATGATGAAAGTGTAGCGGCTTTCGAAAACAGCATGTTGTTCCGTTCTGCTAGTGTTTGTCAGAATGATTTACACATTTGTCTTTGTTGTAATTTGTTCTTTGATAACTATCACATGTAATTTGCCTTATAAAATACGATAAGGTTGCTTTTCTTAAAATTCCTGAAGAAGAGAACCGATGGTGATCGAAATATGGAATAAAAAAATAAAATTTAATAAAACAAAAAAGGAGTTTTATTTAATATATGACCTAGAGCCGGAACAAAAATAAAAACAAAAATTTTATTTATGCTAGCACGTGCATGGATGTATAGAAGGTACCCCGATGCAAAGTAATTATTATTTAGCATATATCTAGAGATATATGCTACCACCACCACCATGTGACGTTTTGTAGTGCTTGAAGTGCTTGCCTACAAAACCAAGTACCCCGGGTTCGTTCCCTGACATAGGATCAAAAAATTTCACCATGAGTTTTCGAGTTTTAAAATTAAGTGGCTTCAACCCCCGTCTAAAAACACCATCCAAGAATCCTCTGACCGCCCCTCTCACCGGAAAAGAGGATAACATCACAACAAAGGTCAGGCTTCCCACCACCCCCTGTAAAAAGAGTAGGAATCAAAGATTAGCAAGGTTCCTCACCACTACACCAAAATACACAGAGGGCGTTGTTTCCCATAGACCTGCTACAGCATACCAATCATCTAATTAGCTGGAATCAACAACCGATTAACGAAACTGATACGAGGCAGAAATAACAATGCGAAAACAACTGCAACAACTCGTGTCAGATGAAGATGCTTTATGGAAGGCGAATGATCCCAACAGGAGTAATGGAGAAAAAAATTTGCTACAATATCGAGAATCTCGAAATTTTATGCAAGTTATTATAGGAAAAAATTAGTATTCAAGCAAAAGCATGGACATGTAGGATGGGTCAAACATGTACTTCCACAAGAAGTCTTTATTACCTTTTGTATATCTGGGGACTACAACATTGAAACATCCAAATTTGACGTCCATTGCTATAGGCATAAGATCAACATTCAGACAAAAGGGGGAGACGGGTAGCTCTTATACATAATAATAATTTATATACAAAAAACTACAATAGTGAGACTCTCTAAATTTTGGCTTCATGGCGTACGAGGAGGGAGACGGGTATTCTTAAACAAAATAGTTCAAAAGCATGTAAATATTCTGGAAATCATATGACAGAACGGGACCTCTCATGTCAGTTACGCATTAATTATTTTATATTTGGGGATCTAAGTCATCAGCATTTGAGGGAGATTAATTTGAAGTTTACCCTATTAGAAAAGCAAGTACGTTATTGTGTTGACTTTAAAAGAAAGCATGTAGCAGGAAAACTCAGTCCTCCAAATAATTCTGTATGAACCTTTAAAATTTCATTTTATTTTACTATGGTGGGTGGAGGGAGGGGTTAGCGAAGCACATTAGGTATGGCTAGAATGTATTGATCTGAAGCAAACTAAATTATTTTCGAAGCAATCATAATCGACTATTTTAAGCAGTTCCATTGTATATTGATGAAATCTATCATCAACTACAAAAAATAGATATGTATTTGTATATAATTTGATTCGTTTGTTGTGGCTTTAGCTGTTTTACAACAATTTTAACCTCGTATAATTATGCAAAAAAAAAAAAAAAAACACACACTATATGAGAATTCTATATTGTATATGATTATAACAAAAAACATAATCATAGACCAACGGGAGTTTTACTGTATAAATGTCGCAAAAAAATTAAACAGACTCACGTTGAGTATATTTGTTTGTCGTGTTGTATGAATAAAAGCATTCTAAGCCTACTAGAAGAACTTGTTCTATAAGAATGGCCATCGTTTATACCATCAAACGTTAATTAAATCGATTCGATTTAAAAATCATATTCAAGGAATAAGAAAATTGTTTAATCCTTTTTAATTTTTTATTTTTTAGAGTTAAAAATATACCTGAAATCGAATTAGAAATAATGATATAAAAAATATCAATGATGCCATAATGTCTTTCTTGAAATTGGTCTATTGAAGTTGGCTCGTTTTGTAAAATAGGTAAAAATATTTATTTAATAGATTTTTTTTATTTTTAATTTTATGAAGACTAGACATCTTTTAATCGCAATTAGATAATTCGATAAAGATGTTTTAGTCTTGGATTATATTTACATTAAAACTACATATAAAAAAGTTTATTTAATTTTTCTATTAAAAAATATTTCCAATTCTTTTTTTATTTTCTTAAAAATTTGTCCCACAAATCTGTCCCCATCGATTCAAATTTAACACTTCAAATCGCTAATTACATTTTTATGACTAGATCTTTCATCAAACGAAAATTTTGTAATTTTTTAACTTTTATCTCAAGCCAACGCACACCAAAGTGCGATCCACTTAAAAAATACTTAATAAAAGATACAAGGGACAAGAGACACGCAGTTGTGATGACTGCCTTTAATTCAAAACAAACAAGAAGTACTTAAGAAAATCCATAATCATAAAAATAGTATACAAGTTACTTCCCAGTTCCCTACAAAAAATTTCTGTCATTTATTCAGCAAGTTGCATGGACTCTTATATTGTGGCAGTCAATCAATCAGTCAGATAATTCTAGCACAAAATTTATTTGGCTAATAGAATTTTTATTACATCGACATTTATGAGACAAAAAGCAGCCAACTAATCAAATCAGCACTCTTCTTCGACGAAATCTATTTGTTTTTATGCATTCCTCTCCACTGTACTTTTCGATTTGTGGCATTCATATTCTTGTTGCTCTCGCTTCCTTTTTTACATTGAAATGAAATTGATTGTACTAAAATGAAGTAAATGACATGAAGTGTGGGAGTGAGAAGTACTTTAATGTTTTAGGTCTTAAGTACGCTTTCAAGCACCATCATTTCTAAGTACTATAGTTCTTAAGGCGTCAGGCAAAGTAATTGTTTTATATTGTCAATTATATTTTTAGTTTCCTCTTGAATGAATTTAAAGTCATGTTATACTTAGAGTTGCCTTCAAGGACAAAACATATCGCGACAGATGGGGAACAAAAGTCTCAAACATCACTGTTAGCGACACTAAAGAAAAGTACTTGCTTTTTTTGTAAATTTGCGGAATTTTAGCCACTCACAGCCAAATAAAACATCTGCTACAGCTGTAATCCTGTTGCACTTATAAAAAACGATAATGAAATTTAGGAGCACATGTAATCTCTGTTTCCAAAACCTTTAAGGATTTCAACACCTTCATCGTTTTCATGTCTATAGTGAGCTAAAGTTTGTTTTCGAAAGCCGTAGAATTCATCACTGGGGGCAATAATAAACTTCTTAGAACTATTTTCTTTTTTTAAGACTCATTATTTTAAAAATTATTACATCTGGCCCAATAACGATAAAATGGTTAAGTCTGATTTTGTAGTTTTACCGTAGATTATTTTGTTCAACATTTAACAATTTATCATGTACAATTTCGTGAGTTGTTATTCCAAATGAAATTGTACTTAAAAAAGACTATCAGATGTGAATTATACTGCAACTTCCTAAAAAATTTGACAAAATTAATAATAATTTGAAGTGGCAAAACAAAATGATGGTCTTAATTCGTTTGGAGCTTAAGTTGACTTAGGACAAATAAAACTTTTGGTATATTAAATATTGCTTGTCTTATCATTTTTAAGTAGATCTTTATCATTTCTTTTTATGTGGATCTTAAATATACATCTCCATATATTAATCTAGTTCGTTTATGATAATTAAATTATCTCTGACTGCATTTGAATGGCGTTTTCTTTTCTATGTAGAAAAAAAGTTAAAAACATTTTAGCCGGAAAAAGAAAACGAGGGTATTTGGTGTTTTTAAATTAGCGCAAATTTGTGCAACTATTTAAAGGGAATTAAGATTTTTACACTACAGCGATAAATAATTTTTTTATAAATTGATCAACAAAATGTACATTTTTTTTCAGAAACAACCCGTAAGTTGTATAATCATGAGAGAATTTAAGCATCGGAAATTGATTTTAAAATCGATCCCTGGTCGTCCTTGATAATATTGAACGAACAACTTCCTTAATCAGATTAAAGTTCGCTATTTTCCATTTCTTTATTAGAACTAAAAATATTTTCTTTATACTGAACGAACAGCGAAGTTAAGGACCTTTGAAAAAATATAATATTTGGTTTTAGAAGCCTTTCCACTTTACCAAATTGAAGGAAAATTTAAGAATTTTCAGCAAGTGTGAATAAAAACAAAAATAACAACAGCCATTCCACCAAATTTAAATTCTCTTTTCTCAGCCCACTTTCATTTGCGTACCGTCATTCCAGTCTTATTCAAGTATAAGCAATAATGCTCATTAGCATTTTATGGCGTTTGGTGAAAATTCCAATGATAATGACCAATGGGTAAATGAATTGTATATTTCTACAACGATTTTTTTTTTTTTGAAGGCAAAAGCATTCCCAACTATATCTAAAGGCTCAGAGCCAGGCAGGCGCTACTTTGGCAATTTGATTACAATCTAAATACGAAAGCAGTGGGATGGAGATAACTGGGAAACAAAGCACAAGATGGCCATCAACATAAGCAACAACAACAATATACATTTGAAGTCTTAGAAAAACATTAGCTGGCTATAAAGTCGAGTGTATTCATCTATCAGTCATTCAGTTTATTAGTCTGTCAGCCATATCGTCAATCAAATTCTTAGTGGATGTTTTGGGCAAGCGATTCTTATACATTTCATTGCTATTTGAGGCATACGACGATGATGAGAGGAAGATAATGTCGATTAAGATGGGAAAGCTGGACATGATTACTATAACGAGCAAAATTAAAGTACGTGGCGTGAATGTGTTTGACGTAGCTGAAATATATACAGGGGAATGATTTGTTTGAAATTTCACTAAATTCAACAAATTCCTTCAACAAACACTCTTTTTTGTCCAAGTCTATTTGTACAACAAGTTTTCGTTAACATAATAAAGATATTTTCCAAAAACAACATAATTTTCGATTAAACAAAATACAAACAAGACTAACATCCTGCCGGAATCAATATTCCGTAACAATAATTCTCATTTGTTTCTTCTTACTTGCATTAAGATGTTTTTAGCAGGAAATGGTAAATAAAATGTGTAATTTATGTCCACAGTAATTTCTTTTCATAATGTTTCAATCTGACACTTTTCAGGATACAATCTCTTAGGAATTGACCTTATCGCGAATGTTTTCATTTTATTGTGTTGAGGTGCACAGAAATTTATCAGAAACTTTCTGCTTGATTGAGTTGTAGCAACTGAAATCGTTTAAGGAAGAAAGCAGGACATTAAATGGTTTGCCAGCAAGTGCTAATTGCCGTTGAAAGTCCAAGGCGGTCGTTTTGTTTTGTTTACATCCGATAAGGGTTGCGAATAACAATAGCAAGTTGTGAAAAATTAAACTTTATTAGATCGAATTCGAGTCCCGATTAGAAACAATTCTATAAAAACAACCCAGCGCCTTACTTTTGATGAATACAGAATTAAATCCTACAACTCGTGCGAAACACATTGTATTTAATTTTAGCATCGTTCCTCCCTTATTGAAAAACTCTTTGCTCATTTCTTTAAATTTTTAAGTGCTTAAATTCTAAGTGGTTAAAGCATCGTTTCAGGCAGGCAACACATCCTAATGATGCTAGAGATACCAGGGGATATTAATCAGTCTTCTAAATAAATAGTTTTGAGAATTTAAAACAATACAAGTTTCTCACAAGTAACATGCTCGTATTAGCAAAATGGACTAAAATTTTTTTGTTTGTGTGAAGATAAATTCGTTAATTAAATATGCCCCACCTCTGGTAAATGCATTCCACACCACTATTGCAAAAATTAAATTTTAAAAATTTATTTTGAAATGTGTTTTGACTGAAGAGTACAATTGATTTGATTAGCGCCAATCATATGGAGGCATATAGTCAAGAAATGTGTAGGACTTGCTACACATTTTCTGAAAGCTTGAAGGCAGACCGTTTCAAAAGTGTCACTAATATGTTCAGTTGTTTCCAAGGGAAGAAAGTATGGCAGTTTGCTTTGGGGGATTAATTCACTTCTATGTTGAGGTCATAACGGTTAACTCTCAAGAACTATTAAAAGTGCTTTACTGCTTTTCTCATGAGAGGTCCTGCAATTAGTGAAAAAGCTTTAAGAGAGTAGAGCTTAACGATGTATAGCAAACATTCGACTTTGTCGCAGGGAATACTGTCGAAGGCGTGGATTGATGGTGCAACATAGAAAATAAGAATTGTGAGCCCTTTGGAATAGACCTACATGGGGTGGCGATATAACATGTGAAAGCTTGAAGGAAGTAGAACTCAAATATGTTTTCAGAATGGCTGACTTCCAAAACGTATCAATACAAAGTTTGTATACAGTTTTGCTACTGTGTTCAAACAATGTACATATGCAAAGTTACAACACAATGCAACCATGTGCTTTGTTTATTTCAACAATATGAAATGTTGGTGATGCTATGCATCATATAAAAATTTCTGTTTTGTTATGAAACAAGAAAAAATGAACAGCAAAGAATTTAAAATTTTACTAGATAATTTCTTGAATTTATCAGAGAGTTCCGATGGAAACTCTGTACAACATTCTATTCAAAAATCGCAAAAATCGGGTTCATTTCGCAACCTTGTTATGAGGAGCAATTTTTTTTGCTCATGATTCCATTTTTTTTTTCGCTAAAATATGTTAAAAAACAATTATTTGCTGTTTATATATATTAATTATTAAAAACAAATTAACTTACTTTTGTGAGTCGGTCATTATTTTTGTTTTTAATTTTTTTTCTCTGCAAACGCTTTGGTGGGGTTGTTTTTTATGACTAAACAAACGAATACCAAACAATGCATCAACTAAAAAAGTAATGCCTGCTTGCTTTTTTACTGCGTTAAAAATACTCATTGGCGACGTTTTGAAATCGTATACATTGTAAATATTTTGTACTGCGGCGTTATGAAACATTGTACTTTGTTCGAATACAAAGCAATTGACCTTTTGGAAGTCAGCCAATATTTGACTGTTGCTCAGGAAATATTTTAAAGAAGTTGGAATATGGGTACAAGGTGAGTGGCACATAGAAAATGCAAAATTAAAAACTTTGAATAAACCTTCTTAGGGTTGCGAAGTACAATATGAGAGCTCTAAAAGAGAAGAATTTAAAAGTAGATAGATTTGTTTGTTTCCAAGAAAACTTACTAAAATGGATGAAATGAGGTGGAACAAAGGAACACAGTTTGAAGCAGTGAACAGTAGCTATGCGACTTCCTTCTAGTGTTTAAATTTCACTTCAGGTCATTGTTTGTTATGAAGACCGCAGAATCTTAGATGACTCATAAGCCAGCATTTTACTCTCTGCTGATGATTACCTCTCTTTCGAAATATTTTGAAAATAAGGCCGTGCTTGATTTAGTAAAATTTATTAGTCGTGCTGGCCTTTGGAAATGGTCGAATGTATTCTTAGTGCTTATTTTTACTCGTATGCAACATTTACTTTTATGTGTCCAGATGTTTACTTCCTTCAGTGTAAATATCTACCGCCAATTTTGTAGCGAAATTTAAATCTTTTGAAATATTTATAATTTAATTTAATCTACTTAATTCAGCTACCAAATGGTTTTACAATCTCTTTTTGAACTGCGTAGTAAAAACCTTTTCTATACTCTAGAAATCAATTTGGTTATTGACTGTTTTCATAAAATATATTTGTATTTGTACGAAGATAAGTTACTTGTTACATTTTTACTATAAACTCATTAGACTAAAAATTTTGTTTTTCATGAATTTAAAATATAACAAGTTTAATATTATTACTCTACTTAGAAATTGCGCTGTTTTATATTTTTTCTTGTTGTTTGTATTTATTTCTTCTTTAAGCCATAATAACAATTACCAGTCAAGATATAATAAGTGAATGCTTTTTTATTGTTATTTTAAACAACAACAAAAATTACAAATACTGGAAATAGATGAAGAGGAAACAACAAATAAAACAAAAAAAATTCTATGAAACGATTTGGGCCAAGTCAACCCAGGCTAAGACTGGCAGTGAAGCAATCAACATTGAGTCGATTAAAACAGAAAGCAAAATAAGAACACGAGTTGAGTTTATTTCAATGGACCATTTTCTAGAACACGCCATGGGAGTTATAAGATTATTTAAATACAAATTCTAAGTTTTCTTTTTGTTTTATAGCCATTTAAAATTTAAGTGTCTTCTATATACAAATTTGACTTGTATCAGCAACAGCAGTAACGAAATGCAGAGAGAAAGGAAAGTGGGAGCTTGAGGAACGCCACACAGCAAGTGCCTTCAAACTCATCATGTACGAAATGCATTTGATTTGCCTTAAGGTCATGTTGAAATTACAAACAAAAACCAAAAAATTGGAAAAACTATTTTCCTTAAAAAATGTTGTTGAGTAAAGTTTCATCTGTAATAGTGTTTGTGTATTTTCTAAACACTGATTGAGAAAAAAATTTCATAATTTTTATTTGTTTAAAAACTTTTCTACGACTTTTGTAACTTTATTTTTTTCCTTGCACGATTGCAAGTCCTGCTGTCAAACCCATTTTAAATGTTGGGGAATGCCAAGTTTAATATATTTAAATACATTAAATGTAAATCTTGATATCCTTTAGCCGATTAATTTCAAATGCTAGACATGATAAAAATAAGATCAAAGAATCGTTTAGGTTTTCAGGGTTGCTCAAAACGAAAAATTCGCGGCAACCTTAGAGGGCCATGAGACCCATTACATTCGTAATAACAATCATACGACATATTCTGGAATACGTGCTCTTGAAAACTGATAAGACTTGAAAACAGCAAAGAAACAATTAACTACATGTCTAAGCGTACGTTCCGAAACAGTCATATAAAAAGTACTGGGGCTGACACTTCCTGCCTCCATCGAAGCAGTTCCTCCATTGGGCAGTGGAAGCGAATGCTAAGCGTTGCGACATACGGCCGATCGTACAGTATCCCGCAGTGTATGAGTAAAAGACTATGAAAGATCATATATGAAGTAAGTGTGGATAACTTGAGTTCTTTTTCTTTTCAATTCCCATTTTTTCAAGTCGTTTGACAAATCAAGCAAGAAAATACAGATATCAGGTTGTGGATTCAATAGGCCCAAGGAAGAGTTTTCAGCCAAAAAGTATATTATGATAGATCATGAAGACTGAAATAGGAGTGAAACAAATAAAAACAATGTTTTGGAAGTACTTGTACACTTCTAAATACCCTAAATTTCTTACATCAAGTTCTTCAATATTTTATATATGCAGTGCTGCAAAAAATTTTTATGCTGCACAGAAAATTCTTTTCTGATGTACAACTGGTATTAAATCCACTTTGAGTCTTTATTCTATTTACTCCAATCCTTAAATAGATACTGACATACAAGTATAGAACTTATAATGGTATCTATGTTAAGTTTTGTTAAGTTGAACAGGCCGTTAGTTATTCTTGAGGTATGAACTAGACCGCTTGGGTCCTCATTGGTCTCTTTGTATTAACCAAGGAGAAGAAATATAGAAAAGGCAGAATAAAATTCCTCTAGTGTACATTCCTTCGTTTGATTCAGTTTTAGTCACCCTGATAAAAGCCAGATAAAAGATTTTATTTCCTTGATATTGCAGTCCAGTATTTCTGCTAGATTTTGCAGCAAAGGGCTGCTTATAGAAGTTGGTGTTATCTCAGAGAGAACAGCACAATGACAAAGGAGATGCGCAGTAGCGTCCACTTCCCCTTCGTTCTAACTGCTTCTACAGAAGTCGTTAAAAGCAACGAGTACGATCTCTTGGCATGGACACCTATATAGCAGCTCCTAGTCAAAATCGCTACAAGTTAGCTAATCCCGAAGGGGCTCTTGTACTTATATCGGGGCCAGGCAAAACTGGAGAACTAGAAAATGACCTCGCTGGACTACCTGTTCTGCACGATATCAAGAAATTCCCACTGAGTACCCGCTTAACCAAAACAAAATCTCCCATTTCTATCTCATTTCCCAATACAAAGTTGCCCTCGCGTAGGTTAAGCGAGGCTTTTAATCATTGCGTCCTTGCTTTCTGCTCCTTTGACTGACCTGCACACTAATCCTCACACGCTTAGCTGTAGTATTTTTTGCGACAGGAAATCTTGGCACTTACGCTCTTCAGATTTTCAACAATATTGAATATTCTTAAATATTGGGAATTAGTTTTTAAGGTCCAATGGGCTTTGAGTAAAGTTTTTTAAATCCATTTTGTACTACTTTCACTTCTCGCTCCGGATACTGTTTCTCTTTAAGACGCATTTTGTGATAGTGATTATCAACACCCCGATGTTACGGCATCTCGGATAATGGAAGTGTTACTATTGCTTCGGGTAATTGCCAGTGCTATTAATCGTGTGTGAAAGAAAACTTAAGTCTATTGGCAAAAAAGTTGATTTTTTTAGGAGTTATAAGCTTGCGGTCCACATTAAGTGTCTCTGCCGTTGCACTTAATAACTCCTTAAATCGCCGAGAGATCAGCGAGTACACTATCTCTCCTATCAAAGCGGGATCAATTGGTTCTACATTCTTTATATTTTCTTTATGAGAGCAGCCACGTAAACCAAATAACCAACATTATTTCTGCACTTGGGCTGGCACTTATTCATGGTCATGCACAAAAACAGCCAAGTGCATAAATTTGATTTATGGTTCTAATTCATTTCATATTCAGAACCCAAATCAAAGGCACATATTGCATTTACATAAGTTTTTCAAAGTTATTTCCTCTAGTAATACTCTCCTTTTTGCCATTTTAATAGTCACTTTAAACAAATAAGTTTTCCTTTTATTTGGAAAATTTTTTGTGGTTAGAAAATGTACAAAGTTTTGCTTTTAGCAATTAATTAAATTGCTTTTTGGGAAAAGTACTCCACCAGGCTTTCAAATAAAAGCAGCAACGCTTTTACTTTTGCCAATCAAAAGAAATTTAAGTGTTGCCATTAATTTTTGTTTGTTTGTTTTAAAATCGTAAGAAAATATTTGTAAGGAAAATGTTTTACTTAAATATGTTTGTACTTGCTAATAATTGCGGTTTTTAAATGGGCCACAAGCAGTTTGAGAAACTAATTTTAAGTTTCAAAATGAAGCTATAAAAATCAAAATGTACAAGTGGAATATAAGGACATCTAATGAAAAGATTAATAAATGAGAGATGGAGGCAAAGAATTGAGGTTTGACCTTACACTTCTAAACAAAGTTTTTTGAAATAGGTCAACCGTGCACTGCCAGTAACAGCAGCTTTAAGCAAAATTTGCTTTCGTTCATCAAACACAGTTGCTTAGATTGATGTAGTATAATTCTGTAACTAAATAGAATTAAAAAAATTAATATATAATTCTAATATCTCTCAAATAACCTGAAAGCTGTGCACTTATTACCTTTCATGTGAGTTTCTTCTATGGACGGAACGAACTTGGGCTTATAAGGGAACGAAAGGAAACTAAGGAGAATGAATCTTTAAAAGGACTTATCTGATGTACTCTTAAATCGCATCCATTTACATACATTTACTATATTTTTAGTCTGTATATTCATCGATTCTCGTTTTCCTAGAAGGCTTTTGGTTGGCATGAAACAATTCTTTTATTCCTTGGGATATTCATTTATTGGATTCTTCATCCTTTTTCGTAAAATCATAAATTTCATGAGAACAACAATGATACTCAAACCAGACATTTCAAAATTCCTGAGAGAAGATATTGTAAAATTAAATTCAGTGTTATTTTGAATGGAATTCATTTGGGTATACTAAGACCTGTCTGTCTGTTTAAAACTACCTGTGCTGCACCGAAATCCAATATAAAAATATTTGGACAATAAATCAAGAATATCCAGGTCACAAATTTTTAGATATAAAAAAGGTATTAAGCTGAGTTCCTAAAATAAAATAACGCCTTAATTTTTAACGTAATTCATGTTTGGCATCCAAGTTTGCAGATGCGGCCAAAAACCACTGTGCGTTGACATTTATTATGTAGATAATGGCTTTTTGAAAAGCTATGGAGTGATACACACCTCATTAGTGTAGAATTATTTATACTACTTATTTAATAGATTTTCAGTCTGCGATTGATGTCACATTTTCAGATCACCAGACTTCCTTCCTAAAGTGATACGTTAACCATAACAATCCACGAATCTCGCAAGTCTTGAAAGGTAACATTGAAGAAGAAATCGGCTCTTTGGAGCCACAAGTTTTGCGAGCAATAATTCAAAATGCCGTAAAACAACCGCCATTATGCGTCAACTTGGGAGTTGGGCATTTGAGCGATATTATTTTTTACAATTATTGTCCTGAATTTTAAAATCTGAAGTAAACTTGTAGTACAGGCATCATCCCTCCATCTCCATGAAGATTTTAAGTCTGTTTGCACAATGTATGATATACACTTCAGTCAGGCTCACTAGAGATCTGCTTGTATCGCGTGCTTGTTGGTATTTATATACTAAATGGCCTGTGCATGACTCCAGGGCTAACCAACTAACACTCTTGGCATGAAAATATAAATAATTGTTAAGTTAAAGTTAAAGTTCATACTTTCAATAGGAACAAAAACTCAGTTTTATTTCATGCCTTTACCTTGAGAACAGGCGAAATTTGTCACAATTGTGTGTCTTAGAAGCGGAGCTTTGAAAATTACTGGACATTTCAGTTACTTAAAATAGTGAAAGAGAAAATTTGGTTTTTTTGTCATCAACTTTTCAGCTTCAACATTATCCAAATTGGGATACCGATTGAACCTGAGTTCAATAATTGCCATTACACAAGTAAACAATTCTCTCTGTACCTCGTAAGAACTTATATTAGTGTCTTTATATCCTTAACAAATTATGTACACTACAACAGACTAAATATCTAATACCCCCCGAATCTCAAAAACAAAAGATAAAAAAGATTAAATCAATTTAAAAATTACAGACCTTCCTTAGCAAATGAAATATTCTTCTTTTGAATTTGTCCAAAAAAACTATTAAATATTTTGTTTAAAATAGCTTTTTTGAATAGTATTCCACGTACAGAATTAGTTAAAGGTGTTTATTGTTCTATTTAATTAGAAACTTAAGTCAGTATAAAAAAAACTCCACCCAAATCCAAAACTCTATTTTATTTCACAGCTGCATTGAAATGTCGAAAAATAAAATAAAACAAAAAGAAGATAATTCCATTAGATGTTAAAGAACATCGCGCAAGCATCTAAGTGTGTACAGAAATTTCTAATTGTTTTTCCTCAAAGAACACTTATAATGAAGCAAGAAGCATCTTTTTGATGCTGAAGTTGCAGCTGAATATAGACAATAAGTGAAGCAAAAAAGTTTTGCTAAATTAAGTTTGTGGCAGGTTTTCTTTTTAGTTTTTATTTAAACACCGAAAATAATATAATAGACTTTCTTAAAGATGATAAATGATTTTTAATTGGGGCAATAAAACAACCATTGTTTTGTAATAGAAAAAATACAATTAATTTAAATTAAAGTGAGTAAATAAATATTGCACACAAAAGGAAAAATATGTATATGAACTTATAGAATAATAAAAATTATTATGGCCATAAGAAAGAATTTTAATATTTTATTTAATATTTTCTATATTCTATAGGGTTATTCACATCGGCCTTGTTAATTCGTTAGTCGTTATTCGATAGTTTTTTACGTGTATTTTGTTTTTGTAAAATTAACAAATTATCGAACTGCCGAGTAACAAAGTACCAGTCTGGCAAACTTGGTAATTTTCTTGTTACTCGGTAACAAAGAATTTTCAATTAAATTTTTTACTATTTTTGTTTTTGCACTTTCTCGAGGCATTTTTGCTTTTTAATAAATTTAAATCATCTGTTTTGTAGCAAAAGCTACCGCACTACTGAGATAGAACAAAAAGTGTGTTCACAGTAAAGTGTTTTAACAAATTACCAACTAACAAATTACCGGATTAACAGACTCGGTGTGAATTCCCCTTATATTAAAAAGATAACGAACTTGGCATAATGCGATTAAAGTTTTTAAAGTTTTAACTTTCACTTCAAACATGTAGGAATGTTAATTTTTGACACATGAATATGTTGCAGTAATTAGCGATTTGATCACTTTGATATTAATCATAGATGCCACATAGATTAGGAAAATATGGTCAAATTGTGGACATAGAAATCGTCAAAATGATTCATCGAAATTGCCAAAAAAAAAAAAATCATCACGAAAAATATGGAAAATATCGGGTCTTACAATAAGGGTTTATAAATTCTGACAGATAATAACGGCCAAACCGAAGCTTCATCTGTCAAATAAACTTAATTAGTTTTGCAAAATTATCTCGTGTGGATACACCATTCAATAATAAAAAATAGGTGTTCTTTTCCGGCATATTTCCACGCTCTTCACCAATTCTACAGTCGCTATTTCTGGATGAATGGGTACCTTAATAAACATAATTGTCGAATGACGCCAATCTACATGGTATCCAAAAGTGTCCAATGCATCCAGAAAAATTCACTGCTTGGTGTGAGTTTTAAGCTGTCGGCGACATCAGTCAAGGACGAGCACTGTAGATTGATGAATTGGATGATTATTGGCCTGAATTGGATGATATGGACACTAATTGTATGTGGCTTCAGTACGATATCGCTACGTGCCACAAAGCTCATGCCGCAAGATTTGAGGCCATGCGATTTGAGGATACGATCATTTCATGTAGAAGTGATGTAAACTTGTGGGGTTTTTTGAAGTAGCGGGTATATACAAATAAGTCACAAACCACATCGGCTCAAACCTAACGTGGCCTATGCCATCACTCAAATTCAGCCCGGCTTATGAGCCATACTCATGGATAATTGGACATTTCTGATATGCGCCAGAGAGTGATGCCACGGTTGACACTTGCCTAATGTTATATTTTATACATCTTGCAAATAATAGGCCTTTTAATTAGACAAAAGTCAATGATATCTGACATACTCTTTGTTTTATTTATATAAAATTATTAAATTTTTCTTAAGCAAAACGTAACAAAGCAATTACGTTGTAATAACAAAGATTTTTAATAGTTAAAGCAGTAGATAAAAATCAGACATTCAACAAGAAGCATTTGAGGTCTTTAACACTTTTACATGGACAAAGAATGAAACAATTAAATCAAACACTTAATATTTAAATTTATTACTTTGTGAAGGTTTAATAAATGAATTGAAGCGGAAGTTACCCGTAAGCATTCCCAACCTTTTCGTAAGCTACTGTTCACGAATTTTTTACCAGAGAATGAAACTTTTTAAGAATGAATTTTAATATTGAAAAAATGGTTAAAAACTTGGATAATAAAAGTGAACGAGCAAAAACGTGTTCATATCACTTCCATCCAAAATAATGACCAATAAATATTGTAACACAATGAAGTCAAACACCTCGTCATTCGCCTTGATCGTCGCTTAACATGGAGATCGCACATAGACGCTAAATTGATACAAATGAAATTAAAGGCTGCTCCAACTAATTGGCTTGTGAGTAGAAATTTAACAAACTTATTCTATACAACGCGATCCTAAAACCAATATGGTGCTATGGAATTCAGTTGTGGGGCGAAGCCTCAGCATCTAATATAGAAAAAAATAAAATCCTGCATATGAATACAGATGCCCCCTGGTATATTAAAAATTCGCGCATTCATCAAGATCTAGATGTTCCTTTGGTTAAAACAATGGTTTCAAAACACGTGCCAGCATATACATATAAAGAAACTAGAGTATCATCTAAACCTCCTAGTCTGCAACATTCTACATTACAGAGGCCACACTCTGTTGAGAAGGAGGGACACTCTTGCTCTTAGGCGAACACGAGAGATGAGAAGACAACACAGAAGATCCCGGAGGAAATTGTTGCTCCCAACTGGTTATGTATTGATAATTCTTTGTAGATAAGGATTCATCAGTGAACTTTAACCGGTATGTGTAAACACAAGACTTTGAATTAATGATTACAAATCGATTGATTTGGTCACCACCAACGAAATAACGACACACGAACATCTATTACTGCAACAAATAGTTAAAAGCTAAGCGAATAAAATAATAGAATAAAAGTTTGGCAAGTTTTGAAATATTCTACTTAAGTTTTAATTTCTGAATATGTATGTAAAAAACTAAACATAGTTTAAAGATATTCATTAAAATTGTGATTTGAATTCAATCATTTGCCATCTTGAGATTGACACAAAGACTGTTGCTTGTTAAATTGTCAAATAGTGCACGGTGAACAACATTATTTCAAAGGACATTTTTTATGAAAGGATTTCTAAATTTTGTAATGTTTAAATTAATTTGACTAAATACTCTTTCTACATTTATGAAGAAAAACCAAATTTTATTGTAATAACAGACCAGAATCTTATTTTTTATGTTCTTTTCCGAAAATTTAAAAGTTTTATAATTTTGCCTAAGATTGTCTCAATTCGGAGTTTTCAACAAAATGGCACAATTCTTAATAATGTCAGAAGGAAATATTGCTTTTAGTCATACAATTTTATATAAATTTTGTCTTTCATTGGTCTATGAAATTTTTTTCATTATAACCCATTTTAGCTAAATTGGACCAAGTAGTCCATTATTATTTACAAGGATGAGTAAAAAAATGAAACTGTTCTTCAATTTTAATATATATAAAAATCGTAAAATTTAGAAGCAAAATCGTCAAATACCCAATGTGCCATTTTTGATTCCAAAAATCGTCAAACTGACAATAAATCATCAAATATATCAACTATGATACTAATTGACACTTATTGCTTTAATTAATGTAGGACATGACATAAGGAATATCGCGACACTCAGTTGAAATTTAATGGAGTGCAAATTCAGCATAATTTTTGTCGCTTCTAATAAAAAATTTATCCGATACTTAAGAAAATTCCATAATGCATTAAACACATTCGAGACAGCAGGCTACCGACTACAACCTGTCAAAAATAGAATACATGTGTGTATATGAAAATGATTATTTTCACAACTGCACGGCTACACGACTGCAGGTTGTTGTCCATGCTACTTTTGTCGTGTAGTCAAATTAAACTAATTTCTATTTTTGTTGGCTACAAAACAAAAACAGTGTTGACAATATAACGAAATATGTAAAGCAAATTACCGATTAGAAATATTTATTATTGCAAAATAAAAAAGAAAATTCCAAACTTTATATGTTATAATATATATGCATCACAAATTTTTAAATAAATTAATTTATTTGTTTTATTGTGCTGTTTTCCTTATTTGGCCAATTTAGGTGTGATTTGCGTTAGAGTCTTGTTTTTTCAGCAAATCAGGCCTGATGTGTTTTTATGACAATAAATTTCAAAAGTTATGTATTTCATATTTTCCCGACGTTTCGTGAATTTTTTGTTCACTTTATCCAGGGAGTCGTCTATTTTATTAAAGTATTAAAAAGATCAAGATTTTAAAATTTTTTACATAAATTTTTTATAATTTGTTTTATTGTTATATATCATATTGACTTTAGCCAAAAATACCAACATTGTTGAAGATTAAAAAAATCACAGTTAATAGCCCTTTTAACATAAAAATTAATTAGTAAAATTTATCAAAGATGTAAGGAAAAGGAAACTGTCCTCAACAAGAACTTTAAAAAATTAAAAGCGCTAAATATGCACCACTGTAATATACATAAATGAATTGTTGCAACAGCTGTTTACAATGTAGTTGTCGTTTTCAAAATAATTAAGTAGCTGACTACATGGCGATATTTGTAGACAACGACATTTGCAGTCGGTGTTCGTGTGGCCTGCTGGTGTCTATGTGTTTATAGCACAACTTCTAAAAAATTTTATTTATTTGGTTAAAAATTTTAATTAGTTCCCATAGGAAATTTAAAGATTTTTAAAACTTTATTTCTTTTGAAATTTTCCAAATGTTTAAAAAAAGTCCTATTTTGGCAGAAACATTGAAGTGAATAATAGTACAATTCGACTACTGAAAAGGGTAAAAGCCGGCCAGTAGTAATAATCAGGAATGTCAGATTTCCATTGCGAAAAGTCGCCAACATTTTTTTTGGGACTTTTTATAAAAATATATGGCCAAATTGCCAGAAAAATATTCCTTGCTTATGTTTTTTATAAAATATATTTAATATTATTCAAAAAATTCATTAAATAGAAAGCAACATAAATATTTAGAAAAGAATATAATGTGCAAGTACTTTGCCAGTACGGACTTTTATAAGTATTCATATATTTATTTCAAATAAAAATGTATGAGTGTATAAACCTCAGTCATTTCATTTTTACTGTATTAAATGAAATTAAATTTTTCGGCTGAAACGTATTGCTAAAAATTGTATTTATGTTCATATAATTAATTATTCTAATTAAGGCATCTTACAATTTACGATTCAAAATACTCTTTCTCCGCTACTGGTAATAATCAAAATTTTAAGAGCGGCCAAAACTAATTTTTTTTTTTAATGCAGTACCCGACCCATCGCTGCATTTTTTTTTAAATAAATTTGTTTAATTATATTATTTTTTGTAGATTTTTTTTCTTTTTTGACAAATATTAACTGCGAAGCTACATGGCTTGTTTGCAGAAACACAAAGAATCTTTGGCATTGAGCCTGCGACCTCGTTTTCTAGCTTCTAGTCTACGAAGGCATCACATGGCCAAAAACCAGGTTAATTTGTTGGTGTTTCGTCTTTGAAATAGTCTTTTTAATTAATGTAGTACAACTTTGATAATAAAAGCTAAAATCCACCCACCGATACTTATGTGTCCTTGAAACCATTTCAACGTATCTTGATTTATAAAAATATTTTCTCGAGTTCTTTTGTCGAAAATTCTTTATAGATTTGAAACAGTTTCCTACTCTCTGATATGTGTGTGAAGATAAATTTGAATTTAACTAGTACAGACAAAAACCATGTTTTTTAGTAATGACAAATTCGCAGTTAACAGAGCTATGTTAACCAGTTAACCGAAATCCCAAAATGGACTAGGTACATTTAAAAGGCGATATAGAAATGGTGGTCCAGGGAGGAATATAATAGTGGGACATCTGAAATAATCTTGGAAGCTTTGGTAAATTGCACAAAATTAAGGCAAAATTTTAACTCAAATAGAAGATAATAACGCTTTACAACTTTAAATTAAGAAAGCTGTTGGCGAACAAACTGTTCTCGAAGTTAATAACTTTTAATAAAGTAAAACATTTTTATTTTACAACTCGATCCTCCCTCGTATATAAAAAAATTTGCCATTCGGCTGGGCAACGTGCATTATGAAACTTGTGCGTCATTCAAACCCACTAGACCACAACATTCTAAGCTGTAGAGACAACATTCGCCCTAGATGGAGGGACATTCTCGCTCTCGAGAAATTTAAAAGGAACTACAGCAGAAACTGAATTTCTTATGTAGCATTGGTTGGACTTAAATAATCTATAACTTTGGGCTTAAGGTTTGATAACTTGAATTTATATCAAACATTCAGTATATCAAAGGACACGAATTTTCCTGCAATTGAAATTAGTGAGTGATATTTCAAAATTAATTTCATTTTAAAACTGAAATCTTTCATTATTTGTATTTATTTTTTTAGAAACATGCGTTAGAAGTTTTTCCTGCACATATTTAACTTGCACTATAGTTTTCCGTAAAATTTTGAAAATAAAAACTTTTTCAATTGAAATTAGTTTGCCCTTAAACCCTATTCCAAACTATTTTTACCAGTAACATGAATTTCTGTGACTAGTTATGCTTGACAAAACTTATTTTAAACTTTCACTGCATATTGTTTTTTACTTAGATTTTTGTTTGAAATGTTTATTTAAAGTCAATCTTGCAACCCTCAGTTTTACAAATTGTTTTTAAGGACAAGAACTGCTTGTAAATATTTACGCAGAAACCTTTACTTCTTTTGAACTTTTTGGTCAGAAGAAGATTTTCGTAGTATAAAAATGGGAAAAGCAATATGAAATTGTATTCTTAAGCAATTTTAATTAATAAAGTTTTTAATCTCCATGTTGGTGCTTCCTTTGCTACCAGCAACAAAAAATGAACTTCAATATTTAAAAATTTTTCAACGTTATTTTCTTCTTTTATATGTATGTGTGTATGCATATTCGTATATCCCTTCCCTGTAGCATCTTACAGTTTTATTGCTTTTATAACTTTATTTGCAAGTTGTTCGTAAAAACTGACACTTGAGACAGTGTTTACTTGATACGGGTAGTATACGGCTTTTGCAGTTGTAGTTACACTATGAAAGGGTTAATGTCCTACAAGAAATTGCCGGAAATTAGACAAGTTTAGCCAACGCGCTCGGGTGACCACTTTTTCTTACCTTTTCAATGAACTAACTAGTTCTTTTTCGATCTGGTGACTGAACAATGTTGAATTCTTGAGAAGCAACTTTTCATATTCACAAAAAATAAATTTTAATTTTGTTAATCAGTCCGACGTGTGGCTACGGCTAATCGATATACATAGAAAAGTTTGGTAACGTGAGGGATAAACGGAAAAGTTTTCAAGATCATAAAAATTACAATTAGGGACTATGCATCCGCCAAGCAAAAAGATTTCCATTATTAATGTGATAAAATAAGCCTTTAAAAAATATTTGCGCAACCCTTACAAAAATTAAACTGTCCAAGCTTATCCTGTTACAAACCACTTCCCGTATTTAATATATATATCACACATTGTAGCACATTTCAAACAACATGATAAAAAATATTTTATATAAACTTGTAACCCATATGAAGAAGTTTATATTTTCACCAGAGAATACTTGAATATAAACATCCATCACAGGGCATTTTTCCGAAAACTAAATTACATTTTTTCAAAATCATTATGAAGAAGGATCAAAGTGTTGAAAGCGATAAACTCGCATAAAATATTGTCATAAGATTTCTCAAGTTCAGTTTTTATATTCTTAAATGTGCTTAATTTAAAATGTAAACATTGTGGCAAATTATTTATATACTTTGTGCAGCAATAAAATATAATATGGAACATCATGAGAGGTTTCTGATGGGACAGGTATAAAAATGGGCATTAAAGTGTTTGTTAAAGACAAAGAAGTATATATAATCGCAGTTTGTTTTACCTGAGAGTGAGGATGATTGTAAAATAAATAATATTTACTAAAATGAATTTCAATATTCTTATGGCAACGTGAAATTTAAGCATAAGTTTGTAAAAGACTTAGAATGATGAATGAATGCTTTCATGTAACGGTCTTGTCACTCGTAGCTGGCAATCAGGAGTGTACGAGTCCCATTAGATTATTTTTTTAAATTAAAATTAAGCCACTTATCTCGGTTTATTAGCAGTGAGATTTTAACACTTGGAACGCAACATGCCACCTACATGCCGCACGGCCGAAATCATATTCAAATATTAACATTTATTTTATTAAAATTCAACACTGAAGACAATTAAAAAATCACCCTTTACCTGTCATAAGCATTATGTTACTCCATATGCGCGTAACCACCTCTTCAATGGAGTTTCCAAAATCTTGTTAATAACAATAATTAAATTTTAATGTGTAGGGTAAAATAAATCAGATACATTTATCATGAACAAACTGCTAAATAGCTTCAGTTCCCAAACACATTCCATTTCGTTATTTGAGCTTTAAAAGCCAGTTTACAATTTTCAATAAACGCGTCTTGTTATCTAGCCCTGACCATAGCATATCCATTTCATTAACAAACGCCATATGAACGTTCCACCAGCCAAGCATAAATCCACTTTAAACATTGTCATTTTAGATTTTTCAACTCATTTGTTTAGGAAAAAAAACAAACTTTTTCTGTTTGTTGTTGCTGTACAAACACAAATATTTGATTATGATATTCAATAGTTTTTTAAGACTTTTTCATTATAAAGTCAACAGAAGCAAATTTTTTATTTCACACACTTGAGCTTAAAGATCGGTGATAATGTCCAGAAATAATTGCTAGAAATGCAATTTGAAAAATTAAAATAAATAAATGAGAAACGTGTATACAGAAACTTGTAATTTGAACTTAAAGTCAGGGTAATGGTTTCTTACCACGCTGCACAGTGGGGCCAATTGAAAAATATATGAAAATAAATTTATATTGGCATATTATAACATAACAATGTTTAACCATTAAATAGTCTAATAAGAATTCCAATTGAATGCAGTTCCTTTGATCTGATAACAACAAAAAAACTCACTAAAATTATACTTATGTGTTTGCTTTGGAGGTTGAGCTTATACTCTTCCTTAAAAAAAATAATAAAACTTTAAGGACGTTATAGATCTGCCAGTTATTGTTTGCTACTGTCTCCCTAACTTTAAATAGATTCGAATATAACGGCCAATAGAACAGCTTTCTTTTAAAATTAGAGCTCGTAAAATCACTAAAAAATGTTGAGCAATACTAAGCGTATGCTATACGTATATAAATCTCTTTTCGGGTAGAGACTTACTTGAGAACAGTACCTGAAACATGGCAGGCTCATTCTAGGGGCAGTTTAGTACTCCAGTTTTATATCAAAACAGAAACAACGTTTATTCTTATATTTAGTTTGACAGCGATGGAAACCCTTGATTTGAACACGGTAAAATCAAAGTGTGTGTCAATATGATTTAAATATTTAAGATTATTGAAATGACTTCATGTAGGAATTGTTATTTTTTCATTAATAAGCCATCAAATCAGATGAAATGGTTAAACAAGGAATAAGAATCTGCCTAACATTAACCTTTGACTCATGAATTTTATAAGTTTATTTCCTTGGCTGAATAGCTATAGCAAAACTTAAGAGTGAGTGATCAGTGACCCTCAATTACCACCTTCTGCATACTCAAGCATCTTAAACTTTTGCCCAAAATGTAAATGGAGAAGAAGGAAATAACACTGCGCGAAAACAATTATGTCGAAATCAGTAGATTTTGTAGTAATTGCTACAACAAAGACCAATACAGTATCTGCGATTACCAGCTCTGCAATGTTGCAGTCTTTGACATCTAGATCGTTTCAAAAATCCTTTAATAGCTGGTCTAATAAATTTGCCAAAAAGTATTGTAATGGTTGTCAGAACCGAGAATTTTGGAACATGTAGAGTGTTAGAATATGTAGAGTGTAACTAATAACTTCGTTCTCAAGATGGATCTACCGGGCGCAGCACTCATTTAGCATAATTCAGCAAATAAGACACCTCTTACCTATTATCTCGATATACTCGTACTCATATCGCTCTTTTAATGCAACATAATAATACCCAAAAATTCGAAATATGTAAGATACAAAGATAAATTCAAAGCTAAAGAATAGAAGCTAAAGTTTTAAAAACTTTAATCGCACTTCGTTAATTTAGATTTTCTTTTGAGATGCGATTATGTTGCAACAAACGATGGATATGTATACGAAAAATATTTAGCGCATATAAAATATTATCTTAAATTGAACTTGGCTCTCCGTTATTTGTCTACCGGCTTGACAGCTGACATTTACTTTGTGGTTGGTTCGGCCAGGCTGATGCAAGTTGCTGAAATTTATTCACTTCTCATTCAATTCAAACAAAGGAAAATTTTATGGACGAACAATTTCGTTTTGGCGAAAGGAATGTTTTAAAAAATAGAAAACTAAAAGCGCATATTTAAAGTTTTTAATTTTATAATCCCGTATATTAAGAAACGCAAATTACAGTGGAACCTTGTCTGTTGATCGCATTTTATTCACATTTAAGGGATTATGCTTCATTTCAGGGAATTTGTGACGTTTACCAGAATATTATTTCACTTTCAATATTTACTCGTATCACTGTATAAGTTTAGTGATTTTCATTTCTTAAAAGTGTGTCACATTTAATGCCCTTTTCAAAAGAAAAGGAAAATTGTTCCTCAAGCGCAAGGGCACGTAATCGTAGTGACAAGTAGATTTTTTATAAACTTATGTTGCAAATACATTATTTTCCAGGAGAAACTTTTTACTAACTGTCTTTGCACTATGTCGTTGGCCTACTGTATTTTTTTATTGTAAGTTTTTGATTTAATGGTTAAATATTATTCAGAGTTAATTTTAATGATGATGAATTATCGTTGATTTTAAGGGTTAGTATCTGTCATTATTATATAAATACCTTAATGTTTTTCTTGTAGTTGGGCAATAATTAATTTATCGCTATTTATTTAGCAATCGGCACCACTGTGCGTAAACGAGCAGACAAGTTTTGTTAATTTTTTATTGAGGAAGAAGTAAACGTCTATAAGAATCCAGTTTTGATATTAAATGTTGATTGTGAAAACTATTTGTCAAGTGTGAACAAATAATTCAAACTTAGAAATAAGAAATAAGTAAAATCGTTAAAGTCTGAATGCCTGAATTAGAAACTTTGTTAGATTCAAAAGAGTCAGCCAATGGGTACTAAATAATAGTATATATTTATAGAAAATACCTAGATTAACACATTGAATATGAATTGTTTATTGTGTCTGGCCTACTATGGCTAAATTTTTGCAATTCTCATTTACTATTTAAGAGTTTTTAGACAAGCATATGAAGCGATTGTTGGAGGTCTGCTCATAAATAGCAAATAAATATTTCTTTATATTTAAATGGGAAAATATTCTCAATAGTTTGAATAAATTTTATTTGAAATTGTTTAAAAGATCGAGGTGCAACAACTTCAATTTTAAAAGTATCAGCCATGTAATGTCTATACTGACTTTGGGTTGTCGAAATTTTAAATGTTGTGATTTTTGGTTATGGCAAAAATTTGCCTTAAACTACAGTGTATGAAAACTACTGGTCACGATTTTCTTGGATAATTTATTGGATGATCTGATATTCCAACTGTTTTGGAAACAATTATAGCACATCGTAAACATCACTCACATTGTTTTTCTTATTTTACATACTTTTTTAAGTATCAGCTTTTATTTTATTCTTCATCTTAGAAAAACTTGTTAAACTGTCATTGGGAAGTTGCGTCAATGACTTTGCTATACATTAAGTCTTGTCTGGTTTAAAATACATTAGAAAAAAAAGCGCCCGTCAGATTAAACACAAATTTAAAATTTTATCTCATCGTTTATTTATTATTATTGATTCTTACTTTCCAATTTTTTTCATGACAAATGAGTTTTTGAATAATACTGAAAACAACGAATATATTTTACCTGTCAATAAATCATAAGGAAACCCGTAAAAGAGGAAAACTTTGAAATTCTATGGGTCTGCTTGAGCGTTTTCTGTATGTATTTGTATGAATATTAGGGCGAAGTTTGTTTACAAAATCTTTAAATTGGAGTGACAAATTGTCTTTAATAATTTCCTTATTGACTTCATCCCAATTTTCGAATATTGAGTTTTTAAGAGATCTCGGGAAATAGTGCAAATCCTGCAGAAGAGTAAAATTATTTGGACTAGAGCGATAAACGATATTTTTGTATATGAATTAACAAAATATTGCACTTTTTTTCGAAGGAAAAAGATGTCTTGAGAATATAAACTTCATACTGCTAAAATCGAACATAAATTAAATCAACTTTAAACCCCTGAAAACAGCGTCACTTGGTAAAAATTTAAATTTATTCTTCCGAGAGACATCATTGCTAAAATATGAAAATGTGTTTTTAAACATCAATTTGATTGAAAACATTAGAAACAGTGATATTATTGTCCAATATTAAAAAAAAAATTATGAATGACGCAGAGAAATTGTTCCAAATTGGTTTTCTAAATTTTTATAACTCTTGAAACAGTAATTGATTTGAGATATATACTGATCAAGTATATCGAAACTGAAAAAATATTTCAACCATTCCAAAATTTCGTATCAAATCGAGCTTGATACTTGTTGCAAGTTGTAGTAATGACCAGCATAGTGGCACAAATTTGTTTCTGTTTTGCTTTGAAAATTAGTTTTATTATCATCGTAGGAACGTCGTCACGTTCATATCAATGAAAATGTCTAGGGACATCTAAGTATATGAAAATTTTTACGAGTATTTTTCGTTCATTCCTACTAATAACCATCACTTGATTTTCAATATAAAAATGGAAATCTAAAACCTTCTAACCATATACCGCCCTTTTATTGTCAGCGGTTATTATTATTTTTTTAAATCAAGGATTGTGTTGTGTTGCACATTTGGGCATGCAATTTATCAATATTGAAATTTATATTAATAATTTGATAGTTTACAAGAAGAAAAAAATAAAAATCACGAAGGAGAACAATAGTCATAATTCATAAAGACTTTTAAAAGTTTTAACAATTTCTTTTTAATAAATTATTGTGTCATAAGACCAATGGAAATATAGAAAAAAAATAATAATAATTACAGCAATTTTAAAACATGAAAGAAATTAATTTTACTCGAAATTTTACTAGACCTTGGAAATTTGTGCAAATGCACGATTTCTGTTTAAGCAATAACAAAGTAGTTATAAATTATTTTCTTATTGTATCTTTAATTTTCAATTATTTGTTTTAAGGCTTTACTCAGACATTAAGCAATAAATTCATGTTTTTTTCCTGAGTGTATTTTTGTAGTAAATTATCCAT
The DNA here is from genome assembly GCA_963681545.1 of Germaria angustata. NCBI lineage: Eukaryota > Metazoa > Arthropoda > Insecta > Diptera > Tachinidae > Germaria > Germaria angustata. The sequence continues at coordinate 68,523,935 of OY813000.1, forward strand.
ATCCAATTACATCTTATGGTGTATTCTCATCTAAAAAAGTGCAACACTGATCAACACTCTCAAAGGAGAAAAAACAATCGCAGTTCTTTTAAAACAGGGATCGGCAAAAATACATTTAAAAATTTTGTTTGCGCTCACATAAAGAATCAGTGTTGCCAGATCTGACATTTTCATGTCATACCTAAATTTGAAATCTTAAATCTCCATTCCCTCATAAATATTTTGTTCATCAGAACTAGTGTTTCCTCAGGTTAATATCATATGAATTGCTGGGGATCTAACTTTTTGCATATGGCAACGCTAATTTCTAACAACAAACGTAACACGTCCATCGTGTTTAGTGCTCGGGTGAGACTGATTTACATATGTTTTTTATTTCTCTGCAATACGTGTGCACATGTAAGTACACGATAAAAGAGCGTAAGCATTGGCGCGGCGCCCTTGTTTTGCCGATCCCTGTTTTAAAAGAACAAATTTATTAGAAAAGAGCACGCAGTTCTCTATATTAGTAAAAAAAAATTTAGCAGATTTTTTTAAATAAATTGATCAAAAAAAACTACACTTTTTTTTGGAAAATATAACGTTAATAATTAATTATTCCTTCAAGTCAAGCTTAACTATATTAATTAATAATATAACCATCATATTACTATAGATCGTATGGTTTACGTGGGAGATAGATTCAAATATATACGAATTTACACACGTCAGCTGTTGTTGGTAAAATTTCTCTTTTTCTCCTGAGAACTTGCAATATTTTATTAATGGTGTGTATATGGGTGAATATGTACGAATGAGAGAACAAATGTAACAGAGTGCATGCATATGTATACTAGTTTCTCTTCGCCTTGGCCGCTTGCCAACAACTAAGAGATGCGATCAGAAACGAACATTCGATGAGAGAATAAAAATTTCATGCATTGTGTTTTTCCTCGAAATTGCTCTAAACTCTCTTAGAATAAAACGGTTTCCTGTAACTTACCATGAGCTTCTAGAAAAACATGCGCAAAATTTTGAATCAAAGTAATTTTGTTACATACGCACTTTGAATATTTTTGTTTTATATACTTTATATTATAATTTATTGTGATATTCTACCTAACTATTCGACTAAAGCAAAAAAGTTTGTTGTTTGTCGTTTGTTGTGGTTTTAGCTGTTCAATTGCCAACATTTCATTGGTCGCCAAGCGAACTTATCAGTGAACTTCAAGCAGTTTGAGAACATTTAACCTTATATGTTTATGCCAAAACATTAAAATACAATAATTTTATATTGTATATGATTATTGCAAAATACATAATCATAGTTAAGCTGCTTGTATAGATAGAAGCATTCTAAGCCTACTATGATTGTGTATTTTTTAATAATCATATACAATATAGAATTCTCATATTGTTTATGCATAATCTTTAAAGACGTTTCAAAGCAACTGAATAACTCTGAAATGATGTTTGGTATTTATCGCTTTCACGAGCCTTATCAGTCCAGCAGTCAGTAAATCTCAGCTGATAACAACACCTTTTCAATATCATTGCGAGCACTGACTATTTCTTGGATACAGGAAGGTCTTGTTGTGGCATATTTCTTAGTAATTGAAGATGTATGGAGATTATCTCCAATTGCGAAATTAAGTGCAAATACCATGGGCGTAGACAAGCCTCCTCGGCAGGCTGAATTATGCACCCATCGCAAGAAATTCAACACCCCTAGAAAATTTTCCTTTATGTAAAACTTTAATAGATGACATAAGTTTCCTCTTATTTTCTTATAGCCTGTAGATCCCCCTAGAAAGATCTCTAGCCACGCCTGTGGTTAATATTATTGGTCCTCACGAAAATACACTTCTATTATTTTTAGCTTTTCTAATTAAATTCCCTTGTTATCGGTCATGGTATTATTTGATTTTTAGAAACTAAACAAAACGATATGGTTTTCTTAAGAAACTTAAAAACAAAAGTCTCATATTGCGTCGCCAAAATAATACACTATTAAAGTAAATTTTATTTCAAATTTTCATAATTCCACATAAAGACAATAATAAATATTTATGGCAATAAAATACATCAGCAACAATAACACTTTAAAGAAATACGAGTAAACTGAAGCAGTTCTCAAGTAAGAAAAAATTATGTTTGTATAATCAAAAAAAACCATCAAACATTCATACAAATCATAGGCAAGCACAAGCCTTTAAATACCCTACACGGGAAAGGAAGTAATAAAAAAAACTTAAAATTGCAGAATTGTTACAAACAATTATTATTATAATTATATTAACCCAAATTGCAGCACATGCTTGACTTGAGATTTTTTTATACATAAATCTGATATATAATAAGTACCTGGACTGCAGACTATATTGCCTTGATATCAGATATTATGCAGACAGTTTATTAAAAGTCAGAATAAGAAATATTTTTAACTCCTCTTCCCCCTACACTTATACTGTAGATTTCAAATAATAAATGTTAAGGAATTAACTTATTCTAAAGCCAAATATTGCTGACACACACATAATGAGCTCATATTTCATTTTCAAATTCATGCGCAACAATTTTTTAATGCTTCTTTTGTAATTTTTTGTACTAAGAAGAAAGGAAACTTGAACAGTAACAATGGCAAATCGTACGAGACTCTAAACAATAGATCCTAATGCTTCCACAGAAGAAGAGGACTGGTGCAATGACAATGGAATAAAAAATTTTATAGACTTAATGTCTAACTCTCAAATAATATCTAATGGTAATTTTGGCATGCTTTTCTATTTGTTTTACTATTGAAATATTCCGTTTAGTGACAAAAGCAACAACTACAACAAAGATAATAATAGCACGAACGAAGTTCTTTTAGATTTTCTTTCATTTGAAGTCGCTTTGCACTTTCAAGAGTTGTCACAGAAAATGGCACAAACAAATAAATTTTAGTTGCAACAAATGCAATATTTTTTGCTGTTGCACATTAAACGACATTAACAATTGAAAATGCAGCGACAACAAACAGCAACCACAATAACCATAATAACTGCAATAATAGCAATGTTGCTGTCGTTTGTTATACTCGTATGTATTTCTTGTCTTTATGAACGTTTACGAACAGTGTGTGGTGCAAGTCTGCAGACGAAATTGGTACAATTATTTAGTGTAATTTGATTTTTAAACTTTTTTATAAAAAAATACTATTGCAATATTTTGCTATCTTCATTATCTTCTCTTTGTTTAAATAAAATTTGGAAGCTTAGGCAATTAGGAAATATATTTTTTAATTTACTTCGTCTTACTTCATCGAGATTATAATACATGCTTATAATTTTACATATTTAATTGGAGAACTTAAAAAAAAGTGAAATACAAAAAAACCGAAATTTTCAGCTGAAAAAATGAAATTGTGTAAAATTAAAATTTTTTAAGTTTCTATAAAGAATTGAAGGTCAAAAAATTAGCGATCCACTACTTTAAATTCAAATATGGCTCCAACAAAATAAAATAATACCCCAAAAAGAAATGAAAAAAATAACTAATTATAATATTTATCAAATTTGTTATTCGAGATATTCTCCAAAATAACTATTTTAATATGTTATTGTTTGTTGTTGGCTTAGCTAGGTATATGCCTGCATTTCATTGGCGCTAACCAAATCATCAGTACCCTTTTAGCCAAATCATGATTGAAAGCATTCAAAGCTCGTATACTTATGCAAACAATTACAAATATATATGAGAATTCTATCAGAACTCTATCATATTTTACTATTTGTAATCAACAAAAACAAAAGTATAAATAGCTATAGAAGCTTTTGTACAATCACAACACAACAAACAATTATAATTGACTTGCGTCCTTTTGTTTTTTCTTTTTACGCCTTTATACAATTAATCGCCCGTTATAAATTTTGTTTTTTCATTGCCTTATAAATACTTTCATTATCACCCAACGGGCGATTAATTGTATAAAGGCGTAAAAAGAAAAAACAAAAGGACGCAAGTCAATTATAATTGTTTGTTGTGTTGTGATTGTACAAAAGCTTCTATAGCTATTTATACTTTTGTTTTTGTTGATTACAAATAGTAAAATATGATAGAGTTCTGATAGAATTCTCATATATATTTGTAATTGTTTGCATAAGTATACGAGCTTTGAATGCTTTCAATCATGATTTGGCTAAAAGGGTACTGATGATTTGGTTAGCGCCAATGAAATGCAGGCATATACCTAGCTAAGCCAACAACAAACAATAACATATTATAACTAATTATGTTTAAAATAAGCCCCTAGTTCTAGAAATAAAATAATACCTCAATATATAAATAATCCTAGAAAAATTCTTAACCACCCATATAAAAATTAACTGAACCTTCAAACATTTTAAAATCGTAGCTTTGTCCTTTTGGGTTTTATATAATACTATGTTTGAGGGGGTTTTTCTTGGAGTGTTGTTTCAGTTCGTCTAAAATTCAATTTGTTCAAAACGATTTTGAGTGCAAAGACACGAGTATGAAATGCCTCCTTAATAATTCTATCGGTATTTAAAATACATTCCCGAATATGTCACTTATGGCAAATAGTTTTGCAATAATTTTATACGAATACTTCGGTTGCCAAGGTTGTGTGTTTAATTCTTATTAGGAACAAACTGAGATCAATAAGTGTTTCCGATAATTTCTCAAATAGATGAACTAGTCATTATTTGCCATTATTCGACAAACAGATAAGAAAAACCAGAATATGTTTCATAAACATGTCGGAACATAAGATTCAAATGTAATGTATATCTATTTTGCTTAATTGCTTTAAATTTTTTTAGGGTTATAATAAACTTTGTCTATAACTAAATTTCCCAGCCCGGAGGAGTTTATTATAACTGAACACCACTATATTATTATATTATCAAGTAGATTTTAGCTCTTAGAAATTTTTAATATTTTTTCTATTGGACCAGTAATTAGGGGATGACCCATATTTATGCAGTGTATTGTGCTGGATCTAGGAAATGGATGACAGAGAAAGTTCTGTCCATGGGCATTAAATTTGAACCTCTCCACGTAGCGAATGGCACGAAAGAAATTTTGTAGGGAGCTTATTCGATCAAACAACGAATTGTCTATGTAATGCGTAGTGGGATTAGCTAATATATTGGCCACAAATGGATGCGCTCTTAGTGAAGGACGTTTTATTCGCAGATAAAAGCGTTTCTTGGAAACATATTCCCTTACTTCATTAGAGCTCATTCCATTGCAGTAACGATAAACCAGCGTAACACATTCTACGTTGCGACGATGCTCCAGTGAGTGAATAGTATTGGCTATACTACTGTCACGATGAGTCTTTTCGCCCTCTTCTTTACTCAGTTCAGTAGCTTCAAAAAAGATTTCTGAAGCATCGGCACACACATGAGAGTTAAATTTCATTTTGGGTCAAATATAGTTGGTATAAATGGTAAGGATAACAGAGAGAGTGAAGTATCTCTTACACCGTCTTAAAATACCGAGGCGTGAGCATACAGCACTGTGTTTTACGAGCATTAAAATCATCTGGATTGGTATGACCCCGTTCAGAGATTATTACAAGATCTTGATTAAGCGTATTATCCATATTTTGCCTCATCGCCGTAATCTCCTTTTTCAACTTTAAGCTCTTTAAAGTCGCATATAGTAGAGTTCGGTTATAATGAACTAAATGGCACCGGGCAATTCAAGTGTTTTTAGACGAAGTTCGTCTTAGTCGGAATAAATATTTATATTTTTATTGATAAATAAATAAAATAAGCAACATCTAAATAAGATACATTTTCTTCTTACTTTTCGATATACTCGTATTTATAAGACAATTTATAAGCGTTATAAGCGTAAGAATTCTCAAATTGACCTTCGTACTTACATTTTGCCTTTTGTACTTAAAAAAAAAGTTTGTTAAATGCAAAAGTTCGTTATAACCGTGATAGATACCATGAAATGATTGCACCAAATTACTGGCAATGGAGAAATTTTTTGTCACACGTGGTAGCTCGCTGTAATCGAACTCCACTGTATTAAGTATGAATTTTTCATATAAAACTTTGTTGTGATTGAACGGTTTTTAAAGGAGATAATGTTAATTACTGTGATTGAAATCAATCTTGTCTTAATAAGTTGTTTTAGGAATTTACAAATCAAGTTTAATTTGTGTCTCCAAATAGAGCATTTGCTTATATGGATTGTTTTCACTACGAAAAATCATCTACTTTTCGTTCAACTAATATTTTTAAACAATTTTCTAAATTATAGTGTATTTTTTTACAATTTTCAATTACATTTGTTCAAAAAGTTTTTGCTCACTCTGTCGACATCTTAAAATATGTACGTGTATATTTGTCTGCTTGTGTTTATGTATGTCACATGAATTTAAATAACGATTATTATGTATAAAAAATAGGAGTGAGTATAGAAAATAAATTTATATTTTTTTCTTATGTGCCTAGTTCCTGCAAAGTAAAAGGAAGGCAACTACAAACATTTCTAATGCACTCAAGAAAAAATCGTGATTGAAAAATGTGCACGAGCAGAAGAAATAGTTCCCAGCATGTACAGAAATCAATTTAGCTACAAAATAAAACATACGTTTGAACTATGTTGGCCGCCAAATTCTCTGTGATAAGACAAGTGAACAAAGTCAACATGATTATATGACATATAAGATGAATCCTCTAATAATTCTACTCTTTATCGCCCTAATAACTGCTTCATGTACAAATCAGGATAATATAAAAACTCTTTACTAAAGTGCTGAAATTTTGAAAATAGTTTTGGTTAGCGCCAATGAAATTCAGGCATATACTCAGCTAAGCCAACCCCAAACAATAAAATATTATATAATTGATCTTAGTATGTAATTGAAATACTCATTATTTGAATATAATTGATAGTCATAATTAGAAACTTATCATATACCATATGTGTAACATGTTTCGTCTGGTTTCTAATACATCTATATCAAAAAATCTATATTTATAAGACTTCCGGTACCGCGAAAATTCATCGTCATAACAGCAAGTAGTTTGTCCAATTATAAAAGATAATTCTGAATCATATAAGTCCGGATCAATATACGAATATTAACAAGTTTTCACATGTTTCTTTATTATGATCAGGATTTTCAAATCTCTTCTTGAATAAAAATCAAAATTATACGCATAAATATGAATTTGTTTCTAAGATTTAAAGTTGTTTGTCATACAATTTCAATATAAAAAATCCGAATAGAACATACAATTGAATAACTTTAAATCATTTAAAGACAACTCCGATACTTAATACACATCATTTATAGTCAATGAAATATATGAATAAAATATGAGTACAGTGGAGTCCCGAGAATTCGTAATCGTGGAGGGCCAGCTCTTTTTTATGAATAACGCCAGTTTTCGATTTAAATTTCGTTTAATGAGGTTAAAACAAAATGAATACGAATTAAGAGTCCGTTTTATTTAGTAAAATGAAAAAAGTGGACCATTAGTATTATATGGGAATGTAGACTGGCGACACTGCGTTGAGCATAAAACTGGAGATGTTTTTACTTCTTGACATTTTATTTTAATGCACGAAGTTGTTAAATCGAAAGTAAAAGATAATGGAGCGATTTCAAATCTATTTTCATTTCTTCATTATTCATTATTTGAGAGAATATTCTTAATGATTTTATACCAACTTTATATTACAAATAATAAGAAGCTTTCAGTAGGCAATTATGACTTAAAGGATGTGAAAAAGATTTTTTATTGAAAAAAAAACTACTAAGTGACGGGGAGATCCATGTATGGGATATTTTAACAGTTTAATGCCATATTTTCATGGGACTCATGTGACTTATTACAAATTCTTGGCATTTACAATACATCGCGGGTAAGATTTGTGCTATAATTTTATTTTATTTTATCGAAAATTTATTATTTTCATGACATATTTATTCATATGGGGCTAATGTTTAAAAAAACTTCTTTATCAGTAACAACAATAAAAAGGACAACATCTGATACGTAAAAATGGAGAGAAATTTTAGCTTTATCAAGTTCATCCGGAACTCAAAGTTACATTTACGAAAGAATACCCAATTATATAAAAGTTTTGTAAGCAAAAGTGGTCAACTGATTTGCAAGGTGGGTATTTATGTTTTTAAAGAACATCTACCAAAAATAAACAAAATATTTATAGGGCCACTACCTCACTTGGGCTGTCTTTCGGAGATGTCTAAAATTAGTTTATAGATTAATAAAATGCATTTATATTTTTCTCATAATTGTAAAGCAAGACCACTATAAAACCTTTTGTTAAATAAACAAATCAAAGAATACGTACCCAATTTTTCCGGTGTATTATTAAAAGTATTCGCTTTCGAACAAAAGAGCTTTGAATTATATTGTCTGAGTTATAAGGATTAGATTTGTTTTTCCTGGTTTTAGTTTTTGTTTACTTATTTGTACTATCGCGCATGAATATGCATGAATATTTTATTGTGACTTTGTGTTTTTATAGAAAAGCCAATTTCATGTTAAAAGTTAGTATATCATTTCATACAATATGTACTTTACAAATCATACAAATGTTCGCCGCTTCGCACAATCACATTCACTTACTGCAGTCAGTCACTTTTACCAATTTCAGCTGAGCCAAGTCTCAGTCATTGCCACTAAAAGCATTCACTTAATATTGCTGCATAAACACTTAAAAAACCAACTCTTACATTCTGTTGCAAAAAAGTTAAAAATTGTTATGATGACGGCGGCAAAAGATATGAGTGCATAAATGTGAAATGAACAGATGTGGCCTTAAAAGTGAGTGCATGAGGCGCTCTGATGTAAACAGCCTTAAAAGTTGTTACTTGATATTAGAAAAATAAAACATTTACACCAATTATCCAATACTTTGAATATTGAATGAACGTCCTGGGCTGTTTCGTAAAGGATTCAAATATAGAAGGTTTATTATTTAGTTTGGGGAGCTAGTGATCAATTTACTTAACAGACCGTGTAATTATATAAAAGTTTCTAAAAGCAAAATCCTCTCTACGAATTCTACGCTTAAAACTCTGAACATATGTTTTATGAAGTTCCAATTCGGTGTATTCAAAATATGATCTCTAACAATCATAGGTATCAAAATCGTGCCAGCGACCAAACACTTGACAATGGCCACAAAACGGCTCGACTTATATATTTTTTCACTTTTTAAGTCTTTTTCGAAGAGATATTTGTGGATGATCATCAATTATAAATTACAAGGGATCAGGATACTAAAGGATGATAGAATTTTATTTCTCTTATAGTCATTGTCAGGTGACCAAGGACAAATCAGACATTATGATAAAGCAAATAGGAAACACGTCAACCAGCGGAGTTTGTAAGTGTGTTTAAATATTGGTACTGCAGCTACATTCGTGGTATTTTTCCAAACAATATTCCAGTATACGGCTTCTACAAAGTATATCCATCTTTACACGGGTTGTTGATGCAGTTGTTTTCGCATTGTTATTATTATTATTATTTTTTTTTTTGCTTTGTATCAGTTTCGGTAATCGGTTCTTGTTCCAGCCAAGTAGATGATTGGGTCTGCTGTGGCAGGTCTAGAACTAATGGGGCTGCCATCTTGTCGCTACCTAGAAACAATGCCCCCTCTATATTTTTGTGTGTAGTGGTGAGGAACCTTGCTAATCTTTCCATCTTTTTTCTCAGATGGTGGTGGCTCTGCCTGACCTTTGTTTGTAATGATGTTATCCTCTTTTCCAGGGAGAGAGGGGGTCAGGGGGCTAATTGGATGGATTTTTAGGAAGCCACTTCATTTTTAAAATTTGAAGAAACATGGTGAAAAAGTTTTGTCCTCTGTCAGGGAGCAAACCTGGGGTACTCGGTTTTTAAGGTCTTTTTGATTCTACGAGTATCATAGAACAGAGTTTTATAAATATTTCATAGAACTAGTTCAGAACTAATTCAAAACGTATAACTTTCAGAATCTTGGTATCAAAATGTTAGTAGAAAAAATATATATTTCCACTATGCCATTTCTATGCCCTCCACTGTTAACGCTAGTAGTTCCTTGTCTGCCTCTTTATGTTTCCACATAATATGTGGCCTTTCCTAAACATTATTTTAATAGTAACGATTACAATTTACATTTGTTGTTGGCAATGTTTCTGTTATTGTTATTTAGTGACATGATGTTATTGTTATTATACACGTTTGATGTAATTGTGTATTCATTATTGGTTCTTCTTTGATGTTTGTTGTATGTTTTGTAACAAAAAAAAAAAAAAAAAGAGACAGAAAAAAATCAATAGAAATAATGGTGCTTTTGGGTCTTGTTGTTGTTATTTTTACATTTCCTTTGTTGTATGTTCTATTAATTTTTAAAATTAATTTTGGCATGAATGTGTCTATTGCAATATTACCCATCCCACACACGTTACGACCATTAGAGTAACTTCTGTTGTACCTTTTGTCCACAAGCAATCTAATAATTTATTAACAATATATACTTCTTTAATAATTTCATACGTTAGATATTCATAGTAAAAATTTAATAAAAATTCTTATTTATTTATTTATTTTCTATAAATATATCATACACACAATATCTCCTGCCTGAGGTCTCTGGAAAAATAAAATGCAAAATGTGCAACATGACCTTAAACGTTACAACCGCATTGGAGCAAATGGCAAAAAATCAAAACCTTTTAGTATTTCGTACAACTCACATACAACTTCATACAACTCTATAACATGCTAAACTTACACACTAAATTGCAACATTTGTGGCTTGCTGTACGATTAGAACAACAATAATGCTAAAGTTGCTATTGTAATTGTTCATACTGAAAATTTGCAAATGGTGCGCAGTAATTAAATAAGGGTAGTAAATTTTGAGTAAATAAATCGCTAGAGAACGTTTGAAGAGAGGGGAAAGGGCTAAAAACATATATTCGATGTTAGACGGCCACGAAGCACTTACATTGATATGAGTTTAGGCCAAGGGCTGTAATTGACTGCATCATATCTTTTATTGAACTTGAGACATGCAACAAGTTAGCACTCTGTTGGCTGTCTAGTCACAAATAGCTCACAGGAAACTAGTAAGTTGTTGTTTGGTCAATAGGGAAGTTTTCATAAGATCAGATCTTTCTTAGCATAGCAATTGCTATAGCAATGAAAGAGAAAGTACTAAAATGGACTTCGCTCGCCACTGATAGGCCATATCTGGCCTTCTTAGAGGGCGTAAAGGATTTGTTAAGATTTCTTGTTACAGATCTTAAAAGCAATATTCTCTTAATCAGAATGAGCTTAACCTTTTACCGTGACGCTTTATGTGTTACTAAAGTATATACAGTATATTACCGAAAGCACTGGGGTGAACCAATGAACATATGAAAACTGTATAATGAGACACGGAAGCATGTCTTATTTTAATGTCCAGCTATTATGTAAAACACAACTGGGCACCTTAGTGGACATGCACTGGTTTGAAGCGAAGTAAATGATCTCCCACCTTAGAGATTTATTGGCTCTATACGTAGCCTTAGCCCCTCTAGCGAATCGCACGAAAGATCCCTTAGAGTCATGACACATTAGATCTCTATTGTTAGTAACAAATGTAGAAGTTAGGAGTTTTCAAAACTTTCAAATACTACTTATTTGTCCTCCTCTATATAAACATTAGAACATGAAGTAGTCTTATCACTTTTATGTGCACATTTCTATTAATATTAGTGTTTTCCTTATTCTATTGTCACTAACTAAAGTTAGAGACTTGAAGAGTTGGCTGCAATGAGCTCAAGTGGTTGACAAACCCAAATTTCTATTGCTTGTTGTTTTTATTGTCGCATTAACTTATTCATATGCTTAAAGATATGACTGCAACTATAGTCACATACGTTTGTTTTAAATTGAGAATCTAAATATTAGAAGCGTAACACTTGCACACATTTGCGCAGTCACTTTAAAAACATATTTGTGTAAATTATTTATTATTAACGACTTCCTATAAACATAAATCGTTGTAGAGTTAAACATTTTTTATTTAAATTGTTTTATAATTGTATACAAAGTGATTTTCATTTGTCCATAAAACTCATACTGGACATTAATTTTCATTCATGCAATTTGTTTTAAAGCAAACATTTTAAGCGGTTTATAATTAAAAATTGCTGTGTATTTATTATGACATTTGAAATTACATTCATTATGTTAGATCATGTATTTAAATGATAATACTCGTGACTTTTAATGAAAATTAACAAAATTTTGAGCTGCTTTGGCTGGTGGATTAGCGTATAATTGTGATTATTTTTAATAATCCGAAAATTTAGTTTTTATTTTCAAATACTAAATCGCTAAAAATTAACTACCCTGTACAAGAAAATTTAAGAAAATCATATATAAATAGAAAAGAATATGGTTTGTTTTACGATTGTGATCAATTTGCACTGAAAATACCATAAGGAAGAGAATTTTCTTTAGTTCATGAAACCTGGTTCTATTCACATAATGGTTCCTTTTAAAAAATAAGACATTTCCTCTACCAAAATTTGTAGTATGCAAAGTACTCCCCTTTTTATTTTAAAACATTAAATGGTGTCTACAAGTTATAAGTGAATAATATGTAAAGGACCTCTACATAAAAGGAAATGGCAGCTTTCATGATTTGACTGTATAAATGGAAAATCATAAGGAGTTGTAAATTGACCTCAAGCAGTTGCATCTTGATCCATGTAGAAATAGCTCATTCAAGCCCTAAAACCATTATTTTGACGCCTACTCTTCGGAAATAACCCTAATTTTACATGGCTTTGCAAGTATTTGTAGGAGGGTATATGTTAACAATTTCCTTTTTCTGTAGTGTACTTTGCCCTGTAAGGATCTGGGTTTAGGATGACGTGGTTTAAGAAACTTAATTAATATTTTATAAATAATAAGAAATTTAAAATACATAACACGCCTTCGCTATTATGAAAGATATGATCATTTTTTTTCCCACTAATTTTTTATTTTTTGTATCTTCATAACTGAACTAACAAAAAGTGTTCAAATCTTAAATATAGATAGAATAATTAGGCCCAACCAGTGTCGGACATAAGCTTAGTGATAATAGTCAAAAATACATAAATGTCGTGTTAAGCACAAAATTATTTTCAAAAAGTTTCATCTGCGTTGCGTGTTAAGGCCGTAGTATCCCTCTTTTTTAAGCGGATGTGTTCAGGAAAGTTCAAGATGTTACGAGCAAGGGGATTAGGATGGGACTCGAGTTTTGTTAAATATTTGCCTGCATATTTTGCAATTTCTGCAGTCACAAGTGGCATATTTAAATCACGATGTAAAATTGAATTTTTCATGTACCAAGGAGCCGATGTTATTAACCTTAAAATTTTGTTTTGCATTCGTTGTATTCTTTCTACATTGGAAGCTGAAGCAGTGCCCCATAGCTGAATTCCGTAACACCATATGGGTTTCAAAAGCGACTTGTATATTAAAAGTTTACAATCCAGACTAAGTGTTGAATTTTTACCAATCAACCAATGTATCTGGGTTAATTTAAGCTTCATTTGTGTTAGCTTAGAGTCAATGTGCTGTTTCCATGTAAGCCGTTGGTCAAGATGTATACCAAGGTATTTCACCTGTGAATGTTGAGGAACAACTTGATTGTTGATACGAATGGGGGAACAAGTGTCTCTTCGTAGGGTAAATGTGACATGAACACACTTTTGTTCATTTACTTTTATTCTCCATAAGTTCAACCATAGTTCCAACAGGCTAATATGATTCTGAAGATATCGGGATGCCTCGTGAGGGTTTTCATGCATACTAAGGCAGGCTGTATCATCGGCAAATGTAGAAGTGAAGATATTACTGCTCAGAGGCATATCACAGGTATAAATCAAATACAAAACTGGCCCCAGTATACTACCCTGTGATCATGGATAATAGCAAGGATATCAAGATGAAAAAATTTGCCGCTCCTAAAAAATTATAGTTTAGAAATTACTAAGAAAGAAAAGAGCAATCAAACATAAGCCATTCATATTCGATTTTGGGAGTCCACTGTAAGATTGAATTATTATTTTCAAAAAATACAATTTTATAAGCAATTTGTTTTGTATATAAAAACACCCAGAGTATACGGGAGGATTCACACTTTAATTCATCAGACTAATATCTAATACACTAGCCACTAGCTTACGAGTGATTTAGCATTTATATTCTTCCCAACTCCCAAGAAACGTTGGGAATCTTTTCAATATCTTATACATTTGGAATCCATAATGCCCATATCCTTCGAGAAGAAGAAAAGGCTGCGTCAATACGCAAGATACTCTAGATTATAGCGCCTTACTTAAACAAATCAGTACTGACATCACGTAATTATAAGTAGTCCATGGTATATTATAATTGCAGCAAAAAGGACAGCATAGCCGAACCAGCAACAACTTCAGTAGTTTCAACAGGTTAAGATACGACTAATAGTAAATGGAATAAAATAAATTAAAACTGCCTGTTGTATATTTGGAGCCATGAACCACTTCCTTACTTAATATATGACATTTTTTAACGGACCTCCCCTTACCAGTAATTATGAAAAAAGCGCTATGGTATCAGTAACTAAATTCGAAACAATTTATTTTAGAGTCGTAATTCCTGTCGGAATTATGTGTGAACTACAGACTGTCTTGAAAAACACTTTTAATATAAAAATTTCTTTTTAACAATTATGTTTCGTATGAGAGAAAATTTTAACATTATCAATTTTCATTTTAAATATCATTATCATTCAAGGGTCATGTACTGGGCTATGCCAGCGTCGAAGGAAAGTTTTTTTTTACACTAATATAATACTAACAATGAGTATTCAAATCTTAAGTATAGATATAATTATTAGGCCCAACCAGTGTCGGACATAAACTTAGTGATAATAATTAATAATACATAAATGTCATGTTAAGCACAAAAATATTTTCAAAGAATTTCATCTGGAGTGTTGCGTACTAAAGCCGTAGTATCCATCTTTTTTAAGCGGATATGTCCAGGAAAGTTCAAGATGTTACGACCAAGGCGATTAGGAAAAGATAAGGAAAGTAAAATTTAAATCATTTAATAAAAATAACGGAAATTTCAGAAAAAAATATGTTTTTTTAATTGAAATTTTCTCAAAAGTGTTTTAGAATTGTAGAACTTGAACAGTATCAAATATTAAATAAATAATTATGACAAGAAACCCGAATTCAATACGAGAGAGAGAGAGAGAGAGATAGGTTTGTGTAAAATCTTATATCATCCCTTTCTACTTTATATTTTATTCCCACTTTATTCTGATTTCCAGCAAAATGTCTGTAAAATAAAACTGCAAGCTACACTTTCAAATAAACATTATTTTTTTTTCAAATTCGATCAATAAATATTTGAGACGGGCATGTCCGATTTTCGATCAAAGAAATAATTTTGCGAAACGATTTTGAAAATATATTCATAAATTATAAAGTTTTGAGTACATAAGCATTAAAAAAATTAAAAAATTACACGATTGATAGCCTCTTCCTTTCTTGTAGTCGGTTAAAAACTCGATCTTCAAAGCGAATATTATCAGGATTTTCGCGCAGACGTCTTCAGTGAGTAGAAATATATGAGTGGCACTATTTGCACAGTTCACTTAATTCTTTTTAATAAGAAAGAGCGAAATTGTAAAATTTTGTGAAACACTACTATTATAATTTACATATAACGTATACGTTTCCAATTCACTTATAACGTATACGTGATATGTAAATTTTCAATATTCTATATGACGTATGCGTATACGATTTTTTTAGGAGGTAAAAATGCATTACTGCATTCACAGTGGGTCCCCTTATAGGTATACCGACTAAAAAACCTCCTTTCTCCGGGAAATAATCCCCGTTAGCATTACTTTGAAATACGTATACGATGAAGTGAATGTCAAGAGTCTGATAAGAGCGGATAAATATTACTGACCTAATTTTTATGAATACGTGAGTTTATCCAACATATTGTGTCAATTTATCTATAATATCGGTGTTATATAGACTTAATAGGATTTCTTGCAGCTAAATAAATGCATTTTGGCAGTAACTTTACATCATTTTGCAGATTCTTTATATTTTACAGAATCTTAGGGGTACGTTTACCGTATCTTGGCAGTGCGTTTACTGTAATCATACAGTAATTTTACAAACATTTCACAGAATTTTCATCTATCTGTCTAACCTTAAAGTACATTAACTGTGCCTCTTTCGTACAATTACCTAAATGCGTCCTTTACTGTGTCCTTACAGCGCCTTTAGAATAAATTCACAATGTAAGCGTGTCGAGAGTTTTATTAATGTAAAAAGTGATAAAAAATTATTTAAATAGATGTCCTAGATTCAGTCAAAAATATATCCCTGTACCCTCTTGATTTGTAAACTAATTCCCTTTTTCAATGGAATGTTATGGTTTTCCATTTTCTTAATGACAATTAATTTCATTAATTATTTATGGCTTCACTTTGCAGCATTTCTAAGAACTATTTTATAAATTAATATTTCTTCATTATAAAATCATTTGGCACTTGAAAAATTAAGGTTTCTTCGCCCCTCGTTTGGTATATTTCCACAGCACTATGGCAATAATATTTAATGATGTTAAGAGAAAATCGGTTTTATTACAATCATTTATTTAATTTTGACCATTTGAAATTGAATTGCATCAAGCAGAGTGCGAAAAATCATTTTTCACTTTCACAAAACTTTTAAATAGAAACTAATGTCATAGTTGTTATTCTTGACTCACACACACACATACACAAACACATTATCTTACACTCATACTTAAACATTGTAATAAAAGCGGATGCTGAACTTCTACTGTCAAACCTTAAATTTAAGTTAAAATATAGCAAATGGCTTCTCTGATAGCTGTGGCAAGAGAAAATAAAATAAAGCAAACCTTATCAAATAAGACTGTTAATATTTAATAGTTGAAGGGACAAAACTCTAGGATGTCTTAGCATTTAGAGCACCCAGCAGTTTCTTGCCATAGTCATCATCTTGATTATTGCCACTGCTCTTGTTTTCTTTCACTATACCCTTCTATAGTAGAAGTAATTAAAATTGATTACTTTCTAGGGAGAATACGGAGCATAACATTTCTAACAAAATATAAATAGTATTGGGAAGAGTGATGTCGTTTTTAGAAGTTCGTAAAGGAAACACTTTAAATTATGGCAAATATTTGTTATAATAAATTATTCAAAGAAATTTATCTGTATAAAATTAGTTGTAAGCAAACAATATATCCTTTCATGTTTGAAACTATAAAATAATGTAGGCGCCAAATAGATATATACAGGCCTGTCACAGAAATTAATTTCGATCGAAAGTGGAATGATTCCGTATTTGCTTCTCCAGAAAACAAAAAAAACGAAATTTTTTTTCGGAATGAAACCACTTTTAATTTCAGGATCGAATTTGCATTTTTTGTATCTGATAGTACAAAAACAAATTTAAAACTTCCTTGATTGAATAAATAAAATAATAAAATACGGAATTAATTCCACTTTCGATCGAATTGATTTCTGTGACAGGCCTGATAAAGCTGTTTTTTCGTTCTTCCTATTTATGCAAAAAAGGAAGGGTACCAAAGTTTTTTTTTAGAGAGAATGATTTATCGCAAGGCAATTTTTTATTATCTGATTTATAAAAACTGTCTATACAGACAATGACATAATTACTCTAACCTGACTGACCATTCAGTTCTTGTTACGTCTTATATTCATTTGGTTTATATTGTGGCCCTTCTTTGACAATACTTGAATGAGGGAAAATTTTTAATTTTTTTATTATTACTTGAAACTCATATTCATAAATAATCTACGACTGAGTGATGACGAGCCAACAACATTCTTGTTACAGCTCCACTCATACAAATTTGGGGTTTTCACTTCGAGATGTATATAGAAAAATTTGGAGGAATATAGATAATAATTTTGAGATTAATCTAGTGCAAAGAAGCTTATTTCTGTCTGGAATGATGGTTATTGCGGGCTCCGGATATAAATGCTTGCTTGGCGCATATGCAGATATGATGGGGAGGAATACAATTATCCTTACAATCCTTACAATTATTTAATGTCCACCGATATTTTAATACAATATCTTCTATTTTTGTAACAGTTGATGCCTACACTCATAATGCTTGATATAGTTTTAGTTCAGTTGACGACTACCTTGTTTTCCATTTTTCTATTTTTACATCGATGTCGATGATATAATACATGTTCGGAACAGCTAAAAAACATGTAGTTTGGAACGGAATATATTGCAATACTTGGTAAAGTAGTGGTTTTGTGTTTCCTTTTGGTACCTAAAGACATCATAACTGAAATTTTACAAAAAATTTATGTAAACCTTTTCTGACAAGAACTTGGGTTACTTAGAAGAATATACATTGATACGTATATCCATTCTGTACATTATACAATTAATTATATCAAATGGATTTAAATCTGCAAGTGGAGAAAAAATACGAGATTTTCAGTATTTACGGGCAAATAGTAGGGTATGCTGACAAACTCCTATTGACGGCGATAAAGTTCTAAGGAGTGAATACTTATCTGTTTTCTGTGAAACTGTTTAGTGCAAAGTAAGCTTATCATGATATTCTGAAATGGATCAAATAATCAATGTAATACTTCGTATATAACCAGGTTTTTAGCTCGATTTCTAACGTAATAGGTCCAAGAGAGATACCAAAAGACTATTGTTTAAACCGGACAGATTGTTCTAATAAATGAATTTGAGCAACTCATTTCACAAGACACAAACTTATTCGAATTCCTTTTAATTCATTAATTAAAAATTAATAATATTTATCAGAATTGGCATGTAAATTCTACGCCTAACTTTTTGTTTTGGCTTCACTTTTAACAAAAGTTCTATATCTACTTTTTAAAGAGTCCTTATGGTTTCAAGTGAAGTCATTTAATAGCAGCAATTCGCCAATAATAGTTTTGATTTAGTTGTTATTATTTTATAGGCTTTTGATTTGGGTTTCTTTTACCCACGTTGTTTGTAAATATAAAAATAATCATTAGAATATTTAATACTGGATGTAACCTATTGATATTATATCGCAACAATTAATGAGTCTTTGTTGCATGTTTTGGCAAGTTAAGTAATAAAATAAAAATTATTAATTGTTCTTATTCTTTTTCCATATGTACCAATTACCGACATCATCCTTCAATATCTAATAATTTTTAAATATTTTGGAGGTCGTGTCATTTTTAATGCAAACACTCAGTAGACTTATCATTTTGTCGTGCGCTTTCTTTAATAAAACATATTAATTTATTAAAGAGAATTCATTTATTATCGCCACTCCATGATAATTGATATGGGAAATGAATTCCATTTTGTTTTCATTTCTGTGCTGTGAATTCCTAAGAAATTTATGTAATTAATTCACATAAAAAATCGCATAAATTGTAACTAAGATTCACTTGTTTGTCATTACAGAATTATTGAAATAAGACGGTTACTTATTTTAAGAAATTTAGATTATTTTTGTTTCCGTTTTCCTAATAAATTTTTTTGTTTCTATTATTATTTGTTGCACATAAAACATGAGATGATTCTTTGACATAAAAAGTTTAATGCACACGAGTCAAATTAAAAGAGAAAAGAATAATTATTATAAGCAAAATAAAATGATATCGTATAAATTTCTCATATGAATAGCTAAAGCGATAGCAAATAATGCATTTTGCAAAGACTCTAATTGTTTTATAATAATAATTGTTATTACTTATTTGAACAATGTATTGTTTGTTGTGAAGGTAACCTGATCATATATCGATATTTCTTTGGCGCTAAGTGCTGTTTCACACACGTCAAGTTTTCTTGATCAAGTTTCAATTCAGCTGGGAGAGCGATAGGGAGAGTATGTATTCCTTTCTTTATCTTTCTCCCAGCTGAATTGAAACTTGATCAAGAAAACTTGACGTGTGTGAAACAGCTCTAATCAAAGCTAAAATGAATTTCATCTGAAGGAAAACTTCTTTTATTTTTGTTTGTTTAAAACTCATATTATTCTCATTCAGTGCCGCTTGAGCATTTTTAGTTAGTTTTTAGCCATTTAAACCCCTTTATTATTTCCCTGTTTAACAATTATAAGTGAAGGAATTATGGCCACACTGGGGCATAAAAAAATACATAGAAATTATATGTGTGTAATTTCCTCGTTATCATAGAATATATTTGTGTCAATTAACACGTTTCTTCTGCCTAATTAATGCAGCAGGAAATGTCGAGAAATTTTATAAACACCAATAAAATTTTTTTCTCTGAATGCATAAAAAATATTTGTTTTGCATGTTTTTTTAACACAAGGGTGGGTAGGATTTTATCCCTATACAAGTGATAGGGCAAATTAAATACTTCGGTTTTATGGAAGTAGTAAAATATTTAAATCCATTATTCAATTTTTTTAATGTCAGATTTCCCATAATACTGCCAGTTTGTTTGAGGACATTTTGGAAACATTACGTTAAACATGCATATGTTCATATCTTCATGAATAAGAGCTCAGTGGCTACAACTTACGCTACTTAGCTGGATATTATATATAAACTAAAATTATATGACTTTGTGATGGTGATCTTGGTGTTTCCTAAAGAAACAACATAAACTAGATGTACTCACAACCTATAAAATGCTCCCAAATCCTTCTATGTCTGATTAAAGTGGCCTTTCAATAATTCTTATTTAGATAGTTAACCTTCGTAGACTAGTAGGTAGTATACTAGACTCGTAGTGCGAAGGTGCCAGGTTCGAATCCTGCCGCAGAACTCTGGCAGTTTGAAAGGGAGCGCACAACAAGCCTTTACTGGCTTAAGTGTATGTCGTATGACATGGGCTATCACACCCCTCCAATCAACCTAACCTAACCTAGATAGTTGGCGTTTTCGCTGCAACAAATCGTCTTTCTTGATTTTTCTTAAATATCTTTTCACCAATTAAAATTAAGACATTAAAATATTATTAGTACCGACATTAAATCATTTTTATTGTTAAAGAAAAAATGAAAACTATTGACAATAAAATCTACAAAGAAAATACCGATTAAATTGAAATAAAAAAATAGTGACAGACGGTTAACAAATTATGGCATTTGATTACATTCCCAGCATACCACAAAGACAGATGACATTCTTCTGCGAATGCATCTCAAACCACACTATTAACACACATAAGAGAAAAATGCAATAAAACAAACTCAAAGACTTTGAATGATTACTGACGGACTGACTGACTGGCGGCCTGAATGTCTAAATTAATGTGTTAAATAATAAACGAGCAGCAGCCAAAGCATTTAACGCTATACATTTAAGCATTCTTATGCCAAACTGTATGCAACAAACCACTTTTACGAGAACGGCTTCTCTCAAGCAAAGCAAAAAAAATTATTTCTTCCCCTTTTTGCTTTTGGCATAAATTTATTTTTATTTTTTGGCTCTACATCAACAATTAATTAATTTTAAATACATGCAGCAAAACACACTAAGGCACAGTTACACTCATACACACAACACGCCCGCACGCATACACCCAGTCGCAATTGAAGTGTTTTCAATTAAATTTATTTCAATATTTTAATTTATTTATACAAATTGATTTAAAATGCGTAAATGCGAGAATATTCAAACAGAAATAAAGTAAAATAATAAAAATTATTTGCATGCATTAATTTAAAAATAAAATAAAAACAAATAAAATACAGAAAATTGTGACAGACAGGAGGAAGGACAGTATTTTTTTAAATATACGTACGTATTGCAAGTTAAGTTTTTTTTACAAAATGTATGTAAATATTTTCTGATATTATCACTTTAAGTATTTGCCGAGTATT
The DNA here is from genome assembly GCA_963681545.1 of Germaria angustata. Lineage (NCBI taxonomy): Eukaryota > Metazoa > Arthropoda > Insecta > Diptera > Tachinidae > Germaria > Germaria angustata. The sequence continues at coordinate 68,545,852 of OY813000.1, forward strand.
TCATTAATTTAATGCACATACATATAAATCATTTTTTTCTTTTTTCTTATATTTTTGTCGAACATTTAAAACTGTAAGCAAAATTTCATTCCGCATTCCATAGAGCAAAATGTAATTGTAGACAAGTGTTTTAAAGTCGAACTAGTTGGACGAACATAAGTTGCACTACACTATTTTTAAATATTCGCTCTAAATAAAATCAAAGTGATCCAAAGACCAGCTCTGCAAGGACTTACGGATCTTCTGTACCAGAATACATAGAAAGAATATGCTTAGAAATGCTCACTACAATCATTTTGTATTCAGTCCTGCCATAACTAATTCCGCCTCGAACAGATTTTCAGCATTTATTTTTACCTTGAACATTTAAAACATGATCTAATAATATCGTATGAACGTTACTACTCAATGTGATTGTTCTAGAAACAACATTTTCCCTACAAGAAAGTGAATATTTCACTTACAAATTTATTGTAGATTTTATTTATATTTAAAAGTATCGAAACCAATTAATATTAAAGGGTAGTTGCAAATTTTTTTACTTAAAAATGCCATCTGATGTTCTACTGCTTTATTGTTCATGGTTCCAATGTTGTTATCCTCCGAATTTGGGCATGTCGGTCATTTTTGTGGAAAATTAATAATAAAAGAGATTCTTTTTAGCTTGTTTGAGAATAAATGACATTTTAAATTTTGGGGCCTTCCAACTAGAAGACATGAAGTTGGACACCAATTCAGCTTGAGCCTGATGACTCTTTTCCAAGTTGTAACGTGTTGCATATTACTAAATTTTCCTAATGACCGACATATCAGAATTTGTAGAGCTCGGCAACCGTCTCGGATTGATTTATACATCATGAGACGCCCAGATAAAAGATGTCTAAATATTCTTTTAAATAACTGGAAGGATTCAAAATCACTTTTAAGTCAAACAATTTTGGAATAACCCGAAATCATTTTGACAACAGAGATTTTTAAATATCAATAACTAATAAGTAAAAAAACATATTTATTTACGGTATTCATATTATTTCACTAGTGGATTACAATGTCCTTAAAGGCGATCAATATGTTAAATGAATTTAAAAATATAATTAACATGTCCTTATTTTGTAATAACAACTTTAACTTATTTTGAGATAATGAAAAATCTATTCTAACTATATTATTTAATGTATTTAAAGCTCGTAGTAAAAGCTCACGCAATTAATCAATCAATTAATCACAATCAATTACACGATTAATCAAATAATAAATTATCATAATGGAGTGAAAAGTTCTTCTTAAATAAAGGCCAAGGCAAACGAGTATAATGGGAGAAAGATGACAAGATGATGCGATTATCACGAAGGAAAAAGTTGAAAAATTTCTTCTAAATATTTGCAATTGTACCCCAGTAAAAACAGAGCATAAAAAAATGTCATGAAAATGTTGAGATTATGATGGGGAAGCAGTGCGAAATTGGAGAATTCCTAATGATTTTGACACAGGATGTACTTCTTTTTGAATTTTATCTCAATTATGTTTTTTTTTGGAAAGAAAACAATTTTATACCAAATTGGATTTGGTTATTTCATATTTCATATTTTTATTTATTTACCATAGTAACATTTACAGGCTGAATTTACAGTATTTACACATGATGAGTTCAAGAATATATCTTATTCAACAAAAAAATTTTAGTAACTTAGAATATATAACACTATATATGTACATACATATATTCAGATAATTTGGGAGGAAAAATTTTACAAAACCTATTTGAACTTGTTTCTGACCCTATACTAAAACTTAACCTACTTAAAACTAATTAAACTGAAGCAAGTTCATTAATATGAAAAAAGTCTGAATATGTACAGCGGCGTTTAAAATTTTTTAACAGTCTTTCTAGTTTGCAATCCACTAATTCAATACCAGCCAGTGTATGAAGGCGTGAAGTTGAAAAAAACCATGGAAGGTTAAATATCAATTTAAGAAGTTTGTTTTGTGAAACTTGGAGTTTTTTGATGTGGCATTTTGCGATGCAACACCATGCTGGAGCGGCATAAAAGATTACTGCGTGGAAAATTGATTTAACTATTAGTTTTTTGTTAGCAATATTAAGTTTAGAGTTTCGATTTATGAATGGGTACAATATCCGAGTCAAAACATTTAATTTATTTGTGATGTACGCTACGTGCTCTTTAAATTTTAGTTTAGTGTCTAAAATCACACCTAAGTACTTTACAGTATTGTCCCATTGGATCGACATTCCCTGTACATTAATATTGTTTTGAGGAATAAAGCATTCTTTGCGTTTCCTAGTAAAATATATTGCTTGTGATTTACTAGCGTTTAACATGATTTTCCATCTGTTGAAATAGAGGGTTACTTCTTCTAAAGCTCTTTGCAGTTTGTTTATGATTTCATGAGCAAGATTACCGGAACAAATAATTGCGGTGTCATCAGCAAATACTGACATTGTACAATATTCTAAATTGGGAAAATCTGCAGTGTATATATTGTACAAAATAGGGGATAAACATGATCCTTGCGGACAACCAGCTGGTACTCCAAAAATTCTGGAGGATTGTGAGCCAATAGGCACTTGAAATGTCCGATCTTTTAGAAAACATTGTATAATTTTAATAATTTCAATCGGGAAGTTCATACGCATCATTTTGTAAATTATTCCTTCATGCCATACGGAATCAAATGCTGCTTTAACATCTAATAGCAACATACCCGATGACTTTTGGAGATCAAAGTTTGAATGCACTAATTTTTTTATTCTTATCAACGGATGTGCGGTATTATGCTCTCTTCTAAAACCAAACTGAAATGGAGGAATTACGTTATTTGTTTCAATATAATGCGTGAGTTTCGATTTAACAATTTTTTCGTAAATTTTGCTAATAGAGCTCAATAAACTTATAGGACGATAAGACCACGGAGAATCGGCAGCTTTATTGGGTTTTTTATAGGGATTACTTTTGCGACTTTAAAGTCTTTTGGAAAATAGCAAAGTTTTAAACAAGAATTAAATAAAACTGATAGAAATTTTATACCCTTTTTTGGAAGAGCTTTTAAAGACATATTATTAATTCCGTCATAACCGGGTGCTTTCCTATTTTTTAAATTCCTGATAGTTAGAGTTATTTCCGATACGTTAGTTTGAATGGGGTTAGAAACGCTTTGAGGTAATAAATTAAGATTATCAACACTAGAGTTGACCATAGAAATGGTCTCGGTATCGCCTAGATTTAAGGTATTGGAATGGTTGGAGTAGAAAATTTGACCTAGAATTTCACATTTTTCTTCATTTGTGGTATAGCGTGAATTGTTGTGCTTTAAAATCGGAATGTTGTTTCTTTTCTTGTTTAGAATTTTGACTAGTTTCCAAAATTTTGGAGAGCTTTTATCTAATGAAGAAAGCAGTATGTTCCACGATTTGTTTCTAATGGTATTCAATTCTTCATTAATTTTACTGTTAAAAAATTTCATAAGATGGAAGTCGGTTATACATCTATGTCGCTGCCATTGTCTACGTATGCAATTTCTTTGCTGAATTATTTGCCTAATATAGTATGGTATATTTTTACTAGAATGCGAACGAGATTTTCTAGGTGTATTGCAGTAGGTAGCTTCTTTTATTAAGTTTCTAAAATAAATTATCATCTCGTCGATGTGCTCATTCAGAGTGATGCTCTCTGGTTCTGGAATATTAATTTGTCTACTAATGTAACTGGCATAATTATTCCAGTTTGTTTTGGTGAAGTCGTACTCGAAAACATTTGAAATTATTGATCCAAACAGTAATTTTATCTCCACTGGTAGATGATCGGAGCTTAGATCATTTATCACAAGAGCAGGAGAGAGTTGTTCCGGAATATTAGTGAGAAAAAAGTCGAGTGTCGAACCTTGTCTGTTAGCACTGGAAGGTATGTGAGTGTTTTCAGATGGGTAAGAAATATTGATATTATAAGAGTCTAGTTTCTCAAATAGAATGTTTCCCCAACAATTTGCTCTAATACAGCCCCAGGATTGGTGTCTACTATTAAAATCACCGCCTAATATAAACTTATGGCTGTTTTTAAGTCTGTGTAGGTCTGACGCAAACTGTCGCTTTCTATTATTGTCCGGTCCTGCAAGTCCACCAGGGAAGTAGCAAGAATAAATATTAATACAATCAGTGTTAGTAAATAACTTAATACCAATATTCTCAATTAGATGTGTGTTTATTATAGGTAGTAGTTGGTGCCGCACATTTTTCTTAACTATAATTGCAACACCCCCACCTCTAGAGTTTTCCCTATCATTTCTATATGTAAAATAATCCTTATATCTAATAGAGCTGTTAGAATTAAGCCATGTTTCTGAAACAAGACATATGCTGACGTTGTTGTCCTTTAAGAACTGAAACAGTTCTTGACATTTGTTACGAATGCCTCTTGCATTCCAAGTGATGATTTTTATGTCATGAGCCATTATGTAAGGAATTTACATGCGAGATTGGTTAAAACCTCAAATTGATCAGCTTTACTTTTACAATTTTTCAGGTTCGTAATGAGTTCCATCGTTAGGGTCTTAATTTCTTGTAATGAGAATAACTCTCCGCTACTATTTGCGTTGCTATTATTTGTATTCCAAATACTTGCATTCGGTACATTTTGACGTAAGGTGTTTGGAAAATAATTATTATATATTGTTGGATTTGCAAAATTAATATTAGTTTTACGTCGAGGTGTTGGTTGCGCCCGTTGCCTTAACCGAAGATAACTAGCTTTACTGGGGCAATCATCTGAAAATGACTCATGCGGTCCATTACAATTTGCACATTTAATTGTGGTCGCTTTACATTCTGCGGTTTTGTGTTGTCCTGCACATTTCGCACAGAAGGTTTTAACATAACATCGGCTTGATCCATGGCCAAACATTTGGCAGTTATAACATTGCGTTATTTTAGACTTGTTAGATTGTTGATATTCCCACCTAACTTTAACGTAGTCTATTACGGAATAATTCTGTCTTAATTCTCTGACAGTAATAGTTTTTCGTTGGAAATAAACTACATATATAAAATACTCGGAATTATAACGGCTTCTTTTTGTGACGAGCTTGGTGTCTAAACAATTTAAGCCTAGATCTATAAGCTTCTTTTTTATAATAGCGGGATCATATTTATCAAGGCCGAAAATAAGTGCTTTATATGGTTTTTCATTTCTTGTGGCATAAGTAAAGTGCTCATAATTATTTTTGAGTATAGTAGAAATAGTGTCAAAATCACTTTTGTTTTTTAAGAACAATTTTAGGCCGATAGATATTTTTCTGACCGAATATTCACTTATTTTATTAGTTCTGCATATTTCATGAACTTCTTCAATTTTACACTTTAAAATTGTTATTGGAGGTATAGTAATTATTGTTGTTTTTTCAACAATTATTTCATCATCTACTTTATCACCATCATCAATTGTTTGCAAAGGCGAGAAATAATTACTTGAGCTTGAGCTGAGATCATTGTTGTTGGTTTTGGATTTTTTTAATTTCGGCATTGTGCTTACGCATTGTGCGTTGACTACATCACATTGTCGCGAACGTTTAATGTTGTTGTTTACTGTAGATGCTTTGTTTTGCACCTTGCACAAATTGTTTTTGTTGAAAAGAATTTTTATTATTAATTTTGTTTTCTTTTTTCTCTTTTTTTATTATTATTTGTGGTTTATCACTGCAGAGACTTTGTGTGAACAATACAGAGGTTTGAACACGACTGGATTTGGTTATTTAGCACAGGAAATAAACTTCACATCTGGAGGGTGTACAAATTTTCTCTTTATGAGAAATTAATTTTATCACTTATTGAATGTGTTTTTATGAGGATTTAAAATAATAACTATTTTTTACAAAGTATTTTGAAATACAGTTGAACTGATTTCTGGACATGGTTCATATTTTTTCATAATTTTTCAGATTGCCTTTTTATAAATTTTAAAATATGCACTAATGGGTTTTTGGAAGCCATAGGAATATCCTTCCTTCCAAATGACTTAAGTTTTTTTCACTAAGTATGTAAGTATATAGTATACCCGTATATTATTATATCAAGTAAACACAAACAAATACAGCAAAATATATTTGTTTCATACACGTATTATTCTAGTAAACATAACAAAATAATTTTGACAAATGCCACAATTTATGAGGATATTTTCAATAAACATGATGGGCATAATACCATGTTTGATAGAAATTATCTCATGGAATCGCAAATTAAGAAGCTGTGTGTGCATATACTCGTACATTATTGTAATTAATCATAGATTTATTTTTAAACTGCTATGAATTTCCAGACGTCGATAATTCCATGCAACTTCATCCTCAGGCTTACATCCATCCATAAACCATATCGTGAGACCACTCTCCCTTGAAACTAATACTTTGTGCCATGACACGTTAAAGCAGCCAACATTTTTTTATACTTGACCGCGTGATTGGTGGAGAGCAGATTAGTCTTTCCGAATGAGTGTATTTCTGTGGCAGATTCTTTAAATTTTATCCTTGGAGAAGAGAAATTCTCTAGGCTTTACATTCTTAACTTTAAATTGTTCAGAGTTCCATAATTGTGAACAATTGAAATATGCCTTTTATTGGCTATTTGAAATGCAATAACAAAATAAATAATAATTCATTGAACAAGACGAGTCGTTGGCTGCCATTAGTATTGACCGATTTGAGGGGATATAGTTTTAGAATAAGAGTAAATGCTTGTTATTGTAAATAGTACAGAATAGAAAATGTATTGCCCCATCTTCCGAATTTATTATGGTGATATTACATTTAAAGTAACGTCCTTGAGGAGGCGCTATAAGAAGCAATAAAGTGGCGTTGTGTGTCCAAGAGGGACATCGAGTTTTGAATATCGTAGGATACACCGGTCCGGAACGTATTTTTATCAGTTGAATGATATATTATTAACTGTTTGCTTGTTACAGGAATAAAGGTTTCAGCTGTTGGGTGCACTCCACTGATGAATAAATTATTTAAAGAATTCACATACAATTGAAATGCCGAACTTTACATGCGGCGGGTCCAATGTAAAAAACCAGATTTATGTTAGTGGTAAAAGAAGGACACTTCAACTCGTCATCAAGTGATAAAAGTGTTTAAAAAAATGTTGTTGAAGGCTCGCTCATAACAGCAGCATCTCGATTGGCTTGCACTGTGCAAATATTTCGAAGGTTTTTGGGCACGACAAGTTCAAAGCAATGGCTTTTTCGAAGCTGCTTAGTTTTGGCCAGAATAACTATCATACTTTTTGTTTCAAAAAATTACAAAATAACCACAATATCCGTCAGCTTTGATCCCCTATCAATTTTCTCACAAAAAATTAAGAAACACATAAGATGACCAAAATTCGCAATGACTAAGGAAAGGAAGACTGCATCGTTAATGAAAAAAGGCAGTATAATTGCAGCAGAACACATGTCTTTTAATTTATTCAGTACTTCGGAAACATCTTAATTGGAATAATATATACAAGAGAAAGTGACACATTCAAACACATAGACTATACCCAACTATATCTTCAGTACATTGAAAAATTTAGCCAATTTATGGGATTACATACTGGTAATTTACTAAAATAGCTTATGATGATCGTGCCTATTTGTGAAACTCTTGTGAATCGGAAAAAACATACTTTTAGTGAACTCTAGTTCAAATCTCATCACACGCTTTTAGAGAATTATGTTTTATTTTTTAATGACTTTCATGATTAGAAGGAACAGGAAACAAAAATTTGACTACTAGAATAGGAATGTGTCTTGAATCAGAAATTTTTATTTTTGCAACATGTACTGAATTCTAAATATTTTTTTCTTGATCCAATTCACTAAAGATTTTGCTGTGACATTAATCGGTATTTTCTTTTTAAACGTAAAATAAGTTTTTCTCATGCCAAAAAAAACTTGCCAAAATTTTTAATACGACGTTGATGATTTCATTACACCTGAAAACACTCTAATTAAAGTGTTAAAAGGACCGGCAGCTCCCTGTCCCATACATAAGAAAATTTAAGCTCCGTTTGAAATTTTTTAAAGTAAAAGAAAGCAAAGGAGGCAGAAAGCATAGGAGTCTCATTAAAATTTCTAATTAATATTGTTTTTTCATGCAATTTTCTATGCAACCTCGTAAAAGATGAAATTTTAACAAACATTACAATTGATTTAAATGCCGCATCACATCAACAACACAATGATGATTGTGCATTACAATGTCATATTGATGTAATTATTGAAGGAAATATAAGTATAAAATTATGCCGTTAACTGAATAACATCAGCAGAAACAATTACTGTTATGAATACGTGAAGACAGGCGAATAAAGGCTGTCATACATATGAATTAAAAAAATACATATTCATACACACATACGTATATCGGTATGTTAATTCCATTGGAATCTTTATGATTGATATTGTTATCACGATAAATTTAATCAATAAATCAACATACAATTGAAGGCTGGCCTGGCAATAGACAATTTTAAATTTAAGACAATTAGAGAGACGACAAACTACGATGTAAAATATATTCTTCTATTGTGCATTAATAAGAGATATTTATTCAATGAACTTGATCTGATGTGGATTAAATCAGAGGACAATGTCACTGGAAGAAATTTATTCTATTAATCTTCACACAAACAATTAAAGGCGAAGTAGTTCAAAAGCGTTTTCTCCACTGTTCATTAATGGGATATTCGCAAAAACCGTGTTTTGTGGCCTTCCAACCCTTGTTAATTTTTTGGGGGGACTGCTGGTATTTTCCTTAGAACCCATAAAGAAAGGTTCCTGCAAAAGGTCGTCTTTTCCCTAATTTAGCCAAAGTTTGTTTTTTTTTCTTGTCTTTTCTCTGTGGTTTAATAAATAAAATAAAAATTAATCAAAACGACTAAAACTTTTGTATTCAATCCAACACTTTTTTACATCAACTATTATTACAGTTTCTCTACTTGCTATGAGGATATATTTATTTTTAATTGACTTCTTTTAAGGACATTAGTTTAATTACTTTTATACCCCGTGTTCCTACAAATACATCAAAAAACTTCAAATTGCACTTTAACTAAATTTTCAAAATTTTAAATTATATGCTCTGGTTTTTTTTAATGTTTTATTGCAATTAATTAATATAATTAATTCTTGAAGCTTAAGGTCTACCTTATTTTATTTTATTAGTCGGTATTTCGCTACTCTTCGAGTAACATCTTCAGGATATTTTATTTTATAAAATTAACAAATATCCTGAAGATGGTACTGGATAAACAATATAAAAGAAGGGAGACTTTAAACTTAAAAAAAATATATTTTTTTGATTTATTGACTTAAAAGCTTCCCAGCACTTTTAACTCTCTTGTTAATCAAATGATTGTGTTGATTTAAAAAAATGTTTGTTTAGATGATGAAATTTCTTATTGATTTGGATATAAATTCAGTTGAGTGCCAAATAAGTTTATAAAAAATTTGCTTCACTAGCAAAATAATTTTGTTGGTCAGGAGATGTTCATGAATTGTATCCCTTTCACATTTTTTCCATTCTTCCAAGGCTTTAATTTTATAGTCGCTCATAGAATTTCCAAAATTACAAATTCTCATGGTTAAACAAGCATCAAGACATGAGTTCTTAAATTTATTTTCCATACATACATACATACATGTACGAGTATATGTGCATGTTCTAGGTATATAATTCAACTGCCAGTCAAGTATGTCTCTCGGTCATTAATGTTACTTGTACCTGCAAGTAAATTACCATTAAAATTGATAACTGATGGTCTTGTGTCTTAGTAATTCAGCCAAAAGCCCAGCATACTTGTACTCCAAGCACCCAACAAATGCTAAACGTATAAATGGAATAGGCTTCTCAGCTACTGTAAGAAGAAAATCTTTTTTTTGCATTTCAAAACTTCTCGATAACAACATGCAAGTTATTGCCAAGAAGCCTCTGCAGGTAGTTGCTGTACATACTTGCTTTTTTGTTGCTACCAATATTAGGGCCGGCTGAAGTACAACTTAAACCAATTAACTAATTGTAAGTTATCTGAGGAAAACCTTTTTGGCTCCTCCTATATATGTTTCTTAAACTTCAGCTATGAAATTGAAAACGGCGTTTATGTTAACCGTGAATTAAGTAAAAAAGAAACTTGAAGAGGAAACAGTAGATTTAAGTCATCATGTTCTCTCTTGGCCATGTTGCTTTAGAGAAATTACAACATGTTCCTCTTTTTTTCTTTTTTCTTTTGTATTAAGAAGAAGTAATTTAGGTGGCAAGCACATTATAAGGTATCAGTTTATACTTAATTGTAAAAGGGGAATAGGAAGTTTTCCTTTCATATAACAAATTTAATAGTTTGAACTTTCAAACAGAGAGTTTAACACCGACAGTGAAAGAGAACGGTGGAGCAAAAGGTGAGAGACAATTTAAAGGTAAATTATTACAACAAAAATTTTTTAATACATGTGATGCGAGTTGTTTTTAGTTTATTAATAACCAAATCCAAATCTTAAATTTGTATAAATAAATTTCACGAATATATTACATAAAGGGTGGTCCAACTATAATGCACGATGCTAATTGTAAGTCTCACCTTCACGTAAAGTTTTGGGCCCAAGTTAATTTGACATTCTTTTTTTTAGCGTTTGACGAATTCAACCATGGAGAGGTATACAATTGAGCAACGCGTTAAGATTGTTGAAGCCTTTTACGACAATGGGCGTTCAAATCAAAATGCATTTCGTGAACTTCGTGATTTTCTTGATCAGCATAATCGACCACACTCTCACTATAGTGGATTCGTTAACGAGCAGAATTGCAGCATATTGGGCAAATGAGAATCCACAAGTGATTGTTGAAAAGCCGATGCATCCATCAAGAGTGACTGTTTGGTGCGGTTTATGGGCTGGCGGCATCATTGGGCCGTACTTCTTCGAAAACGAGGCCGGCCAAGCAGTTACTGTGAATGGTATTCGCTATCGCGACATAACAACGGGCTTCTTGTGGACCTGGATGATATGAGGTTCCAACAAGATGGTGCCACTAGCCACAAAGCCAACAAACCAATGGCTATTTTGCGCGAGAAATTCAAAGGCTGTGTTATCTCACATCATGGCGATGTTAATTGGCTGCCACGATCATGCGTAAACAATAGCGGGAATCTTGAAAACAGATTCACAGATTTATTTTTGACGTTTGAAAATAAATTAAAAAAATATGTATATATATGCATTTCGAAAACTGAATTATTACCACTTTGCCAGAAAATATCATGCAGTCTGAGCTGTACAAACAACGTAACCGGTAGAATGGTAAGATCATACAATAATCCGTTTTTTTTAAATAAAGTTTCTAGTAAATGAAAGCAGGTATAAGAGTTTTATTTCAAATTTATGATTTAACTTTTTTAAATATATTTATTAGAGCATTGTTACGAGTATATATTTAATTTAAAGCTAAAACCGACATATTCACTTTGACAAACAATAGGCTCAATTGTATTTTTATACGAAAAGCTATGACCACTGTATGTTTTGTTTTTCTTTGCCTCTATAATGATGAAACGAAAACTTTAAGTTAAAATAAACTTAAGAACTCTTAAAGTATACTTTTTTGATAAATATAATTTTTAGTTAAAACATTTGCAGCTGTTTATTGCTAAATAAGTAGAAACCACTAAGCTTCCTATTTAAATACCGCGAAATGTATATATTTTAACCACAGTTCGCATACAAAAGCAAAAGTTCTTATTAAATCCTTCGATATAGATAAAATTTTAATGGTTCGCAGAATAGTCATCTTTCCCTTAAAGGAGTAGAGTGTGAAATAGATTAATTTCCATTTCTATAGTAATGTGTGTTCTTTTTTTATTTTAAGGCGACTGTCCACTGTCAGCACACTGGGAACCGTATCAAAACCACATAATATAAAAAACGAATGTACATATGAATTTTATTTTAAGTGCATTAGTCAATGTTAAACCATGTTTAACTCCATGTTCCTTTTCCTTTGCTTTTCCATTTTTTATCTCAATTTCACGTACAATCAAGTAAGAGAAAGACGACGTATAGAGCAAAAATAGTTTTTTTTTTCAAATAAACTTGATAGTAAAATAAGAAAAAAAATTAATAACAAACACTGTAATCAAAAACTCGTAATTAAGCGCGATAAAACTGTAATTAAATGAGCTTAAAAAGTAATACTTCTTGTAGATATTTTTTTCATTTTGACTTTTTTTCTTACTCGTATTTGACTGGTTCATGTTGGTAATACAAACCTGTAAAGAAAATGAAAGAAAAAAATGAATAAACATTTTTAATAGCAAACTTTATAGCAATTGTAATTTAAAAGTTCGTTTTCTTTTATCAAGGTGTTTATTTATTGTGTTATTGTTGTTGTATGTAGCTGATTTTTATTTACCGGCCAAGTTGGTATGAAAAGTGTAGACCAACCATTGTCAGCTATCAAGCGGCGAAGGTAAGTAAGTAATAAATAAGTAGAAAGAAATTGAGGGTAATAAATATTGTGAATATAAGCAATTTTTTAGAAAAGAAAAACAAAAATAATTGGACGTTCTAAAAGCCCTTGATATTCTTTATTTTCAATTCGTTCATTTCGATTTGTTTGATCTTTTCAAAAAAGCATTGAAATTTATTCATATAATCATACAAATGTATTAAAAAATTTTACATTGATCAGCAATACGACTCGATTTAAGAAACATATTCTACTAATAATATTTTCAGTCTGAAAATAAAATTTCATGAATGATTTAAACTGAAGCGATTGGCATAACATGGCCAATTATTCATATTAATATACAAAATATTATGTTGCATTTCAAAAAATGTTAAAGAAGCAAATTCCATCGTACGTAATAAGAAGTACAAATTATATATTTGAAAAATTTTTGTTTGTTGCATTTTGTGGCCGAATCATATTTGAAAATCATTCAGACTTGATATACTCAGCAAAGCCAACAACAAAAATTATATCTTTTTAAATAATTCCTTTAGAGAATTTCTCGCATAATGAGTTTAATCAATATAATTACATCCATTTATATGAAAAAGTCCTTCTCAGTGATTGCGCAACGAAATATATATTTTTAATTATTGCTACATTTCAGGGTAATCAAAAATTGCAATTATTCAAGCAGTTGTGGATCAGGAACTGAAAATAAGTTAGACTTGGTATTGAATGCTTATGCATGATCGATCATGCATCTTCATTTATAATCAGAGGTGATACAAATATTGAAGAAACAGTGCTTGATATGAAAATTAGGCATGCAGTTCGTTGAACTAAACGGTTACTATTTATACACCTTATAACCGACCGAAAATGGGTACAACTCTTCCGTATGGGGCGGTGTTACAAAGCGATAAGCGTATATGGGTTAAAGAAAAGAAGAAGGCGTGACGGTTAACGTTGACAGTAGTTTAGGTAACTCTATTTACTTACTGCAACATGCACATAGTCTAGACACAGTCGTTCAGAAAACCTTTCTTTTTTTAAAACATCACGTTGCTCACTAAAATCATATACATTCGTGAATATATGCCCGTGAATCGCGTACGCCATTAAAGATAAAATTCTTTCTTCAAGCGAACAGTGGATGTGGAATAACCTTCCTGCGGAGATGGTTGAAAAAATTCAAATCGAATATCAACAAAAACCCCCTACTCTACACTCTATCCCATAACCTACAGGAATCAATATTGGACACTAAATTGCAGGTTTAGGAATCGGAACCATGAAATTCCTAATTCCATCAACATTTTATAAGTAGGAGAATAAATACCTAGCAGACCTCCAGTTCCTTAACGGCAAACTATTTTTAGCGACTTCTTGAAGTCCTTCCAGATAAAACAATAAGAGATTCTTTTTCATGAGATTTTTTTAAGACCATAATAATTGGTATCAGAAATTATGATTTTCGGTACTCGTTTTGCAACTTTTTATATATTATTTAATTTTTTATATTAACTCTAGTTATTCAATCTTCGTTATTATTAAGTTTTATTTATTACCTAAATTTTAGATCTTGTTGCAAGGTTTTTCTTCATTTAAATGCAGATATTTCGGTACCATCTTTAGAATATTTGATTATAAGATGATTGTTTAATAAAAAAATAATAAAAATACTGCGTATTTCTTAATAAAAAATCTTTTACATAAATATTGATATTTTAGCTGTCTGAGTACCATCTTCAGCATATTTTATTATTAAAAAAATACATTTTTTAAATGGTCTACCGCTTTGAGGATATTTGATTATGTGATTGATTTTTATTTAAAAAAAATCGGGCACCATCCTCAGAATATTTTAGTATTAAATAATTTTGTTTTTTAAAAAGTATTATTCAATTACTTTGTTTAAAAACAATTTATTTTTTAATCAAATTTCTTGAAGTAATTACTCGACGAATACCAGAATATAGATATTTTTTTTAATTTGTTATTTACATATATGTATATGTACATGCATATATACACGTATATATATTTTTAGCAGTTATGATTTCAATTTTATTTAAGCACCAGTCTTCTTGTTAAATTTATCATCATCTTAAGGAAAATTTTAGTTCGAGTAAGAATATTCTAGAAATTTTTACAAATTCTATTAAATAAATATATTTCACCAATAATTTAAACGCGACTCAGTAGTCCTTTTTATTGCCTGGATTTTCCACTAGATGTAATTCAATTCGTGTTTGAAGAAACATCTTAAAATTTTGTGAAAAGTGAGTCTCACGCGATATTTTCAAAAACGTAATAATTAATCATATTTATTTTCAAGCACATAAACTTTTTATAGCTAAAGCACATTTTATTTAATCGAAACATTCATGGTTTTGAATAAACAACATTGAAAAATTTTGTTTAAAATTTTGAATTCTGGGTCAATTAGACTTCTGATTATAAATAATTCTGAAATTTCTTAACCATGAATTTATATGTATTTATGCCCATAATACGCATCTTTTTATTTATTTCATGTTTTATTATGTTGCCTTTAATCAAAACATTTATTTTAGAATATTTTAAAATAAACAACAACATTAATTCCATTTTTAGCTTTAGGAAGCTGAGCAATTTGTCTTTTGATAGAAACTTTTTATTATTAAATTATTAATATTTGAAAAAAAAGTTGTTTTACCCAGTAATTCTTGAAGTAATACATAATTATAAAAACTTTTTAACAGATGTCAACAAATCTTGCTCACCAAGTCGTCTACATCTATTTCAAAGAAAAGACATATGGAATCCTTTTCTATTAAGGTCCTGATTTAATATTTATCACTAGTTCCCTGACTTCATTTCTTATCACAAGGAAAAATAAATAAAAGTAAAATATATCAGCACCAAAAACTACCAGGCACTAAGAGGTGTTCTCCGCCCTTTTGAAGATATTTTACAAATAATTGTAGTTTCCAAACTAATTCTGATGATTTAAAAAATTTATTTTTAGAAGATGACAAGCAATTATTTCCTCTCAATCATTTAACTTTAATTTTAGACAAAAATCTAGACTAATTGAAAAACATTCAAAATTTTTCATTTGAGATTATTTTAAATTAACTTTATGTGTCTTTTATTCAAATTGTTGCTCTTATCAACATTTTCATACTTTAGAAAAACAACATATTGAGACACAAACATTTTTTTTCAATATTTTTAAACACCGAGGATGATCATTTTTTCTATCGTTTGTTGTTTGTTGCTTTTTTTCTTCCGCTACTTTGAAGTGTGCCGCGTGTCACCGCAGATTATCACTTTGGACTTTAAGCACGCACATTAATCAGTAGACAAAACCCAACGTTAGATTGGAAATGTAAAAGCAATATTTAAGTTTGAGGAAAATATAAGCGATCGTAAACAATTACAAGTTGTTAACATGGACAAACAGCAACAACAATACAAAAATGTTGCCCAACATAAAAATTATAATAAGTAAAACTTACAAACAATTCACATCTAATTCTTTTTTATGCGACACTTAATTTTGTACTTTCCGGTCAAATTCATGAACTTAAAAATCGTATAAAAAGAGACACTGAGAACTGTTACAGAGATTTATTTTTTTATTTAATCGTCTGTTGTCAAAGGCATGTTATGCAGTTCCACATCGAAAACAATTCCTCAATTTCTGTATAATCAATATCCCTGAGGTGAGTAAAATCCTGTAAAGTGTAATACGCTAAAGAATCGGCATATTCCTTTAAGAATGTTAATCGACATATTAAAATTAGACACTTCAAGTGTAAATGCACACAACTTATGAAATAAGACATTCTTAGCAAATCCACAGTTGTATGACTGGGCAAGTATAAGATTTTGGGAGATTTTCCCAATATCTAGGGACAAAGTAGATTTTGGTTTGTATCGGAAATCTATTAGAAATGATGTGGTTTTTACTTAAAATGTCTCAATACTAGATTTCGCTCAAATATAAATTTTATATTAAATTTATTGCGCTGTCGTAACTAATCAGCAGGAATCCGCGAGGAATGATTGGCTTCTCTTTTAGTCATTTTCTTTTTTCTTATAGATTCCTTGATGAAGGTATTCAAATTTAAATTATCACACTAAATTATACTCTTAAGGAGTTTTTCACAGCAGTCATATTTTTATAAAACATATTATAATAAAACATAAAAGTTTGGCACTTTATTAATTTCGAATTTTAGAATATCTCTATTTATATAGACTTTAAAAACCAAATATCGGAAAATAATTAAAGAAATACACAATGGATCGACAATAAATGACTGAAAATTTTATATGTTTGAACACTATATCGCATATTAAAATATTACATTCTAAAAACTTCCAATTTTAAACTTCAAAATATTAAATAAAATATATTTGCCAAGATAAAAGTAAAAACATAAAAAAAACATTGGACTTCTTTGTGGGAAATAATTCTCGTTTTGTCAATTCTAAAAAAGAATACACCATTATATTAGGTCTGTTCGTTTACTTTACTAGTAACAATATGTACTCGTGCTCGTAGCTTGTAATGACGTTATTTTTTATTGCAATTACTTCCGTTGTGTGTAGCAAAACCTTAAAAGGCCTGCTTGAGCTCTTGTACATGCTATTTTCCATTAGCGATACTTCACGCTTGGTAGTTGTGATTGATTTTGTGCAGAATAATTGAAAAATTCTATTAGATACCAATACGTTTTCATACCCCTTTTTTGGAAAAATATTTAAGTTTTAAAAATTTTATTTTCCAGAAAATTGTATTTTAACATTTGAAATGTTCAAGCCGAATGTCCAAAAACATTTGCACTTACCTGTGAACAATCAGGGTACCCTGATAGAGACTAGTGACTAGTATTCTAGAAAACTGGCAGTCAGAGGGGGTTGCGAGTACGATTCTTGCAGTTGGCTACGGAAGTTTCTGCTTTCCGTCTTCTTTACTCTTTCCAAATTTGCATTATCTGCCTATCAAGGGTATCACTACGACACCAAATCATGGACGCAAGTGAACGAAAAGTGCCTGTTTGGTCTAACCTAATGAACACTTAAATCTTTCTTTCTCGAGAGGACAGAAAATTTTATAAATTAATTGTTAGAAAATAAAACCCCAATATACGTAATTTCGTTTATAATCGTAAGAAAGTAGTCACTTTAGAACAAAAAAATTTTAATTAATTAAAAAATTTTTTAGTCTATCATATATGTATAAAAACAACAAGGAGGCATGGTGCTTCACGACATTGTGTGTATAATAGGTTTCTCATAACAAGCGTGTTATAAATAAATCAGATCAGGAAAGAGTGAAATGCACAGATGCAAAATCATCATTAAGTACAAATGTGTAAATAAAACAGCTGGATTA
The DNA here is from genome assembly GCA_963681545.1 of Germaria angustata. NCBI lineage: Eukaryota > Metazoa > Arthropoda > Insecta > Diptera > Tachinidae > Germaria > Germaria angustata. The sequence continues at coordinate 68,563,739 of OY813000.1, forward strand.
GCTGAATAGCCCTCCGCGGTTGGAAAATCAACTAGCGCAATCTGTCGTCGACTTGTTAGTTGTTGCTTTAAAGGCTGCATACAACGGTGTCTATATAGACAAAGGTTAGATTAATGGACTAAATTAATTGGAATGATGTAATTTTTTAACAACGATTCCTAGTTTAAATTAACCATAAACATGGATCACTTTTGCGACCCCACGGTCAGTTTGTTTTAAACAAGATGCGGCAGAGTACAAGTGCTTAACATCTTTATGAAGAACGTTTGACTGCTAAAATCTACATTGAATTATATCTGAAAAACTGCGTTCAAATTTTTATCAAATTTTTAGGTGTCAAATTTTCTATGAAATGGTTTGAAAAGATTAAAAAACTTCAATTATATTGGCCTCCGATTTCACTTGATATTATCCAAAATAAAAACATTTGGTAATCATCAAATCTATAACATTATAACAAGAAATTAATCGAAGATTGCCATAAACGACATGTGGTCTGAAATAACTATAAATGACAGCTCTAACTCAAATAGAAGAATTTTAACATCATTTCTTTCAATCAAATACATTCTATTGTTTATGTTAAAAGTGTTCTTCAATTATGAAATATTAATTGATGACATGTTTTATAAACCATGTCGTGTTATTTTTATTTTATTACTTGCGAACAGTTTTTTTTTAATTAATAAATCATACAAATTTATGAATTTAAGAAAAAAAATTGCTCTATGACATACACAATCCTTTTCTTTGGCTTTTGTTAGATCGCCGCCTAACATTTCATATACTATAATACTGTTTCATATTATTTCATATTGGTGCCATCGTAATTTAATTGTAAATTTTCACATACAAACCACTGTAACTTGCACGTACTTTGGTAATTAACATTAATATTTGTCTCTTAGTCCTGTTTCACACACGTCAAGTTTTCTTGCTCAAGTTTCAATTCAGCTGGGAGAACAATAGGGAGAGTATGTATGCATCTTCCTTTCTCTCTTCGAGCTGAATTGAAACTTGAGCAAGAAAACTTGACGTGTGTGAAACAGGACTTATTGAAACAATTTTACAACAGTAAGTTTTGTTTTTGTCGAATTGAATGCAATAAAATTTTGGTTTATACATATTTTGTTATGTAAATATGTACATGTGTATATGAATAATAGCAAGTTGGATTCGTACTAAAACAACAGCGGTATAAGCCCTTATTCAATATTGTCGCAGGTTTAAGTTCAGGAATTTTAAATAAAAGGAATTATTCTTCTTTTAGTAATTGAAACAACATTATTGATTTTATTTCTTGTCGCGTTTTACGGTCGCTGTTTCTATAACTTCAACAATATGACTGCACAACGAACAATTCTGTGGCATATACATACATGCATTGACAACAATTCGAAATTACTGAATTGCTTTGTATCGCTGCCGGCGATGAAAAAACTCCTCATCGTACAGTTTTACAATTTTAGAAGAAAATAATAAAAACTAAAGCTTTTAAGGTATTCAAAGTTTCTAGTATTTTTTTATAAAGAGATGTAACACTCAGGCAATGAATGCCTATTGCTAAGGTGTTGCTTGTTTTGTGAAAGGGATAATATAGAGACACATTAAGTTTCTTAAGCTGTATGTGTGTGTAGCCATTTTATTAATTGTTTAACTTCGCCGACGATGCTACTAACATTAACGACGAGGGAAGGTGCCGTGATGTACATTAGCGTTTTAGCGATGTACATTAGCGTTTTAGCGATGTACATTAGCGTAGAAGAGTATCAATCGCTGCCGATACTGTTCAGTGACCAGTGCTTTGCCTTCATCACTTAAACAGTCCAACAACAATTAACACAATGCCACACTAACGTTAATAAGAACAACTCATGATGTTGATGACTTGTCCTGAACAGGGATCGAACCAAGGTTCTAGTGCTTGATTTTGCTCTGTTAAAGTTCTCTGGAGTACATCGTATCACCCAAGGCTGCCAATGGCATGTATGATGCCACTAGTGAAAATTAATCTTGCTTCAATACTTTGTCATTCGAACAGTAGCCAATAATATTAATATTAATGCTGATTTCGTACAAATTCTATGTGAAACGAAAACTCCAGGGTATAAATACTTGTTTACAAATTTCAGTTATTTTGAATATATTCCGATGATGATTTTTATATCTGGTACAGTGCTGTGATCATGACAACATCTATTGTTGCAATATTGATGTTGTTTCTTCTAAATATCAGTATCATAAGCATTTACATATTGTTGGTATATTGAAGAGCAAAGTTAGGTATACATGTATAATTTATTTAAAATGGGTGGCAGTTGTGAACCTTGTGATACACTGCAGTTTTCTTTGGTTTCAACGATAATGTGGCATAGCATTTTTACACAGTATTTTCTATATATAATATAGTTTTTTAGTGGCTGTAAGCAATTTCCGCTGACATTAACCGTATCTAAAATGTTTAGCAATGATCACAGCAAAGAATTAAATAATTATACTTTCTTATATAATTATGAATCTACAACATTTGATTTGTTATCAAGTAATTGCTTTATATTCTTTCCTGTTCAAATTTAAATCAGTTTAATTTATTGACCTTGTTTTTATCCATGAAATCCGTTCTTCTTCCTGTTACACTCACCTGATAAATTACATTTTCAACCATTGATTATACTGCGATGAGCCTGAAGTAATTTACTTTTAATAGGAAAGCATTTCAATTATATTTTCCTTTAATCTGTTTTTACCGGGGTAAATACATATTTGCTTTTTTAATTTTTTTTCCTTTCCTAAGAATTTTTGAAGTTTTTAGTTCATTTTTTAAGACATTTGATTTTCGTAGAAAAAGAATCGTAAACAATAAAAAGATGTGAAATGTTTTTTATGTTTTTTTTTTTTGGCTCTCACTGAGATTAATTTTAGAACTTAACGCTTCTTAATCTATTTGTCTTGTTCACTACTTCACAAGAATACCATTTGGTTAATTATTATATTTTTTTTGGTTTGTGCAACAAAGGTACTTGTAATTTGATTGCTATTTAATTGTTTGAGCGTGAGTAAATTACTTTCACAAGTATTAACATCTGAGATCATTGTTGGGAAAATTATAAGAGGAACAAAGAACAGTAGAAGAAGGGAAGCATTCGACGTACCAAATATAACACAGAAGTAATCTTTCTTTAGAATTTTCATGGAGTGATTATAGCAGAAAATTTAAATAACTTTGTAGAAAATCTCACTGCTGAAAATCATACAATTTTCCTCCGAGCGCACAAGCTAAAAAAGGACAAGGTGGTTTCAGCAGCATTTACATATCGTGGAACCGTCTATGTGAAAAATTTTGAAACTGATGTGCCAATACGAATTGATAAATTCAATGAATTAAACCAGTTTTTTCGGCCGCATAACAATGGACCACATATTTTATAAGCTATACAAACTTCTAGTTTCCTTGCCAATTATACGTTGCTTCGTCAGTTATGCGTTGTTTTGTCAGTCATCAAAATATATGATTTCTATGAAATTTATTTTATTCGCTGCTCTTTATTGTACTACTTACAAAATTTATATGGTACTTTTTAAAATGTTATTTACTTGCATTGTAATATTTTCTATTTTTTATTATAACTTTAAACTATGATAATATAAGGGTTGGCTCTAGAGAAAATTTAAACACTATGGTCAGAATACTTTCTAAAAATGCTTCTGGTCTGAAAATCTGTCACGTAAATGCCCAGAGTTTGAACAATAAAATGGATGAGTTCCAAGAAATTTTTGAAAACAGTAACATAGATATTATATGTGTCTCAGAGACATGGTTCTACCCGGATGTTAACAGTAACATGTACAACTTAAATGGTTATCATCTTTTCCGTTCCGACAGATCAACTAATGCCGGTGGTATTGCTATTTATATAAGATCAAATATTACTTGTAAAGAAAAATGTAAAAATCTTGCTTCAGACAACACCGAGTACATGCTAGTCGAAATCTCAAACAACGCTGAAAAGCTGCTGGTTGGGAGCATATACAGACCTAATAGAAGCATCAATATGGATCATAAGCTAGAAATGCTGAGTACGTGTACCCTTGGATACGACCATGTAGTTGTAATTGGTGACTTTAATGCAAATATTTTAGAAGACAGTAGCCTAGTTGAAAATATGAGTTCAATTGGACTCCACATAGTTAATAATAGAATTCCAATACATTTTACAACAACTTCAAGTACGTTAATTGATCTCTGCTTTATTAGTAACATCACGCACCTACTTCTATTCGACCAGTTGTCAGCATCTATGTCCTTCAAACATGATTTGTTGTTTCTGTCCTACGATTTTAATATTGTAAATAACACAACACTCCAAATTCTGGAATATAGAGACTTCAAGAATATTGATCTTCAGTCACTCGATATTGAACTGTCATCCTTACATTTTAATGTAGTTTTTTCTATGGCTACAGTTGATGAACAATTAAACTTCTTACATCAAAAGTTAAGCTATCTTTATGATAAATATGTACCTGTTAAAGGAAAAATTATACGGAACGAGAGACCATGGTTTACAAACGAAATAAGAATGCTAATTGAAGATAGGAACCACGCATACAAAAGGTGGAAACTATTCAGAACCCCAGAGCTATGTAATATCTTTAAAAATGCAAGAGCTGCTGTAAATTCAAAAATAAGAATGGCTAAGTCGATGTTCTATCACTACAAGTTTCAAACATTTGTTGATTCCCGAAAAAAATGGAGAGAAATTCGTGAAATGGGTTTAGTAAATCGTAGTAATGCTAATGCCGGGACACACGTCATCGACGTGAACGAGCTAAACTCTCAATTTTCAAGTATGCCTATGCCTCCAATAAACATAAATTTTTATAACAACTCTGGCTTAAATCGCAATCAAACACATTTCTTCAATTTTATTCACATTACTCAAGAAAATGTACTTAAAGCATTTATTCATATAAAATCTAACGCTGTTGGCTTTGATGGTTTGCATCCAAAGTTTATCAAGCTTACTCTTCCATACACACTAACTCATTTAACTCATTTTTTCAACACGATCATAACAACATCTACGTTTCCATCTGAATGGAAACATGCCAAAATCATACCGATCCTGAAACCTGACAAGAGTTACCGACCAATTGCAATTTTGCCCTATCTTTCGAAAGTCTTTGAAAAATTCATTCATTCACAAATAAGCCGCTACTTACATACAAACTCCTTACTAAATGATAGACAATCTGGATTTAGACCAAAGCACAGCTGTACTACTACTCTGATTGATGTCACGGAGGAAATCAGAAGTCAAATTGATAAACGTCATATGATATCATTCTTAATACTACTGGATCACTCCAAAGCCTTTGATACAGTGCATCATTCCATTCTCTGCCTTAAATTAAAACATATGTGTAATTTCTCTCCAACTGCATTGAAACTGTTAACATCGTATTTAAGTGGCAGAAGTCAAAGTGTTACCCATGAAAGAAATGTTTCTGAATGTTGCTTAATGCCTAGAGGCGTACGACAGGGTTCTACACTTGGGCCACTATTGTATTCTATATACGCTAATGATCCGCCTTTACAAGTGAAACACTGCAAAATTCAAATGTATGCTGATGACGTGCAGCTCTATATAAGCTGTAGGATATCAGATGCCGCAAACTGCATACAACTTATAAACGAAGATATGCATCATATTAATCTTTGGGCATCTGCAAATGGCCTATGCTTAAACCCAAAAAAATCAGTTGCTATGATTATTGGACCATCAAAAGATATACCTACGTGTCTTCCACCAATAGTGATTAATAATATGGCAATTAATTATGTTGACACTGCAAAAAATCTTGGTGTAGTTTTTAATAAACAACTTAATTGGTCTGACCATGTTAAAATAAACTGTGGAAAAACCTTTTCTATGTTAAGAAACCTATGGATGTCACAACATTATACACCGATGGATATCCGAATACTACTAGCGAAAACCTATTTATTACCTACGCTAATGTATGGTTGCGAGTTATTTTCTAGTTGCGATGCTGTAAGTTGGCGAAGGCTCAACGTAACGTACAATAACATTGCTAGATATGTATTTAGTATAAAAAGGAACAGGAGCATCTCAGAATATGCAAAGCAACTATATAACGTTACCTTTGATAATTTATTAAGGTGCCGAACACTATTGTTTTTGCATAAGATAATATATGGTCAACAACCTTCCTACCTATACCATAGAATAATATTCTCTAGGTCGAATAGAGGAAACAAGATTAACAGCATTAGATATAACAAAGCAATCTCTGAGCAACACTTTTTCATTAATTTCATTCGACTCTGGAGCCAACTACGCCCTCAAATTCAAGTAATGAGCAATGCAAGTCATTTCAAATCTGCCATATTTGAGTACTTTAGTTAAAACTATTTCACTATTTACATATCTGTGCAAAAAAATATATATTTGTAATTTTATTTCCTTGTTTTTTTTACAATATTGATTAAATTTAAACTTAGCTGCCAAATTACTACCCAATACTGTAATATAAGACTTGTTCTTGTTGTATTGTATTAATCAAATAAATAAATAAATACTATGAATACACATAAAGGACCATCCCATCCTTAATATGCCTATATCGGATTCTCAGGAAGAGCTAAATGTATGAAAGATCTATTATTTGTTGGTTGTTAACTTTATTATTTTAAATCCATTTCCCAATAACTCACAGGTTCATATATGAAAAAGGATAAAAGCCACAGGTATTGATGATGTATCCAGCAACCGAAATAATTAAACTTCTTGATGAAGGCTTCATCAATTTTCTTGTCAAATTTTTTAATGACATTTTTAAGACTATACTAAATTTAAACTATTGACTTCAAATCCACTGTTATTACCATCACAAATAAAAATAATCCAAGAAAGTGTAACAAATATAAGGCTACTCAGTGTCAAAAGAAAGGCCTAAAAATTTTACAGAAAGTAATCCATAAATAAAAATGTTAGTAAAAAATTTATGGACATTCAGAAAGACGTACTCTTCTCTATTGTTGATTACGAAAAACCATGTGAAAAAAGTTGAGCCTTGGCGAAGTACTACAGACAGATATTATGCTTATAATATATATGCTTCAGTCGGTATAGAGACCATTTCTTACCCAATAAATATGTCCGGTAAACGACACATATATGGTTTATAACCCAAATAGTTTGTTGTAACTGTTGCATGTGAAACAGTGTGAGTATTTTTTATTTTGAAACGACTTGTAGAAACACATATATATGCACTAAAAGAAATGGTTTATTATTTAACTAAAAGGTACATTTGTTATTCATAACACAGCTTTTTCTGCGATCTTTTCACTTATGATAAATAAACGAAATCATCGCTTTCATATGTGAGCAGTCAAGTGAAAAGTAATTTTGTTTTATCTTTTAATAACAGAGAGACAAACTAAATTTTTCATGTAAATAAAGGAACAAAACCAAAATGATTGTGAGTGAGGAAATTCAGGAAAATCTAAAGCGTTCATACTCATATTCATGACTGAGATGTGAGTGAGCATTTCGGAACTCTGTTTTTATAAATATTTCTATTTTATGCGTTTGAACTCGAACTTGAGTATATTATTTCCTAATAGTCAACGAAAATACAGAGATATTAATGTAGAAGAGTATCAAAATTTAGCAGCTGATTTCCAAGTAGAATCGTGGCAACGAATATTTTCTTATTTTATACCCTTATTTTATAACGAATAAGCTATTGACCACTCAAGAGTTTTCCAACTTAACTTCCCAAGAAATTGAATATATGCAATAATTGAACAACAATCAGGACAATTGGCAACTTAAGAGCAGCATCAGACAGAGAAGAATATGCAGCATTGATGCAGGATTTAACATAAATTGTGATTTGCATAAGCAAATATTTATGCCCTGTTATTATATTCAACAAAAGAGATATAGAGGGATAGATGTCTTTCACAATCAAAAGCTGACGAAAAACTACTTAAATGGATTAAAATCCAGTGATTACCAAAAATTTTTGAATGTTTGGCATAACAAAAATAAAATGAAAAGATTAGACCCAGTAAAATAATTGCTCATAAGCAAATATATAAAATTTCATTAAGTGGTGCGGACATTTACGAAAAAAATATATATTATTGAGCACTCATGCCACTCTAACTATTTCATGATAGAATTTAAACCATGCCCCAATTGTATGTCATTCTAGTCACGTGAATGGCGGCGCCTTTTTGTTAGAATTACTAATTTCTCTTGAATTTGTGTTTTTAAATTTTATAATCTGTTTTAACTAATTTTATTTTCACAAGTTCAAATCATGTTCGCTGTCATGTTTAATTTATAATATTTTACACATATAAAACCAATTTTTTATGATTTGTTGTTAAAATGGTTCGCAATGATTTGCGTTAGAAAATAAATGGCTTTTTTGGCTCAACTTTATTTAATGGGCTTCTTTAAGCTTTTTTATTCTGTTTTATGCTTTTTACTTTTAATTTTACAGCTTAAGTTGATTGACATTTTAATTGCCCATTTCAGCGGCTGTTTATGGTTCTTAATAGTTTTTATATTTTTGCTTTGTAATAAAAATAAAATAGAATTTTAATCCTCTAAAAATAGAAATAAAATAAATTTTAAAATCAACAAAAACCCAATTTAATTATAAAATTTCAAACTTAAAATAATTTTATGTGCCAATACAACCACGCCAAATTACTGAAACTCCCTCAAGCTATAAAATTTCCTCGGTTTACTTAACTTCACTTCACTCTAAAATAAACGTGGCTCATTTTAAAACTTTTAATTAGGAAAACCCCGTTCTTTATTAAATAAAAACCAAAATCATGGATTTCACACACCCACTTTCCCTTAAACAAACACGGTGCATTTAAAGCGCCAATTAAATTTTATTCTATCAATATTTACAACAGTTTGAAAAAGGGAAACAAATTAAAAATAAGATTTAATAATTTTGAAAATGTTTAAATATTTTCAAATCAATTAATTTATCTTAAAAAATTATAATCCCTAAATTTGTAATTTAAACTTAATACAAGTACTTAAATTTCAGGAAAGTACTCTAATTCCTTTAAAACTGGCAAGGAAGACTTGATTGGGATTGAAATCTCTGAAGAAAGAAAGAGCTGCTTAAAAATAATAGTCTCATTGGATGCTCCACCTAGAAAAGTCTGAATAATATTATTATTTCCATGAAATTATTCGACCTAAAGGACCAATAATTATAACAAAATTAACTATAATATTTATTAATCCAATACAGGATATCATCTCCAGGGATATTTTCATTTATAACAACAACCAGAAATGTTTCCAAAAATTTTTATAATGGAAAAATAATTACACAAATAAAAATTGTGTAAAAGATTAACTTTTACAAAATTATAATTTTATTAAATTTTCTACTCTATTCTTTTTAATCAAATATCTGCAATTTTGAGCCACAATTTCTGTATCTGCTCTGAAGTCAACTCCTTGTCCTATTGGTAAGTAAATAATATGTGACATTTCTAATATAAAACGTTTTTCATATTTTCCATATGGTGTTACGGAATTCAACTATGGGGCACTGCTTCAGCTTCCAATGTAGAGCGAATACAACGTATGCAAAACAAAATTTTAAGGTTAATAACATCGGCTCCTTGGTACATGAAAAATTCAATTTTACATCGTGATTTAAATATGCCACTTGTGACCGCTGAAATTGCAAAATATGCTGGAAAATATTTAACAAAACTCGAGTCCCATCCTAATCCCCTTGCTCGTAACATCTTGAACTTTCCTGGACACATCCGCTTAAAAAAGAGGGATACTACGGCCTTAATACGCCACACTTCAGATTGAATTTTTTGAATATTTTTGTGCTTAACATATTTATGTATTATTAATTACTATCACTAAGTTTATGTCCGACACTGGTTGGGCCTAATTATTATATTTATACTTAAGATTTGAACACTTATTGTTAGTTCTATTTGAAGATACAATAAATAAAATTAGTGGAAAAAAAAAAAAAAATATTTATATCTGTATTTAAAATCGATGTATTTTCAAAATCTGGTGAATGATTGAAGTTTGCAACATATCAATTCCTTGAGAAGTTGTATATCCATAACTTTGATCAGAACTTTATATAGATTATCTAGTCTTCAGTTTGCCTTCAGCCTTTAATGTCATTGCCTTTGCTTGGTATATTGTATATTATATTAGACCTGTCTAACTTTTTCGCTCTATTCTTCGTTATACTGAATAATTAGTCTAATGTATTACATGTCTTGTAAAACAAACTTTCAATATAATTAACAATAGAATAATCCAATAGTAAGAAGAAATTCGAAGAAACTAGAATAATCATTTAGTGAATTATATTCTAATAAAATGGTATTTCGTGGCTCAGGTGTACATATTATTTCGTACCTTAAAGCAGCACTTACTACGATGTATTCATTTTACCTTTTCTTCAATTGAAAAAAGAATATACATTTTCCACAAATATTTAAAAAAATATTAATGGTGTATATTTATATAATCTTAATATATAATTTTGGAAATATTTAACTGTTTAACTGTGTCTGCTGGAAGAATAACCCAACTCAGTCAAAATGAAACGTACCTCTTTCCAATTACAAATGACACTTTTAAAGAAAACATAAGTGGAACTAAGAAATGTCTAATATTGTCAAATAATATCAGAGGGTCATTCCTTGTTTGCAATAGCTTGCACATTTCTAATTTATTTGCTGTTCATTTATCTCCATAAATAAAGGTATATACAGACTAAGTTTGGCCATGCCAAGCCTCTAATATTTGATTTATATTTCGATTATGGAATTACATTGCAAATGTAAGGCATCCTGCAGGCATGTAGGACACTTTATGAATAACTCTTATACCAAAGTAACCAACTACTTATTTATATTAAATATTCTCTGCCAGTTCACATGAACGGTGGCTGTATTTCTGACATTATTCAAGCGAAATATAATGAAAAGCCCTGAACTAGTTAACTTAGGGCTCCAAAATATGAATATATTTCTTTGTTGCCGTCATATCCCCCCAGGGGGCGCGGTCAATTCATCCTGTCTTGGTGTTGAACCTCCTGGGGTATAGGGTTATCAGGTTTCCGGACCTAGGCCTTTTTGCTGATAACCCCTAAAAACTTGTATGTTGCTACCCAATCCCTGAAACAACAGGGCAACGGGCGCGCATGCAAGTAAACTAAAGGTAAAAGCGGGTTCGCTCGCTCGTCCGGAGGGGTAGTTGGTCTTTTCAGACCTTGACCTTTGGCCAATTGCCCTAAAACTTAATATGTTACTACCCAATCCCTGAATACCAGGGTAACGGGCGTGCATATAAGTAATTAAGGAAGTAGCTTGCTACGCTAGTCTGGGTAGAGGTGTTACCGATGCCTCAGGTGTGCAAGGAACCTAAAATCGGAGGTGTTTTTAATACGCGGCTGACCAGAGTCCTATCTGGTGCCACGGGAACCAGTAGCCCCTAGGACGTGTCCTAGACTGGTTATTGGTGAGGCCCCTTCGGGGATCACGTGGTGGCTGTGGTTAAAACCCAAAGATACGCGGGGAGAGGTATGGGCTGGATGAGTGTGTCTTCAATCATGGGCTAGTGGCATGATGTGGATGTTCTCTTCAGGCCATATATCTCTAGGTGCTGTTGCTATTCGACAGAGCTGCTCTAATGGTTACGGTAGGTGATAGCTCCAAGCATCTTAGCAAGGTGTCTGTACATGGTCCAGCAGCCTGTACGGAACTTGCTACCATGTTGTCCCTGTCAGGGGCACATGTTAGTTGGCGCTCCGTCGTGTGCCCTTGGCGGGGGCTACTGGGGCGGTGGTGAACGTGCTTTATTCACCCTTGTGCAATAGTGCACCGTCAGGTTAGGCCTTCGGGCAGGTACTGACGTGAATCTTTTGCAACTCTGTTGCCGTCATAATGGTTAGAAGAGTTTTGGAGTGTTTTTACATTACACCATTACATTTACACCATTAAAATGCTTCAGCCACCGTCCTCGTTGGATTTGAGCCCCTTGACATTTTTTCTATGTTAAAAATAGAGTAGAATAGTGATTTTTACCGATTAATGATATAAAGACTACATCGCTGTAAATGGTTTGGGTAAAACACCTGAAGCCGATTACTTTGAGTAGAACAGCATAAATACATTTCATATGCATCAATTTCTAAATGATTTTTCCCAAGGATATTTAAGCGGTCATCTTTCATATTAAAATCATTACCATTCAGAAATGTGCAATATGAAAATTGGTGTCCTGGTCTAGCAGAGCAGAATATTATTAATTATTATAAATTAGCGAATTTGCCCCTATAAATGGATCAAAATTTTTTATAAGAATGAAATTAAAGAGTTTTTATGGTCTGTGTTTTATTCCTGAAATACTTGAGGCATCTAAAAGGCTAAGATTGAGATTCCATTATCGGAACAATGTGCCCACAGAAAATGCGAAGACTTAAGTTGTATCGATATTGGGGACACTATTTTACAAAATATCCATCAACAAAATTCTTAAATACATAAATTTCTACAATATGTGCCGAATTAAGGCGATATGTGCCACTTGTGCCAATAGTGTGATCGCACCTCTTAACGATTTTAGCTAAATTAAAGGATACCAACGAATGGATTGCTTAACAAATAACAAAACTTTTCCTTCTTTCTATTTCATGTGGATAAGACCAGAAGAAAACAGTTCCAAATAGGGTAGCGATGTTTTTTCCGGTTAAACAGCACTCCTCCTCTTGTGGCAGACAGAGTGATATATTAACACCGTTCAAAATGAATTGATCCTTAAGGGATTTTTTCTAATACTTTATCGTTCAATATTATTTTCACGTTCAATATTATTTTTTCGCATATTCTGTTCAAATTCTTTGATGACTTATGGCTTGATATAAGGAAACATTTTCGTACTGAAACAAAATAACTTTCAAACAATAAACGATTTTTGATTTTTCCATGATGAAATGCTGCAGTAAAAACTAACAATGACAATTAACAAAAAATCGTATGAGCTGATTTTTAAGAAATGATTCATCACAAAGTATTGTAAAAATATTGACTCACGCAACTGGTTTGATTTTTGGTAGAAAAAGCAAATCCCATAAATTCAATAATTAACAACGTAATAAAAAAAAGTGAGAAAGAAAAAGTGTTAAAAATATCGACAACAAATTTGCATTATAAAGCGATTTAGACAAACAACACAGATACTTTATGTGCTGAATGATCTTTTTTTTCAATTTAATGAATCTAATACCAGCAACATTTGCTTTAGAACAACAGCAATCGATTGTTAAATTTCTTAATGTTAATTTATACGCACTTCTTTTACAAATCATCACAAATCATGTGAATAGATTACAAAAGCAAAAACTTACGCCTGAGTACTATTACGAAAGTTACTTAAGTTGGCTTAATGAGCGGCGTGATTATAAAACCATAAAATACTAAAAACATTTAATTGGCGGTTCCCTAACAGAGATGTGAGAAATGTTCTTTTAAAAGTTAAATAATTAATTTTTCAAAAACTATACAATAGACAAATGTTATGAAATTCGAGGGATAAACTTAATTGGAATTAATGTCTAATATCACCGAACACAACGAATTGGTCGGCATTAGTCTGGTGCGTAAATACGTCATTGGATTCACAATTAGAATGAGAAGAACATCTGTGTAGTGTCCAATTAATTTGCTTGGTTTAAAAGAAGAGTTCTTCAATTAAATAAATAATTCATTGATATTAACATGGCCTTGTATCGCCAACAAGTTAGAGCAATTTGTATAATTAAAGTTTAAATTAATTTTTGTAAACAAAATTTTATTATAATCGACTTTGTTTTATAAGTTAAAGGGTAATTCCTTAAAGGTTCGCGAATGAACATAAAATAAAGATTAAAATTTGAATATTATATCGGATTTATGACTACTGAATGTCCGATCCGCCTTTTGTTCTGTTCCAAGTGTTTAATCCTTTTTGGTTCACCAGCAAGGTCAAGTGACTTGGAAAATAATCTATTGGAATTAAATTACACTATCTTGACCATTACATGAATATTGTTCGTCCATCAAATGTTTTTTTAAATGAATTTTTTTATTTCAACAATAGCAAATTAATCACAGAGAAACTGTCTGCTGTCAAATGGTTGGTGACACAAAACGTACACTAAATCAAAGATGCGAATATGTAATAATAATATGAAATTTATAATTACTTATTTACGTATTAGATATATGCAACTCAAAATGGTTAAAAGGACCAGTTCTATGCTTATTCAACTATAATGAATAAGAGTACAAAGACTTTTTGTAATAATGAATCGTTGCTTATTTCTTATATAAATCGTAAGGACGAACACGAAATTTCCTACTATTGTTCCTCGATAATTAGAAATTGACTTGAATGACTAAAGAAAACAAAACGTCAGTACTTTTCTACAATAAATTAATCAAAACTAGCCATGGTGTTGCCGCACTGATAATTATACAGGGATGAAAAATGGAATTTACATCACAGGCATCTTTTTACATGATATAATATTTTGACACTGATAGTTATTTTCCATCAGAAATATTGATTATCAGTCACCGCAAAACCCAAATAAGTTGCTTTGAGCTTCAACAAAGTTGAAAAGAATTGTAAAATAGCCAGACGTCGAACTTGGCCGAGAACTCATCTTTACTGACGAAGCACATTTTCATCTCGGCCACATAAAACTGCCGAATTTAAGGATCGTAAAAACCGCATATTATTGTTGGAAAGCCAATGTATTCAAGGTGGTGAGTCTTTGGGAGTGGTGGCATCATTGCCACATTTTTTTCGAAAATGAAGTTTGAAACGCTATTTTAGTGACCCAAGAGCGCTACAGATCCTAAATGGAAAAGAAGCCCTGATTTCAGCATTATGGTGCACCATATCACACAACTTATTGAGCAATTGGTCGTTTGCCCACTTATTTACTTCAATGATCGTATTATCAGCCGTCTTGTCGATGTTAATAGGCAACCTCCGAGCTGCGATTTGACTCATTTGAGCTTTTTCTTTTGCCGTGACTTTTAGTTATTGAATTATTTTCAGGTTTCTTACCGTGATTGCTATTTTTTCATGAGAAAAAAAAAACACAAAATCAGTCCTGAAAGGTCTGAAGTAATGAATTTTAAAAATTCCTTTAAAAACAGAAAGTGTTGCACAATTTCTATAATGTCTGCATGATTTATTTTACATTTCATCAAAGCATAAATAATCAGATGTGGTACAATGAATGCCTTTCGTACCTGGTTTGGGGTCATGGCATTCTTAAAAGCAAAAAAAAAAAAACTCCTGATCGAGAATGTAATTGAAAGCAGGGAAACAGCTTTTTGCAAGGGGCAAGATGATTTACAAATACTTTGCTTCAATTGGTAGCAACAATAGAATAACAACAGAATTTTCTGGCATAAAGATCACGATGGTTTCGGAGAAAATGAAGTTGTCGACGAGTAAGCACCATCTGTATATGTGAGATAGATCAACTAATATTTTAGTAATCGTCAGTCCAACAGTCAAGTTTTGGGCAGAGAGTGATTATGTTCTGTGTATATAGAAATGATTGCAAGTTCTTGAATGGATAATAGCCCAAGATAGTAAAGACTGCAACAGATTTACAAGGATATCGATATGTTGAAGTCCTCCTCTACTTAAGTAGGGACCATCATTTGGAAACCTGGGATCATAGATTTCAAAATTTTTGAGATTACGGTGTAATCGTCTTATTACGATTTTATTTTCAACTAGCTGACCCGGGCAAACCTTGTTTTGCCTTCAAATTTGCACTAAATCGATATAGCAATTATTGTTCAAATAAAGGTATCGGGCTAATTAACCCCACTACACGCTGGTTAAGGACCCAACGCCTTCAGCAAAATGCAGCATAGGCTTATCGCGCTAATCTCTATTGGGCAAAACAAAACAAAAACAAAATATTGGGCCATCTGTCGGATGAACTTCAAACTACACAGAAACACTCCTCACGTCCCATAGAACATGTATATAAAGTTTGGTCAAAATCGGTGCAGTAGTTCTTGAGTTACGGTGCAAAAACACACACACAAAACTAAGTATTGCGCCATCTGTTGGACGAACTTCAAACTATACAGAAACACTCCTCACGGCCCATAGAGCACGCATATCAAATTTGGTCAAAATCGGTCCGGTAGTTTTTGAGTTTAGCGATCACGAACATACACGTAATTTTTATGTACATATAGCTGACACCGTCAGCTCAAAATATCTTCGGAACTACATAACCGATTTAAGAGTTTGATATCTCGTTTAGAAGAACATGACAACGGCTTTCCAAAAAAAGTAAAATAAAATAAAAAAGCACAAAAAATAAATATATGTATATGTCATTGGCGGTGCAATATGAAAATTGCATTTTGCCACGCCCCTCCGCCCACAGACCGAAAATAAAAAATCAGTCTTCACAGTGTCACCCGACCGAGTATTCTGAAGGTTCCCTGAAAATTTCGTCAAAATCGGCCCAACCGTTTTGGAGCCATTACGTTACATACATACATACATACACACATCCAATTTTATATATATAGATTTGGTGGCAGTGCAAGGCACAAACTCAAGGACATTACCCTCTTTACTCTGGTAATATTGGCTTAGTAGCAGACAGCGAATGCTTTTGATCAGTGGTTTGATGCGTATCATGCAGGTCACTTCAGATATAGTGACAACAGATTTCTTAAGTTTTCAAGTTAAGGTATCAATATTTCGCGCCAGTCTCTTTAATAGACTTTTTGCACTTGAGTAAATCTTATTGGAACGCATGAAAGATGATGTAAAAATAAAACATATTTTTACATTGGAATACGGTTATAGTGGTACAATCGGCGTCATAAAAAAAGGACCAATTACTTTTTCGCTAAAAATGTCTTAGCATACTGTCACTTCGAGAGGATGCAAAGGCTCTTCATGCATTTAATATGGATTCTCTATGCCCCAGAAATGCAAATTTTGTTGGTTAATGCAATAGAAATAGTCTTCGTCGATCATTATGATTATTAATAAGAAATCACCCTCATTTTACACCAAGTTTGCAAGAGTATGGCAGTAAAGTAACCTCGTCCGAAGGCCAGCAAGCAGCAATTAATAAACAGGTTGCACTTTGTAGAGTAACATTTTTAAATCTTTCACCAAAATTCGTTACAAGGTACATCTGCTCCTTCCTAATTATGTGCATCGTCGTCTCGTTAATGTTTAAGGGTTCGCCCAGATGTCGTAGGCAGTAGCAGCGATGATCTCGTTCAAACAAGCAATACAGGTATGGTCACTTCTCGCGACTTTTGATTCCACGTTTTTGAGGTGTGTATTGCTTCATGACTTGTTAACAACTAATTATCTATACATCTTAATCATGAATGTTGGAGCAGTGACTATTCACCGTTTGCAAAAATGGCAGACAAATCTATTTATTGCATTAATTCCCCGCTACCTTGTGGTATAACATACACTAATATATCACTGAAATTTCTATTTGATTTTAAATACCTCTCTGCAGATTGTATATTATTTGCTTCGACAAATTGTTTTTTTTTTTATCTGGACAATCACCCAAGGGAGGATTACTACTGCAATGAATTGTGCTACAATTAGAAAAATAGGCTATTGGTAGGGGAATAGAAGAAGTAATGATTTCAACTTTTCCGTATTGAATGTGAGAGGAAAAACATTTGCAGGGAGATCATTAGTCAAACGAATTTTTTGGCTAAAGAAATAATTTTCTCTGTAATGCAAAGTGCGCTGGTACATCGAACACAAATGGATCTGCTCTTAATAAAAAACAAGTTTGTTCGCAAACAAGATCAGATTTCGGAAACAGGTTGTTTAATTTCATCTGCGCACATCCCATTGTAGTAGTAATAAAACAACACTGAGTCGATGTTGCAGTGAGTCAATACACTGTCACCGATGAGGTGCTTCGCAACTTCAAAATAGACTTTCATGCACCTGCTCATGCATGAGAAATATATTTCACTTTGGGATGAATGTAGATGGATATCAAAAGAATTTGATCCTTCTTTAATGGAATTTTTCAGTTAAAAGATCCGATATGATTATGATATATTAAAGAAGTAGCGTCATCTTGTGCGGGTTTTAATTCGAGTGTTGACGTTGAAATTACATTTCGTGGTAAAATAATTAGAAATTTTTGTATTCGAGACCAAACGTCTTTCTAAACGTATTATCAGATTTGGTCATCATCATCATCAAAGCTTTATGGAGAATAAATATACTCTAAGTAGAATAAACATTTTTTTAAAAAGGCTTTATAAAGTTCTTAAAGACAAGCGGAAGTGGTTGAACTTAAGCAAGACAGAATCAGTGTATTTGGATTTCTTTTTTTGTAAATACAAACTTATAAAACATCCTTTTATTTTTGCCAAATATTTTTCATCATAAATCAATTAATTTGCTTAAAGATTTTTTGAAGCAATAATTCAATGAAAAGTTCCTAGATTTTTCTACATCACGTATATTATTTCAAAAAGTTTATTTGTCTAGCTGACATTCCTGTTTTGTTATTTATTTTAAAGCTTTAGATTTTCTAATTAACGTTTTATTTTCTATTCGACTTGCGGATTTTTAATGGATTTTGAATGTAAGTTTCTTATTTAGTACTTGACTATTTTGTTCTATGACAGAACTTCTATCGCGAAGTATTCAATTGAATATTTATGTAGATTTTTTTTACTTTAGCACTTAAATTATTGTTTAATAAATATTTATTTACTCAGTTGTGTATTGAGACGTGCAATTGACAAATGCACATCTAAAGAGATGGTGGGGAGAAGGTAAAATATTTCTTCATAAATAAATTAACGTTTGTTGTTCCTACATTTTATTTTTTGCATTTGTTGTAATAATTTACATACAGTCATTTGCAACATTGACAAAAACCTTCAGGCAGAGGGAAAAAAATAGCAACTTAGATCTTATAAAAACTGTAGAAATGTTTTACTAGATATTCTATGTTAATTAAGAGAGTATAAAAGGGGGTGGGAATCATTTGCTTATTGAAATTTTATTCATAATGGAATTGATTCTAAGGCGCCGATTTTTGTTAACTTTTCCTAAAAGTTAACAAAACATATAAACGCATCCTGAGCATTTGAGAAAAAAATTTGACTATTCCTTTATTTTAAAAGTGAAAGCAAATTTGTTGTATATTTTAATTAGTTTGGCTTGATTTCGATATTGATTAATAACATTTTTTTCTTTTGGAAGCGACAATTATTATTAGCTTTTATTTGAAAATAATTTTAAATGAATTTTATACTAAAGAAGGGTGGAATCTTAAGCTGCTAATGTGATTTCTTCGATGAAGGGCAGAGGTCTAGGCTTTTGTTCCTTGATACTATGGGACATTTTTGCGAAAAGGCGATCAAAAGTCTATACATTTTTGGTGGAATTTTTTGTTGTGGTGGAGTTTTTTGTTACTATGCCTTTGTTAGATAGACAAGGCTTTAGGCTTTAAATCTGCAACATTCGTTCGTATCGCTAAGGCAAGAAAGTTCGTCGACAGTTTTCAATTATATCATACGAATATAAGAAAAAACAACTCAATTATTTCGTTTTCGTTTTCCCATAGTAGGAGCATGGCAGATATTTTTCCATTCTAACGTGCTTCTACACACTGAAAAGATTTGATCAAATTTTGTTCAATGAAGATGGTACTCGAAGAGCACAAAAATATTGCTAAATAATGTAAACTAATAAACACTTAAAATTGAAATTAATTAATTTATATAAAACGATCAAAAAACTAGAATATATATATAACATTTTTTCATTCAAAAGTGCAAATAAAAAAAGGTTTTGAAAAAATTATAAAAGTGAAAGTTGAAAATAGGAAATAACAAAATTAAGAAACAAATATAAAATAATAATATTAGAAACATACATATGTATGTGCATATAATTATTAAGCACATTTTATGTATGTACGTAGCGCAGGATTGCAACAAGTCAGTTATAAGTACAACCCAATTAAACATATGACATGTAAAAATATATAGAAATAAAAACATTTATTATCATTATGTTATTGTAATGATCATAGTAATATTGAGGACTTATTATATGGTTATGATGAATATAATAATATGTTTAATGGAATCATTAGAGGAAACATTGATAATCGTATCAATTAAGATAGTATCAACCATGTTTTATTGTGCATATGTAACATACTTGGTAAAATTGGTGAAACTCGGTTAGTGAAAATACGCTGAATACTTTTACATTGTCGGAAAAAAGTATAATTTAAATACAATTCACCGCGTAAAACTGTAAAGCCATTGGCTTGTATTTGAAGTTTTTATAAAAAAAATTAATTTTAAAATTTTATACAACTTCAGATTTTATGATTCGAACTCATGCACAAAATCTTATTAATTCAACAGAAGTGCAATTCCTTAATTATTTTTAGCCGAATTCAAAAAATTAAGAGGTTTTATTTTCTCACACTTTTCTAGGATTAAGAAATTCGGAATTTTAGATCGCACTTTTGCAGATTTGGACTTGTTACACTCATAACTAATTTCTGCAAACAAGAAAATTTTGCAACTTCCTATTTACAAAATCATATTATGATATTAACGTTAAGAACAAATTATATTGGTTATATTCATTTCAAAGTTCAAAAAATTTTGGAATTCAATATTTTGAAATCCTGATTCGCAAGACTTGCAAAATCCATTTGGCATCCTTAGTAGGCTTATGAATTTGTTTGTACCCCTATTGGTTTTTCCGTCACATGTGAAACAATTTTGAAAAGAAATGTTTCTTATGAAAGTAATAATCAGACCTAGTGGTATTTCAACCAGTGTAGTAATGAAAAAGTGGGGTGGTAAATCTCAGATAAAGTAGTAATAGATTGGTTTAAAGCAAAGCAAGCGGCACTTACCACACAAATTAATCCTAAATTTTTCTCACCATAAAATTAACAGCCAGGAAAGTGATCTTTTATACATAACAAGACAATGATCTTGTATCTTACTGAATATAATGCTGAGTGCTTAAAATTGAGCTAGACACCAAACTCAAAAAGTCTAAAATAAAGTTTAAAGTAATTTTTTTAGTTTGAAGTCTTTTATTTCAAAATTATATTCATAGTCAGTTATGTTGACATAGACTTTAATGAAACGTTGTTAGAAAAATTGTTTTATTGTGGCATTTTGTCTATGCGGAAAGGATATCAGGAAAATTTTTCAGATGGACCTACACAAATCTTTCAATAAATAATATAAATAATTATATTGATAAACTAATACTAATCGATTATTTTGTTATTAGTGCAATTTTATTTATGTCAAATTGACAGACAGTAATAGTTGATACGGATAGTCGATCTTTTTTTGTTTTTTTTTTTGCGCAAGGAAACCTTCAAGGAAATTAAAAAAATGGGCTGAATTGGTACAGTTGTTCGCGTAGTTGCGCTTAGCAACACATTTGGTAAATCTGATTTTAAAATAAAACTGCGTGTTTTTAGTAAAACAAACTAATTTTCTAAGAAGAAAGAAACTGAAGCAAACTCTTCCTTGGAAACATGTCTGAAATCGTCTGTCATCTTTATATTAAAAAAATTTCTAGTAAAAATTTTCAGTATATTTTTGGTCTTTCATTGACGTATGATTAAAATTAATTCTAGTCTCTTTGACAAAACAACGTAATTCATTAAATATTTCTTTTTTTAAACTTTTAAATACATGTTAAAGAAAACATGAAAAAATTTATTGTTTGTTGTGGCTTTAGCTCTTCATATGACGACATTTCATTGGTGGCTAAAACCAAATCGTATTTTTTTCATTTTTTCAATGCATTTTGCAAAAGCTCTAATTGTTTCTAACGATTGGGGAGAATATCCAAAATAATAAATTTCAATATTGAGTTAAAGAAAACTTTATTTTTTATTATTATATCCACTAGCGACCTTAAATATCCCAGCGCAAAATCGCACACATGACTCACGTTGTAATAAATCGTTCAATTTATATTTTTCATTTGAAAATATTACTTGTGAATCTAAACATGTGTAATTTAAAAAAATCTGCCATGAATCTATTTACACCCTCACACTGTGTATTTTTTTTTCTTTCATTTATACACCAAGATGAAGTTCATTAGAATAGCAAGCGAAATCGTAAATGCCAGCCAGATGAAATATAATAAAATAGAATATTTTTTATTTCAAATCCGACTAAATTTTTTTTGCTAATAATTGTTTTGATAATTTGTTGCCGTTGACTTTGAATTCATGATGCTATTTTTGTTGTCTTTATTTTCAAGTTATGAAAAATATTTTTATAAAAATTCTCTAAACTAAAAATCCCACGTCTTCAATGAAAAGAAAATTACTTTGCAAATATATGTGAAAGATTTAGATGAAAATTAAAACTGAATTTACTTTTATATAAAAAAAAATATGACATAAAAAATATTTTTATTACCATTTGGCAGCTGGATGAAAATCAAAATATTTGTGTTTCAATGGGCGCTACATATGACGGGTATTTTAAAATTTTCCAATTGTTGGAGACGATATATGGCGGAAAATTCGATTTATCTATTTAAATTCAGGAAGATTATTTAATATTTTCCAGTATCAAATATATGCGGCTTTTATGTTGCTGTTGTTTTTATTTATTTATTTTTTTTAATTACAGCTGAGCATTATAAAAATAATACATAAATTAAAAGGGTTATAAATAATTATATATTTAAACATTGGAGTTAAAATAAGTTAAAAGTCTTGTTTTATGCGATAAATCAATCAGATCATAAAACTTGTTAATATCCGAGCAAATTCTACGGAATGGGTCGAAATTCATGAAATTTGTTTTAGGAAATTCAAAGATCTTATTTGCCTGTTTGGAACATTGATGTTTATTTTGCCGTGAAGACAAGTCGAATCCAGTGTTTCTTGAACTAAGTTTAGGAAGAATGTAGGGAGATTTATAAATGCCAATCGACTACGTTATTGCGGCAGATTTACAGCTGGATTCCACTGAAGATAACGAAGATAAAATAACAGGAATTGTTGCTGGACTAATTCTATCATTTTAATATATAAATTGTACTGAGGATTCCAAATTACAGAGTCATATTCAAGAATGCGTCTTAAAAACGACGTGGAGAGATTTTAGGTTACATAACGCTCGTTTAATTCTTTTGCCCATCGTTTTACGAAAAATAAAACACTATTAGCCTTGTTTAAGGCAAATGTGACATGTCTGTTGAAGTTAAGTTTTTTGTCAAAGTAAATTCCAAGGTTTAAAACTGAGTCAACGGCTATTGCTTCAGTGCCATTAATAAAATATTTAGTTGAAAATGGTGAATATCTACTAAAAGTCATTAATTTGCATTCATTAAGATTTAATTCCATACGGTTTACGGAACACCAATTAAATCAGTTGTTCAAATCCTCCTGAAGATGAATGGTATCATAAATTTTAGCAATATTTGTGAAAAGTTTAACATCAGCCGCATACATTAGAACATTTTTCAATTGTTGCAAGACTTATTTGCACAAATTCATTTCAAATTTTCAAATAATGTTGTAAATTGCCACATTCTTATTGCAGTGAGAAAGTTTTCCCTCTAAGCGACTTATTCAAGGCTTTTATTCAAAAGTATTCGTATTCATTAAGAACATTTTATATTCGTTTTGGCTGGTATTATTTTTTCAAAATTTTCAGTTTTCATGTTTAATAGAGTATGACGTGATTTCGTTCAAATGCAAATGTTTACCTTAACCAAAATAAACGCATCAAGCCACTATGAAACAGCAAAATCCACAACAGTCAGTTAATGGCAGCAACAACAACACTAACATTATACTCGTGGTCGTCATTAATGTTTCGTTGACCAGAAAAGTGAACATGAAATGCTGATGCCAGACCATCACAAGCCAAGCGATATGACATCTACCAAAAATAGTGTGGCTACCGAATTTAAATGTGTACAGACACACCTATAAAAATATTAATATATACATATACATATATACATATATATATATATATATATATATATATATATATATATATATATATATATATATATATGTATATATATATATTATATATGTATACATATATATTGTAGGTCGTAAAGAGTTGGATATGGTTTGAGGTTAATTTGCTTTGATCAACATTGACATCAAAAAGAAAGACCAAAACATTTATTTTTTCCTGGGATATCAAATTTAAAAAATGTATTTATATTTATAAAACTGTCTAATTAAAATAAGATGGGTAAAGACTCGCATATACAGGCGTAGAGTATATTTAAAAATATACTTGTATAAACTTTGAACAAAATCTAATTTAAATCACCGGTTTCTTTTTATATAAATTGCTTTTTTCAGGTAAGAAATTAAACAATTTATTCAGTAAATCACCCATAGCGTTTCAAACATTTTGATATTATTATTTATTTATAAACTGCGCTTGCTTGTCTCTTAAATAAATAAAATAAAAATATATAAAAAAATTTTATCCGCTAACGGTTCAGCTGCCCACATGTCTGATATTTCGTTGCTGCTCATGAAGTCATCAGTAGACTTCAACCATCAATAATTGCCAACATTTGAAGCTCGTATGCTGATATGAAAACTTTCAAAAAGTAATAAAAGGGTTTCAACAAATTCAGTTATACACACTTTAAAATAACAAAAATATAACGATTCTTCCAATAGGGACCTCTAACTGTTGATAGCGGCCATACTGGTGAAGCTACATCTATCAAATTGTTCGTTGTCTATTAACAGTGTTTTGCAAAATCCACACAAACGTAAATACTGTTCGAAAGCACATGCAAATAATAAAATTATTATATCAAGGTTGCGCATGCTTCGCCCATTTTACGAGGCCATAATCATACTAACGACAGGACTACTCACACAAATTCAAAATAACTGGTTCAATCTACAATTAAACAGTTGAATATATAGTCACTCTCCGTGTGAAATTAAGCCGGAAAATCCGTCCCGGTCGACTGCAAATCGGTCATAAAAGTCAGCATTTCCCTGAACAAAACTTAAAGAATTGTACATCTCGACCTGGACCTGCACACACATAAAATTCAACTGACCCAGATGTTCGCTTAATGCGCCCCGGTACAGTTGAAAACTGAACTTAATTTTATTAAAAAAATATTATTCAGCAATGAATCAACGGGTAGTTAAACAAAAAAAATATCAGATTTTGGGACGATACCAATCGACATGAGATCCAAAGCGTCCAATGCATTCCGAAAAAGTCAATACTTGGTGCGGATTTTAGACCAACGATGTCATCGGATCTTAGTTTTTTGAGAATGATGTTCGCCAGGTCATCACCGCCAGTGGCAACTTCTTTTGGTCTAAATTAGATGGCATGGACACCAACAATATGTGATTTCAACAAGAAGGAGCTATGTGCCACATATATTATGCCACATTGGACATTCTGAGACCGTGCGATTTGAGCTCGTTAAACTTTTTCTTTTGGGGTTACAGTTACAGTTTAAACAAATAAGCTATAAGCCACAGGAGCCCTCGAGGACAACATGACCGATACCACCGATAAAATTCGACCTGATATATGCGCCACAGGCATGAAAATTCGGACATCTGGAATGCGCGAAAACAAAGCCGCAATCGAAAGATACGTAATGGTATTGATAGGCCTTTGAAATAAATAGAAAATTTTGATGATATCTCACACACACTTTGCTTTTGTTTAAATTTAGATAAAAAAGTGCTTGATGAACGACCCGCTATAACCAAAGTAGGCCCAAAAACTTCTATGCGAACAACAAAATTAACAACTTGTACATGATTTTTATATACTTTATTTTTCTTACATCAATAAATTTCTGGCAGTAAGACTTAAGTGCTTAAGGCGACTTTAGCTCAAAACGAGTCAATAGCACCACTGTAACTTGCAACTTTAAAAATCTACAGTTGACAGTCGCTGGTCTTTATTTGATGTAAAATTTTATATGTAAAAATAACCTTCGAAATTGCGTACAGTAGTCGGTGAAATATACAATAATTTTTTTCTAATATGAAAACCGACTTAAAATCATGTAAAACTACAAAATCAGAATTAAGCACTTTTTCGAAATAACATGAATCAACTGCTCAAATAAATGTCCTTCACAATTTATAAATTAAACAGCTCATTCAATGCGGGCAGTTCCTAAAAATAATTAGCGGACGGTGAAGTAAAGGCGAAAACGAATACCAAAAACACATTTAGTACAGGCCGTGTTACTTCATTGTTACTATTGTTCTATGATTTGCAACAATTATTATCGTTGATCGTTTGAAAGATTCTGGAGTAACTTCTTCCTATTATCCCTCTCTCTTCACTAATGAAAATATATTTCTAAAAATTCCGCTGCATGATTAAATTTTCATGAAACCTAAGAGTCATTTTACGGCCAAGTTCGACTACTGAATTTGTCAATTCAAATTAATATTTTTTTAATTATTGTCTTCATTAACGAAGAGAGAGGCCAATTACTACATTAATTTTTAATTAAACAAATGAATTTGATCTTCTCGTTTAGCAAGAATTTATACCTTAATATATTTCAGTCTTTTTCTAAGTGATTTTTTGTATTTGAAAGAGTAGAAAATATTACGCCATTAATTAAATTTTGAAATAAAATAGTCTGGAACAAAAAGAATTCAGGTCGGATTCCCCAAAATGAAACATTGATTCGTGGCAACAATAAGAAAATAAAAATGGTGCCAAACAAACAAACAAATATGCATTTTAATAGGTCTTGGCCAAAAGTTCAATATTGTAATAAAAAAGAAATGCGTTAAAGGTGTGTGGGAAATTGTTGGCAAGACAACGCTAAGAGTCAATAAAATTTTAAAAAGGATACGAAACAAATTAGATTTTATGGAACAGTCAAGATATGGATAAAAAAATACATAAAAAAGAACATTTTTATTTAAGCAGTTCGTTTTACCCTTACGCATTGACTTTCAAAAGAAACTTGAATTGTTGTCCAGATCTCTCCGATGGCGTACATCAGTTTACGGTCACGAAGTGGAAAAACATGTGGAAATAAAAAATATTCAACAAGACATGTTCAACATTCGGCATGTCTTATAACAATAATTTAAATAAATGCGGGTGACCACAAGTCTGAGTAGGAATGCAGCATTTTTTTTACAAGCCGTTAAAACGCCAGACCAGCCGTACTCAAGCTTTTTTTGATAGTGGACCTCGTAAAATAAAATAAAAATCTAGTAATTCTTTGCAAATGGCTCTTTCCGCTACTTTGTTCCATAAAGTTATATTTTAATGTTAATTATTGCAAAATATGTGTTTGATAATTCTGAATATTGCCCCTAGGAAAAATATTTTCAACAAGAGGAACTTTTCTCAGATTTTAGGAAATCCTTATTCCTTTTAAAGCGAAATATAGTGAAACAATATTGAACAGGTGACTAGTTCTTAATTGCTAGTGAGCAGTTAGTGTTCTACTATTTAAGGTTAAGGGACCTGTAACACTAATAAGGCGATAGAATTGATTGACAATATTCTATACACTGAGAAGTTCTTAAGCTCAAGGATCTAGGCCTTGGATTAGTTTTGGGAATTTAAGAAGTTGAGGATAATAGAAGCGAACCGCTTATATCTACGTAATCCTGAAAACTGTGGCATACTCGTATACATTTCATACCAAATGTAATGCAGGATCAACTTTTAAGTATAATTTCAGCATAGATCTACACCTTTTTGCAAATTGAATGAAAATTCAACAACATCTGGATATAAAGATTTGATTGGAAGATAATTTAACGTTGACTCATCGATTTCTATTTTCTAATTGCAATTGCAAATTAAATAGAACTTGACTCTAAAATATATTACGCAGTACGTCGGTCGCCCATAAATTTCTTTAAAGATCGCTGAGCAAGACAAACGACATTGGATTTTGGAACCAGCCACACTTTGCTGCATGTGACTTGACGCCTTTGTAGAAATTTTTAGAATTTATGACCAAAAGCCGCTTTAACGTTTAATGGTTTTGCAAGTTGTTTCTTTGTTTTAGATTTTTTCTTTCTTGTAACTCTTTTACTATTTTTGCATTGTTTTATAACCCACACTTGACCATGTTTCTAAATGGTTTATCTTTTGCAAATTTGTTTGCTGTAGAACTTAAATGGCATAGAGGGTTTACCAAAGGGTATTGCAAAGAGTGAAAACGTTTTGGCAATTGGTGGTGAAATTATATATTTATATGATTCCATAGAAAACACTAGATAAAATTTATATATAAATTAATAATAACTTTTAAGGGATTGAATCCGATCGAATTTTGTCAGTCTCGCAAACTTTCTGAGAAGTCGACTATAGACACTTAATAGATTTTGATATAAGAAAAGCATATAGAAATAAGAACAACTGAATTGTACTTTACTACTTTTCATTATATTTCATCAATTCACAATGCCCCTTGTGAAGTATCATGAATTGAAACACACGTTTGCTTCACTCGCATTGCTAAACGTCAGAAATGGATAAAGAGCAGCTTTTGTTAAAATAGAAGTGAAGTTGCCTATACAATTTCATTTATTGAAGTGCATTTTTGGAAATAAGAAAAAAATTAAGATTTATTATAAGATTGGTAGCTAAAAATTAAATCATAAATGGCCATTCGTTTTAATTTTGAGAATACATTGGAATTATTGATCTAATTAAATTATAACTTCAAGTGAAATTTATAAAACTTTTAATACAAATTCATGGGCGTAGCTAGGTATGGGCCAAGAGGGCCGTGTCACCCACCTAATTCTATAACATTTTTTTTTTACATGCATACAATATAAAATTATTAAAAAATACACAGGGTATTGTGGACGGATTACTTTTTTCTATTCAAGAAAACACAGCCAATTTAGGAATAGAGATGTCTGTTCCAAGGACAGTCTCTCGTCAAACGCACTGTTCAAATCCCCCATTTTCATCACCTGCTGAATACTGCAAGCGATCTATATACATTCCTTATATAGATTCTTTAATTTCATCACTGGACAGAAGATTTAATGAAGAGAATAGGCCAGCGTTTGCAATTCATTGTTTTCACCCGTCAAACATGCTTTCTTTGAAGCTGGAAGAGCTTAAAGATGCCACAAAAACGTTTGAGCATTTTTATAAGTTGGATGAATTTGAAGGAGAAATTGAGCTTCGGTTTAATTCTTGGCAACAAAAAAAATGGGTAAAGACGAATTAGCTGACTTAGAGCTGGCGAGTATTTTGAAAGACGCTGGGTTATTTTATCCAAATATAAGGAAGGCGTTATTAATTGCATTGTCACAGCCGTGCACTACTGCAACTGTTGAGCGGTCATTTAGCACTTTAAGGCGAGTAAAAACATATTTGCGCTCCACAATGACTGAAGCTCGTTTAAACGGTAAAATAATATGCAATTTTGCTTATTAAGAAAAAATAAGCATATTATATATTGCAGGACTATATATGATAAGTGTCCACCGAAGATTGGTAACCGAGAAGAAGGACGAATTTTTGGAAAAAATTCTAGCAAAATTTTCAGAAGATCCATGCAGATTACTCCTCAAATAGATCGAAATTGTAATAATCATAAAAAACCATAATCATAAAAAATCATAATTTTCGTGGCACCACCCTATTTCATATCTTGGCTACGCCCTTGTACAAATTGTGCATGACTGCAATAATCAAATCAAACCCTCATGCTAGTGATTTGATTTAATTAAATAGACGTCAATTAATTGTTCGAAATAGAGAATTACGCTCATCTTGGAATGTAATACAACTTTTGAAAGGAAATTAAATGAAATTAAATTATTTTACCAAATGATCAACAACAAGCTTACGGTATTGTAAAGTAATACAATAATACAACAGTCACTGCAATACAAGCAGCTTGTTCGGTAGTATATATTCACAAATTGTAACTATTTATTATATAATTTCATCTTCATATAATTATTCCCTTTCAGCGACAAAGTTATCTTTTACATTATAATACATTAAAATCCAATTTTTATTTAATTAAGTTTAATAATTAAGTTTTTTTTAGGAATAATTATAATAAGAAAGTCAATAGACAAATAAATTCATACAAAATAATTAATAACTGTTACTGTTAAAAATTATGAATATATTAGAGATTTGGCAAAATACATTGTTTGTCGTGGCTCTAGTTGTTCATATGCTAACATTTCATTGGTCATTACACCAAATCGTCAGTAAACTTTAAGCAGTTTGGAAGCATTCAACTTCGGATGTTGCCATACAAATCAAATACAATATGAGAATTCAAATTTTTAGCTTCAAATAATTAAAAAGATATTGCGTTCTTGTACTATAATTATATGATAAGGAAGTGGAAATGGAGTGATGCGAATAGAATACATGACAAAAAATAAATAAAGAAGAACAACAACAATTATTTTTGATTTTAATTTTATTTCATTACTTCCATGCAATTTTAGTCAACTATTTTAAAATGAAAGAATATTCAAAATAATAAAAAAATCGTTTTTAAAAAATTAATAAATTTTTTTTAACAATAAAACACTCAAATATTATTGATTTGATAATCAGGCATACTCCGACAGTCACTTTTTGTGAAAGTAATTTAAAATCACAATAAAAATGTTCTGCACACTAAACTTTTTGAATTTTTGTGATTTAAAACAAGTCACCTAAATGGCTGCCGATTTAGAATCACTTTGTTGTTTTTTCAATCATTTTATAAAATTTATAAAATTATGAAAATATTGCAGACACTTTCTAATGCACCAAATGTTGTGATTTACTTTGTGAATTCCCGATTTACTTTTTAGTTGTCAGATTGTTTTAATTCTTCGAAAATAATTCGATGCTTGCCAGAGTAAATAAATATTTCTTTCAATGAGAAATATATTTAATTTCCAATAAAACTTAATTATTTTTGTTGAGTTATATTTAGAATAGTTATTAACTATTAATTGTTTGCCTAATTATAAAATTATTTACGCATAAGGTGGTATCAAATGGCAACAATAATTAATTACGAACAGTGGGAGCTTCAGGGCGACCTCTTGCAACGTCGTCTTTATTTTGTTAAATTAAAATTTTTGATCTCCAAATTTAAAAATTAAACGGTTTCATCATGTAAGTATTTTTAATGGAATATAATAAGAAAATTTCGATAAAATAATTTGATATTTTGACTAAAGCTTTATTAATTTTCAATACATAAAAAATTGTCGCCAAATCAAAACAAAACATCAGCTGTTTTCTGTATTTTCGAAAAGCTAAAATCACACCCGAGAGTCAAAACTTTTGTGATTTTCACGTTTGTGATTTTAAAATCACAAGGGATTTGAAATCTTGTGATTTTCAGCACATGCCTGAAATTAAGATTTACATGAATTCAATCATAATTAAATTGATCTCAATTAGTTTTAATTCTAAATTTAAACCTAAATTCTCTTAAAACATATCACAATATAAATTATCCCATGATGTTTCATACTTTCAAATCTCTGTTCATTTGTTTCGAATTCCAAATATTGTTTTGAACGCTTTATAAAATGATTGATTGTTACTGAACTTGTCATGGCTGAATGTAAATTTACAAACTTAAAAATAAAGAAACATTTTTCTTCAGATTGTTATTTACAAAAATGTTTTTTGTTTTGTATAGAAGATAATTTAAGCGTGATTTTTTAATCTTTTTTTAACTCGTAGGTTTAAATGGATTACATAAATGCTTTTTGATTTTTGGCACAAAGTGTGTTTACAAAGTTTTAATATTTTATTAAATTATTAATGGTGGTTTGACAACTTACGTACAAATACTGGAATAATGACAATTAATTATGTTAATAAATCATACAAACAATAACAAAATTTTAATTATAATAAAACAAATGTTTATGAAAAAAATATATTCTATTGATCCTCAGGGATTAGCAAACTTAGGGGTAATAAATTGTTTGTGGTTTCAAATATATTTTTTTGTGTTTAAGGCTTAAGCAATGTTGTCATTAAACTTAAGATCTTGAGGGATGTACAAATAAAGCTTTTTTAATGTATTGGAAATGGTTTTCTCGCCACTTCAAATTAAAGACAAAAAATCAAACTTGCATGAAAATTAAAAGTTATTTACCAGACAAGTCAAAAAGTTTGACGTCTGGCCTTTAATTTCTTTTCAATGACTTCACAAAGCATTTACGTTTAAAAAAAGCAAAGTTTAAAACAAAATGAAAACATTTCTTTTCTCAAGTATAACAAACCAACCTCCTTAAGTCTACCAAAATCCCAAATGAAAGAAAAAAAAACGTAAATGTACTTGAAATTGGCCGGCCAATGCACTTTATTATTACACATTTCTTTCAATATACGGATATACCAAATAAAAATAAAATGAAAATATTTGCTTATAAAAATTTTGGGTTAAAAATAAGCGAATGTAATTCTTGTATTAATGCCCAGAAAACACGAACAAATGCCACTTGAAACAAATAAGCTTTCATACGTAAATAATTCAACAAAAATTTTCTTTGAAGCGTTTGCATTTAATGTTTCACTTCAAATATGACCCAATTTAGTTGTATTAATATTTTTCATTATGAGAGACGAAAATCATTTCGCAAGAACAATAATCCAAGAAAAAAGAAATTGTAAAAGCATTTCGCTGATTTTCATCATACAACAACTATACACCTGCCACATCTGGCGTCGCTTGCATTTGCACACAATTAAAATATTTGTTCATGTTTTCGCTAGTAATAATCATAAAAATAATTTTCAAATAAAAACGATTAGACATTTATTTTCTTAATGAATTTCATGTTTATTTTAATAAACATATAGATTTTTTTCTAGAAATAAAAATTAAATAATAAAATCCACATTTTGAAAGAAATTTTGCAAAATTACACAAAATTATTATTTGTTTATGTTAAATAATTTTATTGTTTATAATACTCGTAAATTAATAATATATTTTCTCATAAAACTTCAAAGACTTAACGAATTCTGATAAATTGCACGGCAATATAAAAGTGTGGAGCCACTATCGTGATTCATAATTGCCGTTACTAACTCTAATTTAAATCCAGCAAATAAAAAAAACGCTAACGAAATCCTATTTGTGCTCGATATGTCAATGAATCGCACTTTGGATTACAGAGAAAAAATTCATTATTCAGTCGAAAATAATCTCCTTCCAATAACCAATTTTCCTAGTGTTGCTCTTATTAAAAAATGGCTACAGTTCGATATTATAATTTTTTAAAGCGCGTTCGAGCCGGACTATAGTTCCAGCTATTAACCCTTAATTGCTCGCATCAATAAAATATCATGAATGCTCAGGCAACCCGAAAATAATGTGGTTAGTTATTTATTGTGAATAAATGGCTTAATAGAAATTTTTAATTTTTAGTATTTCTTATTTAAAACTTACGTTACATGTATATATATATATATATATATATATATATATCCTGTTTTATATATCGGGATATCTTGTGTTATCCAATGATGTAAATATTTTGTAAATAAACCAAAAACTCGGATTTTTTAATGCAACATGTCGACAGTTTAAAAATTTTGATATTAAATCATTATTAACATAGCTTTTTGTAAATATCTTCGGAACTACATAACCGATTTAAAAGTTTGATATCTCGTTTTGAAAAACATGATAACGGCTTTCCAAAAAAAAATTAAAATAAAATAAAAAAAGCACAAAAAATAAATATATGTATACTTATGTCATTGGTGGTGCAATATGAATATTGGATTTTGCCACGCCCCTCCACCCGCAGACCGAAAATAAAAAATCAGACTTCACAGTGTCTAATTGGAAGAGCAAAAACGACTTCAGATATTAATATCTTGTTCCTATATTGGTATCAAAATTAAATATTTAAATACTTTTAAGGAAATATTACGATCACTGGCATTATCCTGTTGGCAATATGTCAACTCTGTTCTGGATGTGGCAAGTACTTTTTAATAATAAAAAAGTTCGACTTCATGCGATATTGCACTATCAAACTTTGTTTCTTTTCGATGTCTGATGTTGAACACTGTTCTTTTCCTAAATGCATCAAGTTAGTCGAGGGCCATGTTCAGATTTTCAGGGTTCAAATAGATCAGCAATATATGGTTTTT
Source organism: Germaria angustata (assembly GCA_963681545.1). Classification (NCBI taxonomy): domain Eukaryota; kingdom Metazoa; phylum Arthropoda; class Insecta; order Diptera; family Tachinidae; genus Germaria; species Germaria angustata. Next base: position 68,598,048 of record OY813000.1, read on the forward strand.
CGAACTCTTCTTCCCAATAAGATTCCTTTAATTAGTTGTTAGTGCAATTTTGCTTTTTACATGCCACCCCTATAATTCCTAGACTAGAGCCATAAGGATCTTACCGCCACTAAATAGAAATAAGTGGAACTACTTTTTCATTGTTTCTAAAGTATCATTGGAAAAGTGAACTTCATATTTTAATTAAAAATTTTGATTATGATAAATACTTGTTCAATTCCCTTACAGTTTTTAAAGTCACTTAAAAAAATAATTACATCCAACACTTTCTTTACGTCAGGTCTTTAAGCCACTACTCAGACGATGACCCCTACTCTTGCGATGCAATGTTCGGGTACTAGGAAAATAGGTTATGGAAAGGAAGATAGTGGGATTAGTATTTGTTCAGATTCAACATGAACCTCTCCGCGCTAAGAGTAATAGGAAATATACATGTTGTTCCACTAAAGAATTAATTTTCTATATAATCCAATTCATTGGTATGACGTCCACAGATGCATGTTCTCTAACTGAAGAATGTACTGTTCGCAAAGTGGTTTGGGTCTCGGGAAAAAGTTGCTTGATTTTATCATAACGATGAAAAAGTGAAACACACACGACTTTGCGTAAATGGTCCACTGAGTCAATAGAGTTCGCTAGACTGTTATCACCGATAATACTCTTCGCTCTCTTCTGTACTCAGTCGAGCAGCTTCAAATTTATAATGGGGCAGGAAACAGCAAAGATAATATTTAAGCCAAGTGCGTAAGTCATTGCCGAGAAAGAAAAAAATTAGAGGCAGTAGTAGAAGCAATGAAACACAAGAAGTTTGAAATACTGGCAAAGTGCTACCAGTATGTTGAGAGAATGTAAAGAGCACAGGAAACAAATAAGAAGGGGACTCGTATGCAATTGAAAAAGCATAAATAAAAAGGTAGAAAAACGACACCAGGATAAAGAAGAGATCTAGTGGTCGGAAGACTTGCAGCTAGTTGAGAAGCGCAGAAAGTTGGAACTCGAACGTTTGCGGCGTGAAGTCAAATTACGGGTTTTGGAGAGTAAACGCCTCCAAAGACAATAATTAAAAATTACTTGTTCAAAAGCAGTTATTGGTAGCATTGAAATTTTTACCAATTGCGACCACAAAGTGTCCTCAATTCTTCTATTCCAATTCTTGTTCATATCTCCTTTTCACCAGATAATAATCGGATCAGTTGCAGATTAAAAAAAAACTCTTTTCTATATAGGGTCCCACTTATAGCAGTGTATAAAAAATTATTACAATCTGTTATCTAGCAATAATGGCAGACTATACTCTAGAAGAGTTCTTATCATGTTCATTAAAGGAATTGCCATCAAGACACATTTGCTTCCTAAAAAGTGTCTTCCACATATGAAACCGTTTGTTGCCACAACAATATCTTTGCACCCAAGCAACATCTTTGAAAATACGTTTAGTGCATTACTGCGTTTGCTGGGAAACTTTTATGACAAATTTTCATTTCATTCTAATTTCAGAGCTATATAAGGCAATATGTAAATATGTAAATGGCTTGTCATACATGGAACAACAAAATTTAGTCTCTTTGGCAATTTATTTCTTGTACTTTTTAGTCCGCCTTTGATGTTGATAATAAAAAAAATTATAGTCTTTAGCGGAGGAGAACTAATTTATTGGATACGTTTGTGTTAAAATTAAATTTATTGGTGTTAGAAAGTTGAAAAATATAACAAGTGATAATTCTCGTGTCATTTAGTGTGTCAAACACCTCAATAAAAAAATTCTGTGTGAAGTGACTTGAGTGTTGGTATAAAAACTAAAGATAAATGTAAAATATTCAAAATTTTGATCACATGATTTAATTTTTAATTTTTTTTTTCAATATTTTGAAATATAAAACTTGCTGTTAAACTTATATTTAAAAAAAATTGTGGGAACAAATTCATTTTTGATTTATTGTTGATAAATTTGCTCTACTGCTCTAATTTAAATTATCCTGTTACCTTTGATATAATAATAGAATAATTGCCTTAATTAGAAGCAAAAATACCATTATTAGTGTCATATGGAAAAGGACATAAGATTGGTAATCGCGAGAGACAACCAATTAGAATAAACTGCTTTTACTTTTATAAAAGCCACAACTTGTTGTAATCAACCTATCAGTATCCTTATTCAAGCGAGATGACCATGCCCTCAAATCGCTCATGAAGAATATCCGATGTGGCATGAGATGTGCGGCACGTTGGGTTATCCTGCTAAAACCATATCTCTTTGGAGTCCACATTAGCCAATTCAAGGCAAAAAAAAAATGATAATCATCGACCAATAACGCTAAAATTTTACGGTGATGGCCTGGCCAACGACGTTCTCAAAGATATATGGAAATTTTTATTTGTTTAAGTACCCATTTATCTAGAATTTGGGCTCATCACTAAAAGTGATTTTTTAATGAAAACTAGCGTTAGCTTCAACTGCTCCAGGGCCTATTCAGCGAGCTCTCCTCCTTGTGTATGGCCGTTTACTTTCAGCTCCTGGGTCAGCTCTCGTGAGACTACCGAAAAATCGACTACCTCACATTCTTCTACACACTTTTAGGGGCAGCGGCGATATTTTCGACAGATCGTGCGAGTCGGCATAGTACAAATGTTTGCTCATTGTTTACTCAATCCGTGGACTCAAATTTAAAATTCGTAATGTTAATATTTGTCTCCGTAAGACAACTATGGCAACCATTAAACATGAGAAGCACTCGGAACGTTGCTCGAACAGAATACCCATTTTGATGAATCAGTTCTATCACATATTACTAAACGCTATATTTGTCCATGAAAATTTGGCAAAATAGACTGAATAAATGAGAGCCGATTTAGCAGATCCAGTAATATGGCCCATATCAGCTGTAAATTTTTAAAGTTCTTATAGGAAGACGCGATAGATACGTTGAATAGTACAGAACACACTCTGATGAGGTCACCTAGACTAACGCATAATAACTCCAAGAGGTCATTTAGTAAATGCTTGCCAAAAGATTTTTGTCTCGAAAAAAGTCTCACCATGCCTTCGCATAGAAGATGAAAACCATTTAATATCCTTGTCTACCTCACCACAGCTACGGCTAGACCTATTATAGAGGAAGCGTAGCATGTCCCCATAATGGCCAGAAAACCCTCAGCACTGCTTTGCGTTTTATATGTATATTTTCTTATATATAAAATATATTTTCTTAGGACAAAATTTAAAAATACTATTTAATAAAAATTTAATACGGGCTCTCTGTTGGATTTCTAGGTTTTTAAATTGGTTGAACTATTTAGTTTAAAAACTGATTTGGCAAATGACAATTGTTTGTTTTAATTTGGCTTAATCAATAGACCTACGCTTAAAATTTTTTTACATGTTTACCAAACGTTAAAGACAAAGTCTTCGTATAATTTATTTTTATTTCTATTGACTTTAAAATTCACTATCAAACTAATTCCTGTGGATAGGAGTGACGAAAGAGCCATAACCGATCGTCCTTGTAACATTAAGAAGCAAGTCAATCTAGCATAAACTGCGCAAAATAACTTAAAGATAATGAAGCGAATTACATTTTCACCATGATCTTTGCTTCAGAATACTACAGTTAATTAATATCGTATTACAAAGGGTGATTTTTTCGTTAAATTGTTTTTGGAAACACTGTTATCGTGTAACATGTTACAGTTAAACATGTTCAGTTTGGTCTATCATTTAACCATGATTCGACTTACAAACCAACAACGCTTGCAAATTATTGAATTTTTTTTTATCAAAATTCATGCTCCGTTGAGACAGTGACATCGTCCACTTTTCAGTGGAAAATTGTGTTCAGGAACGAAGCTCATTTCTGGTTGAATAGACAATTGAACAAGCAAAATTGCCGTCTTTGGTGTGAAGAGCATCCAGAAGCATTGCATCTAGAAAAATGCAGTTTGGTGTGGATTATTGGCCGATGGCATCAATGGACCGTACTTTTTTAAAGACGACGAAGGCGGGAACGTTACTGTGAATGGCGAGCGCTACCGTGTGATGATTACAATTTCTTTTTTACCAAAATATGTAGAAGAGCTGGATTTGACTGACATGTGATTTCAACAAGACGGAGCCACATGCCACACACCACGAAAAATAATGGCCCAGTTGAAAGGAGAGTTCGGCGAACAATTTATTTCACGTTTGGGGCAGATCAATTGGCCGCCTTTAGACTATTTTTTGTAGGACTATGCTAAGGATGATGTTGACGCACTCAAAGCCAATATTAAAGAATTTATTGGTGAGATATGGGCCGATATGTTGGAGAGAGTATTGAATTATATAGATCGTACTATCGACCCAAATAAAGATTTAATTTTTCTAAATTTAGTTTTTTAAAAATCAAACCTAAACTTTTTACATATAAACAATGGCAAGAACTCTTTCTTGTATGGTCCACTTGGAAAAATATTTCCCAGATAAGTTAATAAAAATTTCGAATGTGTTTTTGTTACTTTGTTGTAATTTTAGTTTACTTTATCCACAAAATCAACTGAAAAATCTATAGATAGTAAAATATATTCAAAGGGTTAAAATCAGAAGAAAAGATCCGAATATTCACTACTTCAGGAGCACAAGTTGTTTATCTTATTGACTTCTTAGGAAACTTTATTTTTACTGGATACTTTTGTTGGTCCTCGTTCATATGATACCGGTATTACAAATTAAAATTATAATAATTTTGTCTAAAAATAAATACTTAAAAAGTTTTTGGCCGAAATTTAAGTTGAAACGAAACAGCTTTTGTAAATAAAAACTTAAAAGTTAATTTTACTTGATTTAATAATATTTGACTTTTATATTATGGTCACTGCAAAAAAATAATTTCATTTCCTTGTGTACAATGGAACATAAAGACAGAAACAACAATGAAATACGAGTAATGTCGAGATAACAACAGATTTAACAAAAATTAACAAATTATTTAACTTACCTCCTTTAACTGGACATTTACCAATTACACCAACAACAGCCACCAGCCACAAGATGTTGAGGCACCAATTTTCTGGACTTTGTTTCATTGGCGGCATGATGACAATTTTTAGGTTGCCTTTTTTTATTATAAGTTGAAAAATTTCTTTTAATAAATAAATTTTTTAAATGGGATTTTAATAAATAATCAATCTTATCAATGAGCACACAATTGTTTTCTTTTTTTTCTTTTCTGCTTCCTTTTTGGGCCGAATTTAAAACATGTTTAACATTTTTTTGTTTCCTAAGATTTATTAATATGACCTTGTTTAATTTTCGATTGAAATTCAGCAGATTTCTTTTATATAAAAATTTTTTTGTTTAATTTATGGCAATTGAATAACTGATAACAATTGTGATATTTAAGTTGTTGGATAGAGGTTTTATAATGGCATTTAAATTTTGATTTTTGTTTTATTAATTTGCAAAATTAAATATTAATTTTTAATTTAACGGGCACGATTTAACACTTTTGAAATGATTTATTCGATGATTGAAGAGCCTGCAAATAAATAAATGAAAAAAGAAAAACATATTGATTAATTGAATGATATTTGCTAAATACAATTTATATGCAAATTAAGTAATTAATTAATCAATGCAATTAATAATGAGTCGTCACATGTTTGTGTGTCTGAAGAGCGTTGATGAAAAAGCAAATAAATCAAACAAAAGTTGTGGCATGTAGAGTGGAGGGATATTAAAAGGACTTGCAACAAAAATATTCAATCATCTGCAATATCTTTTTTAAAACAAGTGATTCGATAGTTTTAGCTTTAATTCACAATGTTTTCATTTTGCACTTTTTAAAGAGAGAAGCACTCACAGGAAGTGGTCAATTTCAGAAGACATCAATATTGATTAGAGTGCTAAAGGATTTGTTAAATTTTCTTCTCTTGTCTATAAAACGATGCACACAAGTCGACAAATTTTCTACCCGAAATGCTCATCAAAAAAAACTTATATTTAAGTGTCCTAGTACTTCGTAATTACAAAAATTGGCAAATTTAAGGAAGTGGTTTAAAGTTTTTTTTGGCCGGCAAAAGAAAGCAAGTTGTCCTTAAAGGATGATATTTCTATTGCTTCAAAAGGTATTCATTAGTATATTTTTTGACTGCCCAAGATTTTAAATCGACAAAATCTAGATTGAATTGAAGAGAGGACTTATTTTTAAAACGAAACTAACATTTTATTTAAATTTAGTTGAAACTATTACATTCTCATTAAAAAAACTATTATTATAAACTATTTTATCGTTTCAAGGTTTGTATTTCTTTTTAATAGAAAATAGGTTTTCGTTATATAATACGAAACTATTTTCTTGAAATGAAAAGCCTATTTTAAAATCATTTAGAAATCACTGAAATTCTGTATTTGCATGACTTCTGAGGAAGGTTTTTTAACTCCGTCTTTCTCAAAACTTTACTGTCTGTGTATATTTACTTATGGCTCTTACTGTCTGATATGCTTATGTATTTGAGGTTGACTGTTCATAATTTCGTTATTAAATCATATTCCCAAGTTCAAATTCAGTCAGCCAAAACACGAATGAAAATGTTAAATTGTGTGAACAAAAATCAAATGATTTTAATCTAGAAAACAATGCGAACTATACCGTAAAACGAATGATTTTAGAACTAATTCCAAAAAAAATATTTTTTTTATAACACCCCAAACGAGACTTCAGATCTAAAGAAGGGGATGAAAGAAGCATCATCTTGCAAGAACAAACTTCTTTGAAAGTTCGTTTTTTACTGGATACTTTAGAGTGTTGTTTGTTGTTGATTAAGTTGTTTATGAGTAGCCACCATTTTGCGGGAACTTGTTTCTAATTCATCAGTGGACTTTAACCAATATATTTTAAAAGCACTCGACCTAGCATGTGATAACTTTTAAATGAATTATGAATATTTTCAAAAATTCAATTGTAGTTGCAAATTGCTTCGTATAACACCATAATTGGCTTAAAAAAACCTTTATACAAAGTAATAATTTTCTTGATCATGTTACTTGTGCCATAAGCCTGTTAATAGCGAACCTCCCTCACTTTAAATTAATTTGCATATATTAAATAAAAATAGTGTTTAGAATTTTTTCAATTTAGTAAAAACAAACCTAACAAGTTTTCAACATTTTAATTTGCATAAGGAATTTTAGATGATGTAAAAAAATTATGCAGACTTGAAAAAAATTTTAAAGGCAAAAAAAATGTAAATTGACTGAGTCATTGAACATATGATATCATACATTCACATTTTACTTACACAAGATTTATTAACACTTTTAACTTTTTTTAACTTCACAAAAGCTAAACGATAAACAATAACCAATAATTGTATGGTAAGAAATGCAACAGACAAATGAGATCATAAAAGCAAGATGTACTTTGATTTTTTATTTACTCATATCAGCAGTAACCAGTAGCCAATTATAACTAATACATAATTTAATAAATTTGGTCGGTTATCCATCACGTCGAATAAATAGATTCACTTTAAACAACTTGTTAGACAACAGATGCAACTTTTAGGCCAGTGATAGAGAAATTGCATTTTCATTAAATACTCGTAAGTTAGAGGCTGGAAAAATGATAAATAATAATTTGGAGAGTTCTTTTATTTATGTAGCTCAATAAAAAGGACCTTTACTCAGTGTAGAAGAGTAACCCAAATTTCTCTATGTGTATACAGCCGATAATCCCCGGTCATATTGTGAGGCCCGCATACTACTCCCCTACCGAAGGCATGACAAAGTCTGAAGAAGAGCCCGGAGTTTGTCGATCGATGCTGTACGGCGCACGAGGACTTAACCGAAATGAAAAAGTAATGAGTATTCAAATATAATTAATATTGATATTTATTATTTGAAATATTCCACTAATCATTTAAACGATCAGAGTTTCAAAAATGTATTGCTAGTTATGGCTTCAACTCTTCATATGTCGACATTTCATTGGTCACTAAATTAAATAGATTTACGCTTAAGCAACGTTGAGAAATGTTGCATTCTTGTTTTCAAAGCAATTATTGTGTTGCCGAAACTGTGCAATTGTTAAAAAGAAGTTTTAGTCGCAATAAAGCATTCACCGCAAAAGCTGCACGAGTGCGCAAGTTCCAGTAATCCTCTGCATCGTCATTCGGTGTATACCGATGAACTCAATTCAAGAACGTTGACTCTACAAGTCGCTTTTTTACGCCCCAGCATTATGCGAATTTTGTGCAAAGATCTCGGATTGTTCGCTTACGAGGTCCAACTGATTCAGCAATTGAAGGCAAACGACTATCCGCTTCTATTAGGCCTTACAGAGACTCTAACGGGAAATCGAATTCGTGCGAAGAACTATGTCTTCTGGCGAGGCGTCGAGAACCGAATTTATTCACACAGAGTGACAGTTTGCTACGACAGATTTTTTTAGAAATTCTGGAAACATTATGTCATTCAATGGCGAGCGCTAGGGAGCCATAATTACGGACTTTTTATGGTTCTAAATTAGAGATATAAACTTAGATAATTTTGGGTTTCAACAGGATGGCGTACCAGGTCATACTGATCATCGAACAAGCAATTATTTTTACGAAGTAAGCTTGGTAATCGTGTTATCAATCATATTGGTGATGTTATATGACCGCTTCCGAACCCTTTAGACTTTTTATTGAGGAGTCTCGTTGAAAACCGATGTTATGCAAATAATACAAAAACAGTCCATACTTTTAAAGTTAATATCGTCCAAATCATTCGTGAGATGGAAACATAAACCGTCCACAAATCTTGGAAAACTGGACTGTGATGCCAGCCTCTGCAGTCACAAGAAGGGAATCGTATTCCATAAATAGTTCAAATACTTGATATTTCTAGTAAAGCCATAATATAACAAAAGAAATTTGTTTTAATCCATTTTGTTTAATTATAAATACTCAAGGGAGCGCACAACAAGCCTTCACTGGCTTAAGTGTATGTCGTACGACATGGGCTATCATACCCCTCCAATCAACCTAACCTAACCTAACCCAATAATTCTATTGGGAAAATCCGGTATGTATGGTGACAAATACCACAGATTTCGAAGAATGTTGTACATGATCCTTGCAATTAAGTTCAGACTTGATAACGATACTCAGATTTTTGTAACCTTTACAAATCTTTAAACTTCGTTTAACATACAAATTACAGGCAAAGTATTATGGGAGTAGCCTCTAACATTTATCGAAACACCTCTAGCTCTCTGCAACAATATCATTGATACACATGCTCAAAGGTAAGGGGCCAAGGACCCTGTGCGGAAACGGATTTGTGTGTGGAGCGTGATGACTTTGAACTAACGCGTTGAAAGCCATAAGATTGTTAACATATTTCCCAAAACTAAAGTTTTCTTTAAGGCCTCAGTAACATCACACCATTTATAGGGACACTTATACATATACATAAATGCATTCATTGCGGCAATAGCCAGAATATATTCCAAGGACCTTAAGAAGCCTAGTTCTTCTCGAAACTCCATTTACGAAATACACAACCGAAATCACTGCTTCCAATTTTTCCTTGTAAAAATTCATAATTTTCCTAAAGCATACATATATCTTATATAAAAATACCTATACCCAACTCTTCCTCTGTTTCTATTTCTCTATCCTTTGATGACAAGAAAAGATTGTTGTTCGCATTGTCTTCTCTTATTTAAGATATTTATGTAGAGTCCTGTGCAGAACGAACTATTTCACTTGAAATATATTGACAACATATTTAAAATTTCCTGGAGGAAATGAAATCAATGTGACTCAAACATTAAATACAAATTTAAAATTTCGTTTGAAGGACGTGATATTTAATACATATTGGGATACAAGAATTTTCTTAACACTTTCCGCACATCTTGTCTTATTCTGTATCAACATCGATCAATCTCTAATTAACATTTGTATTAAACTGATATCTTGGAGCGTATTACAGCATTCCATATCGATAGAAAAGGAAAATTATTCCATTGAATTTTATTGAAATTTCGTCCTATATCGATTACGACAATTTGCCTCGTAATATCTTAATTGAAATTGCTGTCATTTTATGGAATGTCTCTATTTCAGTTACATTAGAATGGAACATAAAATATTTATAGATTTTAACAAATTTTAAAGTTTCAAAGATATAAACATACATACATAATTGTGGCAATAAGGAATAAGCGCCTTATGTACATTATGTTTTGCCACGTTGTGGGTTGTACTTTGCCACTACAAAAATTACCCTTAGCAAAATTTCAATAATTTTTTACCAATTTTTCAGGAAGTTACAGTGTAATGAATTTTTGCTTCTCTATTTTTAAACAGAATTTTATTATATAAAATGTAAAATAATCTATTTCTGACATAAGCGACTACAAAACGTACGTATCACCTGCGTCAAAATACAAATCCATTTCTAATACCACGTTTATACGCACGTCTTATTTGCAAATAGAACTATTTGCAAATAACTAATTCACTGTTTATACGGGAAATTGCATACAGAACTTACGTTATTATTAGTGATACCATGTGACGAAAATATGATTGTTTGGTAAGTAAAACACAAAAAACGTTCATGAAGTGGCAACGTCTTACTTTTTATTCGCAAATAGTGTCGTTATTCACGACTTGTTAAGTGAGTTAATAAGTTACAATAAAAAAGTTATACCGCAACATTCTTCTTTTTTATTTGCAAATAAGACGTGCGTATAAACGTAGTATAAGAAATAAAATTCAAAATTAAAAAAATAACGTTCCTGTAAAACTACAAAATCACTCTAAAGCTCTTCTTACTTGTTGCCATTGAGACAAACATATACAGGGTGGGTCAACTTGGATTGACTGATTTGAAATTTATTGGCATATTGTAGCCGTTGTGGTGCATTCCTCGGCAATAATTTTTGGGCCAATTGAATTTTATATGGAAACATCTTCAGATCAACTTTTAGAATACGTCGTAGCGATGTTCAGTTGAGTAGCTCGTCGACGAGTAGACACAGTTGGATCCGGGTGAACACTTTCTGGTACAGCTTCTATAGCTTGTTCAGTGCGAACAAGACGAACAACATTTCTTCGTAGTTCATTATCCACTGAACCCAAATTCTCAAAACGGGTCATTAAGCTGCTTATCAAGTTTACACTGGGAGCCTCTGCAGTATTAAAATGCTGACGATATGCGTTGTAACAATTGATCGTGCGGAAACATAATAAAATTCAATAGTTTTTACTTGTTCTTCCACTGAGTATGATGACATTATAAAATTTTATAAAATTCTGTATTGTCTGCAACAACAAAAAATAAAAAAATACAAAAATTATAAGCATTTCAAACCACTCAGTCCCAGTTGGCACACCCTGTATAAATTTAATTTTTATAAGAAATTTAGGTGTATTGAAAATAATAAAGTGTATTGTTTTATTTTGATGTTTGCTAATATTGAATACCAAATTATTATTGTGAAAGAAAAATTTGAACAAAATGTTAATTTTGCACGCCACGGCTGGACACACCATATCGTGCTGTGACGTCATGTTGCAAACAAAGAAATTCTATAAATAAATAACATATTCATGGAAAATTAACATAAAAACTACAAATAATTAGTTGACAAAATACTAAAGATCAATAATTTATTTACGAATTAATTTAAAGGACTGTAAATGGTGTAGAAAAGCATGTCCAGTAGGAAAGACAAAGGCACTCTGTAAACAAGTTTAGATGTTAAAGACAATTTACTCCTTCCTTTGGAGCTTATAATAGATGGTAAAATTTCTCATTGTGTTAGAGGGCTAAGGATTCATCTAGAGTAACTTTCTAGTTACGCTAGTTGAAGCTATGAATAGGATTAAAAGTTTATTAGATTCGTAAAATATTCAAAAAAGCAAAACGAAAAATAAGAGAATTAAAGCCCTGTATGAGGTTGGGCCATGCCATATGTACTTTCGCACAGGAAGTGGTCCGGTTAAATAAAGTAAAATAAAATAATAGTCCCACTAACATTATAAATGAGACAATTTTAAAGTCAATAACGCATTGAGCAGCTAAATGAATTTTGTTTCGAGATAGTATTTTATTTCCATAAGAGACATGAATTAATCCATTTAGGTACAATACCAAATCCAAGCTGCTGCAAATCAAGTAGGTTTTACTAGGAATACTCCAAATTATACCAAAGAACTAGTTCAATAACTTGGTGGTCAATTACTGAAAATGA